>OU696666.1:16040625-17282500 GCA_916049575.1 Ancistrocerus nigricornis | reverse complement strand
AGCATGGTATCCATTAAATTGTCGCGTGGTCCCCGTGCCTAAAAATAAATTCATGAAATTTCTGTTTATTCTGCAGTAATGTCTAATAAAATAAAATTTGTTTCTAAACATAAATCTAAAAACAGCTATTTATTTATTACGTTTAATGCGTCTGACCTATAGCAATTTTAAATTAAACGACTCATATAACGATTTACATATTACAATTATTATTTGTATAAATAAAGTTTAAAACTAAAAAAGTTATATAAATAAATTCTATAGAAAATTAGTAAAATAAGAAATTCTAAACACATCAAAATTATTAATGAATATCTAAAAATCAACAAATATTAAAATTCCAAGTATTATTAAAAAAAGAATTAAAAGTTTTATTCAAAATTAAATTTATTTTTGATTCTACTGCGATTTGATCATTTTTTTTTCATAAAAATTAGAATTAAAAAAAATGGACCTGTAATATCTAAAAAATAAGTGACTTATATGTAAAGAGGAGAAAGTGATGTCAATTACAAAACATAAATTTGTTTTAAAAACCATTTATTTGTTTTTATTTACATATAATTTGTTTTACACGTCAAACTCGAGGAAAATAAGATAGACATCGTAAGCTTCGGCGCGGAGAAGTAACGCGCGCCCGATGACGAAGATCGACACAAAGCGGAGACGTGACACTCTAACGCTATTCTTTCAATTGTTAGCAGGGAATAGTCGATCCATTAGGTTGGGAAAAATAATCAACTCAGTTTGTAAAAAGCAATGCTATGTACGGGGTGTAAATTAAATACCAAACAGTATAATAATCAAACTTTTTTTATAAAATACATAGCAGCCTCATGCGTAATATAAGAGAAAGATACCTTATATCTCAGCAGTAACTCTTTTTATAGGAAAAAGCTTCAGACAAAATTTATAGAGAATTTTGTGCTCTATAAGTTTGATCACCACAACTTTTTTCATATTTGCAACCATTAACGAGATATTTAATCAAAACGACAATTTGAATTGTTTAACAGACTAAATCTTATAAAATATTAACTATAGTGAAAAAAGTTTTTAATTAAAGTGATGAGAAATGCGATCTATGTTTCTTAGATATCTTATTTACTTATTACTTTTTACCTATACCTTTTCACGTATTTTTTTTGTAAAAAAACCTGTTCTTGTAAACAATCCTCATTCATTCGATGCGCAAATTGCTCTAATATATTTTGTTTCCGATGTTAAATAAGATTTAATAAAATGCACAAATAAAAAACAAAAGCAAAAAAAAGTGCACGTACCAAGACTCGAACACGGAACCTCTAGGTTATTAGGCTGACCCGCTACCGCCTCGACCACTGAAGCGCTTGACGAAGAGTAAATCTTTTTTGTATGTAAGCGTATAGGAAATCTTTGATACGTTTTTTCTCAAAACTGGCTGGCCAGTGCGTTTTCTCCGTTAAACATAGTAACACCCTAAAGCATTACTACAACCACACGAAGTCTTGTCCCGAACTTCATTTCCCAAATCGTGCGGTCCCCTTGTTAGACTATCTCATTGTCGTATTCCCAAAGTTGTATCTTCCTTCTCCTTTCTGTCACGAGGCGTAACGATTTTTCGTCTCACGGCTTGAAATTTTTCCCTGTACGCGCCCAAATAAGTTTCAATTGAAAGATATGATCGTATGTCGAAAATCTTCATATATGTTCGGATCTAATCCATTTGCAGAGGCACACGAACGAGTAGGCAAATGTTTCAGCGACTCGGAGAAACGTATCGCTCACTTGTTCATCCTTTCAACGATCACGCGTAATAAATCGGCTATATGTAGTGAAAGACGAAAGGAAATACTTAACTATGATTAAGCATCTAAAAAAAACGTCTTTATTCCAATACAGTGATAGATCGAAAAATTTTTATAGAGGAATTTTATAATTGATACAATGCCGGCTCCGTCTAGCTGACGACTGACTAGCTCCGCTTACTTTTCGTAATTCGGATAGATCGCCTAAATTACAGAAGAAGGGGGAAAAGCGCGTTCGGCGGTAAGGATCGCGCTCCAAACTTAAGCGTGTTGCCATCTAATTTTTCTAATGATTAACGTCCTTACATACTAATCTTACAGCTTCGGCCATTCTGGCCTTACATTCGCCTCGAATGTCACACTCAGCCCTATCCAACTCCGCCCCTACTTCGGGTCATATATTGTCGCCGTCCGCTATGTGGCGCTGCAGTAGATTATAGCCAAAGTCTTATGGACTAGTCGAAAAAGTTATGACCACAAAAGTTTTGACGCTATGACTTCTTCTCCCCGCTTTTCCCCTTTCTCTACTCTTCAGCCGTAATCGAATAGAGCGAACCTAGCGGATTTGGTAGTTTTGGCGACAAAATCGGACCACCTTTTAAGTACATGTGGGATAGGGAGTCGGATAGGGCTTGTAACCGTACAAAATGACGGTACATAAAGTTTCGCGGTATCTACCTTACCGATTAGATCTAATAGCAGTAATTATCACGGCCGCGTGTGTCGCGCGATATGCGAGCGCGATCCCCACTCTCTCCCACCACTATCGTTGCGTCTTGATTGACGGGAGAACCTGTATATAATAACGTGCACAAGCGAAATTCGGCACTCACTTAGTCACCCCAAACTGGCTTGAACTTCTTCTCTAGTCAGGGCTAAGGAGTCAGTAGAATCGATTCTTATAGCTTATTCGAGCACGGCTCTTAGGTTATAAGAACGATTCCGCAGTCACGTATTAGTTCTACTAACCGTGATCTGTGCGTTTTCTTTATTTGCTTATTTTAAATTTATTAACTATTTAGCTTTATTAGAGTCATTCCGAAAGTACTATACGTTCGCCGTATAGGCTTTCTTTAACGTACTTAAAATAAGAGATATTCCGATATAACCGACATCCTAAGACTGATTATAACGATTAGTTCCTTATAATTATATTACTTTACTTTCTTTATATTCAGTATTATCACGATAACTCACATTTAATTTACTATTAAGTTAAAGTCAATAGGGAATATTGTCACGCCCGCTCTACTGGGACGGATCCTTCCCGATCTTATATCGCCGGAGGTGGTCTTAGGACAAGTGGCCCGTGAAATATCGCGCCGTTTAGTAATAGCTAGTTAAACATCTCATTATTTAAAGAATTAGATAGGAATATCGTTCGCCCGCTCTACTGGGACGGATCCTTCCCGATCTTGTATCGCCGGAGGTGGTCTTGGGAAAAGTGGCCCGTTCGGTATCGCGTCGCTTAGAAAATTATTTAATTATTTAATTTGTTATTTTCTTTACTTTCCTTCCGTGAATCAAACTAACAGTATTTATTTTTGTAAACAAACTACAAGGACGGACAAATGTAATTCACCTTTCTTTGAAGAATATACATCTTTCTTTATTTTTCTATTTCATACAATAAATTAAAATTTATTACACACTCTCTATACCTATTACTCTCTCGCTCCCGAATGTCTGACCGTCCTCAGGACGAACCTTTTCTCGCATTTCACTCGTGAGAATAAAATCACATTGACACCGCACACGTCTATTAATTCTTTATTTATTAGTATAACTTAACGAAACATCTCTCGCGTGTACGGTGACAGGCTGGTCACACTTAAATCTAAATGACTTAATCTAATTGCATACAAATCGCTTACGCGTGTTTACTTAACTGTGACTAACATAAACTGAGCATTTTATTTGGCAGTAGGTATACAGAGTGTGCCAAAAGTTCCGGGACACCTAAATGTGTGTAGAGAATAAAACACACTAATTATTTTATTAAGTGTTCAAATTGGCGTTCTTCCACAATTTGGCAGTAACCTTAGCGAACGTAAAATGTATCGATAACAATGATTAAAATGTCGGGTGTGATTGAATTAGAAACGTTCACTTTTTTTTCTCGCAATTCTTGTAAATTTTCAATCCTAGTGTCATAAACTTCTGCTTTCAAATACCCCCAGTAAAAAAAGTCTAATGGGGTCAGATCTGGTGATCTTGGTGGCCATTCTATTGTGCCTCTTCTACCAATCCATCGTTCGCTAAAAACATTATTAAGAATATTACGAGCTGCTCCAGAAAAATGAGCCGGAGCTCCATCTTGCTGGAACCAAACATTGTGAAAAGCTTCTCCAGCAATATCCTGAACAGCCGGTATAACATGGTTTTCTAATAAATTACAATAATTCTGAGAATTAATGAATGAGAGACACTCACGCAAAATCTTAATAGAGATGTTCAAATGATCATAACTCTGCGAAAAATAATCGCACAAACCTCGTCGATATTGCGTTGTTTTCGCCTCAAAAAATCCTTTCGAATGAGCCGTCACGTGACCCCACATGCCATTTAAAAATGTTGTGCCCCTTCTTACCCCCCTTCCCCCGGGGTGCGGAAGTTGATGCTTTAGTGGTTAGATGGTAGATTGATTTGACCCATTGCATCCCTATCAATTTCAATCCTATATCCAAAGCCGTTCAAAAGTTATTTAGGTGTCCCGGAACTTTTGGCACACTCTGTATGTATACAATACAATGAAATTATTTATCGAAATTATTTATTTATTTATTTATTATTTAACTATTATTAGTTATCGCTTATTAATAAAATATTATTAAAATATTATTAATATTATAAAGTATTAATTAATATTATTTATTATTATATAATATAAGCGCTAATCATTTCGTACGGGTTTCACCCACGGTTTAAGTTTGTCGGGCGACAAAATAGAATCGTACGGTCTTGACGCGACGTTATGACCTGGGATATCCCGAATAACATAGGTTGTAACCGCGCCTCTCTCTCACACGAGACGAAACGGGCACTCTTCGCCACGCTCTCCTCTTCGGAATACTTTTTATAAAGAAAGGCTAACCAGTTGGTCGGTTAAAGAATTGAATTTAGTTGGGCGCCAGGTAGCTTACGGCTACCACTCGAGCCTTAATATGGATGCAAGATCTTAGTTATAAAATTCCGAAGAGGTGCGTGAAGCGGAACACGAAAACGGTAGCTCAGCCCACCGAGGTGGTAACGGAGAGGGGCGGAGTAAGAGAATTACCACAAACTTAATACAGCAAATTTTCGGTAACAACAGAGAACAATACTTTATTTCTTTAACAGAGAAAAGATAGGTTAAATGACTTGGAGAAAATAACGGGAGCTATTAGCATAAAGTTATTACAAAAGTACGTTCGAAGCCCTGCTCATTACATTTCGATTTTACCCGAACGCGATAAATTATAATCTCCTATACATGAACAATGCGCCAATAAAGAATAGAGAACTTTCACGATATAATAACGAAGTTATAATCTTGCGGAACGGAAGCTTTACAACAGTGACCATAAATGAATGTCGTACCGAATACTTTTCTTTATAATCCAAAATACGAATACCCGAAATTACATATAACAGACAAGACAATACAATACTTAGCATACGATTCGTTATTTCGCTCGCAATACTAACGCCACTCTCAGGACGAAACGTCGCAGATGCGACCAACGAAAAGTGCTCTAACGAGACACGACCGAAAAGGGAACTCCTGGCCAGAACTTCGAAACGAAATATAATCGGAGACTTCCGCACCTATGCAGTCTCACGATTATCCCCAAAATTCCCCAACTAGTGATCAACCGATGCAAGACGGTAGCGTGGACGATTTCCGGCGCTCCTAATTTCCTTCGGGATCTACTATTTACGCAATAATTCCACAAAACGCAACGTAATTATTCTGGCCAGTTTCACCTATTTTCCCGATATATGAGGGCTAAACGGAATCCCGTCTTACCGGCTGTACCTCTCCCGCATGGACGGAACCAGAACGGCGACCTCGCTCTCCACCAAACTAAGACACGAAATGGCGGGTCTCCTCCAGCGTCCTCGTCCTTCCTTGTCTCCTCACGGTAGCCACACGCTCGTATCTTTTCCTAACGTGAAAGATGTCGAACTCTCGGATCCGCGGGAGCAATTACGGGGTAACGAAATTACTATAATCGAATCCACAAAATACTCCAAAAAGGTACTGCCTGATTAAGACACGGGAGCGAAACGAATGGACGAAAACTAAAATGGACTTTACTCTACGACGTCCCGATGCTAAGTCCTGCTCCTGACTCTTCCTGCCGAACGGCTCATTGCTCTGCGTCACGTGATAGATCGGCACGTGCGCCTCTACCTAATTTGCTCTAAATTAAGTAACGCAATACATTCCCTAATTTCGAGTCGGTACGTTGCGCCGATGCTCTACATTATCGATAGATTTCGATGATCGATGCTGAGTAGCGCTAATCGGTAGCCAAGCAACGTATTCTTCTTCGCCATGGTGTGATGGTGATGATTATCCCACGGCGGAGGCACGTAGAGCACGAGAGCGATGACAGTTCGGGAGCTGAAGGTCTTCCTTAGCTGATAATTCTTCGCTTGATGGTCGTAGCGGTCTTTCCTCTTCGTTCGATGGGTTTCCCTCGATGGTGGCGGGATAGCCCATTACATAAAAAATTCGGGAGCAATTAATAAATATTCTTCCCACACTAATTCGCCCTGAGAGTGTGCGCTGACGGAAGCATTCCGATACTCTTCTTGTGACATAACGTCACAAGGTATCTATTTGTATTCAATATTTTGGACACCATCTAAGGACCTTTGTAAGGGTGTTTAAATTTTGTGTTTTATCCAGGTATTGTATGCAAATCCCGTATCATTACGTAATCGCCAACTTTGTACGCTGATATTTTCTTGTGTCTACTATCATAATAATCTTTATTATATCTGCGCAATTTCTCGGTGGCTTTGGATGCCAGTTCGCGACTTATTTCTCTTTCTTTGACTAAATCTTTGTCGATTTGCCCGAGTTGATTAACGAGCGCTGTAAGAAGCTTATCATCGTGATTTCGGCAGTCATAACCAAGAAGGAGCTTGGAGGGAGTAGACTTTATCGCGGAATGCGCCGTATTGTTTATTACATACTGTGTCTTATCAAGGTGAGACTTCCACTGTGTTTGATCGTCTACCATTTTTTTAAGCGAGGATTTCAGATATCTGTTTACTCTCTTCATTAAACTATTGGCCCATGGAGAAGCAACGGCCACAAGACTGTGAGAAATTTTTAATGGTAGTAAAAAATCAGAAAATTCGCGGGATGAAAATGCAGTTCCCCTGTCAGTAATTATTTTAACCGGATTGCTAAAAATAGAGAATATTGATTTTAAATGTTTGATCACTTCCTTTGAGCTCGTCGATCTGGTGGGAAACAACCAAGTGAATCTAGTAAATGCATCTACAATAACCAATATGTTTTTAAACCCATCGTGTGTGACCGGTAATGGTCCGAAATGATCAACGTGTATTGTTTCCAACGGGGACTTAGAACCTTGAACAATCTGCATTTCACCTTCTTTGGAATGCACCGAGGCATTCGCCGTTAAACAAACAATACAATTGTCCAGGTAATCGTAAATTATTTTGCTCATGGAGGGAAACCAATAATTTTCTAAAATTCCTTGATACGTTTTCTCATAATCACAGTGGGCCATCTCGTCGCGATAAGTCCGTATGACGTTAGATATCATCGATTCTGGTACAACAAAACGTGGACGGTCAGTCGACTTTCGATAAATTAAGCCCTCTATCAGATCGAACTTCGGATTGTCCGAATATTCTATCTCTTGCGCGATAGCTTGCAATTTCGGATCATGCAGTTGTTTGAGCTCTAGCTCCCTTTCTAAAGGAAGGTACGCCGAAAAAGCTATTTGACGACTAAGCGCGTCAACATGGGTCATGCGATGACCTGATCGATGCGTCATTCGAAATTTATAGTTTTGTAGACTTAAAGTCCAACGCGCTATACGCGGATTTAAATTCGCCTTGTTTACCGCGTGCACAAGGGCATTACAGTCGGTAACTACTTCAAAGTCAACGCCGCAGAGATAAATATGAAATCGTTCGACAGCGCGTACAATAGCGAGCATCTCGAGCTCGAAGCTGTGATAGTTTTTTTTCCGCTTTGTTTGTTGACTGACTAAAATAGGCTATCGGCGCCCAATTTCCTTGTCTCTGTTTTTGTAACAAAATAGCGCCTAGTCCGTTTACGCTTGCATCGGTGTGCAATTGCGTCTCCGCGGACGGATTGTAAATGCTTAAGACTGGAGAAGAAATCAATTTATTTTTTAATGTCTCAAAGGCATTAACGCAGCTTTCGTTAAAATCAAAATTAGACGCTTTACATAATAATTTTTGTAACAGTTTCGCCATATCTGTGTAGCCTTGTATAAATTTACGGAAGTAATTAGTTAAGCCAAGGAAACGTTGTACTTTAATTACATTCTTTGGTTGTGGAAATTTTTTAATAACTTCAATATGTCTAGAACTAATTGTTATTTTACCAGGAGAGATTCTATATCCTAAGTACTCTATTTCATTTCGGAGAAATTGACATTTACTAAGGTTTAATTCAACACCATATCTCTTTAATTGAAATAATACTTGTCGGAGAATATTTAAATTTTCTTCCGTGCTTGTACTCGCGACCATAATATCATCTATGTAAACAATTGCTTACTCGTTTCGAATGAACGGCTGAAGGATGTTTACAAGTCGTTTCTGAAATTCGGCCGGAGCCTCGCAAAAACCGAAGGGTAAACGAACATATTCAAATTGCCCATCAGACGTGGCAAAAGAAAAGTATTTAGAACGATCCGGATGAACCTTAATTTGGTGGAATCCGTCCATTAAATCTAGTAAAGTAAACACCTCTTTTTCCCCTAACCGAGATATACAATCCTCTATTAGAGGGAAAGGATATTTCTGTTTCGCGACCCTATGGTTCAGAGGTCGTAAGTCTACGCATAGACGTAAGGACCCGTTTCTTTTCTGTACTGGAACAATTCGAGCACAATAAGGGGAGGTGCCAACTTTAATTATTCCACGTTGTAAGAGGTCGTCCGTTATCTCACGAATTTGAATTCTTTCTGCCCACGCGAAGCGGCGCGGAGCGTACGCGTAAACAGAGTCATCTTTTAATTTAACAGTAACCTGATAGTTATCGCCTACAACAGGCTAGGGCAACTTGTGGCCCGCGGGCCACTGGCGCCCCACTACTAGTCAAGCGTTTCCCCCACTATCGTACGGCAGACACTCGCTACACGCATATTTACAGTGACGGCCCTGTAGCGAGTGTCTGCCGTACGATAGTGGGGGAAACGCTTGACTAGTAGTGGGGCGCCAGTGGCCCGCGGGCCACAAGTCAGTGATGCCAGAATCGAGGACGGAGGACGTAAGCGGCGACCCCCCACTATGACCTACCGGCGTCTCCCACTTTACGTCCACGGCGCTCACGCACACAGCACCCCACTCTTGTCCATGTGCACTGCTTGCTCAACCGTTTTCGCTACCGACCTACGTTACCGACCCGACTCTCGAGCAACCTATGCGCATGCGCCTCCTCTGGGACACGTCAGTCCCATCGCGAGGGCGGTTTGAAAACGGAAAAAGATATTTAACAAATAAAACAGCTATTTTCCATGCCATAAACTTCTGAAAAAAAAATATATGAATGACCGTAGTCTATCTTACATAGGAAAGTCCTGAGGACAGTTAAAAGTGAGGAGAAACTTTCCCGCTGTTACGTCCCGTAACCCACAGACGACTCCAAAGTACTCCGATAGATGTCTCATCCTCTTTCCTAATTCTCGAAACCACTCAAAGATCACCCTATAACAATATATAGAACTCCTAAACTACCTGACCATAGCGTCTGGGGTAGGGTCCGCCTGCATCAGCCCCACTGATGAGTCTGCAGTCGGACCCAAGACGAAACGCACTTTCCTTTCCCTTTCCTTTTCTAACACCAAACCATCTCCTCAACACCACCATTTCCAAAGGAGTTTCTTCGGAGGACGAATCCGTTACGCGTCCTGAGACCATCGGAATCCGGCACGTAACACCCGCAGTCACTAATGTATGCCATTAACTTTAAAAATTCATAAAAAAATGAAATGTAAACGAAATAAAATAAATCTTGAATGAAATTCGTTGAGAATTGTATGGTTTATAATCCTATGGGCTCAGAAAAATTCTTTCGTTTTCCAACAATTATTTATGTAAAAAACAAAATTATAACCTCCCATTTCTGCGAAATTACTTGGTGGAAAAATTTTATTTTTGCCGCATTGCATTCTTTGTACTTTTCTCTGAAGAAAAGGTTCTATACAATTTTTCGATAGGACACTCGGTTTGCGCGCAATGATGAATTTAATGAGTCTGCATTACTGGACCGAGTCGACAAATGTTCTCCGCGAGACGGTCCGGCAGAAGACAAAGAAAAGAATATCGCGTCGTCTCTGTCTCTCTTACGCGAATGACGTAGCGTTCTTCGCTGCGTATTCGTGCCTCGTGCCTACCATCGGTGTGCGCACACATTGTCACTCGCCGGCGACACAAAAAACACGTGCTACTCTTCGGTCGCTGAAATCTCTATTGCCGCTGCTACGATTTCGAGAATATCGATCAAAAATTTCGATATGGATTTTTCTATTGGAATATGTTGAGTGTTGACCCGAAAGCATAAATCTGAATTTTCGTCATCCTTGAAGTTTAACGTTAGCCGCAATTGGCAAAAACGTGTTTTTACGTTTTTACTTAATATCTCGCAAACGGTCCATCGGACGACAAAAATGTTAATGTCCTTTTTTGTAGGAACTAAAATTTACTATCACTTTTATTTAAAACTTTTTTTTGTATAGCTAATATTTTACAAGATATAGTCTGTTAAACAATTCAAATCGTGATTTTTGTTTAATATTTCGTTAATTATTGCAGATATAAAAAAATTTGTGGTAATGAAACTTATAGACAACGAAATTCTCTACAAATTTTATCTAAACTTTTTTCCCGTAAAATTAGTTGTGGGACCAGCATTACTGGACCGAGTCGACAAATATTCTCCGTGAGATGGTACGGGCAGAAGAAAAGGAAAGAATATCGCGTCGTCTCTGTCTCTCTTACGCGAGTGACGTCGCGTTCTCCGCTGCGATTCGTGACTCGTGCCTCCCATCGGTGTGCGTACATATAGCTAATCGCCGTCAAAACAAACACGCGTGCTACTTGTCGATGTGGAAAAGCTAAAGTGGAGGAACTTCGAAGAGAGGAATCATGCGAGACCAATAGGAATACACGAAATGAGTTTCCCCCACAGGATCGATTTCAACGATTTTAGACGGACGAAATCTTTGTCGCTTTGTCAAAACTCACAAGTCAAGCGGTACTGCCGGACGTAAGACAGACTGAATTATAATAGAACGTAAGTTTTTTCACTTCAAATGCTTTTATGCTTTCTCATAAGTTTAATTTAAATAAATTACTGTGTAATATTGTATTCGTTGGACAGACAAAAAAACTGCTTTACAGTATAAATGCGAATGTGTAATTGTAAGAATATTTCTAATACTTTCTCCTTTAATTATTTCAGAAAGGAACCAGTCGGAAATAAAAATGGAATGCGGTAAGTGTTATTTATTGCAGTCAGGGCTTGAAAAAGTTCTCAAAATAAGTGCTTCATACGGTTATATAAAGGTTCTGATCGAAACGGTTATGAAGAACTTTTATTTCGAATAACCGTTTCGATGAACCTAAATCTCACATTAGAAAAGTAAAAGTTAAGGTTCTAACGTCTCCTTTTATATGAGTGATATAAAAGTTCTATAACTTTTATTTTTTAAGTTCTTTATAAAAGTTCTGAAACGGTTATAGATCGATTCGATTCCTGTCAAAATATTGTATATTTTCTGGTATGTACCAGTCTGTTAGTTTGCAATATATTAATTCAAATTTTTACATTTTACAGATACAATAGAAAATTATAAAAAAGAAGTAGAGGAGTTGAGGCGAGCGCTCGAGGAGGCGAACCTCCGAAACAAAGAGCTGCAGCAAGGACAAGAACGGCAGCAGCAACAGGCACAACTGCAGCAGCGGCAAGAGGTGCAGCCGCAACAATGCCGAGAGGCGCAGCCGCAGCCGCAACAGCATCAGCGGCAGCAGCAACAACAGCAAAATCGTAAGTATACTTTTTTATAATTTTTAACACGTTTTAAAAAATTTCAAATTTCGAAACATTTATCATTTTTAAAAAAAATTTGTTTTAGCCCGACGCAGACACCGCTGCGGTAAGAAAGTGCGGCAACGCCGGGAGAGGGCGAATAATATAAAGAAGTACCTCGAAGTTATGAGGTTAATGGCTGAAAATGCTTCGCATAGTAATAATAGTTTTTAATAGGTTTTCGTTTTAATGTAATTTTTTTTAATGTGATTTTAAATTTTCTTTTCTTTTCTAAATTTGGTTTTTTTTTTGGCATATATTCTGAAGAGGCAATGCGAAGCATTCTCAGCCATTAGCCTCATAACCTTCTTTTGTATATTTTTTTAAATAAAAAAGTTTCACCGTATTTAGTTGTGTGTTTATCTTTATTGTTCCCTGGGGGAGGGGTCCTTCCAGCGCTAAAAGGAAGCGTTTCTTTCTTCAGTATTCTAGGAGGGGAAAAAGCGAGTGAGCCCGGAGACTTTGTTCGTATATTTTTATATGTATTATTAGTTTAGGAACAAATTAATTTAAAAAAAGAAAATAATAATAGTGAACATTCAGTAAACATGAATTAAAAAGGCTTTTCAAATACGTAGTACGTTTGCGTAGAAGAAAATGTAATGCTGACAAGTAAGCTTTGGTTCAAATCCCTAGGTCGGAAAGTCTTTTCGTTATCACGGTCGCCAATTTCGAAGAATCGTAGGAAAAAAAATAGAGAAAACGCGTTTAAAAGTTTTCAATTTGAAAAATTAGACATTTTTGGTTACAAACGGTGCTGATCTGCTGATCAGCTACTCCTGTTTAATGAAGTAGTCCTTCTGAATCGGTCAACGGTCTCGAACAGCTGATCGCTCGATGTTTACTTTCTTTTCTTCTTCGACGCGCTATACGTCGACGCTCTCGCGGCACACGTACGCTCACACACACTTATGCCCCATGTTCAGGCTTCATCTTTCTAATATTTGTGAGAAGGAATGGGATAAGGGAAAAATTGTCGGGAAATATTTTATTATTAATTAAAAATGTTTTTTTTTTTAAATCACGAGAGTTCTTTCCTTTTCCATGTGGAAAAATTGGTGGCCCTGAAAAGGACCGTTGTCTATGATCTGCAGTCCGATTATGATGGAAGGAATAGTGTGTGCACCGTACCCTCCTCGCTCCTGTGACATGTGCGCTCTCTCTCTAATCGCGTCCCTGCTTCGTGCCGCTCTTCGTCGTCGTGCGCGGTTCTTCATCGCCGCGAACAGCAGGATATCTTATAATGCCAATTCATTACAAGAGTGTAGCCACCTATATTGGATCATTATCCCTGCATCTTGGAAATGTAAATTTTTGAAACGAGGATCTAATAAAGTACCTAGTGCTACGTGCGGGTTAATTTCAATTTTACTAAATCTTTTTTTAATTTCTAGCAATAGTGTATTTTGTAATTCAGTGATACAGTCTATCGTTGAAAAAAATTTCTTAATTTGTGATGTCAGGCAGTTGATCATAGGTATTATTTTTGATAAAGTTACATAATTCTGTCCTGAAGATTCTTTAGTAACAAACTCGAAAGGTTTTAATAAGCCTACTATTTGTTTCACAATTCCGATTTCATGACCCGTCAACATTTCAGGACCGTCTGGTGCATCAAGCAAAAGTTCAGAAGCAATTTTTGACATTTCTAAAAACCTATCCAGCATGTAATATAGTGAATTCCACCGTGTTTTGACATCTAATATAAATTTTTTTACACATCCTTCGGCTACCCCACTGTCTGTCTGTATTTTTCTAAGTTTATCTGAGTTGATCACGCTGTGTTTTACCCACTTGACGATATTTCTGACTTTTGTTATAGGCCCTTTAATCGAAACATTGTTCAATGAAAATTCTACGATCAAATTAATAGTATGTGCAAAACACGGCAAATGATTTTTTTCATCTATTACTTTTTTAACTGCCGCAACTATGTTGGCACCATTGTCAGTAACCATGCATCTAATTTTGGAGACTGGAATATTCCATTCTAATAGTATTTCATGTAGTACGATAGCAAGATACTCAGCTGTATGATTGTTTTTAAGTTCTCTTGTAGCAAGGTTACAGTTCACTGCCAATATACCTTCGATAAAATGTAATGTTACTCCCAAAAAACTTTTCTCATTCATAGTTTCTGTCCATACATCAAGTGTCACACATAAATCATTTGCGCTAGCAATTCTTTTTTCATACGCTATTTTTGTGACGGCATACAGTAATTTCTCCCAGAATGTCCCTACGCTCGGAATCGAAAATGGACAATCTCGGAATCACGAGACACCATTTCTGAGCTCGCGGCTTGCCTTTGAGGTTTGCCGAGCCGAGGCAGCGGCGAAAAGTGAAACATGATATGGGATCGGGTGTCGAGGGAACGTAGAGATTAAAAAGGCAGAATGCCAAATGCTCTATAATAAACGATTTACAATTATTAATTTTGTAAAAAAATTTGTAATAACATAATGATTAGATTCTTCTGATAAAAATGAGACCAAACATGATATAATTTGGACCACATTTACTTATTAATATTTATAAAATAACTAATTTCATTTTATTGTTTTAAATGAATTACGAAAACAGATTGGTAGAAAAACATATAAAGTGTCTCTTTCTCCGAGAATGTCCACCGTTTCGAGTCTCTTTCTCCGAGAATGTCCACCGTTTCGAGTCTCTTTCTCCGAGAATGTCCACCGTTTCGAGTCTCTGTCGCCGAGAATGTCCACCGTTTCGAGTCTCGTGAATCGAAATTACACATTTTAGATGTATAAAATTTTTGAAAATGTTATGTTAACTTCTTTATTTATTTACAACTTATCTATTATTCCGGTACAAAAAGACTTTTTTATTCTCTGAAACGTGTAAAATTATATTTAACAAAAATTTTGCTTAGGAAATGATTATTGAAATTACAGTATTTTTAACATTTTCCATCGACCGATTGTCTCGTGTACGGCTGATGTAGGTAAGTTACACGTGATAAAGAACAACGCTTTCCGCATTGAATAATCGCTTGCGCCGGCCTAACGCCTTTCTTACGCAGTTGACGAGACCCTTCAAAACAAAGAGCTTAGTGCGGTTGGAAATCTATTGTGTATCTGAAGAAACGATAAGCTTTCTTCGGTGGAAAACGGTTCCTTTCTGCATGGGCGACATTCGACTCTCTACCGTGACATCTTACGCATCGGAATATTTTTGACAGTGTTGTGCACCGCATTTTATAAAGACTTTTTAAATATAGTGATTAAAAACACAGACAATAAGTTTAAATAGTTATATATATTAATAATATTTAGTGCTAAAATAAGTGATAGTTATTTTCATTACTGGGTAAAACAACATCAGTGTGAATTTTTAAATGCTTATGCAGATTAGAGGTATTTCCACAAAACCGTACAACTTTAAAACACTTTTTACACTGCGCTGCTTTAGTATCTTGTTTTTTAAAATATATCCACACTGAGGACTTTTGAGGACTCATTTTCGAAACACGTGGTTGAATCGCAAACAAATACAGGTGAAAGTAAAGTTAATTAAGAGGTTAAACGATGTATATCGGTCATAAGCTTGATGCAAACTGCGTGCTTCGCGACAAAACGACGCCCGATGTCTGGACGATCCGTTAAACAATTGACAAGAAAAATCTGTTAAATAATCGACATCCGAAGCGTCACGTCACCTCGTGCTCATACATATACACGCTGCGTAGGTGAAAAAAAAGCGATCTACACGATCGTTATAGCAAATACGTTACTATCTCTTATGCTATATTTTATTATTTTCTGCATTCTGTAAAGCTTTCTCGCGTTTTATTCGGTACGAGTACTTTTGGCCGATACGAGTACTTTTGACCGATACCTACTACATACTCAGTCGTAAGGTATCGATGCCAGAAGTACTCAGTATCGAAAAAGAAGTATCGAGTAATTACTTGTATTTGCTGGTATCGTTTCGTCCCTAGCTTAGCGTAAGTTGATTACATTTTGCAGAAAAGTCTATCTGCCTGACACAATCAATATGTTTTACTAAAAGTGGTTTTAGAAATCGATTCAAGAAAAATGTAAGAAGCCGTTCGGAAGAAGGCTGTAATTCTTGCACCATTGTTAATCGACTTTGAAAGGAGGCATTAAATGTATTTAAAACATTTAATGTGTACTCCAAGAAGTAAAAATACCCTTTAATGTCAGGTCTGCTAAGCAAAGATAAGAGATTCTTAGCAGATTCTGACTTCTGCGAAAAAGATTGTTCTTCGAAAAATCGCACCAAATCCTCCCAGGTTTCTAGAAACCGTTTGACACAACTGGTGCATCGCAAGCCAGCGCGTATCAGCTAATTTTAGTATTCTTAAGGGAGAGTTATTATAACTCTCCTGAAATTGTCGAAATATATAAGAACGTTTGGGGCTGCCATTTATGAAAAATGCCACACCCCGAAGCAATTCGTAACATTGCTTTGGAATTGTTGCACACGCAACACTTGTCGCTAACGCCACGGAGTGACAAACACACGGCATTGTTACAAGATTTGGATTTTTTTCTAATAATTTCGTTTTGAAAGACGAGTGCTTTCCAACCATAACCGCAGCATTATCGCAACTCAGGGCCGCAATATTTTTGAGCGTTATTTGCTTCTTTACTAAAACATCAGCGAAAGATTTGAAAAGTTTTTCAGCTGAACAATCGCTAGCATCCAAATGAACCAGTTGCAGCAATTCACATCTAACGAACAAAGAACATGGCTCGACATACCTAATGGCCAATGTAAGCCACTTTTGGTTTGTAGAATCCGATGTTTCATCCTCGTAAATAGAGAATTTATGATTTCTCACGGTATCGACAATGCGTTCGGTTTCATGAACGCACAAAACATTGGTAATGATTTGTCGGCATTTGGACCGACCGACTTTCATGCCCTTCAAAACTTGAGGATCTTCTCCTATATCTTGCATGAGGGCAAGAAAAGGAGAAGCAAGCGATAATGCTAAATTATGTTCGGCGAAGAAAGCCGCGTACTTAACCTCGGCGATTTTAACTCGATCCTGAAGGGAAAAAGACGACTCCTCCACATTACCGAACACTTCGATAGAATCATTAAGGTTATTATTGCACTTAGGCATTTTTTCCACATTTTTTTTGTGGTTAAGGCAGGACGAATGCCTGCGTATTTGCGTAAGCCCACAATCAAAGATTTTGTTGCAGGCTTTGCAGAAACATTTCGATTTGTCGGAGGCAACCTCTTCTAACCAAACTTTGAAAGAATCGTCAATGTCAAACCAGTGCCGTTGAAAGGTTTTTTTTATTTTTTTTGCTGGCGTACAATCCATTGTAACGAACGCTTCATGAAACACTATCAACGCGGAAGTAATGAAAAATTCGCGACGAAATGTTTCCGCGAGCGCAAATTAATCAATATAATATTAAGTAAAAACTTACAAAAGTGCAGGTTTCGCAGTTTTATCGCACCTTGCCGCGTGACACACACACACGTTACCGTTGTCGAGCAACGGCTGCCTCGCGATCCGCGAGAGCTTATTTACGAAGTCAAATCCCTCCCCCACCTTCCCCACTCGCATGCTTTCCAAAAGCGCGCGAAACCTAACCGTCTCGCATCTCGTCCTCCGCATGACAAAGAAGTTAATAATCCATGGTTTGTGGAAAATATGTTCCCAAGTTAGTGAAAAGGAGTGAACTCATTTTTTCCAAGGATATGTATATCTCAAAAACCAAAGATATTACAGATGTGGAAATTGACATTTAGATTCTCCTTTGAAAATTAAGAAACACGTATTTCACCATTTTCATAAATGAAGGGTAAAAGCTTGCTTTTAATAAAATACATGGCAGTCTAACGGGTAACGTAAAAGAAACATACCTCATATCTTGTCAATGACTGATTTTACGGGAAAAAAGTTTAGATAAAATTTGTAGAGAATTTCGTTGTCTATAAGTTTCATTACCACAAATTTTTTTATATCTGCAATAATTAACGAAATATTAAACAAAAATCACGATTTGAATTGTTTAACAGACTATATCTTGTAAAATATTAGCTATACAAAAAAAAGTTTTAAATAAAAGTGATAGTAAATTTTAGTTCCTACAAAAAAGGACATTAACATTTTTGTCGTCCGATGGACCGTTTGCGAGATATTAAGTAAAAACGTAAAAACACGTTTTTGCCAATTGCGGCTAACGTTAAACTTCAAGGATGACGAAAATTCAGATTTATGCTTTCGGGTCAACACTCAACATATTCCAATAGAAAAATCCATATCGAAATTTTTGATCGATATTCTCGAAATCGTAGCAGCGGCAATAGAGATTTCAGCGACCGAAGAGTAGCACGTGTTTTTTGTGTCGCCGGCGAGTGACAATGTGTGCGCACACCGATGGTAGGCACGAGGCACGAATACGCAGCGAAGAACGCTACGTCATTCGCGTAAGAGAGACAGAGACGACGCGATATTCTTTTCTTTGTCTTCTGCCGGACCGTCTCGCGGAGAACATTTGTCGACTCGGTCCAGTAATGCAGACTCATTAAATTCATCATTGCGCGCAAACCGAGTGTCCTATCGAAAAATTGTATAGAACCTTTTCTTCAGAGAAAAGTACAAAGAATGCAATGCGGCAAAAATAAAATTTTTCCACCAAGTAATTTCGCAGAAATGGGAGGTTATAATTTTGTTTTTTACATAAATAATTGTTGGAAAACGAAAGAATTTTTCTGAGCCCATAGGATTATAAACCATACAATTCTCAACGAATTTCATTCAAGATTTATTTTATTTCGTTTACATTTCATTTTTTTATGAATTTTTAAAGTTAATGGCATACATTAGTGACTGCGGGTGTTACGTGCCGGATTCCGATGGTCTCAGGACGCGTAACGGATTCGTCCTCCGAAGAAACTCCTTTGGAAATGGTGGTGTTGAGGAGATGGTTTGGTGTTAGAAAAGGAAAGGGAAAGGAAAGTGCGTTTCGTCTTGGGTCCGACTGCAGACTCATCAGTGGGGCTGATGCAGGCGGACCCTACCCCAGACGCTATGGTCAGGTAGTTTAGGAGTTCTATATATTGTTATAGGGTGATCTTTGAGTGGTTTCGAGAATTAGGAAAGAGGATGAGACATCTATCGGAGTACTTTGGAGTCGTCTGTGGGTTACGGGACGTAACAGCGGGAAAGTTTCTCCTCACTTTTAACTGTCCTCAGGACTTTCCTATGTAAGATAGACTACGGTCATTCATATATTTTTTTTTCAGAAGTTTATGGCATGGAAAATAGCTGTTTTATTTGTTAAATATCTTTTTCCGTTTTCAAACCGCCCTCGCGATGGGACTGACGTGTCCCAGAGGAGGCGCATGCGCATAGGTTGCTCGAGAGTCGGGTCGGTAACGTAGGTCGGTAGCGAAAACGGTTGAGCAAGCAGTGCACATGGACAAGAGTGGGGTGCTGTGTGCGTGAGCGCCGTGGACGTAAAGTGGGAGACGCCGGTAGGTCATAGTAGGGGTTCGGCGGCTCCGTCCTCCGTCCTCGATTCTGGCATCACTGCCACAAGTTGTCCATGTCTGGCCTACAATATCGATCTTAGAATTATTTACTTCTTCTATAAGATTCTTCAATTTAGTTAAACTATTCGAATCAAAATCGATAGAAAGTTCATTCAATTTATCTTCCTCTTTATCTTTTATTTGACTAGCAAAAATTTGTAGAAGTGATTTAGAAAAAGTATCTATCTAATTTTTCTAATGGTTAACGTCCTTACATACTAATCTTACAGTAGCCTGTCCATGTGACTTCTTACCTGTGTCGCATCTTTCGACAGCACGCGCTATCAAATTGTTGATACCTCTCATCACGTTAATCTATTTCTTTCCTTACATTTATTTCACGCAATAAAGCTGACATTGACTTTGCAAAAATTCGTCATGTGGTATGAAGATAATGTCAGGCATAATCTATCAATAAATATTACAATGAATTCAAAGCACAAAAAATAAACGCAAATATATGCATTATTCTGATTTAACTATGAAAAAATTTAAACATTTGTGTCATGTTCCTACACTTTCTGTAACGAAATATTATGTTAAGAAGATGACAATTAATCGGGAAACGTCTTTGCATGTAACATATACAGGGTGAACATCGAGAAGCGTTACAGATGAATATCTCTAAAACTACAGATTATCTCAAAAATTTTTTTGATGGAAATTGTTCTCCATCGAGGGGGGCATCATGTGGTGAGTTTTTTTCCGGGTGGACGCTCCAAGGTGACATTAAGGTCATTGTTTTTTTTTTCTAATAGAATGATATGTTTTTTTATTCATCATCATATAGTGCGTTTTAAGACGAGTTCAATGACCTATTACTCAAGGTCATTCAAGGTCAAATTTGCAGAGAAATGCAGAAAAGCCCCCGCATTATGCAGCGTGCTCTCGAAGAGCAATGAATGAACTATTTGGTGACAAGTGGATAGGTCGAGGAGGTCCTGTAACCTGGCCGCCCCGTTCGCCGGATATAACACCACTCGACTACTTTTTATGGGGGCACGTTAAAAACTGTGTAATGTCTAGTAAACCTACGACGCGTGAGAACATGAAAACTAGAATACGCGAAGCTTGTGCCAAAATAAACAATGAAATGTTGTGCAAAGTTAGAGAATCCTTTAAAAAAAGAACTGCTAAGTGTATTGAAGTAGGAGGTCGTCACTTTGAACACATGCTAAAATAAGGTAAGTACAAGTAAAACTGTTGCATCTTTTCTGCATTTCTCTGCAAATTTGACCTTGAATGACCTTGAGTAATAGGTCATTGAACTCGTCTTAAAACGCACTATATGATGATGGATAAAAAAACATATCATTCTATTAGAAACAAAAAAAAATGACCTTAATGTCACCTTGGCGCGTCCACCCGGGGAAAAAAAACTCATCACATGATGTCTCCCTCGATGGAGAACAATTTCCATCAAAAAAATTTGTGAGATAATCTGTAGTTTTAGAGATATTCATCTGTAACGCTTCTCGATGTTCAACCTGTATATACGAGGGAGGCGTGTGGGTAAGCGATTATCTGGAATAGCGATACGACGGAGGCCGTTGTGTACAAGTGTGTACGTGAGTGGCCGTCAACCTGACGTCATCAGCCCTACCGCTTTTACAAAGAAAGAAGGATCTGGCCAAATTACGATATAATTGTTCAGTAGTTTTTCATAAAAGTGGGTAATGTATTTTCAAAACGTGGAAAAAATGTGACTTTGAACGCAGCTTCCCTAAAATAAACCTAAACTCGCATAAAACTTTTTTAAGTATTCAGGAAAATAAGAATGTTTGACAAATTCCTTCGAAAATCTGGCAGAAATTGATATGAAACTTTTTGTTACATTACTTTAAAAGTTTATTCATTTAATTGGATAGAGAAATAACAATTCTTTTTACATTTTTGCATTTTACTTTTTTTAAAAAAACATCGCTTAATTGTTATATTCGAGATATTCACGAAATTATTAATTTGAACCGAGTCCATAAATATAGTGGGGTAGGAGTAAGATGTCGCCGCCAAGTGGCAACCAGGGTGTGGAAACTTCTTACCCCCACCACCTTGGCAATTTAACGTAGTCCCCGCCGTTAACGCATGCGCATTGTGAAAATAATCAACTGGAGGGCACCACTAACGAACGCAAAGCTGCCAACCGTGTTTATTGCTTCTGTTCGAATAGTGACTAGCCCGCCGAGGCCTAGACCCCTGAGTGGAAGTGCAGTCCCCCAGTAGCCGTCCAGCGCCCGCCAGCCCCTTAAACCCGCTAACCCGTTAGCCTTCTAAACCCGCCAGCCGGCTAATTAGAAGGGGCACATGAGATACATACATGTTAAAAAAGCCTTCTGTTAAGGGGTCAGGTGTAGTCAGAATTTTCAAAAAAAACGATATTTTTTTTTTTTCATGTTCTTAAAGTATAATATCTTAGAAATATTCTATGAAATTTTGAAGTGAATCCGACAAATACTTTTCGAGTTTTTCGACAATTAACAAAGGGTCCTCGGGCGCTCCGAAACATTCGAGAGCAGGTAGCTAGCAACAGTTGCAAGCGACCGGTTTTCGGATTCTATTGTTATGTCAGAAAATTATTTATTTGTTTCCAGTATGCTTTTGGTAGTTGCACTGAGCAGTCAATAGTTGTGTGTCAAAATAAATTATTTTTCAAGTAATTTTCGATGGGGCGTGATGATAGGAAAGTTTCAAGAGAACTTCGGAGTTCTCAAAATATTCGTAAGTCGCGTTCAGTAAAAAGAAAAAATGTATTTAATCCGAAAACAGCGGAACGTGTTGAAAGTGTCCAAAGTACAAGCTCTAAAAAATTAAAACAAAACACTGAAGAAGATGTACCCGAAAATTTTGCGTATTTCACTCTCTTTGCAGACGACCTTAAGATATATAAAACTATAGCGAACCGGAATGAAGCCGAACTTTTACAAGCGGACTTAGACAATTTTTCGAACTGGTGCAATGTGAATAAACTGAGCCTCAATCTCTCGAAGTGTTGTGTGCTAAGGCTTACACGTTCTCGCGCTCCACTTACATTTCCGTATTCTCTGCTGCAGACTCCATTGGAGACTGTCAGCGAGGTCAGAGACTTAGGAGTCTCTTACGACTCTAAGTTGCATTGTTCCATACATGTGTGCAATATGGTCAACATCGCTGAGAGAGCATTGGGGTTAGTTAAACGCTTCTCCAAAGATTTTAGGAATACTGGATCAGTGAAATCTCTATATTGTGCCTTAGTCAGACCTCATTTGGAATATGCATCCCAAATCTGGTCACCTTTTTTTGTTAAGTATAAGATTATGATAGAGCGCGTGCAGCATAAATTTCTTCGCTATCTAGTATATTTATTTAGAGACAGCTATCAACCTTTCTATCGCGATGTTATGGATCATAATTACGAGCAGTTCATGGCAGCTTTGGGGATGTACTCATTGGAGGATCGTCGTATCTTTGCTGATCTCCGTTTTTTATCTAATTTACTTAGGGGTGTCAATTACAACCCCATGCTGCTATCGTTGATAAACTTTAATGTTCCGGTCAGACGTATAAGATCCTCTCCTTTATTTGCCGTAAGGACTTACCGATCGAACTATGTAAATAGTGACATTATAAATCGAATTTGTGGTCTTGCGAATCGCTATGCTGACATTGATTTGTTTGATAACTTTCAGGCGCATTCTCATTATATTCGTCGGGCGGTTTGCCGCCGTGGATGATTCTTTTCTTTCTGATTGTCATTGTTGCTTTGTCCTTCTGAACTACATGTTTTATTATGTAAGTTACTATTTGTTAAATGGGCTTGTCCCGTATATTTGAATAAATAAATAAATAAATAAATAAAATAGCAGTACTGAATTTCGAATAATAAATTTTATTACGGTATTCACTGCAATTTCTACTCTTGTTAAGTGTAAAAAATGTGATGGAAATGTACAGTTTCAAACAGCAAGCACACGTGGGCTGGGATTCAAAATTGTAGTTACATGCGATAATTGTGGAAATGAATATGTTCCTTCCTGTTCTTTCATAGGACATTCTTATGAAATAAATAGACGCTTCATTTTTGCGATGAGAATACTAGGAATAGGATACGAAGGGTTATGCAAGTTTTGTGGCCTGATGGACATGCCGGCTTTTTTAGATAAAAGTACGTATAAAATGTTACTGAATCACGTGTTAGATTGTTATAAAACCGTTACAGAAGCCTTGATGAAAAAAGCTGTAAATGAAGAAAAACAAGCAATGGCAACAATTGAAAATGAAAATTCTAGTGATTTAACTGTATCAGGAGATGGAACCTGGCAAAAACGTGGATATACATCGTTATTTGGAGTTTCTTCTGTAATTGGCTATTTTACTGGAAAGATTCTTGATGTAAACATTAAAAGTGCATATTGTAAGCAATGTGAGTATTGGAAAATAAAATAAATACAACTGAGTTCGCGGAATGGTATGAATCACATAAAGATGAGTGTAGTGCTAATCACAAAGGGTCTGCTGGGAAAATGGAGTTGGATGCGATGGTCGAAATGTTTCAGCAGTCTGAAACAAAATATGGAGTTAAATATGCAAACTACATCGGCGATGGTGATTCGAAAACCTATTCAGGAATTATAAAAGCAGATCCTTACAAAAGTACAACGATAAATAAGAAGGAATGTATAGGGCATGTTCAGAAGCGGATGGGGACTCGATTACGTACACTGAAAAGTAAGCAAAAAGGTCTTGGTGGTAAAGGAAAGCTTACAGGAAAAGTAATAGACAAATTAACTGTATACTATGGTTTATCAATACGTCGACATTGTGATTCTATAGAAGATATGAAATCTGCTATAATGGCGACTTTTCATCACTACGGCTCAAGTGATAAAAATTCGAATCATAGTATGTGTCCAAAAGGCGAAGATTCTTGGTGCTCTTATCAGCGCGCTGAAGCAAGTGGAGAGCTTGCTACTTATACTCACGACTATTCTCCCTTACCTCCTGATGTTTTAGAAGCTATCAAGCCAATTTATGAAGATCTCAGTAATGACAATTTACTTTCAAGATGTGTAGGTGGATTCGATCAGAATAATAATGAGAGCTTTAACCAACTAGTATGGAAAATATGCCCAAAAACGATAAATACTAGTTTTACTGTTGTAAAAATTGCTGCATACATAGCTACTGGTATATTCAATGAAGGGACGAAATCATTATTGATCATAATGAATACACTGGGACTTGATCATGGGCCTAATTGTCATCGGTATGCCGAAAAAACCGATACTGCACGTGTGAAAGTGGCAGATAAGCGCGCTAACAGCAACACTCGAAAAGGTAGAATGCTACGTAGACAACATCAAATTGATATTTTGGAAGCGGCGACATCAGCTGAAGAACTGTTATATGGCCCAGGAATAGATGACTCGGTGTAAGTAATTAAATAATATGTATTATTTTACGTAAATTGAGTGTAAAACTTCAAATGCGGTTTTCTCAAAACTATGTTTTTTGAACTGGTGACCACTGTAGCTCGAAAACCGCTCGGTAGATTTTAATGAAATTTATACAGCTTTTTGAAAACATGAAACACTAGTACCTGATCGAAGGATTTTTTTTTTCATTTAATTTCGATTTTTTTATAAACAATTAACTGTTGGTTTTTTCCCAAAAATCTGGAGAAAATTTTCTTGAGGCCGCCATTTTAAAAATTTCAAAAAGAAAAAAAAAAGCTTCGATCAGGTACTACATTATCTATTAATAAAACTAATTTTTTTTGTCTGATTGATTTTAGATGAACCTCCAAGGATAAATGATGGTCACCGCAAGGAGCTTCGGTAGGAACTGGATTTACAAAAAGAGCTATTACTTCTAAAATTATTAATTTTTTTTCTAAAATTTTTGTCAAAAGCAAGTCGAAACCTTATGTAATCATGCTATGTTTTTACTTTCATAAAATAAAATAATTTACTTGCAAAAAAAAAATTATTAAAAATTGTCATTTTTTCGCGTCGCTGACTACACCTAACCCCTTAAATAAATAGTAAGATAGATTCATTCTTCGCAATTGTTTCTCGTCGTTTAACAAATTCATTGTACTAATACAACGTCAGCTGACAATAAAAGAATACTCATTCATAGTGTGACTCAAAAAATTTGTAGTTCGTGAGATTTTTTAATTATTTATTACCCCGTCCATCCTTTTTTCATATCTTGGTACTTATAGAACCCTTATTAAATCTAAAATTATTGTTCGGATGGGTTATTTATTCCTGCAAGTATTGTTAAACGACGATAAAAAATTTCGAAGAATGAATCTATTTCACTATTTATTAAACAGACGGCTTTTCAAACATGTGTGTATCTTATGTGCCCCTTCCAATTAGCCGGATCGCGGGATTAGAAGGCTAATGGGTTAACAGGTTTAAGGGGCTAGCGGGGACTGCACTCCTACTCGGGGACTACACTTCTTCTTCTTCTTCTTCTATTTTATTGGTCTCGACGCTAAACGATCTTGGACCATAACCTGGTAATCTTTTGTTATACTAGGTGTCGCCTCAGGCGCTCATTAGTTCGGAATGGAGTAAATGGGAAGCGGGGTGAATGGGAAATGGAGTAGCTAGGATATACGCGTGTTATGGTTGAATTAAAGCAGATTTGAAAAATTCTTGCAGTATGGAAAGGATGTTTAAGGTAGGTTTTTTAAGTAATTTAGGTAATTCAGTTGGCACAGCATACCCACACCTGGTCAGTCTGTTACGTAGCGTTTTTCGGGGCTCATTGTATAATGGACATAGCCAGAGTACATGATCGATATCCGCTGGGTGTCCACATTGGCATAAGTTATTGTTAATTATGTTTTTCCTATGTAAGCTGTCCGGGAGTGAGTAATGATTGGCTCTTAATCTATTAACACTGACTATGATACTACGGTGCGCAGTATAATGTTTAAATCAAGGTGTACTTCTAGCTTTGAAAAAATTACTAAAATAGTAGATGCCTTTGCGATTTCCCCAAGCTTCTAATATATTATAAAACCGAGACGTATTCATTTCGGAAAAATATGTACCGAGGTCTTCCGGAGGAAGAGGCGTACACATGTGTCGCCCATCTCTTTGAGCCTCCTTGGCCAGTACGTCAGCCATCTCATTACCCTGTATACCTTTATGCCCTGGGATCCACTCAAGTTGGATGTTTAATTGAATTTGGTTAGCAAGGTATAGGAATTTTTTAATTTCTAAAATTAGGTAAGTGTAATTCTTTTGTGATTTCTCAAAGGAGAGTGCTATTATTAGACTTTGAGAGTCAGTGAAAATAATGGAATTTTGTATCTTTAGGGAATAAATAAGTCGAACCGTGAATAGAACAGCAATAGCTTCCAAGGTGAATACTGAGGCCCAGGATTGGAGTTTGAATTTATAGCTCTTACCTAATGAGGGGGAAAAGCTGGCCAAACCACCATATGTGTAGTTGTTGGATTTAGATCCATCGGTGTAAAATAAGGTATGGTCATTGAAATATTTTGAAAAAGATTGGATAAATTTGTCCTGCGGTTTGTTATTCCTACTGATTTCCAGGCCTGCTTCCTTACTGGCTTTAGGAAGAAAGTTAATAACCTCCAGTTCATATGCATACAACGGATGACAGCTGGATTTAAAGGTGTATTTAGTTCTATAGATGATATCTTTGAAGGCAACAAAGAGAGGTAAGCCAGAGGAAAGATTGTGTACATTTCTATTACGAAGTGAGAACCTAAGATTGTATAGGAGATCAGTTAAAGGATGGTGTTCAAAACAGGTAACTTTACTAAAGTATTTTCCTGCTAATATCTGAGCTCTGAATTTTAATGTAACTTCCACAGATTCTGCCAACAGGATATTTATTGGAGTGGATTTTCTGTAGCCCAATGCAAGTCTAATGGCTTGAAATTGAATGCAATTTATCTGGCTATAGAGTTTTTGGCTGTTAATTAGCATGACGAAAGAGTTGTAATCCAGAATACTACGAGTCAATGCCTTGTAGATGTTTAGAAGAACATATGGATGACTACCCCACCAAGTATTCCTTAAGCATTTCATTATTCTTAAAGACTTAAAAGCCTTAGCAGCTATATAATTTATATGTTGACCCCATGATAGTCTTTGGTCCAGAATCATACCCAGATATTTTACAGAGGGAGAGGGTTTAATAGTAGTATTAAAGATTTTAACATTTACGTTGTTGACCTTCTTTTTCCTGGTGAAGAAAACAAGCTTAGTCTTTTCTGGAGAAATCTCTAATCCCCTATCCAGTAGATAAGGTATGAGTAGGTTTATGCTGTTCTGGACTGAATTAATACTTTCCTCTAATGTTTTGCAGGAGGAACAAATTACTTTATCATCAGCGAACTGGAACATGTCTGATTTTGGGTCGATAAATTTGAAGAAGCTTCTTGTGTAGATATTGTACAGAAGAGGACTTAAAATACACCCTTGCGGCACCCCAACGTTCAGGGAATGTGGGCCCTTAAGCAGGTCCTTTATTTTGAATAATAATTTTCTATCGACTATTAGGTTGTGTATGAATGCTTTTATGTTATCTGGAACCCCTATATCGTTTAGGTCCTGCATTAAAATTGACGGATGCACGTTATCAAAGGCGGATTTGATATCCAAAAACAAACATACTGTATAACGGTTGGCCGAGAAGGAGTTGTAGATGTGAGTGGTGAGTATAGCTAGACAATCAGCGCATGATCTACCCTTTCGAAAACCATATTGACAGTTAGGAAGTAGGTTGTTATGTTCAACGTAGTGAGAGAGTCTATTGAAGATCATTTTTTCAGAAAACAGGAGGCGAGAGAAATAGGTCGGAATTTATTAGACTGATCTTTCGGTAGTAAGATAACAAGGAACTTTTTCCAGTCGTCAGGCATAGTTTTGCTTACTATTATTACAGACTAACGGCAGTTAGGTCTGTCCGTCGCCAAAAAGTAGGACTAACGCCGGTGGTATATTTACAGCAAAATCGAAATTTCAAGGGAGGAGGAAACCTTAAAATGCTAATATCTCATCGACGCGAAGTGCTACATAATTTTGGTTTGGTTCATCATAAGTCTGAAACTTTTTCCCATCCGTTGATATATAATTTATTAGAATCGCGACTTCCGATAAGTTAATAATCAATTTTATGTGTTTTAAAGTATCAATTTATTAGTGTTTTTTTTTTCCGACCTTTTCGTTAACATTGCGAGTATATCTATATATTACGAATATATATCACTTTCGTCCACTTTCCCAAATTCGCCACTAGCAGCCGGTAGTGCTAGCGTCGACATCAGGTGGAAATCTAGCCAGCGCTGGAATGTTTGACATTCCGATATTCTTAACCTATCACATTTTATTTATTTATTGTACCCGTCGGTACTGTCACGATCTTCTTGTCTATAGAAACGTAGAGAATATGTGCGGTTAGAAGGGATATTTAAGGAAGACAGTAGACTTGTAACTCGTTAAGCGAAAACGTGGTTAATTCTATCGAAGTTTTTTGAAAACAAGAAGTTGCTAATTTTTTGTTATAACGTCCTTCACACGCAAGAGGTAGAGGGTAGTGGTTATGAAGCAGGTTAGAAACACGTACTTACTAATTTTAATCCCATTCGACATATTAATAAAGATATGAACTAACTATCCCTTAATTTAATTTTTCAGATAATTTTACTTTTTTACTTCATTAGAAGGTTCGAATTAGTAATAAGTAAAATTCGCTGTGTGTAAACGTATAGATGAGTTCATTTGGTTACGTTCCGGGAGTTTCTCAGAGCGGAGCGAACTATCATATCTTCGTAGACGTTTTTATGAATAATATTGCAACAAGTCTGAATGTATTGCAACGTTATTTCCTAGATCAATTCCGGGGAGGTGCCGGATGCACTCCCCGCGAAATAACCGCGTCAACAAATTAATATTTATTGCTGCGCGAGAATCCTCTCCGCGGAAGAAAAGGGCTCACGCAGCCGTAAGGAGTAGTGGGTTGAGGAGGGGAAAGAAATTAATAAAAGTTCCTTCGGAGCGCGATTTACTAACAACAATAAAATACGTTTATTTAATTTGAATAAATGAACCTCGGAATTTTCCGTTTGCTACATGAAACAAGACAAAACCGGAATCTCTTTGTCCGTGTTGTTTATTCAAACGCCCGGACGAACTAACCGCCGACTACGTGCTCGATGCCGGCACGTGGTCGCCTCGCTTCTCGATGATTCTACCGAGGACTTTACAATATTTTAATGCTTCATCCGTATAATTTCAACAATTAATCAATCCTTAATTACTTCTACAACCAGGAAATATAATAATATACTAGAAACCGCGCACCCGGACGGCGATCGAGGCTGGTTCCGCCACTCGTTACAAGGAAATCGAATGAGAAAATCGAAGGTTGTTTCCTACGTTAACTATTTACTTATTTAAACAATAAAACGTTAAATCCCGATAAACTCGGCGATATACTATTCTCGATTCTCCGAATAACCCCGGAATTAACCTCACTTTCTGATCCGCCAGCCGGAAGGAACTTCTTGCGTGAACAAAGGATTACTTTTCGATCGCTCTAATTATCTCACCTCTATTCTCTAATAACGTCGCGCACAGAGTGATTTTTCCAGGATCACGCACGCGGTTCCTTACGAGCCGGCTTACCGAAATTCCCCGAGCCCACCCGAAGATAGCCGAGCGCCTACTCGCTATCTCCCTCGCTGTGACGCCTCGGTAAGTGACGCGCGCACGCATGGCCGCTTTCCGCGACTTCCCTATTAATTTCTCTTGCAATTTTCGACCGGATGACCGCCACTGATGACCATTCCGGCGGTCATCTTGATCCGTTATTGAGCGAAGGGATGCTCCGATGATTCGCTGTCGGGTGGTCCTCGTTGCCTCGGAATTTCGGCCGTTTCCTTCGCCGATCGTCTTTCTGCCTCGCTCGTTCTCGCCGTGCGTGTCCTCTCTCTCTCTCTCTGTCTCTCGATCTTAATCCTTCGACGGCTCGCTCTCTCTCGCTCTGCCGTCGCTCCGTCGGCCGCCGTTGTTCTCTCCGGCCTCGTCCTTCCCCTCTCCGGCGTGGCGGTCATGAAAGAGGGTCTAACTTTACTATTTATTCATTTTTCTACCCCAGAACCAGCCTCGAGGCCCTCCGACTCGCGTCACATTTTCTTTCGCGGTCCACCCGGTGACTCTGTCCGCGACGGTTCTTTTTCTAATCCGCGGCGAAGGGGAGAGGATTCTCGTTTGTGACGGGTATTCAAAATACCACGTCACAGTATACCACATCTGTTATGTACTTTTTCAGTAAATTTTTCCATCATTGTACACCTATCACATCGATTATACACATTGTAATATAATAAATCATGTCCTCTAGTTAACCTGATACCCTCGAAAAAGATCGTAGTATACGACCGGCACGTCGGCAATCTTCCTCGAAATGCATAATTTTCATTTTGAATCGTATGGATTTCTTTGCTCTAAAAGCATACAATTTCGGATCCCTAAGAGTTTTCTAGTGAGTACGAACTCAAGAACACTATCTAGTATGAAAGTAGCTAAAAAATCGCCAAAGATCGTCAAATGGAGCTTAGGTATGTATTTTTTTTCGAGAGACAATAGAAAATAATAACATCATAGTCTATGTATGTAGAAAAAAAAAAAATAAGAGGAATGTTACGTGGGCCGTCGCTGTAGTTTCTAATTGCTCTTATTTTTTTATTGAAACAAGAATTTTTTATTATAACAAAATGATGTAAAATCAAACACAAATAACATTAAAAATGTAAAGTGGGCCGTCGCTGTAATTAACATAAAAAATAAATTATGCTTTTTCTTGCTACATAAAGATATTAAATCAATGATGCGTCGCATCTTTATTAACAACTGTTTATAAAATATCTATAATTTCAATTTCCATATTGATTCTTTAGACCATGTTAAACATTGTTGACTTCATAAATTACACATTCTCCTTCAAACAATTTTACTAAAATAACAATCTCTGTAAAAAACCTTGTACAAAGTAGGTACGCGACGGCCCGCTTTCTTTTAAAAATGAAAAAATACAACCTGGCAATCTGCGAAGCCTTCTTTTTGGTATTTAATAATTGAATTGAAAACATGGGGTGGAGCAATTCTAATAGGAAAATGAACTATGTACTTGATTCAGGTCATTATCATACTAGAAGAATCATCCTACGTTATACGGTTATTTATGAACGAAGAAACAATAGAAATTGAATAAATTCATTAAAATGTTTAATAAATTAAATGTTATCACAAAATGTACTGGTGGGTTTAAATTGTAGATTAAAGATTAGTAAAATAAATTTGTTTCTTCCTACTGCACATATGTAAAAAATTTTAAAAAATTATCTAAAAATTGTATATGCATAACCTTCGAAAAATTAAACTTATTTATTATTTATACAAACATACTAAATATTGAACCTGAATTGATAGGTGTACCAAAATGTTATATTTAACGTTTACGAAAAAAGCGGGCCGTCGCGTACTTTGTACAAGGTTTTTTACAGAGATTGTTATTTTTGTAAAATTGTTTGAAGGAGAATGTGTAATTTATGAAGTCAACAATGTTTAACATGGTCTAAAGAACCAATGTGGAAATCTAAATTATAGATGTTTGATAGAAAGTTATTAATAAAGATGCGACGCATCATTGATTTAATATCTTTATGTAACAAGAAAAAGCATAATTTATTTTTTATGTTAATTACAGCGACGGCCCACTTTACATTTTTAATGTTATTTGTGTTTGTTTTATTTATGACAATAAGGAGGAACTGATTAAACTCTTTCGGAAGGAGTTGTATGATATTATAGCAGAATCCATCCAGCCCGGGAGATGATTTTTTCTTGAATGATTTTATAGCATCGGAGAGCTCATTGAATGAGAAAGGATTGGCTAAAGAATGATTTGGGAGGTGTGTATTGGTTGCTAAATAGGTGTAATGTGTGCTGCATGACGCTGGACACATTAATTCTATAAAGTTGTGTATGGAGGATAGGATTTGGAGATTTTCTACCTGAACTCTTTTTCTCGGTGAAAAACGGTGTTTAAATTTCTTAACCACCTCCCACACATAAGACGGGGAGGCACATCTGTCCAGAGTTTCGGTGAATTCCACAAACTTTTTCTTTTTGATTTTTTTAAGTTCCCTTTTAGTTAATGCATCTGTTTTTTTGTATTCTACTAGATTTTTTAAGTTAGGTGAAGTTATAAATTTTTTGAGTGCCGACTTGCGTTTTTCTATTAATTCGTCACAATTCTCGTCCCACCAAGGGGAGGGGGATGGCCTGATTTTATTACTATTTGAAGAGAATTTGTTGGGGCGACAGGGCGATGAATCGGAGATGGCCTGATTTATTTTATTTATAAGGTGTTCATAGTTACTTATTGAAGACTTACTAGAGTCGTTGATTTGATCTAAGGGGTTATATTCTTTTAGAATATTTATAAATTTGACTTTATCTAATTTTTTAAAATTAAACTTCTTTGAAGAGGATTCATACATAGAAGGTCTGACTGTATATATGGTAGTGATTACCGGAAGGTGGTCACTGGAAAGGGAATCTTCATAGGTTACCCAGTCAGTGCGGGTTAACAAAGGCGTTGAAATTAAAGAGATGTCTATGGCTGAATGATTGATTGAATTAATATATGTTTTGAAACCGTCGTTAAGGATATTTAAGTTAGAATTCATGATTACAGGTAGTAGCTGATCTCCATTAGGACAATTATGGTAAGAGCCCCACGCTAAATTATGGCAATTAAAGTCACCCCCTATGAATATATTATTGAATGGGGATAAGGAATTGAAGAAACGTAACCATTTCAGTTTAGAGACAAATGCATCGGGCGGACGGTTACTAATCAGATTGATGGCTAAAATTTCCGTCAGGTTATTAGGGGGGAGAATAGATTCTATTATCTTGAAGTTAAAGTTTCGCCTTATTGCAATACATAGACCACCCCCTTCTTGTATAGGGCGATCTTTTCTAATAACATTGTAGTTTTTCAGGGAAAAATGGTTGTATGGTTTGAGCCATGACTCGATTAAGATGATAATGTCAAAATCTTGATATACATTAGCTAGTTGATCTCTTTTATTTTTAATGCTATGACAGTTCCATTGAAAGATCTTAAGTTCTTTATTGATGTTGTTGTTACAAGCCATTGTAGAGGTTATTTAAGGGTCATCAGTGACGACTGTGAGGAAGATGCAGTTACCTGGGGGCTAGGTGTACAAGGATGATTGCAGCTGTCAGTATTACGAGTGGAACAAGGTGCAAGATTTGAGAGTTGTAATGCCAGACAATTGATAGAATTAATACATTCGGCTAACATTGACATAACCTTTTCCATACTTTCAGGATGGGGAGCCCGCACAGAGGCATTTGACTTGTCGAGCCCAATGATTGGATTAGATAAGGGAGCATTCCTTCCGTTTGGAAAAATTAGGCAATCCTTGTGGGACTAGTCGTGAAGATTGGATACAAGCGCGTTACTGGGTATTGTCATCTCAGGAGTATTAGCAGCCTTGAATGAGAAAGATTTTGCAGATGCTTTGTTATGGGCTACAGAGGCATAGGACTTGTGATGAGGAGCGTAAGTATTTGCAAAAATGACATCTGGGGTTGGCGATTCAGATAACGTAGGAAAGTCTGAGAAATTGAATTGTGTTTTCTTGTTTTTAGCTTCCCTATACTTAGTTAGCTCAGTCATGAACGAAGAATTATACTTAATAGCAATGTTATGGATAAGGATTTGAGTTGCTTTGGAAGGACAATCTTTAGAAGTAGCCTCATGTGGACCATTGCAGTTAATGCACTTAGGCGCAGCCTTGAAATCAGGGCTGTCAATGATCTTAGAGTGACCCGATTTCCCACAATGGGCACAGCGGGAAGCGCTTTTACACACCTTGCTCACATGACCAAACCGCAGGCAGTTGTAGCACATTCTAACCTGCGGAATATAATCTTCTACAACATATCTTACTTTGTAGATTGCGATATTTGTAGGACGAATCTGACCACTGAAAGTAAGTAAAATTGTTTGAGTGGCGACACGTGTAATATCACCATTTTCACTGGTTATTTTTCTTTCAAACCTTTTAGCCTCCAATATTCTATATTTAGTTTCGGCATTCTTAATAATTTCAGTGACATCGATTTCCTTTGGGACCCCTTTTATAATCACCAGCCTGGTGGCACATTGTTTAGGAATAAATGCAACAAGCTTTTTACTTTGAAGAAACGGATCTTCTAAAAGCTCATTCGCTTTAGAAGCACTATTAAAGGTAACGGCTACTTTAGCTCTACTGGATTGCTTTATTTCGGCTATTTCATTTGGATAGATGGGAACCAGCCATTTGCCAATTGTAATGTCGTGAATATGTTTTGTTTCAGAAAGAGGATCTGGTTGAATTATTACTTTAAACGGACCCGAGTGACTAGTTCATATCAGTGATGCCAGAATCATGGGACGTCGGACGTCCCACGACCCCCACTATGACCTACCGTCGTCCCCCACTTTACCTCCACGGCGCTCACACACACAGCACCCAGTGGGGGTCGTGGGACGTCCGACGTCCCATGATTCTGGCATCACTGGTTCATATTTGTATTTTAGCGGCGACGATGGCGTGCCTATCACCGGTTTACGCTTTGTGACTACATTGTTGTTTTTGCCCAGGGATCTTTTTTTATTGTTATTTAATATTATTGTTCGGAAATTATCATTTTGGTCAACAGCGTTATCATTGTTATTCGTTAGTTCGATGTCCATTGTACATTCTTTGTCTATGTCAATGCCTTTGTCTTTGTCTTTATGTCTACCTTTGTCCGGAGGGACCGAATGTTCGGGAGAACCCGACATTTGAGGTTTATCTAGCCCAAGAGGCTAGATTATGATTCTTATGTACTATTTAGAAAAACGTAATAAATTAACAGGTGAATGCAATACCTTACCAACTGCAGGATGGATCGGGATAGTTCAAAGAAATGGAAGACTAAATGGATTTTTTGGACAAAAAATTTTTATTATTTACAGAGTTATAAACAAAAAACATGAAAAATTCGTGTTTTTTTTCGTTTTTCGCTTATAAAATGGAAACTAATGAAGCTATCATAATACTCATAAAAGACGAAATATGGAGAATGAAAATGCGAACAAAGTAAGTGCTGGAACGACTCGATCGGATCGTTATTAACGGAAAAATCCCGGAAAAAGCGAAAAAATCAGCATTTTTTAAAAAATTCGTAACTCCGCCATTTTTCAATATGTAGCGCTGACTCCTTGCGAGATAGTAGGTATTGAGAAGTACTTTATTTATACATAATTCAGACCCATGTCGGATAAACAGTTTTTGCATTATTGTAAATTGAAATTTTTTGTACACTATCTTTCGGCAGGCCTCTATGCTCGTGTGATCGGTCGATTTTAATTTTCGAAACGGATTATGAAACTAGAAGTATTGTACTATATGGCCTCAATCTCACTTTTTCGTTAAAATGCTGCCAAATAGGTGAAATATACCCGCAAACAGGACCTAAAACGGCCGAGCGCGTGGAAGACGGCGAGCAGTGGGGGTAGAGCAGCAGACTCCCCAAGGCATATATATAGTAATAGAAGCGTGTCGCGCGCCTTCCCCGTGTCTGCCGCTCTACCCCCACTGCTCGCCGTCTTCCACGCGCTCGGCCGTTTTAGGCTTCTATACAATTTTTCGATAGGACCCACGGTTTGCGCGCAATGATCAATTAAATAAGTCTATATTACTGGAACGACTCATCCAATATTCTCCGTGAGACGGTACGGGCCGGAGACAAGGAAAGAATATCGCGCCGTCTCTGTCTATCCTCTTATAGTCTAAGAGCCAGCTACATAAAAATTTCATGTATAAGGTACAAGAAATATTTATACCAGAAGAGAGTCCACTAGTGTACCCGAAGACTACATGACCAGTCTGCCTGCACGGTTAGGAAGACTAAGGCGGGGGCGGACGGTCAAAGATGACAAATTTCACAAGGAAAAAAATGATAAGGTACAAGAATAAAAATTACGGGAATATTTAGTATTTGTTACAATGAAATGCGGATAATCATTGGCAGACCGTTTCCTGGAAGAGAAAGAGCCGGCAGACCGCAACAAAGCGGCGTAAAATTTGAAGTGAAAAAAATGATAAGGTACAAGCTTGAAAATTATTCTTAGTATTGTTTAACCCTTCACAAAGCTATGTGCAAAATGGCAGATTAAAATACGGAAGATAACATCGGGGCAGACTGTGATAAAGAGTGCGGACTGATGCTCGAACGCTCTCAATAAGCGACTTTTATACTTTCTATATTATTTCGCTATTTCTATTGTTACGTCCAGTGGCGTAGTAAAATCAAAACGGTCTTTTTCGGTCAGGCCTTTCGACCTTTACCGGGGATAGACCTAAGGAACGTTTATTAGCTTATGGCAGGGTGAGTCAAGAAAAGAACAAGTTAGGAATGAAGAAACGTTTTATCAATCGAGGGTTATGACCTCCGGTTCACAAATCTCTTCAATTATTACAGTTGATTCAGGAGGTGGTGGAGGAGGTTCGAAAGAATAAATATACGTAGTTTCGTCGTTTCGGAAAATAATCTGATGGGGCTCCTCGATCACTTCCGTAGGCATAAAATCAAGCACAAGGGGGTTTTCTGTTGGTTTCGGTGGTTCTGGAGAGATGAATGGCGGGGTAGGTTGAGGTTCAAGACGCCGTTGCTGACGTGCTTCCTCTCGTAGGAGTGCCCGGCGCCGCACAGTGGGACGGAACGACCCGACGGCGATCAAAAATCGATTTTTATAGTATTTCAAATTCGAAAAAAAAAAGACATCACACGAAAGCTAATTAAATATACTATAATGTGGTAAACTCCATTTATTAGCATTTGTTTTCATTTTTGTGTGATCAATGCTTAAAGTCAACTGAAAATCTCAAATGTCGCCAAGAGCTCTTACGGTTTCATAACTTCAATTCATGTTTCTGAGAAATTTTACCTGAAAAGATGTAGTTTAAAGGAATTGAATATTGTAGAGAATGGATTTCCGCTTCTATTAATACCATGAATTAGGACATAATGATAATAATTTCTTAAATAATAGCGTTTAAACCGAAGAAGTTACGTCTTAACAAAAACTTTAACTTTAGCTAAGGTTTTAAAAAAATTCCATCACTTGCCAGGTATGTAAGTACTACCATTTGAAAGAATGAACTTTCGTCTTTCAGAATCTATAAAAATTGGCTGCTACCGTTTGCTACCTTGCAAGAAAATGGACATTGAAATGAACTCTCGCCATGCGATGCCTCGCATCCATTCGTATTCTTCCATGCTTCTTGTACTTTAGATATTTTAATCAATTTTGGAGAAGATAATTATTGCGTTATAGCCTTTGTGTTCTACAAAATTCAATGGTATTAGAGTACTGAGTACTCATATATTTACTTATACAGTAGAAAGTGTTTAATACATTTTCTTTATTTGATAATCCTGATTATATAAATTGCAATTTTATACACATTATTAACCCTTTGCACTCGAATGTCTCCTCTAAATGGTCATAGTTCTGACATTACACCATATCATTTTAAATTATATATTGCTCACTACGTGGCGAGACAAAATGCATTCAAGTTACTGATAGTAAAATTCAAAAATTATCTACGAGTATAAAAAGGAATAAGAGTCCAGTACCTCTTGACATTGAATTATCATCGAAACCAGTCTTGTCGAGTCACACTCGACATCGAATCCAAAGGGTTAATTAATTCTAATTTTTTATTGATTATTAGTATGGAAATATAATGAATTGAAAGGGATACATAAATATTTGATAAATAATGGTGATTAATTTGGGTCCCGAGGTAGTGTGAGATTCTTACTCACCTAAACTCTCCATCTCCAACTCTCCACTCTCTCTCCTCTCTCTCTCTCTCTCTCTCTCTCTACCATTATTTATCAAATATTTATGTATTCCTTTCAATTCATTATATTTCCATACGAATAATCAATAAAAAATTAGAATTAATTAACCCTTTGGATTCGATGTCGAGTGTGACTCGACAAGACTGGTTTCGATGATAATTAAATGTCAAGAGGTATTCGACTCTTATTCTTTTTTATACTCGTACATAATTTTTAAATGTTACTATCAGTAACTTGAATGCATTTTGTCTCGCCACGTAGCACAGTGGTCTCAAATAGCCAAAACGTGGCCAAAACCCAAAAAATGAATTCTTCGTTAGGAGGATTTTAATTATTAGGTTGGTTACTTTGATAATTTATTTATAAAAAGCAAAAAAAAAAGAAAGTTTAACGATTTACACCAGAGATGTGAACATAGCTCAAACATCGCCTTCGCTTGTCACGTTGTTTTTGTGCATGTAAGTAGAATTTCAAACGGAAAAGTATAAAGCAAATAACTTTTATAAAACTTAATTAATTCTAATTCTGTAAAATGGATACTATTCCTGGAAGTGAGTATCATGTTTAGTAGTACTAGCATATTTAAAATAGATAACGGTTACGTCTTGCAACTGTAAAATTTAGTATAAGAACTGAAAGTTAAAACTTTATGTAAAAATATTAAAGATTTAGGTTAAAAGTTGTATATTCCACAATATCACGTCAAAATTTTTGTGCAGGCTTCTAGTTTATACTTTTATCTTACAGTATCTGTCAAATTTAGCTGCTACTTAGTGCTACTTTGTCTGCGTGGCCGATTTGTATAATGCAGAGTTATCATACTATTAGCTGTCGGCGCGTTTTATTGAAGACTGAATGGTTGGGACAAATGTTTCGAGTAAAAATTATATGATTTTGCAAGGATCATGATTAAGATACATCTCTTATTCAATTGTAGTTATTAAATTAGAAAATTACAATTACATAGTCATAATTAACTATTGATAAATCTAGTTTAAAATAAGTACAAAGTCCCTATAAGCAATTAGTTTTCATCAATGTTATCTGATTTTGAATATTCGTCTGATATCACGTTCATTACGGAAAATTCTACTATTTGCATCGTTTTATTCGCCTATAAATCGTAAAAAGATATCCCCCATAATTTTTCCTTGAGAACATTTTCTTGAGAAAACTTTACGGAATCTTTTGATATATTTGTTTAACGATTCTGAAAATCTTTAAATATTTGTCAAATTAATAGTATCGCAGAAGATATATCTGCTCCATGTATCAGTAATTTATGTACTGAAGTGGGCATATAGTATCACGGATACATTTCAATGTGTAATCTTGCAGTATTTATTGTATATTCTTAAAATTTTATGCAATCGTTCGAAATAGTTTGCAATATAACGTAAAGGCGTTTAATTATTGTTTCGCTAACTCCTGTAATACTTATTTTTGGTAATTTCATTTATTTCCAGGACTTTGTGATAATGAAATTCATTTTACAAGGAAACATGTTTTTCTCATAATTAAGAAGCATTTAAATGATAACTTGAATGTCATAGTTGAACACTTAAAAAATCGAGTGTTGGAACAGAATGGATGTACCATTGATGTAACCCATGAAATGAAATCGACATTGTCCAAACTATTTAACTCTATGAGGACCAAGTGGCAAAATGTACATAGGATAGAATCCAAATTTTTTATAAAATTTGCTGATTGGCTCAACAGTCCTATAACTTTCCGCATATCTGTAGCCACTAGACGTATGGGATCTGGTGGTCGTCCTTCTGCAGAATTCGAAACATCGAGTGACAGAACAAAGAGGAGGAGAACACAAGATATTCGTTCCAATTTCTCAGTGGAAGCATTGTCATATGCTACTCAAATGAACTTTCGAGCATCAAGAAATTTGGCCGCGTCGAAAGTTCTTAAAGATGTAACATCTAATTCTTTGAGAGCTAAGGAGTACGTTAAATGTATAGATCATAAGAACGAAACACCACTATCCGGAGATGTTGCATTATCGCTTATTATGGAACAAAAACTCTCTAAAAGCCAGTATTTAGGTCTAAGAAAAATAAGTAAGGAAAATAATTGTAATTTGTATCCACCATATAAGATAGTATTAAATTCGAAGCAACAATGTTATCCTCTTGCAGCGGATATTATGATTACTGAGCATAGTGCTGAAGTCAAGTTGCAAGCTCTATTAAATCACACTATCAACCGTATATTATTGTCCCAAAATACTGTTTTAAAAAACTTGTCTCAGGAGAATCTGCGCCATATGACGCTTATTTGCAAGTGGGGATGCGATGGTACTTCTGGACAAAGTGTTTATAAACAGACGTTTATTGATCAGAGCAAATCTGATTCAGACATTTTTTTGACGTCACTTGTTCCGTTGCAGCTTTTATCTATTAACTGCATATCTAATAAAAAAATTATTGTCTGGCAAAATCCAAGGCCTTCATCCCCTCGCTTTTGTAGGCCAATAAGAATTCAATTTTTTCATGAAACTACACAAGCAACAGTGAGCGAAGTATCTTATATGGAAGATCAAATAAAATTATTAGCACCTTTCGAAACAATCATTGATGATTTGAAAATTTCCGTTAGTTATAAACTTTGTTTAACGATGATAGATGGTAAAGTATGCAACGCAGTTGCGCATGTATCGTCTGCACAACGTTGCTTCTTATGTGGAGCGACGTCGAAACAATTTAATGATATCGATATGATCTTAAACAAACCAATTAATAAGGAGCATGTACGTTTCGGATTATCGACGCTGCATGCGTGGATTCGTTTTTTTGAGTGCTGTCTACATCTTTCATACAAGCTCGGCATAAAAAAATGGCAGGCACGCAGTATCGAGGAGAAGAAAATAACCCAAGAGCGTAAAGAGACAATTCAAAAGCGTTTTCGTTCCGAATTGGGGTTAATTGTTGACCGTCCGAAGCCAGGATTTGGAAGTAGCAATGACGGCAACACAGCTCGGCGATTCTTCCAAAACTCCACGGTATCAGCTCTGATAACGGGAGTTGACGAAAAGTTAATTAAACGTTTTTATGTTATACTGCAAGTCGTTTCAAGTGGTCATGAAGTAGATAGTATTAAGTTTCAAGAATATGCAGTAAGTACTGCAAGATTGTTTGTTCAATTGTATCCGTGGTACTGTATGCCCACTTCAGTCCATAAATTACTAATTCATGGAGCAGATATAATAACTTCCGCGATACTACCAATCGGGCAAATGTCTGAAGATGCTCAGGAATCACTAAATAAATATATTAAAAGATTCCGTGAAGATTTCTCGCGAAAATGTTCTCGTGTAAAAACTATGGAGGATGTCTTTCTGCGACTTATGGTGAATTCGGATCCATACATATCAAGTGTACGGAAATTGCCACAAAAGAAAATTAGGAGTTTGTCGACAGAAGCTGTTAATTTGTTAGTAGCATTCGAAACAGATAAAAAAAATCAATGTGAAATAAACGAGACATCAGATGACACTGATGAAAACTAAGAATTGCTTGTATTTGTAATTATTTTAATCTATTTTTATTGATGATCATAAGTTTGTTATCATAAATGTCTAATTTAATAACCGCAATTAAATAACAGATGTGCCCAATTTTGATTCATAAACGCTTTTAAAATCCAACACGAATACTTGCAAAAATTTAAATCGGCCATTTTATTTTCGAATTTTTAAAATTCAGATTCATAATTAATGATGCCGAAAATACTAGAATATCATTTTTTGTGGAAATCTTATAATGTTTTCATATGTATGTTGGCCATATTGAATCGGCCATTTTGTTTTCGAAAGTTTTAAATTCAGATTCATATTCAGAAATTCCAAAAATCACAGCACATAAATTTTTGTTAAAATTGAAGCATGCTTTGAGGTTTTGTCCACGTTTCGGCGGTTCGAGACCACTGTGCGTAGTGAGCAATATATAATTTAAAATGATATTGTGTAATGTCGGAACTATGACCATTTAGAGGAGACATCCGAGTGCAAAGAGTTAATAATGTGTATAAAATTGAAATTTATATGATCAAGATTATTAAATAAAAAAAACTTATTAAATACTTTCTAATTTATAAGCGAATATCTTGGTACTCAGTTCTTCAGTACCATTGAAATTTTCAGAGCTCAAAGACTATAATGTAATAAATAACTCCTCCAAAAATCATTAAAATATATCAAGCAGAAGCAAAGTTACAGAATTTTGATCGCCGTTGGGTCGTTTCGTCCCACTGTGCGCCGGTTCTCCCAAACTCGTCGACCAGCTCGCCGTCCCCTTTTTCTAATACCGTTGACCATCTACCAATGGATGATTGGAGTTAAAATTTTATCTTTCTATTTATTCGTTATTCCTCCCTGAGCTCATTAGATCAGCTTAACCCTTTACAAATAGGCGACTTCCGGAGCAAACCTAGCGCCAAGCTGCTTCAAGTCTCGTGATATTTTGTATAATATTGGCACAGGTCGAGCAGCATCTGAACAAATCACTGGTTTTTTTTTAAACGTAGAGAAAAATGGCAATTCATTAAGAGAAATGTTTATTTCTGAATGCGCAGATTCGTCAACTAGGTTTGAAGCAACTATTAAGCAAAATAAAATACTGAATTTTACAAATTCAACTGCAAAAAAAATAAGTAATATCAATAATAAAGTGCAAGAAGTTAGATTACAGCGCGATTTATTTGGCCGCATGTTAGCGATTTCAATTACCGAAAATGCAAATATTGGGAAAATTTTAAGCTATCCATTAACACCTGTGCCTATGTCTATGTGCCATTTAGATGGATCGATATTCAAGACGGATAAATCAGTTTTACTTAAATTGTTAGAAAAACATGTAAAAAGTATAGCTCCTACATACACAGACATTTGTTTAATAGACGGCTTTTATCTCATACATTGTATAAAAGAAGTACCGAAAACTTTTGGAAATATTTCAAAAAAAATTCTTCAAATGGTAACAAACAATAAAGCTCGTGAAATACACGTAATTTTTTATTTATTAACCGACTTCGAAAAGGAGGAGGTTACTCTATTCGACTGTGGGCGATCTTGCTTTTTTTTTTTTTGTTTGTCCGGCCATAACTCCGCAACCGGTTGACCAATCGAAATGAAACCACTTCAAGTTGCTAGGTTTAGGTCTCCCATTGGTCCCGTTTAAAAAATTTTTCCGAAATGTTTATTATTAACAAAGTTATTGCAAAATTAGTGCTTTATTCAGATTTTTCGCAATTTCTTTTTGAATGGGATTGATTTATTGTAATGAAAGAAACTATTACTATCTCCTTAGAAATAATTAGCAGATATGAATTATATAAAAAATTTATTAATTGTTGCAAAATAATTTGTTTATTCCTCTATATCTCCTCAACGACTTCACTTATCGGAACCAAACCTTTTCGACCCTTTCGCAAATATTACCCACTCTCTAACATTATGCGACACATCTTCAATTGTTGTTATGTTTAAATTGTTACTGTAAAATTATTTGTTTATTCCTCTATATCTCTTCAACGACTTCACCTATCGGAACCAAACCTTTTCGATCCTTCGCAAATACTGCTCACTTACTAACATTATGCGACACATTCTCAATTGTTACTATGTTTAAATTGTTATTACAAAATCATTTGTTTATTCTTCTATATCTCCTCAACGACTTCACATATCGGAACCAAACCTTTTCGATCCTTTTGCAAATATTACCTACATAACTTTATTTCCACATCTTGATCGATTATACACTAAAAAGTATGAAATAAACAAATTTTTAACAAAAAAAATAGAAACCGACTTCGAAAAAAGCGCTAAAAAGAGTCAAATAATTTTTTATGTATACCGACAATATTCTATTTCATCATTATCATACTCAGAATATTGCAACTTTTTCGGAGGCGACAGAAAATTAATTAACAGTACATTAATAGCCAGAAATTCACGGACATTGATGGATATTTATGTATAAGGCACTTACTCCTTTGTTCGTGAAAATGACCGTGTTGGAATATTTTGTGTCGCCGCCGAAAAAGTTACAATATTCTGAGTATGATAATGATGAAATCGAATATTGTCGGTATACATAAAAAATTATTTCACTCTTTTTAGCGCTTTTTTCGAAGTCAGTTTCTATTTCTTTTGTTAAAAATTTTTTTATTTCATACTTTTGATAGATATTTTACACTTTCAATTAAAGATTACGAAAGATCTCTTCGAGCTGGTAACTGTGTTGATCGTATGTACCTGATTTCTGGACCAGATCAAACGCGACCTGCGGATTTTGTCAAAGAGCTTAGAAATAGTAATTTTAAAGAAGCTCTTGTACGTTTTTTAATTGTAAATTGGCAAAGTAAAGAAATAGTACCATTCTAAGGAAATAAAACAGTCTTACTTAATTTTGATCAATGTTATGAATATAAAGTTTACAATGAGACTATTATATTTTCAAGAAATGATATTTACACAATTGAAGCTCACGAAGAAGCAGATACGAAAATTGTTTTTCACGCATGTAATATTCCATCGGAAGCTAACATTATGATAAAATGTTCCGATACAGATATACTAATTATAATGTTAGCAAACATGAATAAGGTAAAAAATAATAGTAGAGTTTGGATTGAAACGGGTATTTTGAACAGGCAGCGTATAATTGACGTTTCAGCATTATACGAAAAACATGGTAAATTATTTTGCAAATCGTTAGCAGGGTTCCATGCGATGACTGGATGCGACTTTAATCCAGCCTTTTATAGAAAAGGGAAACAGCGACCTCTACAATTATTGCAAAATTGTGAACAATTTCAAAGCGCGTTCGCTGAATTAGGCAGTGAAAATTATAATTTACCTGATGATTTAAATGTCTTTCAAACTATTGAAAAATTTGTCTGTGTATTATACGCTTTAAAATCCCTTGATTCTGTCAATAATACTCGTTTTGTGCAATTTTTAAAAACGTATCAAGTTTACGACATTAATGAACCGTTTCAAAAAAAAAAGCTACAAAATGTGGATGCCTCGTCGATGCCTCCTTGTGCAGCTGAATTAAAACAGCATGTTTTGAGATCAATGTATATCGCCAGATTATGGAGACACGCATATAAAAAGATACCAACTACTTTAACACCAGAAAACTGCGGATGGTTAAAAATAGATGAAAAATATGAATTTCAATGGTTTGATGGGCCTCAGCTACCACCCAGTGTTAAAGATGTTATTATTGATTCAGAACAATCTGAAGGTATGAATATTTGTGCGCACAGAATACAATTAAAATATTTTTCAATAATAATTTTTAATATTGTTTTTTAGCAGATGTTGAAGAGATCGAATCTGAGGATGACATCGATTGCGATAGCGAAGAAGACATTGAGTACGATGAGTCTGACGTAAATAGTGAAATAGAATAAGAAGCAGCGAAACTATTTTTCTATTTGTTTTTTTTCAATAATTAGAACGTTTTGTTAACATAAAATGTACGTTATTTTTAATTATATTATTATTACTTATTATGCATTTTATACATTTATATAAATAGCGAAATAATATAAAAAGTATAAAAGTCGCTTATTGAGAGCGTTCGAGCATCAGTCCGCACTCTTTATCACAGTCTGCCCCGATGTTATCTTCCGTATTTTAATCTGCCATTTTGCACATAGCTTTGTGAAGGGTTAAACAATACTAAGAATAATTTTCAAGCTTGTACCTTATCATTTTTTTCACTTCAAATTTTACGCCGCTTTGTTGCGGTCTGCCGGCTCTTTCTCTTCCAGGAAACGGTCTGCCAATGATTATCCGCATTTCATTGTAACAAATACTAAATATTCCCGTAATTTTTATTCTTGTACCTTATCATTTTTTTCCTTGTGAAATTTGTCATCTTTGACCGTCCGCCCCCGCCTTAGTCTTCCTAACCGTGCAGGCAGACTGGTCATGTAGTCTTCGGGTACACTAGTGGACTCTCTTCTGGTATAAATATTTCTTGTACCTTATACATGAAATTTTTATGTAGCTGGCTCTTAGACTATAAGAGGATAGACAGAGACGGCGCGATATTCTTTCCTTGTCTCCGGCCCGTACCGTCTCACGGAGAATATTGGATGAGTCGTTCCAGTAATATAGACTTATTTAATTGATCATTGCGCGTAAACCGTGGGTCCTATCGAAAAATTGTATAGAACCTTTTCTTCAGAGAAAAGTACAAAGAATGCTATGCGCCAAAAATAAAATTTTTCACCCAAGTAATTTCGCAAAAATGGGACGTTTAATTTTTGTTTTGTATATAAATAATTGTAGAAAAACGAAAGAATTTTTGCATGCCCATAGGATTATAAAGCATTTAATTCTCAACAAATTTCATTCATGGTTTATTTAATTTCATTTAGATTTCATTTTTTTATGAATTTTTTAAGTTAATGGCATACATGCGTGACCACGGAAAAGTTTCCCCTCACTTTGAACTGTCCTCAGGACTTTCCTATGGAAGATATGGTTCTCCTATGGTCCCTGTAGTATACAAAAATTGCGACTTGACTTATTCAATTAAGAAAAGTTAACTTACATTTAAAACTAAATTTAAAAAAAAACAACAATGACCGAATTATATACAGGGTGGACCACATAAATGGGAACACCTAAATATCTTCTATATTTATGGTGCTATGAAAAAACTTCATAGGACAAAGTTGTACTATTTCAAGGGGGAAATTTAATGGTAAAAAAAAATTTTTTTTAGATACATTTTTTTAAGAAGATTTCAAGGTCATCCGTATTTTTTTAAATGGAACAATATATTTTTTTTACCATAGCATGATAGATAATAAAAAACTACAATCGATTGATACCTTTTCGTGACCTTGACATGACCTTGAAAAAAAATAATCACGTTGATATGTGAAAGATGCAGAAGTTTAATACTTACCTGTTTCAGCCTGAATGACGCGTGTTTTACACCGGGATATGCTTCTGTTTTAGCAGAAGCTAAAAATCCACGATGGTTAAGAGAAGTAGAGAAACAGAAACCGTGGACTGTAAACGTATGGTGCGTAATTGTATGCAATAAAATAATAGGCCCATACTTTATACGAGGGAACCTGACGGGCGTAAAATACGCAACATTTCTTCGCCAAGATTTACCGAATCTGTTAGAAGATATTTCTTTGCACGATCGGAAACGCATGTGGTTTCAACATGATGGTTGTCCAGCCCATTATTCCAAATATGCCAGAACTGTGTTAGACATTAAATATCCTGCACGCTGGATCGGTCGTAAAGGAACAGTGGAATGACCTCGTTCTCCGGATCTGACACCACTGGATTTTTATCTATGGGGTAAAATAAAATGTGACGTATACAGAAATAAACCTACGACACCACAAGATATGCGGCAAAGAATTAGTGCAGCATGCGCAGCGATCACCTCCCAGGAAATCGAGAATTGCTACAGGTCATTTATTACAAGACTGACACATTGCATAAATGAGAACGGCCACCATTTCGAACATTTATTATGATTTTCAAAGAAATAGGTGCATATCCTGGTGTAAAACACGCGTCATTCAGGCTGAAACAGGTAAGTATTAAACTTCTGCATCTTTCACATATCAACGTGATTATTTTTTTTCAAGGTCATGTCAAGGTCACGAAAAGGTATCAATCGATTGTAGTTTTTTATTATCTATCATGCTATGGTAAAAAAAATATATTGTTCCATTTAAAAAAATACGGATGACCTTGAAATCTTCTTAAAAAAATGTATCTAAAAAAAATTTTTTTTTACCATTAAATTTCCCCCTTGAAATAGTACAACTTTGTCCTATGAAGTTTTTTCATAGCACCATAAATATAGAAGATATTTAGGTGTTCCCATTTATGTGGTCCACCCTGTATAATACACACAATTATGTATTCTCTGGTGGTACAATGCAATGACTTTTAAAAAACCCTTCATATTTTTTCCTATAGTTTTGTATATTTATTTATTTTATATGTTATTTCGAGTGATGGATACATGTCTGTCTTTGACATTTCACGGAATCGTGAAATTTTACATTTTTGACTACATGGGGCCTCTTGCAAACATTACGTCTCCGCTGTACTTCTACAACAACGCCGCCACAGGTACTAGCTGAAAGCTCCGGACGACGATTTCGTATCGGTGAGACGGCGATTCTGCGCCGACAAATTTAAGCTTCAGTTTAACAGATTATAATAAATGCGAGGTGTCAAATGAAAGATCTGATGATAATGAAGGGCGCTACCGTGGCGCTTACGCGGTGACGTCGCGTTCTCTGCTGCGTATTCGTGCCTCGTAACTCCTATCGGTGTGCGCACACATTGTTATTCGCCGCTACTCGCGTAAAACGCGTGCTACTCTCCATTCGGTCGCTGAAATATCTCTTGCCGCTGCTACGATTTCGAGCATATCGAGCAAAAATTTCGATAATGGATTCTTCAATTGGAATATGTTGGGGGGGGGGAGGGGTAATCCGAAAGCATAAATCTGAGTTTTCGTCATCCTGGAGGTTGAACGTTAGCCGTAATTAGGAAAAACGTGTTTTTACGTTTTTACTTAATATCTCGCAAACGGTGCATCGGACGAAAAAATGTCAAAATCCTTTTTCGTAGGAACTAAAATTTTCTATCACTTTTATATAAAACTTTTTTCTCTATAGTTAATATCTTACGAGATATAGTCTGTTAAACAATTCAAATTGTAATTTTTGTTAAATATTTCGTTAATAGTTACAGATATAAAAAAATTGGTAGTAATAAAACTTATAGAACACAAAATTCTCTACAAATTGTATCTAAAGCTTTTTCCCGTAAAATCAGTTATTGATGAGATATGAGGTATGTTTCCTTTACGTTACCCATACGACTGACATGTATTTTATAAAAAAAAAGTTTGAGAAACGAAATTGTCCAATACTTCGTTAACGATGCGTCGGACGATAAAAAAAATAAGAACCTCTTTTGTAGGAAATTACGCAGTTAGCTGTGGAGTTTACTTTTAAAAATCCCTTACGTGGTGCGTAAGTAAAACATCAAGCATATACGAGTATACGCGTCGAACGTAGCGCAAATAAGATGTTATAAGTGGAAATAAAGAAATATTTAAAAAGAATTTATTCATTTATTTTACCGTCTGTATCTAATTTTTTGTGGTACTTAATAGTTTCTTTTAAACATCTTATGTATGTCGCACATCGTGCGAAGGAATATTTAGGAATTTACAGTCAATTTTAAACTATCACAGTAGCTTGGTGAGAAGCGCGTAGTTTATATACTGCGTTCACCGAGAGAACGACCAGGCTTCGCGCAGCTTTGGGCGGAGTGGGGATAAGACGCGGCCGGGTCTGCCTGGATTTTAGTGGAGAAACGAACAAGTGAGCGTTCATTTATGCGCAACTTTGACCAAATCTGACCAAATGCCTGGTCGTTCTCTCGGTGAACGCAGTATAGCGCAGAGGTTTCTGAGATCGATCCCTTGCAAAGAGTTTTATATAATATTTTTTTTGATTTTCGAATTTTTAAACAATTATTTGTTTTTATGAATTCAGAATGTTATTTATTAAAATAAATTTCAGTCTATTTTATTAGTTAGCTGTGGAATTTCGTTTTAAAGATTCCTCACGGGGTACGAGGAGGAACCGCGCGACGATCAAGCCGGCATAAAGTGGAGAGGCGATAAGAGTGAGAGCGCGCACGTCAAAGGAGTGAGGAGGATAGCTGTAAAGATCTCATATGTATCTCGAAAACTATAAACGGCCGACCGGACGGAACGTGGAGTTTCTACTTTTCCGGCGTAAAGAAAAACCATATCGCGGAAGTAACGCATATTATACGATCATGTGTGTACATGCAATCTAAATGACATGCAACTCACACCGAGACACAAAGTATCAAAAATATTGTTATTAATATCTAGGAAACTGCACTCGAGAGACAATCTTTTATAGAGAATAGTTTTTATTAAGAAATTAAAAAGAATAGTTTTTATGAAGAATTAAATAAATCATTGAAATCGGTGAGATGTCTCGTCATCTAAAGAATTACTGACACTTTTTCTTCAGTCTCTATAATCCTGCAATAACTAACGTTTTCCAAACTCCAAAAATTATACAGGGTGTCTCTTTTTAATCTTTAAATGCGATTATTTCGAAAAATATTAATTATTTGTTAAAATTGTTTGAACAAAACATATTCTACCTTGAAGGGGACATTCAATGGTGGACCTTTTTTTTCTCTGGGTGGAGGCGCCTCCGAGATTTGAAGTTGACCTTTGATTTTTTAAATGGAACCATATATTTTTGTTATGCCAGACATGTAGCCTAGCTCAAGACGAATCCATCGACATGCATTATGTTGACCTTGAAATGTTATTCAAGGTCATTTTTAATTGTTATTAAGTGTGTAATTGTCGGAGGCGCCTCCACCCGAAGGAAAAAAATGTCAACCATTGAATGTGCCCTTTCAAGATAGAATAATTTTTGTTCAAAAAATTGTTTCAAATAATTATTATTTTTCGATATAATCGCATTTAAAGATTAAAAAGAGACACCCTATATATTTTTGTTAACCTCCCAACTACATATAAGATTTTTGAAAATTCTATAAGAAACATAAACATATGTATCAATAAAAGTGATAAATTTGGCAACCCAGACTCAACCCTGTGAATAATTCGCGTTGATCAGTCATTAGAAATAATTATCGATTTGTCACTTGTATCATACATGCGTATAATGCTGATACGTTTATCCGCGTATGTAATACGTAGCATGGGGCCCCTTCTAGGTGCGGTAATCACACGACGTGGCTTCTTCTTCTTCTATCTATTGGCTTTGACCCGAGTCCGGTCTTAAGCCATAACCAGGTACTAACAGTTTTCCTAGGTTGGCATAACTGTGAAAGAAAAAATAAAAACTTTAGGGAAAAGGAGGCCATGTTAAACTTGGAATGGAGTAGATTTGAGGAAATCGAAAAGGAGAAACGATAGTTTAGAGTTCGGATTATTAAGGAATAAGTTAGTATGGAAAGGAGGCGAGTGTCCAAGTTTGTTTAGTTTGTCACATAGTTTTTTACGCGGACTGTTGAAAAGAGGGCACTTCCAAAGAACGTGGTCAATGTCCGATGGGAGACCACAGCTGCACAGGTCAGATGTAGTTAGGTTTTTTCTATGGAGACTGGCTGGAAGAGAGTAGTGATTGGATCTTAGTCTATTGAGTTGAACTATAAGTGAGCGTTGGGCTATGAATTTATTGAACCACGGTTTACTATTTTCTTTAAAGAAGTGATTAAAATAATGGGAGCCTTTGCGTTGACCACTCCGTTTTAGTGAGGTGTTAAAGCGATTACGGGTTAGTTCCGCGGCGTATATGCCAAGATCATTAGGTGGGAGAGGAGATTGCAGGAATCTGCCTGTTCTTTGGGCTTCTTTAGCAAGCAAGTCCGCGATATCGTTACCCGTGATCCGTCTGTGGCCGGGGATCCATTCCAAACAGACGCTCAGTTGAGCTAAGTGAGAGGAGTATAAATATTGTTTGATTTCGAGAATCAGGTGGTTGTGTTTTGGATTAGATGCAGTGGAGGTAAGGGCTGTTATTACACTCTGTAAGTCGGAGAAAATGACCGATTTTTTAATTTTTAGAGAGAAAATGAGACGGACTGCGAATAAAATGGCCAAGGCTTCGAGAGAAAAGATAGATGCAAAGGAGTGAGTTTTGAATTTGAACCTTCTGTTTAGTGTTGGAGAGTAAATAGCGATGCCACCATAATTGAAGTTACTGGTTTTGGAGCCATCTGTATAGAATAAGGTATGTTCATTAAAATAATCATTGAATAATTGAAGAAACTTTGGTTGAGCATTGCTGTATTGGTTAATTACAACTCCGGTCTTGGTGGAGGCTTCAGGCATAAAATAAACTGATTGCAGAGAGAAATTGTATGGAAGAGGGACAACAGATTTGAAAATGTGTGTGGATTTAAAAGAAATGATGGAGAATGCTGAAAGCAGGGGAAGACTGGCCGATAGGTTATAGTGATTATGTCTATGGAGAAGAAAGTTTAGGTCCTGTAAGAGGTCTGTAAGGGGGTGGTGGGAAGAGCTTGAGACTCTACAAATATATTTTCCAGCAGGAATTTGAGATCTAATTTTGAGGGAAGTTTCACCGGATTCCGCTAAAAGAATGTTGATTGGAGTAGATTCACGATAACCTAGGGCCAGTCTGATGGCTCTGTATTGAATTTTGTTCAATTTGTAATAAACTTGGTGGTTATTAATAGCCATGTTGAAGGAGTTGTAGTCCAGAATACTGCGAGTAAGAGCCTTGTAGATATTTAAAAGAACTTGTGGATGCCCACCCCACCAAGTGGCTCTCAGGCACTTGACGATACTAAGTGAGCGAGTAGCTTTGGCAGTCACATGGTTGACGCGATGTAGCCACAAGAGTTTTTCATCCAGGATCATGTCGAGGTACTTCACAAAGGGAGAGGGCCTGATTGCTGAGCCCAAGATATTAATGATTGGTATGTTACCAATTTTTTTCCTCCTTGTGAAAATGATCAGTTTAGTTTTCTCTGGAGAGCTTTCAAGGCCCTTATCTTGCAGGTGAGAAGTCAGATTATTTATACTGATTTGTAATGAGTGGATGCAGTCAGCGATATTCTTGCCAGCAGAGTAAATCGTAGTGTCATCGGCAAACTGGGTTAAAGAAGAGTTGCGATCAATATGTTCATGAAATTTTCTGGTGTATATGTTATATAGCGGAGGACTTAAGATGCAGCCCTGAGGGGTCCCCAGGGAGGAGTCATAAGGGCCTAAAGAACGGTTTTTTATTTTAAATACCATTGGTAAATTGCTCCCACTAGCAGTTCAAACGAGTGAAGATGGATGGTGACAAAAAGGTATTCAAGGTCTTTGTTAATATTAGGAGTGATATTTTCAATGTTGAAGTTGAAAATCTTTTTTATGGCTATACAAATACCGCCTCCCTCGTGAGTGAGGCGGTCGTTACGGATTAAGTTAAAATTTTTTAAGACAAATTTGATGTTGGGTTTTAACCAAGATTCTATAAGAATGAGTATGTCAAATTCTTGACATATGATGGAAAGTTGACCTTTTTTACTGTGTAAACTATGACAATTCCATTGGAAAATTTTTAATGTACTAGAATCCATTATTTGAGATTGGGGGCCACTGGCGTTTGATGAGAAGTGGAGGCAATTCCAGCTGAAGAGCCGCGTGAGACAGAGTTAGCGGATGAAGAATTTAGAGTTTCGGTGGTAGAGTCGTGGCTGGGTTTTGATTTTGACAAGAGGTCATTAAGTTGAGAGGCTAGTAAATGAAAAGAGTTCATCATATCTGATAATTGAAGAATGGTACTTTCGATTGACTGAGAATTTTGTTTGTAGGAGTGATTAAGGACATTGGCACCGAATGGTAAGCCTCTGCCATTGGGGGAAATCAAACAGTCGCGAAGCTGTGAGTTAAGAAGATTGCTGCGGTTAGCCGAGCTGTCAAAAGATTTGTGGGAGGCTACCGTGGGTTGGTGGACTGAGTTAGAGTGTTTAATCGATTGAGCTACGGAAGAGAAAGAATGTTTTGATGGAGAGCGAGGGGAGGTGAAGTCAGGAGTAGGGGCCTCTGATAGCTGAGGGAATTCGGAGAATCTAAATTGAGGTTTGTTACGTTTTGACTCTCTATATTTTGACATTTCTTCCATGAAAGAGGAGTTATTTTTAATGGCCAGAGTGTGAATTTGTTTCTGAATAGCTCTGGATGGACAATCCTTCGAAATGGCTTCACGAGGACCATTACAATTGATGCATTTGGGAGAGTCTTTAAATTCAGGACAGTCAATTGTTTTAGAGTGCCCAGATTTGCCGCAGTGGGCACATCTGGCAGCGCTTTTGCAGATTTTACTGACATGGCCAAATCTAAGACAATTGAAGCACATACGGATCTGAGGAATATAATCTTCAACATGATATTTGACTTTGTAAATGGGAATACACGAAGGACGAGTGTGACCACTGAAAGTTAATAGCAAAGTTTGGGTGGGTATCTGAGAAATATCACCGTTATCATTTTTAACTTTTCTAGAGAATCTTTTGACTTCAATGATCTTAGATATTGATTCAGCATTCTCCACTATTTCAGCCTCATCAATATCTAGAGGGACACCCTTTATAATGCCCATGTGGGTGGCGCATTGCTTAGGTATAAAAGCATTGAGTTTTTTGGCAGTGATTATAGGGTCCTCAATCAACTTGTTGGCCTTAAGGACACTGTTTAAAGTAACTGTAATCTTAGCCCTACCGGACTGTTTGATTTCAGTTATATCTTTAGGGTAAGAGTGAATAAGCCACTTACCTACAGAAATGTCGTGAAGACGATTGATATTAGAGGTCGAATCGGGCTGAATAATAACTTGGAAAGGACCTGAATGTGATTTTTCGTATTTGTAGGTTTTTCGCGAAGCGTCTGTTTGGATTTGAGGTTCCGGAGATTCCTGAATTTTTTTCTTCGCGGAGGCAGAGTTGAAGGTGGTATCTGATCCGAGCGGTCTTTTCTTGTTTGCCTTCGCGGAGGTGTTCTCCACCTCACACGAAGGGGATGTGTCCATTTGGTCGTACCCTGCATTTGTTTCTGATGTTTTCCCTTTGTCCGGAGGGGCAAAGGAAGCGGCGTGGTTAGGCATGGTTAAAGGCCTCCCGCCACGAGGCGGGGGTTATAATAAGGAAAGCCAAAAGTTCAAGAAGAGGAAATATTACGTATTCGAAATATTGGAAAAAGAAAAGAAAGAAAAATGGACACTCGCTGAAAGCGAGGGGGTGGCCACGAATCGGGAGGATAAGTAAGTTAACGAGCATAGTGATGTTAGAAGAGAGAATGTAAAATGTTAATAATATAAAATAAAGATAATTAAAAGATACAACCCTGAATAATGCTGTCCACTATCCTTTGCACACGCTCATAGTAGCAGTAGTTAAAGATAAAATCGAAGTTAGAGACTTCGTCTTTGTTCTCGTTCAAATAAGAACAAAAGCCCGCGAGCACGAGAGCGAAACCTTAAGCACGTCCTCACACGTCGAAGATCAGCGCGCAAGTCACGACGTGGCTTATTTACTACAGCACTGGCGAAACAGCTTTGAAGAAGTAACGCTAGGAGACGCATCAATCGATTCAGATGTTGCTTGAGTGTAACACTAGGAGGCGCATCGATCGATTCGGAGTTACTAGAGTTGGGTCGCTTCCCCTTAAGGGGATGCGACCCAAGTTCCGACGCGACGCCAAGCGGCTGTCGTGAGCAGTTTTCCACTAGAATTTAGTGTCCGTGTAAGGGCAATCTGCGCCGTAAAATGGAAGCTTCAGTTTAACAAATTATAATAAATGCAAGGTGTCAAATGAAAGATCTAATCATAATGCTTGGCGCTACCGTGCCCGATTTTTAAAATCATGACTATAAAATTAGAAAACGGTAATCGTACAAACTGGACAATTTCACTCACACATGCGTCCCTTACCCACACATAAAAACGTAGATCTTCTTTTGACTTATAGTGATGATTTTAAAAATCGGGCACGGTAGCGTCAAGCATTATGATTAGATCTTTCATGTGACAGCTTTTCGATATTACGTTCTGTCAATCGAAAGCTTCAATTTTCCGGCGCAGATTGCCCTTACACGGACACAAAATCGTCGCCTCGAGCTTCCAGCCAGTACCTGTGGCGGCGTTGTTGTAGAGGTACAGCGTAGACGTAATGTTTGCAAGGGGCCCCGTCTACTCGAAATTGTAAAATTTCACGATGACGTGAAATGTCAAAGAGAAACATGTATCCATCATTCAGAGTGGCATATAAAATAAATAAATATAGAAAATTACAAGAAAACATCAGAAGGAATTTTTAATAATCATTGCATTGCATTACCAAGGAATATATAAGTGTTTATATTATTATATTTGTTATGGATAAAGCGATTAATCGGGCATTATTGCGTCTGGACTGCATTTTCCATACTGTCCGAACATTATGAATAATGTCTTATTTAGCACTTGGTCCATTACATATCGAATTACATCGTTCTTTCTTAAAAATTAATTGGAAAATTTGGTTCAACTTTTCTTTATCAAGTTAGTCGAGCCGTAATTTTAGTATTTTACAAAGACTGATAGGAAGAACAGTGAAGTTATCAAACTAGTTGTAAATAATAGTGTTGGAATTTATTTTGGGATCAGAGAGGTAAAAATCATTTGAAGCCGTGTTACCGTTTCGTAGCTGCGTGTTTACTCGATCTCGTTCGAATCCCGACTAACTTCCTTTTAAATCGAGGATACATTCTCCCATCGGTCGCGCATATTTATCAACACACGGGCGCGCAGTATATCTATAGCTATATCTATATATGTACATATAAAGAAATTAATGTGTGTTACGCATTTTACGAGGAAGTACACCATAACTTACGGTTAAATTTAACCGCTACAGTAGCTCGGTGACGAGCGTGTAGTTCACGGCGCAGAGGTTCCCGAGATGGATTCATAATCGATCGATCGATTCGAGCATAATCATGTTCCTACCACAAAGTGTCAAATGAACCATTTGTCTTTTTTTGTTTGTTCATTTTTTAAATAATGAAGATACCCAGTCAGCCAAAGCAGCTATTACAGATTCTGTCGAATTTCTGTCGCCAGTTTTTGTACGCAGATTGGCAACAGATTTGGAGCAAATCTTGCAGACACAATCAAGCCGCAGATTGGCGGCAGTTCCTGGTACTTCAGCCATGCCTTTGAAATTGTAATGTCTGAAGTAACGGGATCTGTCGTCTATCTGCTGCTTGATTCTGTCGGGTTGCATATCCGCGGCCTAATGCGGATAGATACTACTACGGATTTGAAGACAGATATATTGGCATCTGCTGCCAAATGGCTGGCAGGGTACTTTATAATATTTATTAATGAAGTAAAATTATCTTCTTGAGATTTAAGTTTTTGTTAAAAGAATAAACGTGATGAAAAGAAGCATGGGTTTAACATCTGAAAGTTCAGTGTTACAAGTTATTGACATAAATTAGAGTGGAATGTAAAAGGGTGTGTGAAGGGGATGGTGGAATGAAACACTTTTATAAATTATGAAATAAAAAAATTTAAACGTTTTATTTAAAATTAATAATAATTGTAATTGTTCACTATGGGCCGGTCGGTCGACCGACGCTGGCCCCCGCGCCGACCGCCTCTGTTGCCACCACGGCTCCTCGTTCCGTTGCGGCCCCTTCCGCCATAGTGGCCACCTCGTTCGCGCTCTTTCGCGCCAGGCGAGAAATTCGGCATATTCCTGAAAAATAAAAATGGACATTAATAAATGACTGTTACAAAAGAAAACTTATTTTTCATTTTCGATATAACGAACCGGAATATAGATATTTATATTATTGTTCATTTGCCAACATTTATAAATTTCCAATAAATTAAAGAAATTCTTGAGTACTACATTTACACGATAACAAGGAAAACTCTTCTCATTTTTTGATGCGAGTTTTTCCATTGTTATTTGACATAGCTTCTAATCTATGATAATAAACTGAACGTTTCGAGATTTCATTTTCCGATTCACATAAATTTAAAAGGTCTGTTACGAATACAAGGTGTTCTCGTTCAACCAAACCTGAAGTTTCTTACGTGGTAACGCGTGAGAAATTGAGGCGGAAGGTGTCATAAAAATTAACACAACACAAGTTAGTTAACGAGTTATTAAATAATATAGATTTGCGCGTTGACTATCGCTTTTTCTTTCTCCGTCTCCTTCCCAAATGTTCTGCGTTACAAGAAGATCAGTCTCTCTCTTTTTCTACGGCTGTATCTTATGCTGGAGAGAGTACAGATAGCGGGAGCCTTCAGCGTAAAGGTTGTGTCGCGGAAAGTCCGGAAGAACGGAAGAAAGAAATAAAGAAAGGGACGAAGGAAGGAAGGGATAAAGAAAGAGACAGGTAGCGAGAGAGAGAGAGAGAGAGAGCTACTTCTCCCAGCTTCGAAGATTCGCCCCCACTTCCGCGCTTCGCGATAAGCCTATCTTTATTATTCCATAATTCGTTAACTAGCCCGGGTTATGTTAATTTTTATAACACCTTTCGGCTCAGTTTCTCACTCGTTTACGTGTGATATGCATTATTTCGGCAAGGACGAGAACACCCTGTACATGTAATAGCATATATTTTCATTAACTTACCGCGTCTTCAACTGGCAGATTCGCTACCACCGGTGCCACTGCCTGCCCCGGGTAAAAAGGTGGCCATCCGAAATACGGGGGTGGCATCGCCGCTAGCGGGAAAATGTGATGTCCCGGCATGTATGGAGGCGGCATGTACATCGCCGGCGGCACCTCCTCTCTCTCCACCCTATCATCGGAGGACGCGGTGGGTCCAGCCGGGATCGATTCGGCCGAACTGGGTCCAGCCGCCGAGCTTGGGCCTGCCGCCATGCATGGACCCGCCGCCGCTTCCACGGTTGACGTGGTCCGCCCGCTATCCTTTGTCATCTCCATCTCCGATGGACGTTTCTGCAATGTTTTTGATATTTCGATAATAGCTGGGTACATTTCCTGAAAAGCAAAAAACAAATATAGTTAACCAAGATAAGAAGGAAGAGATATATGAACAGATCAAAACCACTCATTCATATTACACAAGTCATACTTACAATTTATCGCACTTTCTCACTCGACTTGTCATTAAGGCTGCTCACAGGGTTCTGTTTCTTGTGGCGGTACGCGAGGCCTTCGACCGCCTGTTGGGCACAAAGGAGTAGGGCGGGTGGGGTGGAAAGCACCACCCCTCCGTTAAAATTTTCCAAACGGTTTTTCCACAAACATATATACGCGTGAACAGTATTGGCGCGCGCGTTTTAAATTTCTTTTTGTACTAATGAAACAAGTTGACTGTTTTATATTTATGTTAATACTAATGATATAAGTACTAATAATGGTAATATTTGTCGAGAAACCAATTATCCCGGAAAAAAGGAAGAACTTGGGACTACACGCGAAACCGTTTATGTTTTTTACAATTAATCGAACGACGTGCGTTTGATCTAATGTTTGAGAGATTCGTTTCCATGATGATGTGTAACAGATTGTAATATATCTTGATCGTTCAAAAAGGGTAAAACTTATCTCTTGACAACGGTTTCATCGAACTCTATAAGGAAATTGTTGCGATAAGTCTATGAATTATTCACAATTATGTTTCTTCTACTTAGAGGGTTTCAAAGATGTTAGCAGATCTGTTAACGTTACCATGAGCTTGAGACGACAACAAATTGCCTAAAACCTGTTTTTTTACGTCTTGCGGCCTATAAAGACACAAAAATGCATCAGTTTCATACTCATTCGGGGAGTGCCTAACTGCTCGAATTACCCGGTATCCTAAGATGTACGTAGATAATTTGCGTCGAAAACCGGCCAATCACGAAGCGCGGAAGAGGTAGGCGAGGAAATCCAGGCAAACAATAGCGGAAGGCTAGGCGTTTATTTTTTATGTTGCGTGTACAGTAAAAACGAATTTTCTAAATTGTAAATCAAAATTACACAAACTTTTAAAAAAATTCTCCAACTTTACGATATAAATAACACTACTTGTAGGATATCTACAAGAAAACCATTAAAGCATGAGCAAGCTTATTATTAATTTCTTAGATAATGAAACATAAATAACAACTACCGGTTGCGTGTTAATGTTATTAAATATTGTTTCTCACTTTGGTTTTCAAACTGTACTAATAAACATTGTCTTTGGTGTCAGTTGAGCGCCGCACAATGGGTCATCTCGAAGGGACGATCGGTCCCGTGACGTCAGTAGCTTATCGCCGCACTTATCTGATCGTCACTTGGCTTCTTCGGTCAGGAGCACGCATTATTCGTCCTGACGACTTTGCATTCGCGCGAGAGCCAGGACAGGTATCACGTCAGGAGATTTCAGAAAGGTGTCAATCACATCTCCCGAGTCGCCGGGCGTGACATCGCGAAAAGTGCTGGTTCGCTTTTGCGAAGTTCGAAAAGTTCTAAAAATTAACATAAAAGATTTACTGATCTTAGTGTTTAGTGAATTAGATAGTGTGTGTAACGATGGACGAAACACCGTGCGGTAGTGGTGTGACAAGGACGAAAAGATATCGGAAGGGACAATGTCAACCTCGACATTTAAATACCTCGGAATCAAGATTAATTAAAAGAAGCGGTCGTTTTTGTAAGAAACGCAGAATAGAGGATGTGCAAAAAAATGTCATGCAAAGGGGATTAGGAGAAATGCCACAGGAACAGGAACACGGAGAAAGGTCCAAGGAAGAAGTGCGACAAATTTTAGACGAAGAGAGAGAAAATATCGAGGAAGTAGACGAAATGTATACCAACGTCGAATACCTCGAGGAAGAAGAAAGAGAAAATATCGAGGAAGTTGAAGAAGTATATACCAACGTCGAATACCTCGAGGAAGAAGAGGGTGAAAATATCGAGGAAGTAGACGAAGTATACACCAACGTCGAATACCTCGAGGAAGAAGAGGGTGAAAATATCGAGGAAGTAGACGAAGTATACACCAACGTCGAATACCTCGAGGAAGAAGAGGGTGAAAACGAGGATACAATCTCATTGAATGTGGAGACAGTGGATGCGTTGGCAGAAGAAAACGAAAATTTAACACAACTAAGTTATATAGAAGGTCGTCGCATTGTTGATTTGAACTACTTGTTCAATCAAATGCACGAAAAGTTTGATGACCATTGTCCCCCATTAGATTGCCGTTTTGCCGATTTCATGATTGCTGGATCTCGTCGACACGGATTGATAACCGAAATCGAAATAAAGTGCCGCATGTGCCACTACTCCTCTAAAATAAGCACAGAACGCAGTGATAGCGACATAATGGATCTAAATCACAGTGCTGTTGCTGGATCCCTTGTGACAGGAATGGGATATTCACAAATGGAAGAATTCCTTAACGCCATGAATATTCCGTGCATGTCACGAAAAATCTATGCACAATGTCATGACAATGTCGCCGATGGATTCGCAAAGGCTGCTATGGCAGAGATGATAGTTGCTGCCGCCGAGGAGAAGGCTTTAGCGATCCAAAGGGGTGATGTTATAGACGGTGTACCGCATATTCCCGTCGTCGCCGATGGAAGCTGGATGAAGAGGTCTTACAGAAGTGGGAAATATGACTCTCCATCTGGCGTAGGCGCCATACTTGGGTACTACACGCAAAAAGTTTTATTCATCGCGGTACGAAATAAATATTGCGCTGTATGCGATAACGCTGCCCGTAGACAGGAAGAAGTGAAAGAACACCGATGTTTCAAAAATTGGAACCGACAGCAAAGTTCAACAAGCATGGAGAGCGACGCGATAGTCGAAGGCTTTAAATGCAGCGTACAGATGCACGGATTGATGTATTCCACACTTATTGCGGATGGTGACAGCAGCGTGTATAAGAGGATCATCGATAGCGATCCATACTTCAACGTTCGCGTGGGCAAGATCGAGTGCTCCAACCATTTGTTGAGGAATTTGTCTCACAAATTAAAGGAAATTTCGAAGACGAAAGGTCGTCTAGGAAGAACACGAAGCATCGTCGAGGGAAATATATTGAGAATAAGAACCGCAATAACAAAAGCGGCAGCATTTCGCGCCGGAGAAAATTTGCCAACAAACAGAAAGGCACAAAATCTGAAAATTGACATGTTAAATATACCCAGCCACGTTTTTGGCGAACATAAAAATTGTGCACGGCTACAATACTTTTGCGACGGTACACGAAAAGAAAATGAAGAGAATGTGGTACCATTACTAAAAAGTGTTGGCTTATATCAAAAAATTGAAGACACTTTAAATCAACTAAGCTGTTATGCTGATAGTTTGATTTATAATCTCAATAGCAATAGCGTTGAGAGCTATAACGCTATAGTTTGTAAATTCATCGGTGGAAAACGGATTAATTTCGGAGAACGTGGTTCCTACGAGGCGAGATGCACCGCCGCTGTGGTGCAACACAATACGCAATCAAGCTTGAGCAGCTTGAGCACAACGATGCAGCGAGAACCAACTGAAATCGTCAAGACATTAGAAAGACGACGGAAAAGAAAACTTCAGAAGAACCAAGAATCGAAGAGAAGGGCGAAGAAGCTCCGATTCGAGGATAAAAGATCGCATCGAACCGACGAAGATTATGGACCAAATGCCCAGCGGCCGGACATGGACAGCGACACATACGAAGACCAAGTGTCATTACACAATAGCAGATTGCAAGAGTGGCAAAAAGATAGAGTGGAAATAGAAGAAAAAACAAGAGGACAAAGCCAGAACGAGTTATGGCTGACGATTCGAAGAAAATTATTGACAGCCTCCAATTTCGGCAAAGTCTGCAGAATGAGGAAAACAACTTTACGTGGAAAATTAATAAAGAATATTTTATATCCGCGATTATTGTCAATACCAGCTATCGAGCACGGTAGACAATGTGAATCAATCGCGCGGGAAGAACTCGCAAAGGAAATCGGTGTGAAAATTGAAAAATGCGGACTATTCATCGACGCAGAATTTCCATACCTGGGAGCGTCTCCAGACGGCCTTATTGGCGAAGACGGCATTGTAGAAATAAAATGCCCTTTCGCAGCCAAAAATATTTCACCGGAGGAAGCTTTCCAAAAGAAGATAGGAAACCTGCACAAAATCTTTGATCCACACACTGATGTGGAGATGAACAAAAAGCACGAATACTACTACCAAGTGCAAGGGCAATTGCATGTAACAAAGCGCCAGTATTGCATTTTCTGCATATGGACACGCAAAGGTATGAAATACATAATAGTCTATCGAGACGATTCGTTTTGGAATGAGATAATGTTTCCCAAATTAAGTTCTTTTTACATTTATTGCATGCTTCCCGAATTAATAGATAGTCGACATGATAGAAATATGCCACTTAGAGAACCTTCTCATGTTCTTGAAGCTGGTAAGACTGTTGCCAAAAAGTAGTATGTACGGTGAAAAATGTGTTTAGCTATTGCATGTTGTTGCATGAAACGAGCAAGTGCACTATAAGAATATTTATAATATTAATGATCTCAGACTAGCAAATGCATGTTGTCGCATGAAACGAGCAAGTGCACTATAAGAATATTTGTAATATTAATGATTTCAGACTATAAAATGCATGTTGTCGCATGAAATGATCAAGTGCACTATAAGAATATTTATAATATTAATGATCTGAGACTAGAAAATGCATGTTGTCGCATGAAACATACAACTGCGCAATGTTGGAAATGTGATGGTTGCATGACAAAGAAATTGTCTAAGAAATAGCCATCGATACATTGTTTGAAATTTGCAGTTTATATTTTATCTTATATCATTGGATATGTGTTACTCACTTTTCAATTTCAGATGCTACATTTTCACAAACATAACATGCTAGGGCTACGTCTTGCTGTTTGTTAAATAAAGATAAGTACATAAATACTCATTTCATGCATGAAAATCTAAGTGAAAGGATATCTACTGTTGTAATCCTTCATGTCGTTTTAGCTGCCTGATATAGTAGAAATGACACTAGGAACTTCCTGCAAGATGAAAGAACCGGACAACTTCGCAAAAGAAAAGAAGTTTATATTTTGAAGACAACAGCCGCTGCGGAAGGAGCTGGATATGGACCAGGAAAAGACGATTAATTGTAAGTAAAAAAATTAATTTATTTCTGTTTAATTTGTGTAAGATTTATTTTTCAGTGGATAATGACATTTTACAAATAAAATAAAAGGGAAGGCTTATTTTCACAATAAATTCAGTTTTATTTTAGAGCTGCTAGTTGGTTTAAAATTAATAGGTTCTAAAAGTTAAGAATCTTTCAATACTCTTATCGATTAACAAAAATTATTTGGTTTATTTATTTCAGATAACTTGGTATGGAGCAGCGAGACTCACCATATTTGGATCATTTTCGAGCATACACCAGGCTTTTTCTTTAAAAATTTAATATAGTTTTTATTAATAGTACTTTTGTAAATGTTACATTTTGAATAAATGTATGTTTGTTTCTATTAAGGCCGTTCACCACCCCTAGTTTTTTAATGGTTTACGCGGTCGAAGATTCCAGGCGTAATTGTAAACCGATTTTGATGATCAATGTCTCATTCGAAAGATGAAGGTTTAATCTAGTTCACTATCTTTTCAGAAATTCAAAAAAGTTTTTTTATCTTTAAGAAAAATCGTGCCAAAGTATACTGTTTATTCCAAGATAGTTTATGCAAGAGTAAGATACGCTAACAAAATTCTGAAAAGATAGTGAACTAGATTAAACCTTCCTCTTTCGAATGAGACATTGATCATCAAAATCGGTTTCCAATTACGCCTGGAATCTTCGACCGCGTAAACGCTTTTTTAGACATTTTTTGTGAAAAATAACTGCCGTAAAGTGGCGCCCCTTGAAATTTGCGGCGGAAGAGCCGAAACTTAGGCACCACTACTAATAAACATGTATACGCGCGAGTAGCGTAAGTGTGTTTTGTTTCCAAAAAGCACACGGATGTCCGTTTCTGTGTGTGCGAGGACTGATGCTCTGTTTTTTTCCCGATCTGTTCTGAACGCAAGGAAACGCGTTTCTCTGGCAATAGCTCGCAGGCAGAAAACCAGCACGGCATGAAAGACGTTCAGAACAGCTGATTTTTTTATGGTTTACGCGGTCGAAGATACTAGACGTAATTGCTAACCGATTTTGATAATCAAGGTCTCATTCGAAAGAGGAAGATTTAATCTAGTTCACTATCTTTTCAAAAATTTATTAGCGTATCTCACTCTTGCATAAACTATCTTGGAATGAACAGTATACTTTGACACGACTTTTTTTAAAGAAAAAAAAACATTTTCAAATTTCTGAAAAGATAGAGTACTAGATTAAACCTTCCTCTTTCGAATGAGACCGTGATCATCAAAATCGGTTTATAATTACGTCTAGTATCTTCGACCGCGTGAACCATAAGAAAATCAGCTGTTGTGAACGTCCTTCATCTATGTAGTACCTCATTTTTTACGAAGTTTGCAAAAGTTTGAAGGAATGGAATTGAAAATAGAGATGAATATTAAATATTCTATATCACATTATATATCATTATCTATCTTTTCAGAAATTCGTAAAAGTTTTATTATGTTTTACTTACTACTGTTTATACTTATAAACAGCTGATTTTATTTATGATTTGCGCTGTCGATGACAGTAGGCGTAATTGTAAACCGATTTTGATGATCAAGGTCTCATTCGAAAGAGGAAGGTTCAGTCTAGTTCACTATCTTTTCAGAAATTCAAAAATGTTTTTTTTTCTTTAAGAAAATTCGTGTCAAAGTATACTGTTTATTCCAAGATAGTTTATGAAAGAGTGAGATACGCTAACAAATTTCTGAAAAGATAGTGAACTAGATTGAACCTTCCTCTTTCGAATGAGACCTTGATCATCGAAATCGGTTTACAATTACGCCTACTGTCATCGACAGCGCAAATCATAAATAAAATCAGCTGTTTATAAGTATAAACAGTAGTAAGTAAAACATAATAAAACTTTTATGAATTTCTGAAAAGATAGATAATGATATATAATGTGATATAGAATATTTAATATTCATCTCTATTTTCAATTCCATTCCTTCAAACTTTTGCAAACTTCGTAAAAAATGAGGTACTACATAGATGAAGGACGTTCACAACAGCTGATTTTCTTATGGTTCACGCGGTCGAAGATACTAGACGTATTTATAAACCGATTTTGATGATCACGGTCTCATTCGAAAGAGGAAGGTTCAATCTAGTACCCTATCTTTTCAGAAACTCGAAAAAGGTCTGTGATCTTGATTGATTGATACGTTCTCTGAGCATTTGTTGTCGAACAGCTGTTACGATCGGCTGAAGACCGCGCATGCGCGTCACGGCCAAAGCATAGAAGAAGCTGTTACGATTCTATCGAGCGCGGACAAATGCAACGCACGCCGACCATATGATATTACAGCATTCAATTGTTTTGAATCGTGCGCGAGAGAGCTACTACTCACACATCTTAACACAAGTTAAGAGCGAAAGGTGGTGAACAGCCTTAAAAAATGATCAATCTTTTTTAACCTCCAAAATAAATATAAGGCTTTCTATATGAAACATACATGTTTCATTTTTCAGTATTTTTCATTATCAGTATTTTTCACACATTCAGTAAAAGTGATAAATGTTGCAACCCAACGCAACCCTGTTAATTATTCGCGTTAACAGGTTATTATTACCAATTACCGATTTGTCACCTTTACTGTAACATGTGTATACTGCTGATACGTTTTCCCGCGTATGTAGCACATAGCACATAGCATGGGGCCCCTTCTAGGTGCGGTGATCACGCGACGTGGCTTGTTTACTACAGCACTGGCGAAACAGTTTAGAAGAAGTAACACGAGGAGGCGCATCAATCCACTCACAGATTGCTCGAGTGTAACGTTAGGAGGCGCATCGATCAATTCGGAGTTACTAGAGTTGGGTCGCATCCCCTTAAGGGGAATCCGACGGAAGTATCGACGCGCCGCCAAGCGGCCATCGTGAACGGTTTTACCCTAGGATTTTGTATCCGTGAACCGTATTTCTGGCCGACAAATTTAAGCTTCAGTTTAACAGATTATAATCAATGCAAGGTGTCAAATGAAAGATCTGATCATAATCTAGCGTGCTAAGGAGCCCGATTTTTTAAATCATCGTTATGAAAATAATGAAAGGCATAAGAAAATCAGCTGACCAAACTCACACATGCTTGTCTACTCACACCAAGAAAACTTTGAATCTCTAAACACTTGTTTTAATATTTTATTGATGATTTCAAAAATCCGGCTCCTTAGCACGCTAGATTATGATCAAATCTTTCATTTGACACCTTGCATTGATTATAATCTGTTAAACTGAAGCTTAAATTTGTCGGCCAGAAATACGGTTCACGGACACAAAATCCTAGGGTAAAACCGTTCACGATGGCCGCTTGGCGGCGCGTCGATACTTCCGTCGGATTCCCCTTAAATGCATTGAGTTACAACACCCTGATTGGAATCGAGCGAGAGCTATATTTTTTATTTGCAGTGTTTTACTAAAATCATGGTTGGAGTAGTGAAATGTTATGTCCCTTATTGTGGACATAATAAACGATTAGTTGAATGCAGTGTTTTTAAATTTCCGTTGAATCCATCAAGGTAAGGGATGAAAACATTTCCATAACCTTATCATTTGCAATATATCATTTAGTATAATACAGTCTAGATAATTTAAATATAAAAATAGTTCATACATTTTGTAAAACAGATGCAAAAACTGGATACAAGGACTTGGAGTGGAAGATTTCGCTTATAAGCCAATAGAGAAATTGCACGATTAATGATTTGTATACAGTTTCCACTTCACAGACCAAAATTTCAGTTTACAATCAAGAAAACGTTTAACAGATGTGACTGTACCATCAAGTTTAGATAAACATATTAACCATTTGCGCTGGAAAGACGTACCACGCACGTCGTAATGCTTTTGTCACAGAGTCGTCCAAGACGTGATATGTACGTCGTCATGCGATTGTTACAGAAACGACGTGCGTGGCACGTCAGGTGGGATTGTTGTCAGAGTACAGATCATCAGTGCACTGCATAGCGTACAGTTATCAATATTTAACCCATATTCTAAAATGGAAAGCAAAAGTGAAGTGAACGACATTATTTCGAACACTGCGTATCGCCTCCCATCGAGTTACACTGCCAGCGAGTTTTTGCCAGCGCAAGTGGTTAAGGAGCTTCCAGACAAAATTTTAAGTAATTTCCCACAAATTAAAACAAATATCATACCAACGAAATGTACGTTTCTAAACCTAAGTAACAATGACAATAGAATAATAAATGTAATGTCTATATTTTATATTTTACTTTCTTAATTTTAATTATAGCCTTTCAGATTAAAATACCATCGGATGATTCAGAAAATATGGAACAATGCCTAACAATTATGAAAAAAATAAAGCGAGATGATGTTTCCCATGATCAAATAAAAGTAAGAAATTTTCTTTTTATTATGCCTGCATTTGCATTAAATTTTGGAAAATTTTTATTCAATTTTTATAATTTTTCAGTTATTAAATGATAAAGATGAATTGAATCTTCAACTTCCACCATTTAAGTGATATCGCCCGTCAGGTATACAGAATTATTTGTTTGTAATTTTATTAAGGAACCCTAATATTTTATGTTGACCGATATGTCTATGGAAATAAATTTCAGATTCTTCGGTCTTTGATTCTATCAACTCTGGGAATTGATTCAATGGAGGATTTTTAACAATGATTACAGTTTACATGGTAATTGTATCATTTCTCCGCTACAACAACTATATACATTAAAAATTATTGTTAAAGATATTCATATTTTTATTGTTTCAGTGTCACTTAGCATTGGTAAAAAATATGCTTAAAAGGCAAGTAACTTCTTTGAATGTTATATACAGTTCTATGATTTGGTTTACCCTTAACGGGAGAATATTTTTCAGACTCTTGAGACTTAGATTCTATCAACTCTTGGAATGGATTCAATGCAGTACTTTTAACAGTGATTACTAGACTGCGGATATTTATGCAAATGAATATTTTTCATATTGCATAAGTTATGCATATTTTACATATAGGGTAAATCATTGAATATGTTACCTATGTCCTTTATATTTTACATATTTTGATTCAGTTATTAGTTCACTTTACAATATTTGATGAATCATTAATTATAATTCATATGCATTTTCATAAATATCCGCAGTCTAGTGAATACAGTTTATATGGTAATTGTTTCATTTCTCTGCTACAACAAATATATACATTAAAAGTTATTATCAAAGATATTAATATTTTTATTCTGTTTCAGTGTGTCACTTAGCATTGGTCAAAAATATGCTTATAAGGAAGTAACTTCTTTTAATGTTATATACAGTTTTATGATTTGGTTTACCTTTAACGAAATAAAATTTTTCAGGGCCATGAAGATATATCATAACAAGTTAACTGGAGCCAGAACTAAAGATTTGATGGAGTGGGATTATTTTTATTGAATAATAAATATAATAAGTAAACTGTGTTGTGCTAACATAGAAGAATTTCACTCATTGTTATAATTTGTTAATTTCTGTTACTGTTCTGTGATCAAGTATGCAGAGATGTTTTATGTTAGAAAATGTTTGTGTATTCAAAAATGTTCAATAAAAGAACTGGATTTAACAAAAGTTATTTCAAATGTTTTGAATGTAATTGTACCTAGAAAGACAAAATATTGTATCTAATTACATAATAAAAATATTATCCTTTGTTTTTAAATAAGTCCAAAAACATTAAAAATGTATGGATAGGGTAACAAATAATAATGATCATGAGTTCATTTTTTTAGTCTTGTCAAAAACAAGAATTCTTAAATTGTTAGCTGTAGTCTGATTATTATAATCAAATCAAGAAGACTCAATTTGCCTATTTACTTAACATATGGCTTTTTAAAAATATATAATTTCTTTTATTTTATAATCGCATATTTGTTATATTTTTAAACATCGTACCTAATACTACAGTAGTATATATAATGCCCAGAGAGCGCCACCATTTTTCAAGCCACTGTTACCAATGTATCGATACAAAATATGCTCAATAGTTCAGGTAAAATCATTCTTGTAGGTTGGTATTGTCGTCGTCCTCGGGCAAATAAGCCTTCTATGCTTATGCATTGAGTGCTCATACCCTTCACACGTGTATGGTGTTTTATCGAAATAAAGTAAAGTGATACGAAAGGAAACATTCCTTTTAAAAATATTTTATAAAATTAAAATCTAGTATAAAAACATATACAAGCGACTGCTTACTTAATTTAACTTCATAACCTATTAAAGTAAAATATTTTGTAATGCTTTGATCTCCGCAAATCTAATTATAAAATAAAAGCTTGTAAAATGAGTGACATCGAAGCAGATAAAGATCCAAAAGTTAACGGACCAGTGGATAATGCTTGGTCGATGAAAATTCCAGCCTTCAAGCCTGAAGACAATCCGCATCGTCTTTTGGAAGAAAGTTCTTTCGCTACTTTATTCCCAAAATACAGAGAACAGTATTTGAAAGAACATTGGCCTCTCGTACAAAAAGCACTGGATGAACATGCAGTTAAAGCTGAATTAGATCTTGTAGAAGGTAGCATGACAGTTAAAACAACAAGGAAAACATGGGATCCATATATAATCGTTAAAGCACGAGATATGATAAAACTTATGTCTAGATCCGTTCCTTTCGAGCAAGCAGTAAAAGTGCTGCAGGATGAAATTGGTGCAGATATTATAAAAATTTCCTCTTTTGTAAGAAATAAAGAAAAATTTGTTAAAAGAAGACAAAGGTTAATCGGACCAAATGGGTGTACATTAAAATCTGTTGAATTGTTAACTAATTGTTACGTGTTAGTTCAAGGACAAACGGTCTCTGCGTTAGGACCTTATAAGGGTCTACAACAGGTCAGACGTATAGTAGAGGATACTATGAAAAATATTCATCCCATTTATAACATAAAAGCTTTAATGATAAAAAGAGAATTAGCAAAAGATCCTAAATTAAAAAATGAAAACTGGGAAAGATTTTTACCTAAATTTAATAGTAAGAACATAAGTAAAAGAAAACAGCCAATGAAAAAGAAGGAGAAAAAACCATATACTCCATTCCCACCACCGCAGCAAGAAAGCAAACTCGACAAACAGCTTGCATCTGGAGAATACTTCTTGAAAGAAGAAGAGAAAAGGGCAAAGAAGAAGAAAGAACAAGAAGTTAGACACGAGGAGGCCAAGAAAAGACGAATAGAACGCAGGGAGCAAGTGTTTGTTCCACCAGAGGAAAAATCAATGGAGAGTGTTAAAAATACTGATGTAAATATAGAAGAATTAAAGAAAAAGGTAAGGAAAGGAATGAAGAAGCAAAATGCACGGAAATAGATGAGAAGGAATATAAATTTCGATGGAGACTCTGATAATTGCACAAAATGTGCATATGGAACATGTACAATTTTTAAACTGAACTAATTTTGCAATAAATAAACATATACTTGGCGGAAGTGTCTTATCATTTTATTAGAAAAACTTTTCCTAGAATTGCTATAATATCGCATTCTTAATCTATATGTATATATATATATATATATATATGTATGTATGTATATATATATGTATATATATGTATACATCCATGTATATGCAATAATTATTATACATTTGCGAAATGTAGGATGAAGGGATATCATGCTTTATAGAACGAAAAGATCGTATGGAGGATAATTTTCACGACTTTAACCGTGATTTTATTACATATTAATCATCTTCAAAGCACCTGTCGATTTAATAAGAATCCACTTACGATCACATTGTCTTATAGAAAATTTTATCTCGTTAACAACACAGAAAAAAAAAACTATGAATAAAAATCTGTAAAGAATCGTTCAACGTTTCTTCATTAAATACAAAGGTATTTCATAGGATACGAATGTTAACATTGACCTATTAATTATTATTTTAACTTCGAACTCTCTGTTATATTACAGTTCATAGATCTTGGAAGTACGATGTTCCGTTCCTTTGATTTATAACTACGTCATGTCACAAGGTTTATTTACAAGTAGCAGCGTGGTTAGGGTAGGATACTTTGTAGTCTCGAAGTTTTTAATATACGGAAGCTAGGATTAAAAGTATCCTTGTTCACCATAGCAAAAAGGTATTATTTCGAAGTGTCAGGACGGGAGAAAGATAATTAATAGAATACGTGAAATTATTTACAAGATACTCTTTGTATAATTCTTGCACGCGTACGCGTTTCTAGCACATTTTCACTTCGCGTGCGGATCAAGCAGACACACGAAATACGTCTACGTTTACGTATGTAACCAGTTTACGCGTAACATTACATTTCATATCTGTTATTATAATATATAATAATGTGTAAGTAACATTTTTCTGTAGGCGCGATCAATAAATGCATGACTGGTACGCAACGCAACGTCAGACGTTCGGTCGGGATTCCTTCGAGGAGAGATATGAAAACGATAGAGATGCTAAATTATCACGCTAAATGCAAGGTCGAAGTTGGATGGTAATGTTACGAGTATGCGGGCGAATGATGCATTCACTCTTTAATTAATGTACAATATACTCGTTATCGTCGAACGATCGTTCCCACGATATATCTACACTAAAAAACTTTATTGCCTATTCAAAGTATCAATATGTAAAAAAACAATCTCCCAACAAACATTTACGACTACGGTTCTCAGCGTTTTAAGATGACAGTTTGGATGGGCGCAATATCATACAAAAGCTCAATATCTGTCAAGCGCGATATAGTACAATGTTATATTTCGATCTCCGACAGTTGCGAATTCGACGTAAAAACTAGGGGTGTGCGAGTAATCGATTTATTCGGGTATTTGAATTTTTCGAGCTACTGGAATCTTCGAAATGCTTGAAAATAATTCGAACTACTCGAAAACTTCGAACAGATCGAATATTCGAACTACTCGAATTCATTCGAGCTACTCGAAGTTTTCGAACAATTCGAATTATTTTCAAGCAGCTCGACGATTCGGGTAGCTCGAAAAATTCAAGTACTTGACTCGTCTCGAGAAAACGAACTGGTCTGGGCTTGACTCGTAAATAACGTGTACTCGAACACCCCTAAAACGACGTGTAATTATGTAAATTGGTATTATTGGCGGAGGATCGGGATGTAGAAAAAACCATCTTGTGCCAATTGGCCGTGTCATATTGCTATATAAATCACCACGCCCTACGTCTTTTCTTTTAACGCATCGCGGACAATTCTAGATTTTAATCGTCGTCCAAGAAAATTCATTTGCCGAGCGATCGGTCCGCGATGCGTTAAATCGTTGCTCGCTAATCATATCGCGATCCATCCATTCGCACAACCAAGTAAATATACAATTTCTTACAAAAATAAATCTCTTTATCGAGAATCGTAGAGCGTAGTTCGAAGCGAGAAAAGGACGCGTCTCGTCTCCCACGATTTTCTCTTCTAATCGGAGACAAAAATCTCGATGCGATCGAACGCCCTAAGAATTCATTAAAATCTGCTATAAAAAAGAAGAGAACGATGACTGGGTTGATGTTACCCCGAGTACCTACCGGGGTCGTAAAGACGATAGCGTTGCTAAAAAGCTCGTCGAATCGATCAACCGACCTATCGACGGCCATCGATAACCGCCGAGTCATGAGAAACAATATCTCTCTTAAAAGAAAACGAACCATCTTCTTTCTTCCACGCATTCGTCTTTTCATGGAGAAGAAGAAGAAGAGGAAGATACAAAACATAAGACAAATAATAAAAAGATACAGCGAGAGCGGACGTAACGTCGTGGATGACTAGTAAAAAGTAAAAATAATCGAACCTCGGCTCGTTACCGTCATCTCGCGTCAATGTATATGTTACGGGAAAAGTTCGTAGTCGTACTTATGTGCAGATTTCCCGGTCAAAATACACTCTTACCTCCCATTTTGGTGAATGTGAAAGTAATAGGGGAAAATTAATAATTATATGACGTAACCTAGACCAAACCCAGAATAACTTTTGAATCGTATTATACATAACCTCATTTAATAAATTAAATTAAATTTGAATGCTTTTAATGCAATCAAATTTGCACGATGTCGAAGGACTAGAATTTGTGTATTTTATTTGAAAATACATCTTTCCATGAAGGTTATGTATAGTACGATTTGAAAGTTATTCTGGGTTGGGTCTAGGTTACGTCGTATAATTATTCATTTTCTCCTATTACTTTCACATTCTATTTCATTCTTTTTCTTTTATTTCTATTTCATCATTACCGATGTACTTTTACATACGGTTTAGGAAGACATGTACATAGACCGGGAAATGTGCAGATTTACGTACTTCGAACTTTTCCCGTAACATATACATTGCTCCATCGTTTCCGTAGTAATAAAAAAAAAAAACATGATAATCTCAGATCGGCATTCGCGGAGAAAATTGTCAAATATCTAAAAAATACTACAACGACGAAGTAACGCGTCCAAAGTAAAGACTATTCGTGGAATATAAATGCGAAAGGTAAAATCGCTTGAGCGACAGTTTTGAGATCATTAGATTTAAGTATTCGCGCAAATCAGATACTCGCAAGGGTTACATCGAATTCCGATGGGACCGTACGATCAGCGAAATCCTTACGCTTTTGGATCGCTTAAGTTTCGTTTCATCGCGTCGACAAAGAAAGATCTATCCTTCTTTCCTTCACTCTGTTTGTCCGTGACAAAGTGTTTCGCGCACACGTCTTCGTAGCCGTCGCCGAGGAGGAAGAAAAATCTGTCCGTTTAAAGAAACGACGAGACAAGGTCGTATGACCGACAGTCGGTCGACATATTATTACGCGGTCGAGTAAGATGATCGTTCTTATCGAGAGAACGACTGAAGCTAGTGAGTATGATTGTAGAGATGCCACCTCTGCGTTTCAGCGTTAGAGTCGCATTTCTCCGCGGTGATTCCACGTTGAGCGTGATATCTGGAATCCACGCAGACTGGAATCCTGGAGTGCCTTATGAGACCGCCCTCCAAATGTCGCCACTTCTGATTTTCGCTGCCGTCGCAGATCTGCATTAGGAGGGTCGTGCCTTTCGCGTAAAGCGGTAACGTCAGGCAGAGATCGTGATGCTTTATCAGACCGTCCTTGGTGAGGCCCCATTCCTGAAATCGTCAAATACTCATAAGTTACCCTCGCAAACTTTCCTTACCCTCGCTATCTTCCTCTCCTTTGTTCCTAGATCGAGCCTCGCTATTCGTTGAATCGCGGAAACATCGTTCGAAACTAGCGGGCTACTAGCTGCGATCGTAAATCACGAAACCGTATTGTTTCTCCCGCTCGTAAATCTCGATAAAACTAATATATTTCTTTTTATTTCGGAAGGTAGAAACGCATCAAGCCATGCCCGTGATTCACGAGGCCGCGCTATGGATTTTTCGAGCGACGTTCACGAGCGATGCGTCCGTCGTCTATTTAAGGGCGATTTTTTTGGTCTTTTTGATACGAGGCGAACCTTTCACTTTGACGAACGCACGTCGATATGGAACGACGAAGGAGAAATTTATTATTAGGAAGTCGAGAGTTCGAGCGACGCGCGTTTACCGGCTCGATAATTGAAAAGGGTGCTTCGTTACGTTCGGTAAATGCGCGAACGGTACGTACTTGATTGCCACCGGTATCGTGGCATGGATATAAACCAACGTTTCCATCTAGCAAATGGCCCATGCTATCCAGACAAGCCGTGCCTTGCTTCAAAGATCCTCCCGGACCACCCTCGCTCGTAGGGATCACCAATTCGGGGTAGACGTGTTTCAAATACCAACTAAAAGGCTTGCAGTGCAGTTTTCGTTTCAGCTCCATTCTATCTTGGATGCTACCGAGAAACATCAGGGAAGATAAGTTATTAGACCGAGCTGCCAAATTTGGTTTCGATTTCTAGTGTAATGCGAGCGGACATACTTTCCGTAGGGAATGTTTCGCGCGAGCGGTACGGCGTTGTAATAAAATTGTTTGTAGTCGTCCATCCAGACCTCGGCTGCTCGTCGCGTGTTCCTTGCGAAAACGTTCCCACTGCCCCCAGGGAAGGAGTAAGGATGACGTTTCCGAAAGACGTGACCCACGCGAGAACACGGAATGATCTCCAAGCTCCCGCCGCACTGCCACACTCGGAAGGATATCTCTGAAGGGATCGTCCAAGAAGAAACATCATTTTCGAGTCAGCTGCCGGAGAGAGAGAGAGAGAGATTTTAAACTCACCGAGATTTTCCCCGCCCCATACGTCCATCTGCGTGTCGTATTTTCCGAGTTTCTCGAAGTACGTTTTGTTGATGACGAACAATCCCCCGGCTATCATCGGAGTTCTGATCGCTTGAGTCGGATCCTTTTGTCGTGCTTGTCTTTCCGTTTGACTAAGATATTCCCATTTGAAGACCAGACTCCAATCAAAACCGCCTCTCAAATCCGCCGATGCGCCTGTAACACGGAGAACTTTTAAGGTACCGTCAAATGGGGCTACTTTTCTCTCTTCAGGATAACTTTGCTCCATAAATGCAAAAAGTTGGATGATATAATTAAAACATAATTAAGTATCCGACATGGCCCCGCTATCTGGCGTTAGGATGTTGTTGTAAAACAACAACCTATGTCGAAAAAAAAGCGGGAAAGATGGTTATTTCATTGCTATTTATCAGCTGATCGGAACTACAAGTATTTTGTGAAAAAAGTGTGCTCTACAGCTTACGGCAAATCCGAAAACAAGTAAGTATCAATCATACACAAATAACATTAAAAATGTAAAGTGGGCCGTCGCTGTAGTTAATATAAACAATAAATCGTGCTTTTTCTTGCTACATAAAGATATTAAATCAATGATGCGTCGCATCTTTATTAATAACTTTTTATCAAATATTTATAATTTCAATTTCCATATTGGTTCTTTAGACCATGTTAAACATTTTTGACTGATTAAATTACACATTCTCCTTCAAACAATTTTACTGAAATAACAATCTCTGTAAAAAACCTTGTACAAAGTAAACGTTAAGTATAACATTTTGGTATATCTATCAATCCAGGAACAATATTTAACATGTTTGCATAGATAATAAATAATTTTTTTTTTCGAAGGTTATGCACATACAATTTTTAGATAATTTTTGAAAATTGTTTATGTACAGTAGGGATAAAAAAATTTATTTTACTAATCTTTAATCTCAAATTTAAACCAATCGGTGCATTTATGATAACATTTGATTTATTAAACATTTTAATGAATTTGTTCAATTTTTATTGTTTCCTAGTTCATAAATAACCGTATAATGTAGAGTGATTCTTCTTTTATGATAATGACCTGAATCAAGTACATAGTTCATTTTCCTGTGCTAGAGTTGCTTCATCCCATGCTTCCATTCAATTGTTAAATACAAAAAAGTAGGCTTCGCAGATTGCCAGGTTATATTTTTTCATTTTTCGAAAAAAGCGGGCCGTCGCGTACTTTGTACAAGGTTTTTTACAGAGATTGTTATTTTAGTAAAATTGTTTGAAGGAGAATGTGTAATTTATGAAGTCAACAATGTTTAACATGGTCTAAAGAATCAATATGGAAATTGAAATTATAGATATTTTATAAACAGTTGTTAATAAAGATGCGACGCATCATTGATTTAATATCTTTATGTAGCAAGAAAAAGCGCGACTTATTGTTTATATTAACTGCAGCGACGGCCCACTTTACATTTTTAATGTTATTTGTGTATGATTTTACATCATTTTGTTATAATAAAAAATTCTTGTTTCAATTAAAAAATAAGAGCAATTATGAACTACAGCGACAGCCCACGTAATGTTCTTATTGTTGTTTATTTTTCTACATACGTAGACTATGATGTTATTATTTGCTATTGTCCCTCCAATAAAAGTACATACCTAAGCTCCATTTGACGATCTTTGGCGATTTTTGAGCTACTGTCATACTAAATAGTGTTTTTGTGTGCGTACTCACTAGAAAACTCTGAGAGATCCGAAATTGTATGCTTTTAGAGCAAATAAATTTATGCGATTTCAAATCAAAATTATGTATATCGAGGAAGATTGCCGACGTTCCAGTCGTATACTACAACCCTGTTCGAGGGTATCAGGTCAACTGGAGGACATGATATATTATATTACAATGTGTATAATCGATGTAATAGGTGTACAATGATGGAAAAACTTACCGAAAAAGTACATAACAGATATGGTATAAATTCAGACTCGTTGCAATATTATTCATAAAAACATCTACGAAGATACCTATGATAGTTCGCTCTGAGAAACTCCCGGAACGTAACCACATGAATTCATCTATACGTTTACACATAGCGAATTTTACTTATTACTAGCGCAAAAGGAATGAAATAATTTTCAATGTAGATATAGTTACAATATGGATAATTTTCAGTGTTGGTATAGTTACAATATAGATAATTTTATTTGTAGGTATAGTTACAATATAGATAATTTTGAATGTAGGTATAGCTACAATATGGATGATTTTAAATGTAGGTATAGTTACAGTAGAGAAAAATGCAGTAACCACTCAGAAATGCAGTCAATTTTAGTATATGAATATGTATGCGTTTCATCTTCGTCATACACAAAATATTGCAACTTTTTCGGAGCCGGCACAAAAGTAATTAATGATGCACTAATAGCTAAAAATTTAGCCAGTTTGACTTAAATTTTGATATTTAAACTACTATTTCCAAATTGGGCATTCACTCCTTTTTTCGTGAGAATGAGCGTGTAGGAATATTTTGTGCCGCCACCGAAAAAGTTGCAATATTTTGAATATGACAACGATGAAATACCTACGTATCGTTTAACTAAAATTGACTGTATATCTCAGTTATTACTATATCTTTCCATAATGTATCTATACATTTAACATTATCTACAGGGTGTCCGCTTCCATGTAGTCAAGCGGAGAACTACATGTACACATCAATGACTTGAATCGAAATGTCTAATACCATTTTTCGAAATTCGACTTAGTTAACGAATTATTAACTAACAAACATCGGTCAATTACGGCGATTAGTAAAGGAAGGCGGTTCACTCGAGCTTGCAGCTAGGCAAGAGATTAAGCCGTAGGAGGAGCAATCCACAATAAACAACGTTACATGTCGCTGCTCGCCGTGATTGGCCGATCTTTGTTAGTTAATAACTATTTAACTGAGACGAATTTCGAAAAATTGTATTAGACATTTCGATTCAAGTCATTGATGTGTACATGTAGACCTCTGCTTGACTACATGGAAGCAGACACCCTGTATATTATAACTATACATAAAAAATTATTTCATTCCTTTTAGTGCTTTTTCCCAATTACTTTTATATAATAATTCCCTTTTCCATTTTCACAATTCTCGAAGTCGGTGTTTATTGTTTTGTTAAAAATGTTATTATTTAACGCTTTTTAGTGTAGCTGTATCTATGATATAATTTGCTTGCCAGTACCTATTAACATCTTTGTAAAATTACAATCTTTATTTCTACGCAAACAACAACATTAATGCGGAAAATATATAATTTCTGCAAAATATTATTATTTAAAGAACATTAACGGAAATATGAGCATACGTGGACTCGTCGCTTAGAAATTATCCAGTAAACAAATAATTATATGTATAATAACAACGTACTATCTAGATAACTACTACTTAAACTTACTATCTAGATAACATTCACAAGATGGAAAAGTTTTCATACCGATAAGTAGATTCGTTACTGAGAAATAGACGAATGAACAAATAACTATGCATTAACCACTTGCGCTGGCAAGAAATTCACCGACGCGTGTACCAGAACGATCCAGTGTAACTCGCTGGGAGGCTCACACAATGTTCGATGCCTCAGCGAAATCGGAAAAAGATTTATATTTTCTAAACTAATTTATGTTCGACCTAGGACTTTTAATAGCAAGGGCAATGATAATCTATGCTTTGGCAAACAATCCCACCCGACGTGCCATGCACGTCGTTTTTATTTCTGTGACAATCGCATGACGACGTATGTACATGCCACGTCGTTGGCGATTCTGTGACAAAAGCATCACGACGTGCGTGTCACGTCGGGTGGGATTGTTTGCCAAAGCATAGATTATCATTGCCCTTGCTATTAAAAGTCCTAGGTCGAACATAAATTAGTTTAGAAAATATAAATCTTTTTCCGATTTCGCTGAGGCATCGAACATTGTGTGAGCCTCCCAGCGAGTTACACTGGATCGTTCTGGTACACGCGTCGGTGAATTTTTTGCCAGCGCAAGTGGTTAATAATTTAAATATAGTAACAATTGGAAGATTATCGCTAATAATAGATGATTAGATGGTATAAACGGCAAAATGTCCAAGGTTTGGTTCCGATAAACCGATCCAATGTTCCAAAAACTACGATACATTAACATAGATAATTCGTTAAAATTTTGTATACCATTTTTCACTAATTGTGCAATGACTTTGTTACTAATAGAGCTACTGACAAAAATCTTAAAGCGGGATCAATGGAAAACCCAAAGTAAGAGTATAGGAAAAGTTTGATCCCGATTTGTCTATCCACTGCGAAGTTATGCCCGGACCAAAAAAAAGAGTCATCGGTCACTGTCGAATTGAGAAATCTCTTCTTTTTTCGAAGTTGGTTGAAAATAGTGTCTTAATTAAAAATATTAATGGTTGCTTTTTTCAGACAAAAATTATGGGCTCCACTTGTTTCGTCAATTAGAACGAACTGTTTCGGAGATTTCCCTAGAACTACATGATTTCTCTATTATATTCTAAGGAAATTTTTTTTTTTTTTTTGTGATGTTAAAATGTATATCGAATAAAATAGGTGCAGAAGTTTAGACAGATTCATTATTATTTTTTCTTAAAAACAAAATCCCCGAATATCACATTCTTTTAATACGTCGATATGGGGAAATGTAAAAGTGATCGTGAATAAAAATAGGAATAGAATAAACGTCGAATGTCCTTTCAAATTATCGAAGAAATTCTCGTTCGCTCGACGTTCATTATTGAAGAGTACTCGCGTTTCAGCATATATTTAATTTATCATCGAAATCAATTTTAAAGCATATTCGACGGTTTTAATTGTCTAACGAACAATGCGCGGACTCGGTGCTCGCACGAATGCGTAGCGAGAGTACATTTTTCGAGGATACTAGAGGGAAGCTAATTACCGATATATTGGAACGTATCCATGCTGATAACGTCGATTACAGGACAAACAACTCTCGTCGGGTCCTCGGCCACTCTCTCTAATAGGGGCTCCAACCAATCGGCGTTGCACTCGCAATGAGAGTCCAGAAAGGTCAAAACACTCGCGGTCGCAGCATCCGCGCCACGAACTCTCGATCTCATCAAACCTTCTCTCTTCTCATTTCTGATCACGCGCACTTTGTGAATACGCGATAGTTCTTCGCCGTCCTCCGCTGTAACCAACATCGAATTCGTATTAAAAAAAGCTCTTTCCGTTCGAAGGAGATGTAACGAGTATGGAAGTGGCTTATAAATCTACTCACGATGATCGCTAAAATCGTCGACCAATATGATTTCCTTGATCAGATGTTCCGGACTTCTGTTTAGCACGCTAAAACAAGAAAATACGAATAGATTATCGATGAAAATTTTGTATAGAAAATTTTTTTCTACCGATTAAGAGTTTCCCATAATTTCGTCGACTAATCTGTGGGAACTATACAGGGTCTGCCAAAAGTTCCGGGCCACCTAAATAATTCTCGAATGGCTTTAAATAAAAGATTGAAATTTATAAGGATATAATGGGATAAATCAATTTACTATTTAACCATAAAAGCATCAACTTCCAAACCCCGGAGCGGAGGGGGGAAGTGGGGCCCCAAAAAATATTAAATGGCATAGGGGGTTGAGTGAGAACTCGTTTGAAATCACTTATCGAGGCGAAAACAACGGGATATCGCCGAGGGCTTTGCGAATTTTTTTCGCAGAGTTATGATCATTTGAACATTTCCATACTAAACGTTCGGGGATACCTAAATAGTGCGTTCGTGCGTGTGTAAGGCCACTCCCTCATCATCAATACAGTGATTCTTTCCTTATCAATTAAGTGCATTTTAATTGTATTCAATTTACGGGAAAACCCATTAGTACATTAAAAAATGAAAACATTATGTCCAGAAAGACACTTACACGCACAATGACTTGAAGCATACATGTGCTTAATACACGTCCTACACGAACAACTTTAAAGTCATTTTTCTCGGAATCTTATGGCTAGTGCGCGCTATTACTTTGCAGATCGAATACTCTAAAGGTATACTACAAACCTGCAAAGTCTTAACCCGAAGTCAATTTCCGAGGCCGTAATGTTCCCTTGTAAGTATGGCTTTAGGAGACTTTGGACTAATTCGTTTAAAAAAGCCCGGCGATTCAAAGCGGGGTTGGTTTCTCTTAAATTATATAAAATAGCGCTGTTCACTCCTGCCTGGTCCAGCATAAAAAAAAAGAGGCACATAGGCCATCGCTTGGTGATTCGGCTTGTAGTATAATTTTTACACAGCTCGTCAAATGTGTCCGTTCCATTAACAACCAAGCTGGAATAATCGGAACTTTATTTTCTATAAAAATTTGGAAAAATAACGGACTTATAAGCTAAAAATACAAAAAGGTTTTGTTTTTGAGGTTAAGATCCGTAAAAAATAACCAAAGAAGCATCAAATGACATAAAACATTTATTGTAGCCATGAAACAACTGAAAACTACGAGAAAAACATAAAAAACGGCATCCACTTACTTTCGAAAATTGCAACGTCGTGTGCACACTGACTCTTTTAAGGAACGGACGTAACTTATACTGGCTGACGTTTGCAGGTAAACTGCCAGACCAGGGCGTTCCTCGAGACTTTAGTCCCCACTACTACCTAGATTTTTTTTGGGGGGGGGAGGGGGGGGCTAGCGGAAGCCCGCCCTCTATGCATTAGAGAGAAACTTCAGTTTCAAATTTTGACTGTTCCTTTAAAGACCCAGTATACACACGAAGGGTTAAAACTTATTAGCTCAAGTAAGTGTGGATTAAAGTTTATTCCGCTTATAATATTAAATAAAAACCTAAGATCCGCCACCAGTCGGCGATTTTCCAAAGTGTCAAGGCGCATAATGGACATGAACGACACGTAAGTATGATTATAAACTTGAACATAAAATCTATAAAAGCAGGACCGAAACAAAAAGACCAAAAAGCGAAGAAATTTGTGCTACACAGGCTCAATAAATATAATATATTTCGCAACAGAGGGAGACCAGATCTGGGATGCGTACTCAAGATGAGGCCTTACCAATGAGCAATATAGTTTAATTCACGTAGTTGGATTCGCAAAATCTCTCGAATCGCTTAATGAGACCTAGGGGTCTCTCCGCCGAGCTAACCATATTGTGGATATAATTCGTGAATTGCAGCTTAGAGTCATAAGTGATTCCCAAATCGCGAATTTCATTTACCGAAGATAATGTAGTTCGAAAGAGAGAGTAAGAAAAAGATAATGGAGTGCGAGATCTGAAGAGTCTAAGGGCAAAACATTTCGAGAGATTTAGTTCTAGTTTATTCTTCTGACACCATTTGACCAAATTATCTAAGTCCGTTTGTAGCAGAGCTGCATCGGATATGCATGAAATAGCTCTGAACATCTTTAGATCATTCGCGAAGAGAAGAAAACTACAGTATTTAAATGTCAAAGCTAAGTCATTAATAAAGATATTAAAAAGAAAGGGGCCTCAATAGGATCCCTGGGGAACCCCGGAGCTCACTTCGAACCATTCGGATTGAAATCCCGCAATACGCACTGACTGGTACCTACTGCTAAGGTAGCTGCGAAACCAAGCAAGTCGATTACCACCACAACCTAAGCTAGCTAATTTGCCAATAAGAATATCATGATCCATTGTATCGAATGCTTTTTTGGAATCCGTGTCGATGGAATCCACTTGTAAATGTTTGTCGAGAGTGTTTGACACATAGCTACAAAACGACGCCAGATTAGTAGTAGTGGATCTACTCGACATAAACCCATGCTGTTGCAGTTATAACAGCAGTTATAGTTTGTGCGCAATCTTCTTCTCCTTAATCAGGCGAATAAGAGAAGAGGAAAACCACTCAGGAAAACGTGACGGACGCACAACGCAGCGCAATATAAACTGGGAGATCGCATTATGAATATGATTGTATAAAAAGTCCACCGACTCATCTAGTTGCCTCACTGTGCATTCATAGTCCCGATTAATAGCTCCAAGGTAGTCGCGTATTGCCACATAGTCACCCCGAGAGAAGTTATACCTCCACTGGAAAGCAGGCTTCAGGAAGTCTGTTTCAGTCACAGACAACAAGAGGCTCAGAGGACACCTCCATTTTGGTGTCAAGAATATCACAAAGTATTAGATCCAGAGTATAACCATAATAGTTGCTCACCCTATTCAATTGATAAAAATTGCAGGCGCCCAAAAATTCGGATAAAGGAACGATGGCTTGTACCTGGATAGGAGTTGTACCGGGCCGAAAAGAAATCGGAAGAACAGAGGTATGATTCCAAACGATGTACGGAAGATTATAATCCCCTACGATAAACGTGTGGCAGTCTTCATTCGCCTCCAGAATCTCAGTGGCACTATTGAAGTGCGAAGCATAGGATAGGGTGGTGTAAGTTTGCGCGCTTTTCAATTAACTGCTAATAAAATCCTATCTTATACATTATTCGGAGATTTATTTATTTGTCACATATCTTAAGTAATCTAGTAACAAATTATTAGACTCTATGATCATAAAATATTATAAAACTTTGAGAAAATTAGAAAATACTATAGACAGGCAAAAGCGCAATTTTATACACCCTAGTCTGTAAAATTGCGCGTTGAGATCGATAAAATTGCGCAATCATTTTATGAACGATTACTTGCACAAATCACATTTAAATGTTCCCAAACCAGTATAATCAGAACATTGTTCGTGGCACCATTCCTGGCACACGTGACACTCGATCCAGTCTTCTTCTGTAGGGTCTGTGAAGACTTCGTTACATCCTCTGCAACTCCATATCTTCTTTTTCTTACTCGACTTTGGTTTCTTATAGTCATTTGTAGCTTTTTTATTCTTTGACTCATTTTGTAGTGAATTCTTTAGTTTGTTCTCTTTTTCCGGCTGAGCTTTGTATGGTGAGCTGTTAATAATATCGGACTTTTTATGCTTCCGGTTAGAGCTTCTCCTTAGTTCTGATTTGAGTAGTGGAACTATATCCGCCAACGATGCTGCCCTTATTTGGGTACCAGTACTTTCTCCTACAGCAGCTTTTGAGGTCTCAGATACTTTCGTAGGTGTTTTTGAAGCAGAGGTGACTGCCACGGGCTGCACTGAAGTTTCAGTAGATATAATTTGGACTTGTGCTGCAATCACTCCCGAAGTGGCCGGGACGTTATCATCTGCAGCCTCGTTCTGGATTTCCCGTTCAGTAGCAAAGCAGGCCAAAAAGTCAACGTCGCTGAAGACATCCGGATTTCAAGGGTACAGTAATATCTCTCATATTGTCCCAGAGCTTGGAATCGAATTGAGACAGTTTGGGTAGAGGAGACAACATTTCTCGGCGCGCGGCTTGCCTTTGTAGTTCGCCGAACGAAGATAAGAACAACCAATGAAACAGAATATGGGGTCGGGTTTCGCGGCGACCGAGAGATAAAAAGCAGTGTACCAAATGCGACAGTAAAGACGATCTAAAATTATGAATTGTTTATAACAAGTAATAATAACATATTGATAAGATCATTCTGATTAAAATGATACCAAACATGATATAATTTGGACCAGAATTATTTACTAATATTCATTAAATAACTCGTTTTATTTTCTTACAGCTTTGATTAAATTGCGAAAAGGGGTTAATAGAAAAACACATAAAATATCTCCATTCGATGTCCGTCGAATGTAGGCTCCTTCCTCCACATTGTCCACCGTTTCGTGTCTCCTCTACCGACATTGTCCACCGTTTCGTGTCTTCTCTACCGACATTGTCCACCGTTTCGAGCCTTCTCTACTCACATTGTCCACCGTTTCGTGCCTTCTCTACCGACATTGTCCACCGTTTCACGCCTTCTGTACTCATATTGTCCACCGTTTCGTGTATTCTCTCTTGACATTGTTCATCGTTTCGAAGTTTATAAGTGTAAAAGAACAATGTAACCCCTAACTCAACTATATGATAAGTAAATATGGTCCAAATTATATCATGTTTGATCTCATTTTAATCGGAAAAATGTCACCAATATGTTAAAAACAATTTCAGATAAGAAAAAGTACAATTAATAACGTTATAGCGTTGTTTTACGAGCTGCGAAGCTATGAGCTCGCATCAAAAGAAACCGCGTCGCGTATTCCATTAGCCACATCACACGCTTGGCTGACTCCGACGAAGATAACATAGGCGCAGGAATAACGTTTCCACAGGCGTAGGAATAACAGGGTGGACAATGTGGAGGGAGCTCCAGTTGGGTCAATGTGGGAAATATTACTGTAGATGCCAGTGGATCTAAAACTCTCAATGCCACAAATAATAGTTGCCGCTTTGTAGAACGCAGGCGTAAACATTTTGGTTATTTGATAAACCGTTATTGCTCTCTCTGGGTTATTCCAGAGCCATTTTCACATTCACTAGCGTAGTATTTTTTCAAAGCGCCATGGGAACCTCTATCAAGTGGTTGCATTTTATGGCTACTCTGAGGAGGCAACGTCAACGCGATGATGTTGTTTTCGCGGTAAAAATCCACAGCTTTCAACGTGCAATGCGACAAGTGGTTGTCTAATATCAAAAGAATTGGTTGATCTGCAGTAGGCTTAGCACGGCGTTTAAAATGAGACAGCCAATTTATAAAAATGTCCCCGTTGATGAAACTTGAATCCCAAATGATTCCTATTGATCCAGAGGGTGAACCATCTAACAGCTCCGCCTTCATCTTTTTTTTGTTTGGCACTGTTTTTTCTGTTTGGCACTGTGGATACGCCTGTTTCATCCATGTTGTATATAGATTGGGAAGAAAATTGGTATTTATCTAACAGAGCTGACAAATTTATATAAAAGCGTTCTACTTGTGGCTTGTTGAAGCCTATTGCTCGTGCAATGCTTGTGGACGTTGGCTGCCTAAGAGTGATTTCTGGGTGGCGCTTTAGAAATTCTCGTAACCACTCCTTACCCGCAATTTTAGTTTCCCTGTTAGAGCGGTGGAGTGTCTTGTGCTTTTCCGCATACTCATATGTTGCACTTCTTAAGGTTTTCGCTGTCAATCCAAAAAACATGTTGTCCAATGTCTTCAAATGTTCGCAAAAATTTTCTCAATTTCTACCGAAAATGTCATATCTAATCTTCCAAGTTTTGTCGCACATTGGGTTTGTTGTAACCGGAATCGTAGAGTGGACTCTGCTATTCCTAAGGCTTGAGCCACTGCTCTTTTAGATTCTCCTTCAGCAATAAACCTACGAGCCTCGTTGAAGGTTGAAGGTGAATAAACATGGCGATCTGTTTTTCTCGGTCTCCTGGACATTCTAACGAGAGAGCACCCATTATTAATTTAAAAAATTATAGAAATTAGACAATATCTATGCAAGAATTAATTTTATATAAAACTTTGTGTAAAATTGCGCGCGCAACATTACACACCTACAGGATGCGCAATGCGACACTACAGTCATCTCTTAGAAAGTAATTAAACTTTCACGTCTGACATTGAAACTAGCATAATACCATCTGTTAAAACTCATAGCAAAATACTATAATTCCACCTGATTTTTGAAGAATCATAGTTTCATTTTGTCGAAAAATAAAATCAGAAGTGAAAAAAAACTTTAAACTTACCTGGACTCCTCGTTTTCACTCGCATTGTAACTTTTTTCGGGAGCACGTGTCACCTTCGGCAACGAATAAAACAAGACACAAACGAGTAACGAATTTCACTTCGTTGTCCAGTTATGACATGTGCGCAGTCTTATCGTCCGCGCAATACTACACCACCCTACCCTAATCCTGAACCGGAGACAAGGGTGGAAGATATGCCGTTCCGAATATGAAAGATGTAACTCCGAATTTGACCCTTACGATAAGATGTTCGATTTGATTAGCCTGCGGCATGATGTCAACGCTGGGTAGTTTATCCTTTACCGCTATCAATACTCCTCCACCTCTTGTACGATTGCTGGTGATGTCACTCCTGTTCTTACGATAGATATTGTATCTTGATAGACCAAATTCCGAATTTAGAAAGTCGTCGTTGAGCCACGTTTCTACCAAGATAATAACGTCGTATGACAGGGATGATGAAGTCACAGATAATCCAAGAGCATTCATCCTGGTACGAAGCCCACGGACATTCTGGTAATAGACTAATGGTGCCCGCCCGCGTTTTTTGAACTGGCTTGCGTAATATTCACTATCCGCGGAATACCGTTAACGTACCTTATTGTCTTGGTCTGATCGTTTAACGAGGCCAATTTGGCCCGGAGATCGTTAAGATGCGATCGCTCTTGAGGAGTATAGTCCTTTGAGATTCTCACCGGTCCATGGTATAAAGACTTGCCCTTGAGAGTCTCTAAAGGTGTGCTCGAGGATTGAAAAGATAAACATACTGGGCGAGGTTTGGATGCCACCTTACGCGCCACTCTTCTCGTTTAACTTCGCAACCGACCATAGGCCGAATAGCACCTAGGACCACCTTCACTCGATCCAGATCATACGTAGGCGACGAGGATGCATACCCGATTCATCCAAATTAAATAATATTAAATTATAAGAATGACGCTGCCTTTCCATTAGTTCTGCCACCACACTCTCATACGGATCATTTGATGATGCGGGTGTCGACGTTTTTTAATTTTGAAATATTAAAGTAAAAAAGCTGCTAGGGAAGAGCTGTTGGACTCTTCCTGTTGAAGACACAACCCAAGCTGGGTTGACACAACCCAGACCCAACCCACCAAATAGAGATGTTTAAATAATCATAACTCTACGAAAAAAAATCGTAGAACCCTCGATGATATTGCATTGTTTTTGCCTCGAAAAGCCCTTTCGAACGAGTTCTCGTTCAACCCCCTATGCCATTTAATATTTTTTGGGGCCCCACTTCTCCCCTCCGCTCCAGGGTTTGGAAGTTGATGCTTTTATGGTTAAATAGTAAATTGATTTATCCCATTATATCCTTATAAATTTCAATCTTTTATTTAAAGCCATTCGAGAATTATTTAGGTGGCCCGGAACTTTTGGCAGACCCTGTATATTATGTATGCCATTTAAATATTAGGTTAGCAAGAATAAACTGTGATTAAATCATTTGGGCATCGTACTATGCTTTCGTCGGCAGTAAATAATATATCAGGCGCGATACGTGGTTTGCAAGTAATCTCAATTTTGTCAGCAAGTAAACAAATCTTTAGTCAGCTTAATATTTATGCGTATTGAAAATAAAATAGTCGAGAAGCAAAGACCAGCAGTATTATACAATTTATCAGCAGCAAGTATTTTGTTTGTGAATTATTTAGATGACGGGGCACCTCACCGATTTCAATGATTTTGGAATATGTTGTTAGGATCGTGATTCTGAGCAACTTTGCTTATAATAAAATAATTGTCACTTAATTTTCGTTTCCAAGATATTAAGTAAAACATTTTGGATATTTTCTATCTTGGTATGCGTTGCGTCCTAGTTATACATGGTGTCTCATTGCACCTTGGTCAATGACCATAGGCATGTGAACCTGATTATTCTTAATCGAAAAGTCTCATAAACTTTCCCAAAATTCGACCTCGTTAACGAGATGATAATTAAAAAAAAAACAGCGAATGATGAAGCGGGGAAGAGATAGGCGGTGAGAGACCGCCATATTTAAACTGACTCCTCCTGACCACTCCCACGTATGTATACGAGCCTGAGCGCTCCACCCTCCGCTCAACTCGCGCCTAGCCTTCAGTTTAAGTATGGCGGCCTCTCGCTACCTATCTCTTCCGCGCTTCATCATTCGCTGATCTTTCTTAATTAATATCCCGTTAACGAGGGCGAATCTTGGGAAAGTTTATGAAACTTTTCGACTAAGAATAATCAGATTAACATGCCTATAGTCATTGACCAAGGTGCAATGAGACACCCTGTAAAATGTTATGTAGGGATACGATTGTATAATATGTGCTCGTTCCACAATGTGTTTTTGTTTAACACTGAAAAACAGCCAACGTTATGGAAGGGATTTTATCTTGTTTGAAATTTAAAAAAACGTGTTTTCTTTTTGTTTAAATTAAAAAAACAATAAACGAAAAGAATAGTTTTTTTTTAGTTGCAACCAAGACGCAACCCGATCTTGAAATCAAAGTAAAAAAATTTCAAACTATCTCCTATCTAGGCAATAAAATGGTTCGGCCGGGGGTGGGTCTTTTTTTGCGAGCAGAATGTTGGTTTTGAAAAAAAAACTACACCCAAGCATTAATTCAAGACGCAACCTAGAACTAATCTTATCTTAACCCTTAGAGGGCCGGGATCGCAAAAAGAAAAGTTCATTATTTCCATTGAAAAAGTCCCCAAGTTAGGGACAAATAGAGGTCAAATTGACCTTGACGCCGTAAGGCGTCAAGCCGGCCCTCTATGGATTAAAATCAAAGTAAGAAATTTCCAAATTATTTGTACAAATATCTCGGAAACTAAAGTAGAGCGACAATTTTTTATTAAGAAAAGCTGCTCAGAATTACAATCCTAACAACATATTCAAAAATCATTGAAACAGGTGAGGTGCCCCCTCATCTGAATAATTACCTTTTGTTTCCATTTTTCCGATGTTTTATTCTTATTTAGTTTGGCAAATAAGATCATTCTAGGTAAGTTGCAGCTGGGTTGTGTCAAAAGAGTTGGGTACATTTGTTTTAGTAGTAATATAGTTTATTTGCAGAATAAAATGAATATTACAGCTTGCCAAAATGTTATTTAATCTGATTTACGATTTGCCTCTAGAAATAACTTAAGAGCTGCTTAATATAAAATTATGTCGTTGATCAATGTTGTTTTACTTGTTGACCCAAACTTGCGTTTTAACTGAGTGTATTTGCCGGCGGGAAATATTGCAGGACTGACAAAAACCTCAATATTTTGCTGATCAATTAAGCCATAATTTATTCGTGCGACACCTTCACTAGCTCGCCCTAAATAAATTTCACGAGTCTACGTTACACCTTCTGCTTTCAGCCCTACGAAAAGTTGCCGGTTTTCAAGTACCGAAACTCTTCTCGGTCTCTCTCTCTCTCTTTCTCTCCCTCTCTCTCTCTCTCTGCCGTTTTTCCGGTCTCCTACCACGGCGGCGTTGCCACTCTCGGCGGTACGTCTCACGAAGGGAAAAATGTTTTAATTAATACGAGGCCGGGTTATGAGAAAAATCTCTGATTTATGTCCAATGCCAGAGATTAAGGATAGAAATGAAGAGAAGGAGGCTCGGAAAGGATCCCGATCTTTCGTGTGAATCGAACGTGCACCTACATACATACACACGAATATACGCGCAAATGAGAAACGTGGCCCTATAGCACGGAATGGAACGATGGAACGACGATTAGAAAATTCCATCGGCCAGCACTCTGAATTTTCTCGCTACTCTAGAGCTCGCACCGGTGCGATGGCATGAGAGAGACATGACAAGAAATTTTTTTTTCCGGCTCTTCCTTTTAAACGAATCGCCTTAAGGCGGAATGTCCAACTACAACGATCCAAAAATCGATTTTTCTTTCTTTTTAATATGATAGGACTATACATGTATAACATTTTCCCAAAGTTTCGAAACGAAAATCGAAAATCTTCAAAAGTTACAGCCCGTGAACGCTGTGCCTGGCGAGTTTCGGTGTATGAGTTGTGCAGAACTGTTTAGATTAAATGCTCGCTCCGTGCAATCTTAAGGAGTTAGGGTCAATTAAGACGCCAAAAAAACGCCTTTTTTATGATATTTTTTACGGTTGGTTTATTTATTTTCATGCCAGTATTTTTTCACTAATATAATGCATGTTCTATGTACAAAAGAAATTTTTTTGTGACTAAAAAGCCCCTACGGTCGAAAAACAAAATTTCTTTTGCACATTCGCTATTTTGTAAAAAATCGAAATTAGCCTAAGCCCTTCGTCCGCCCGAAAGCTGGTACTGTTAACTAACGATCCCAATAAAATTTTTGATTACAGATGATCCAGTCTTAAGCAGCTGTGAACACCGCAAAACGCTTTTCTTTTTAACGACATCTCGGAGATCACTTACAACTCGGCTGCGAATCAATATTTTCTCATGAAAAAATTATTGGAACTTCTTCAAACATGCATTATTTTATTGAAAAAATACTGGCATGAAAATAAATAAACCAGCCGTAAAAAAAATCATAAAAAAGGCGTTTTTGGCGTCCTAATTGACCCTAACCACTTAAGTCTCGCCATATGCTCGAATGTAAAGCCGTTTTACTTTATGAGGGAAAAATGATTGATTGGAGAGGTGTTTGGACGGCCACACGCAAAATGCCAACGAAAGTTTTAATTCCACCGTTTGACGTATTACGTCGAAGCACCTGAATTCTGGGTTCAAAATCGTTGAAATTGCAGCTTATTTGGCAGCCGGTTTATTTAACGAAGGCTATACATCTATTCTTAAAGTCACACATGCGTCAGAGCTTCAAATTGGAGTATATGCAAAAAGATTTGCCGATAACAGCGATAACTGATAAAAGTTTTTGCAAATCAACGTCTACGGGCAACTAGACTGTACGGCATCTCGCAACTCCTTACTGTTAAACTATACCACAGCTCTGCCATTTTGATCTGAGATGTGTTCAAAGAAATATTTTTGTATAGTTCAATATCCTATTAAAGTATACCTAGAGTTTGAAAAATGTAGAGTAATTATTTCTTGGTTAAAAAAATTGCTAAAAATTGACAAATTTTTCCTCGTGTATTTGTAGGTATAACTCCCTTTAAAACGTTAATTCGGTATAATTTCCTTAAAAAAATAAGCGTTACACGGGTAAAGAAGACTTACCTTACTACGGTCCTCAGTAGCGTCGATCTGGCCTCGTTATGAAAAGTGATTATGACGGAAGTTGGCGGAAGATCCCTTCGCCATTGTTTCATCCGACACCTGAAACAATGAGAAGATGGAAATATTGTCGAGAACGCGAAGGACTTATAAATAACTGGATTAAAAGCGCAGACGGTGGTAGGTACTTTTGAGGATGGTACGATATCGTAATCGAATAATATTACGGCGAGTAAAGTGGTTTCCTCGTAAAACGCATTATAATTCAAGAGGAGACGGCGGCGGGGTTGCGTGGAAAGCGTGGACTTTCATTTCGCTGAAGTAAGTTGACGCGGAGGGTACATAAACGTGGTTAGGCGACTAGCACGATCCCAATATGTCGGTCCCCTTCTTCTCGAGATAAACTCATGGGACGTGTGCGGAATGTATTTATTTTCTACGCGCACGAGCAAGATGCATTTCTTTCTCCACCGTGCTCTCGAGACAAACTCGACGGGCATTAGGTCGCTTCGCCATCGGGAATGAACGAGGAGAACCTTCTTCGAAGTAATCCGATTATCTCAATACTCTCGTGGACCAGAGAAGGCTGGATAAATGCGACCGCTCGTATAGCTAAAAAGAAAAGATAGCTTCGAGATATTTCGAATCGTCGTTGCAGGATCGTGTGTACAATTTAAATTTTCCAAGAATATAACGAATGGGAGTTCGACGAAAGTAATTTCGCAAATACCTATTGCGTATTTCCGGCAGATATTTCCTTCGTAGGACGAGCACCAAGGACTGGCAGATTAGTCCAAGGGATTTATACCTTCTCTCTAAACCGGTGCGAGCCGGACGTGGACATATTTGCTGGCTACTAAAATTGCAAACGAGCTTCGGAGGGAAAGAGACGAAGAGAGACGAAGAGAAACAGACAGAGAGAGAGAGAAAGGAAGGGAGAGAGCAAAGCCGCGTCCGCGAGACGAGACGGATCATCCGGACGGTTTAATTCGAAACTTCAATTTGGTGTTGCACTGTCCCGGTGCTTAAGTGGATAACGCGACTGGACTACCGATTTTATCGGCTGTTCGAAATTCGCGTACCTACGCATCGATGAACGATGTATGTATACATATACGTATCCCGACACTAGCGCAAATCGATCGATCGTGCGAACGTAAATGTACGAGAACGCAGACCCGTTTCGGCATTTCGCGAATTTTCATAAACCCTGTCCCTCTCTTCCTCGCTGCTCGCGCAGGATGTAACTACTAATGGTATGAGGGTACCTTAACGACGAATATCGTATGTTTAAAAAATTATAAAAATACACCGAATAAATCTCAAATACGAAAGGGGTTGCAAAAGCATGTCAGTAGGTATTTATACATTTATATAAATGAAAAAAACCGTAGTGATAGAAACGCAATAAACCGAAATAAAAACGGGGATCGAATCATTTCCTAATTACTTTTTGCGTGGGTTTTCGGTACTAATGAAATGAAGAATGAGAGAATTTCGTAGTTAATCCCGAAAGAAAGTATCGGTCGAGCTCGCATCGAAATGCACTCGCGAATTCGACGTACCTAGTACTTACAACGAGGATACTTGTACTCGATAGGAGCGAAAGGGATGGAAGCGTTGAAAAAAAGGGTCGACCGAGTTGAACGCGATGCGGAATTAGAACGCGGGTCCAGTGCCACTTGGAAGATAAAGTTTTTCGCTCGTACGATTCCGAGCAATCTCCTCTCTCTCTCTCTCTCTCTCTCTCTCTCTCTCTCTCTCTCTCTCTCTCTCTCTCTCTCTCTCTCTTTCTCTCTCTCTTTCTCTCTCTCTTCGGACATCGCCGCTAGGGTAGTTGCGGCGTAGAATATTGAATTTTTAATTTAACTTTATCCTCGTCTGCCCCTTCTAATATGAAGAATTACCCGCGAGTGGCTCGTCCTCGAGAGCACCGGTCTTGGAGGTGTGCGAGTACTCGAATTTCGAGGCGAGTAATGATTCATAATCCGAGCCAATCGAGCACTTGAATTTGTTGATCTACTTGACTCATCGAACTGCTTGAAAATGATTCGAACTATTCGAAAACTTCGAACAGATCGAATATTCGAACTACTTGGATACGTCCAAGCTACTCGAATATGTTCGAACTATTCGCATTGGTTCGAATTACTCGAATATTTTCAAGTTGCTCGAAAACATTTGAGTATTCGTCTACTTATGAATTTCCTGTCAAATGTCATTCTTGTTTCAATGGTAAAATATTTTTGTGCCTGATTCCACAATCCGACACAGAAATGGTTAATTGGTGGAAAACGCATCAGGGCCGCTTCCCTACTGTAGCTAGGCTAGCAAAAAGTTTATTGGGAATACCCGCTACTCAAGTGCCCAACGAGCGTTTATTTTCAACGGTTAGAAATCTTGTTAGTGCAAATCGCACTAAATTATTAACGGACCACGTTGAAAAAAAGTTTCCTGCATGAAAATATTAAAATAAAATAAACTACGCAAGTAATAATTAGTGTTTAACATATTTTGCCATCAAAATAAGAGTGACATTTGACATCAAATTCATAAGTACGAGAATACTCAAACGTTTTCGGGCAACTTGAAAATATTCGAGTAATTCGAACCTATGCAAGTAGTTCGCAAATATTCGAGTAGCTTGAACGTATTCGAGTAGTTCGACAACATTTGAGTAGCTCGAAAAATTCAAGTGCTTAACTTAGCTCGAGGAAGCGAACTAGTCTGGGATCGACTCGTAAATTACGAGTATTTGCACACTCCTAACTGGTCCAATAGTGTTTAAATCGCCGCTATCGCGTGAATTTTTATTTATTTTTGTTTTTCTTCTACCACCGCCCTTGCCTTCCTTTCGATATGCCATCATTTTACGAAAAAAAGAGCGAGAGGGAGAGACCGACAGAAAAAAGCGGAATACATTTCGAACGCGTAACGTGACCGCGCTTCGAAACTCCTGTAGGTATTCCCATTAATATTTAAATACGTGCAAAATTGGGTTAATGACGATCAACATATGTAAATGAAATCTCGCGCGTTCCTCCGCGCATTCACTCGTGAATTACGAATCCGAGGGACAGTATATTGGTGATAATGTTCGAAACGCATTAGCGGAGGATAGATCTTCGTAGCTCGTATACATATATCTAGCTTTCGCGACGTCTATTTCGGGATAGTTTATGACGACTTTTGTAAATTCTGACGATTTCTCACAATTTCAGTGATGTCGCGCGATGTAACATCATTCCGGATTAAGAAAGATAGATCGAATCTTTGTTCCTCCATATATTATGGTCCAGCTAAATTCTCGTAGGCAAAATTTATCTCTTACGTGTTTATTAGAGCCTATCAGGAAGGGAGAAAGCTTTTTCGGTAAATGTCTTGAAAAGGTCATCCCGGTTGGGGCAGGGGGTCTTCTTTTATAGAGAGATTGTCCCTGAACATAGCAACATATGGTTTAGGTGGCGGTAACCGCGGTATAAAAAAATGTGATAGTATTAAGACTAAAACGCAACTCAGACACAAATACTGGGCTGTGTAGCAATAAGACATATGAACAGTGCGGTCGATTGATAAACTTACAATTAGTGGATGAACATGCTAAGGCTGTTCATCACCCAATACGTTCTCGCGACAATTCTGCTGGTTACAATGTTTTATCAATTTTTACGAACAAGGGCTTATTCGAAAACTGAAAGATTTATTATGAGATTGATTTTTTTTTTAATTTTTAAAATGAGTTTTTCCTCATGTTTTTTTTTCAAATGCGTTTTTTGTTAAGAAATAGGTATTTTTGGCAAATTTTGAAAAGATCATACTCACAACTAATTTTTCAGCTTCCAAATAAGCTTATGTTCGCCGAAATCGGTACAAAATTGTAACCATGATAGTTGTTGACGCAAATCCAGTTTTGGACGATTTGGCCCGATTTCGTCTTCTTTTGTTTCGAAGAACATCTTTAAATTCTGCTTTAAATATGCTACGTATTTTCTCAAATTCACAAAATTGTTACTTAACATGTTCATCTACTAAGTTCTTTAATTATAAGCTGTAGGTATATTGCGGCATTCCTATTTAGACGTTGCTACAGGTATAATGGACGATATATGTGACTTTAAATGTTCATTTGCCATCGGATGCTATGTGTATTAATGTGTAGGGGAAGGGGAGCTGTGTCCTTACAATATAAGTCATCCCTCACACCTCTACGAGGGGGGAGGGGAGTCTTTCTTAACATTTACCACTAAGATATAAAGTTTAAAAATTGCAATTTTTATACTATCATATTTTGTTATGCTGTGATTACCGCCGCATAGAACATATGTTTTTATATTCAGGGAGCCCCTCTCTACAAACAAGACCACCCTCGCCACCCTGAGGGGGAGAGGGCTGAGGGGACCTTTTGTGAACATTGATCGCTTCTCCTATAGAAAATCGCCGGACTGCATCGCGTTTCGTGAAATCAACGAGATAGCGAAACTCTTTCACGAAGCGGAGTTGCATAAAGAAGGATAGGTACCCACTTCGACTCCCGGGCGTAGATCTTAAAGCGGTGCGGTTTCCGACGACGTTTCGTTCCTACACGGGCCCGTACGTTTCGCGAACTTTGAAACGAAGGAGAGCTCTTCGGCCCAGTCTCGAGAGTAAGCGCTTTTTCCCCGAAACTTTTTACCCTTTGACTATAATTATTTCTCAGTTAGGTACACAGGAGTTTCGAGTTCCGAATTTCGGATTCCGTCGAACGATTCTCGCGGACAAAAAACGGCGGCCCGTTTTGTTAGCGCGAGAATGCTCGTGATTAACGAGTCAGCCGCTTTGGTCCGTTATTACGAGAATTCTCGTATATTGCGCGCTCGGTTCGAAACGACGACCTCGTAGGCAAATATTATTTTAACGTAGTTACGAGTAGCAGCGGACGAGCACGTTGCTGGTACTCCGTTCGCGCGAGCCTTCCATTGATTTTCTCATCAGGCTGACAAGGGAGACCCACCGACGAAATTGTGTTTCGTTTTTTAAATCGTATGCTTTCGAACTTCGCGCATCTTTTCTACGGATGCGTTATCGGATTTCGCGCAGCGTAATTATGCGACTCGAAGTATACAGGATGATAAAAAAAGGGTCCGTAACTTGAAGGGCTTATATTACTCACCGAGAGGAGTAAAAAATGTCTAATAGACATGAGTTTTAAAATCAACCCTTTCGCTATGAATTAACTATTATTATTATTATTATTATTATTATTATTAATTAATTAATTTATTTATTTACCTACGGGTGTGTAACCTTTTAGCATACGAGAATGAATTATAAATAGCCAGTAGTAGATAACAGTGTGTAATACAAATCACGTCTAAACGCAGATTGGGAACGGATAAAGTCAAGTGACTCGCAATGTTTGTTTATATTCATCCTAATTCGATTGATGAAATTGAATTGACCATAGGTTGTGCGGTGGGCCTCCAGAGATAATAAAATACACGTTCTACTAGATGTTATAGATGTGTGAAGACTAAACTTGGTTAACAGTTCAGGGGATATAATAATGCCGTTAAGCACCTTATGTGCTAAGATTAGGTTGGAGAACAGGCACCTTCTTCCAAAAAGCCATAATCGGAGATCCCTGTATGAATGAGTATAATTGTGGTCGAAAATAGTTAGAGGTCGACCTGTTCGATGAGAGACCATGCGCAAAAAACGGTGTCGGGCCCTCTCCAATATATCGTATGAGTTATGATGATACGGAGATCAGACAACCGACCAATACTCAAGATGAGGCCGCACACATGGACAATATAGGATCCTAAGAGTTTTTGTGTCCTTAAAATATCTAGCGGCCCTAATAATGAAGCCTAGGGCCTTAAATGCCTTACTAGTAATATTAATAATGTGGCTGTTAAAGGAAAGGGTGGAGGAAAAGATAATGCCAAGATCACGAATGTTGTCTACGGTAGTCAGGATGGTGTTGTCAAGGCAATAACTATAAGGAGCGATGTTTCTTTTGTGGGAAAAATGAATGACGGAACATTTCGCCAGGTTAAATCGTAGTTTGTTGTGTTTGCACCACGCTTCCCAATTTCGGAAGTCGGATTGTATATGTATAGAGCTATGCAAGTTAACGGTGGGATAATATAGCTTTACGTCGTAGGCGAATAGTGAGAAAAGACAGTGCTCAAAGCATTTCGCAATATCGTTAATGAATAATATGAAAAGTAACGGGCCCAAGTGGAACCTCTGAGAGACGCCGGATTTGACCTTTACAATATTCGACACGGAGTTATTAAACCTGACCATCTGAGATCTGCCAGTGATGTAGCTTGACAACCAAGATAACAATTTCCCGGATAAACCGTAGGCATGTAGTTTAGATAAAAGTATTGGATGACTAACAGAGTTGAAGGCTTTATGAAAATTAGTGTAGATAGCGTCAACCTGAAGCCCCTTCTCAATGGCATTAGATAGGTAGTGCTGGTATAACACCAAATTCGTAGCCACAGAGCGACCCGTCATGAAGCCATGCTGTTCCGGTGAAATAATGTTTTTACATAAGAAGGAGAGTTTCTTTGCGACAATGCCTTCGAAAATTTTTGGTATTACGCATTGAATACTGATCGGCCTGTAATTTTTTATACTAGAAATGTCTCCACTTTTATGGACGGGACAGATAATACAGGTCTTCCATCTATGATGAAATGTGCCAGCTTGGAGAGACTTGTTAAAAAGTCTCCTGGAAAAATCCTGGACATAATAAACACACATGATTTCAGTAGGCAAGGGTGGATTCCGTCATTGCTCGGACCGGAGTTTATATTCAATTTATTGATATTATCGTATACCTCAATTATGTCGACGCTGAGGCCGGTAATATTTATATCGACGTTGTAATTAAAGATGTAATCTTGCGGATGGCTCAAATCCTCTGCATACACCGATTCAAAAAAACTAGCGAACGCGTTCGCGACAGAGATGTCATCGTTCAGGGCACACTCATTAGAATACATGCAAGGCAGACGGTTTGTGGATCTGCTCATGGACTTCGTGAATTGCCAGAAAGACTTCATGTTATGTGGAATGCTGTTCTCAATGCGGTTCACATAATCGATCCAGCATTTCCGCAATAAGTTTTTGCAGTGCGCTCTGAGCATTTTGAAGGAGAGATAATCGAAAAATAGATTATGCTATTTGAACTGGCGTACTATACTTAATTAATTCTTTAGAGAAACACGATGGATGGGCAGATTGGCGTTTACTGCTAGATGGAACATACTGGACTATACAGTTATTTAGATGTGAATATAACATATCCACCGGTGCCTCCACGGATAACTCTGAGAGCTCTTTATCCCAATCGATAGAACTGAGATAATCGTTAATGGCAGGATAGTTTGCGTTACGAAAGTTTTTTATTGTCATCTCCATCGCGGCAGGAGCTGCAGCTTTAAAAGGTAAAGAGAGCAGAAACTGTAGGGGCGGGTGATACGAGTCAGGAGAAATAAGAGAGTCGGTGGCCAACTCAACGCTGAGGTGTTGACATGAGGAGAATATGAAATCTAAAATTCTGCCATATTATTAATGAGTGTTTGATACTGTAAGTGGTCGTTTTGGATCTACGAGTAATTTTTGTTCATTTTAGTAATAGTTTTTGGTTATTTTTATAATAAACGCAAAGCAAACTTTATTAGGTATTTCTAAGCAAACTAATACCTAATAAAAGTTAATTTACAGTGAAAGAGTGGATTTTAGGACCCATGTCTATTAGACATTTTTTACTCCTCTCGGTGAGTACTATAAGCCCTTCAAGTTACGGACCCTTTGTTTATCACCCTGTATAACACGATCGGCACTGGAATAACTTTCTTAATTAGCCGCAATATCGATAACACGGCGATTGAACGAAACACTGTTAGCGCTCTCGCATTAATGCGAACACGAGAGATGAATTCTAGATGTTCCGTCGATCGATTAAACGAGCCAGCATCGGACTACCGTTTTGCGATGCATCCCCGATATCTCGGAAATGCATACAGTGGTTGTCGAATAACAACTGTTTCATTAATTATCGCGATAGACCGTACGTGCCAACTATCGATATCGTTTCAAGAACATCGATCGTAACCACGACAAATTTCATTTATTCGTCGAGGATGTGAGTCGCGTATCGATGAAATTTATGGTTCGCACGAGTAACGGGAACATGGACGGTGGCCGGGGGTGCTGTTGGTGAAACAACGTTCACTTTGTACCTGCCTGAATTTTTACCGGCACTCTTTGTTTCTCCTTCGTCGAAATCTCACACAGAGCCATAAAGCGCATGCTAAGGAATTTGGATCGTGAATTTTGTCGATTTTCAAGACTGTAAAAAAGGTCCGATAAAACCTCATCGAAGCGAGACTCGTGTTCACTTTTATGGCACATATAAATACGTGTATATCTTGAAATCTGACGCGAAGGATCTCACGGAAGTACATATATCGCGTTCGAGAGTCGCTGCCATCGTGAATAAAAGATGCGCGAGCTCCGTCATGCATCGTGCCGTGCTTCTTATTGTTTTACGCTAGTCGAGACTCGAGCTCGGCCCTGAGAGTGTCTCGATTTTGCTCCCTTTATCGAATAAATCCAGCAAAGATGACGGTAAGCGATTTTTCTAGCACGCGGCTTTTAATCTACGATTTAAATAAAGTACATTTTTACCAAAAAAATATAAACCGACTTCAAAAATTTACCTACCTATATGTACACTTAAACTAAAAGGTTAAAAATAATATTTTTATATATTATTACGTACAGTTGACCTCCGTATAACACGATTTCGCTCTAACACGGTTCGAAAATTGGGGAAAACCTTCGTTTAACGCGTCAACTCGTTACGACATTTAACGTAAAAACATAGAAATTAAACATGTTACTCTAAAAATACATTAAAAGGGCCTAGACTTACAAGGGGAGGACCAGACCTGTGGGTCACAGAATTTGATCAATTATTGACACTCTGCCATTCTTTACAAATTTGAGGTAAAAAATCAAAGTTCGTTGATGAAATTTTGCAAACACGTGGAGCATAACCAATTAAGCAAAACGTATTTTTATTCAAAAAAACATTTTTTGAATAATTAGAGTGTGCTGATCTATCGTAAAAGTTAACAGCTTATTATAGATCCGGTATTGCTGTGCAAGCAGCATACTCGATTGCGAAGGCTTATGGTTTTTGCTTTGGGGTTCGAGTCCTTTTAGCAGTACTTCGCAATATTATTCCGTCTTTGTATCGAATTATATTTTTAACATAAGTACATAAATTAGTAATGATAGGTATACATTTTTGGATGGCTTCGATTGGCGAACTTTGATTTTTGACCTCAAATATTAGAAAAACGGCGGAGTATTGGCACTTTTGGCAAAACACGTGTCCAATAGATTCGGCTGAAGAAGCTCTGTGCAAAAATTGAGCAAAATCGGTGACCCACAAGTCTGATCCTCCCCTTGTTGGCCGAACAGTAGGAGTTATATTTCGTAACTGAAGGTCTTTAAACTGAAAACAGCATAGAATTTAAGAAAGAACTCCGTAAGTGCTTAGCACCATCTAAAGAAATTTATAAAGATCTCCCAACTAAAAGCAAACAATCGAAAATGACGGATTTTTTACGGAAAGAAGAGCATGAAACTTAAGATACCGCGGAAGAATACATTATTTAATACATAATACGTTATACTTTTATGAAAATTGGTTTAATAAATATATTTCTTCTAATTATGAAAAGATGATAGTATGTTTCTCTAATTTTTGGAACCTAAGCCCCTTTTTTGCATAAGTACTTTGTTTCGTATAACGGATGCGCCTTACACGGCCTTTTTTTAGGAACGTAATAACCGTGTTATACGGAGGTCAACTGTATTATTTAATATTTACAACACCTACCTAATCAGTTATTTTTGGAGGAGGTACCAACATTACAGGTTTATGTTAAACTTGATTTGGCTGGTACCGACTTCAAAAATTACTGATTAAATAGGTATTGTAAATATTAAATAATATGTAATAGGTAATATATAAAAATATTATTTTCAATCTTTTAGTTTAAGTGTACATATGGGAAAATTTTATAAGTCGGTTTATATTTTTTTCGTACAAATTTACTTTATTTTGCAATTTTTAGTGGTTTATGACAAAATTCCCACCCTTCGGAGTTGAATTTTTGCTGCAAATTTAAATGTGACCACCCTACAGCTACAGCCTATTCAATAGGAAAAGAATCATTATAAAATCGGTACACAATCGGCGAAGATATCGCGTAACATGGATGAAAAAAAATACAGTCGTCTTGATAACGTCCTTCTTTTTGAAGTCAGTTAAAAATTAAGTTTCGCTCGCCCATCGAGCTTTCCCAATAGGAATTAGGCTTCGCCGATTTGCGTGCCTTGTTTTCGTTCGTTCAATCGATTTCCTCTCGAACGCCTCGCCGGAGATTTCGCGTTCCGCAGACACGCACGACAATTCCAATTTACCTACATCGCTCTACGGTAATTATTTCATTAAAATGCCGGCCGAAACGCAGCCCGGATCCTGTTCGACCCATAATCCGTCACGCTAACGATCGAAACGCATCGTATTTTTTTACTATAGGAAGTCCTCTTTGCGAACGGTCTTGAGGGAATTAATTACGATGACTAACGCACCCAAGAGGAAAACAAAAGCGAATGAAAAGTGTGGAAAAAATAAAGGAGACTTTACGTTTAATAACCATAACTTTAATCACGAGTTACGCGTTACGGGAAAAGAAAACGGGCTGTACGATGAAAGAACTAATTACGAGAATCTGTCGCGTGGGAGGAGGATTTCCCAACTAAAAAATAGAATTGTAGACGTAACTCGTTATACTTTAATGGCTCCTTTAACCAGTTTTCTTATACAATTCGCCGAAATGCCGGCTGTCGAAAATACATACAATCGATCCTTCTATAACGCGGTTAATTCGTGCTGCGTTATATGGAAACCGCGTTAAGGCCGTTTACCATCCGATATGTTTACGCGACAACTCTCCTGGTCACAATTCTTGAACGATTTTGACGAACAAGGATTTATTCGAAAGCTGAAAGATTTATTGTGAGAATGATCTTTTTAAAATTTTCAAAAAAGTTTTTTTTCATCTTACTTTTGTTTCAGGTGCGTTTTGTTGCCACGAAATAAGTATTTTTTGAAAATTTTAAAAAGATCATCTTCGCAAACAATTTTTCAGCTTCCGAATATGCCCTTGTTTGTAAAAATCGGTCAAAAATTGTGGCCAGAAGAGTTGTCGCGAAAACGTATTGGGTGGTGAACAGCCTTAAGTGAGTATCAGTGTTACGCCGTAATAGCGGACGAAATACCGTTCTGCACTTTTTATTTCTTTGCTCGTCTCGAAATTATACTACATGCTAAAATCTCATAAATCGATTCTCGTACATCCTCGATGGATAGGCATCTGCGCTGCACATGTAGGTCTATCGATGTTTCAAAAAGGATAACAGAAAACTAAGACTCGAAAAAAGAAAGCAATTCAAGGGTCCTACTTTCAAAATCGTGAGCGCAGGACCCAGCAATAACGTTAACCCGCGCCGTCGGGGTTCTTAGTTCTGGAGCACGTAATCTAGCAAGAATTTCGACGGCCTTAAAAATCGCGAAAACCATAGAGACCCTTTTTGAAGCGTCGAACGGTTAATACTTGGTACATGTGGCAGGTCACCGGTGACGCTGGACGCTAGAGACGCTATCCAGGCCCCGCCATAAAGTATCAGGGAAAACTGAGGGCCTGCGCCAGTGATTCCAGAATCGTGGGACGTAGGACAAGTCGCTACCCCCTCTATGCCCTACCGTCGTCTCTCACTTTACCTCCACGGCGCTTACACACACAGCATCCTACTCTTATCCGTATGTTCGCAGGCGGTGCATACGGACAAGAGTAGGGTGCTGTTCTGTACGCTGTGTGTAAAGTGGGAGACGACGGTAGGGCATAGTGGGGATAGCGATTTGTCCCACGTCTCACGATTCTGCCATCACTGGCCTCCGCGTTAATCACGAAAAAGTGCATAGTGGTACACATGCCCCCTCCCTCACGTCCCGCGCAGACGAGGTGGTGCCAAGTCAACCAATTAGGTTAAAAATTTGTTTTCACCCCCATCAGATTTCCTCGTAGAGAGGGAAATCTCGCTTTCCTCCGAATGAATCGTCCTCCGGAGACTCAGACTCAAAAGCACCTCGACTAAAAACGCACCTCGGCTCGAACTACTCATTACACTCGTACACTCTCGATAAATTCGCCTCGAACTTTAAACCTCGACAATACTAGATACAAGCAATTTGTACGTGTAAATATATGTAAATGCTAATTTACATCTCGTGCATCATTTCTCCCGATCAACTTCCTTCTGAAACTTGTGGTTGCAACCTGATTAAGTCGCCGGCCGATTAAGTTGCCCTGCGAAGTGGACACCTTCCTTGTGGACCTTCGATAGTCGCACGAGTCAGAAGACTCCAACTTCACGGCGTTACTCCGACGATCGAGTCGGAAAAAGGACGCATCACGTAACAATCAGAAATAAATAAATTGTACATAAATCACACCCATTTATTCTGCATTACATATATACAAATTACCTTCACAAAGCACGAAGTTGTAATGGATACGGTTAATAAGTAAAATTGTATAATACAAATGGCAATGAATATGTATAAGTTTACATATTATAATTCAGGCTTATGGAGGAGTTAATATATTAACTTCCGCGATTCGAACGCTTTGTCATGTGACCATTCCACCCGTCTTTGTTCTTCCTCTAGATAGGCTCGAAAACTCGACTTGAGAGATTTGCTAAAAATATGATAATATCTTCAATTTTGTACCGTTGCGCGTTGTTTGTATACGTTTTTGATTTCTCGGTTCATATACAGGATGAGGCCCGAATAATTGCCACTTAGAATATCTCCGAAAGTATGATAGTAATCGAACATTTTTCGATACAAATGTTGCATGGGACAATTGGGGCTTTCATTTGACGTTAGTGTTTTGTTGCTAGGTGGAGTCGCTTCAGAGATTTGAAAGTCAAGTTGGCTTTTTTTAGATAGAATGCTATATTTTGGTTGTTATTTTCTTATAGCAGCCATCGAGACGAATCCAATGATGTTCAACATTAAGGTCTTTGAAGGTCAATGAAGGTCATTTAAACCTTTCGCTTCGTATGTCCAGTCCGCCGAAGTAGGGGAAGAGTGGCATGAAAGAGCCACTTTTTGAAAAAGCCACTATCATTTTGTACAGTAGTTTCTGAACGAATGTTGGACGAATTATAGTTTTTAAGTAGCAAAACTGGGGCCCCCCCAACGAAACAGCCTTGCTGTTTCGTACTAGGCACGACCGCGGTAATGATTCACACAGGAAGTCGGCTCGCTGCACTCGCCTATCCCTTTTTAGTTGTCACTATTTTACATACTTTTGCAAAGTTTGAATTGTTTCCCTATTATAGCAGCTTTTTTATGAATTTTTTGATGTTTAAAATGACCGCCATTTTGAAACCGGAAATTGAATCAATTCGAAATTGTTAGTGGATCTATGTTAGGAAGAATTGGATTTTTCGTATAAATTTCAGCTCTATCCGTTCAGCCGTTTAGACGCTAGAGTGGATACACACACACACACACACACACACACATACATACATACATTTAGATCTTGTTATGAAACATAAAGATCCAAAAGGGTTTTTGGATATCTCGAATAGTTTTGGAGATAATCGTCCGTTACACTTTTTGCTCGATCGAGAGCATAAGGAACTCCCTGCGGTCGTGCCTAAAAAGGTGAAATGAACTTACATTTACGGAAGGTGTTCAAAGTGATTGCCATTGTTATCAATGCAATCCTGCAATCTCCTTATCACGGATTGAGTAGAATTTGTTATCATTTTGGCATTTATCGAATCACATGCTCTAACAATTCTCTCTCGCATGTCTTCATATTATCGTGCAAATACAGTAAATATTTACTAAATATGGTGTATTTATCAGACCTGGCAATGTCAAATAAACACTGTTCGGACGATATCGCAAGACAACAAACGGTAAAACAGTAGAACGGTAAGACTAGTATCATCGAATCAAGCAAATGTAAATAATGTATTCTTTCGAAGAACAAGCCGATATGCTTCTCATTTACCGAGAATGCCAGAAAAATTCAGTGAGAGCTAGAGACTTATACGCTGAAATATATCCGCAACGTTCTCACCCTACACGCCGTACATTTAAATATTTGTACGATAAATTGAGAACAACTGGATCCTCAACTCACCAGAAAAGGAACCGGCAAAAGCAAGTAACTAACGAAGAAACGGAAATTGGTGTTCTTGCTACCGCGGTTCGGGATCCTTGTGTTAGTTCGCGTCAAATCGCAAGAGAATCTGGCATGAGCCAGAAAAGTGTTCTTCGTGTTTTGCATCGCCATAAATATCATCCTTACCATATGTCTTCACCAAGAATTAAGTGGTACGGATTTCACGAATCGCATTGCATTCTGCGGATCGGCTCAACTCCAGATTCAAAGAAATAGTTTATTTATTAATCTGATTTTATTTACCGACGAGACAACTTTTACGAATCATGGTAATATTAATTTGCATAACATGCATTATTGGTCAACTGAACTGAAAAAGTTGCAATATTTTGAGTATGACAACGATGAAACACCTACATATCGTTTAACTAAAATTGACTGCATATCTCAATTATTACAATATCTTTCCATACTGAATCTATACATTTAATATTATCTATATTGTACCTATATTTAAGAAATTATTTCATTCTTTTTAGCGTTTTTTCTAAATTACATTAATCTCGTTTATGGCTTTTCATCTGTACTATTTCTTTTTATTAAACATTTTTTTATTTAATACTTTTTAGTATATAATCGATCAAGATGTGAAAAATGAAGTTATGTAGGTAATATTTGCGAAAGTATCGAAAAGGTTTGGTTTCGATAGTTAGATTCGTTTTCGAGAAGTAGTCGAATAAACAAATAATTATGCAATGATATCCTTAATATAGTAACAATTAATAAATTTGTTATATAATGATTAACTACTAATTATTTCTAAAAAGATAGTAATAGTTTCATTACAATAAATCAATGCCATTTAAAGATATTGCGATAAATCTGAATAAAGTTCGTAACTTGTTTCGCACTCCGACGCACTAATTTTGCAATGACTTTATTAATGTGGTTTCATCTCGATTGGTCAATTCGTTGCGGAACTATAGCCGGACAAAAAAAAAAAGCAACATCGCCGACCGTCGAATAGAGTAACCTCCTCCTTTTTCGAAGTCGGTTAATAACATCATTATTACTAAAAAAGTTATGCAATAATCATTGAAAGAAGTGAAAGCGAAAAGCACTTTCGTGGTTCTTAAAGAGGTGATCCTCTATTTTCTTCGACACGTGATGTGATGTTTGATCATTGGGGATACATATACCATAAAGCGGAGGCACTTGAAATTTGCCACAACTTTTGTAGATACTCTGTCCTTCAAAAAAAGTTAGTTTCGTGATGACATCATCATTTTTGTGTCAGTGGCAGAATGTTTTGTGAAAAAGGAGAAAAATGCCTTTTTTACGTTTTTTTGAAAGTAGGTTCTTCATGTCAAAAGAAAGATGGAGCTAATAAATTACACATTCTCCTTCAAACAATTTTACTAAAATAACTTTCTAAAAATTTTATTTTCTAAAAATTTTGTATATAACTTTATATAACTTAAAATATTAAATTATAATTATTTATTATTCATATAAACATGTCAAACATTGAACATGAATTGGTAGGTGGACTAAAATGTTACATACGACGTTTACTTGTCAATGTACTTACAAAGACCTGGCGTTTTTTTCACCTTTCGTAAAAAGGTAATTTTTTCACAGATAATATTCATCACACTCACTTGATCGTCACAAGGACTGACACAAAAAGACTGACTAGTATGCAGGTTGGGACACGATGCTAGGATTACGTATTGCAATTGTTTAAATCGATCTATTGTTTATTGTTCATGAGTTACTACTACTGTGTTATTTTACCTTTCTAATCTATTTTGTCCATGTTTCCCCTACTTATATCGTGCAGACATTCGGAAATGGGTGATATAAAAAAGTGGATAGAACTTGATCGATGATAGTGCGTTCGATCGGATGGATTTGCGGATGGTCCGCGAAGCCCGAACGAGCAACTCGGCGTGACCAGACAAAGTTCGATGCCTCGTATCGCGGGTTCATTAACCAATACCTTCCAGTTCGAGATCCGTTCGTTAATTAGCCGGATCCGCGTCAGTCTCGCGGCTAGTTCGTTTCTTTTTTTTTTTTTTTTTGTTGGAAGAGCGGGCACGAGAGAGCGAACGCGCGTACTCGGCTTTGTTTCTTCTGCAACGCTTGCCGAGCAGTTCTTTTTTCACTCTTTTTCTCCACTCTATTCGCGTGTATTGGATTCTTCGGAAAATTCGTGGTAACTTTCAATGGAACGCAATGATGATATTTCGTTTGGTGGAACGCGAAAAAAGGTTGAAATGGGTCTCGACGTAAGAAAAGATAACCGATGACCGCGAGAGCACATTCCACGAGTTCTCTCGATGGATTATGAATTATCACCAGCCGAGTAAGAATTACGACGGTACGGAAGAGACCGCGACGGTAACTCGGAGTACCGATTTCCACTGGTTTTGATTTACGGGGCAATTTTACGAGGTTAGAGGACGCTTTCGGTACTCTCGCGGTTCTCGCGAAAGAAAAAGGAAGTATCGTTCGAGTGGGTACCTCCGCGTTACCGACATTGAAAATCTGGCTCTTAAATTTCGTAGTACGACAACGTTTTCGTTATTTCAGTTAATAAATTTATTCCAGTCCTTCATCAAATTACAGAAATGTTCAAGCCGTCTGTCCCTCTCCAAGCTTAGGACAGATTGCAAATCCCTTTCGATACGTGCTCAAGGTGATACCCCTCGAACTTCGGGAATATAGTTTTAAACGGTGTGATGAACTGAAGCCAGATATTATCCTATCTCCGCCTAGCCGTTCCTAGATCTACATCTCGGAACCGCTGCTTATTGAGAATAGAGCAGCACAGATCTTTGTATGGTCAATTTAAGGGCTCGCATACCCACGAAATTTAAAAAAAATTGATTTTTTGTACAGATTTTATTTTTTATACAGGGTGGGGCAAAGTTATTGATCACCTTGAATATTGTTGTTGTTTTTAGAGATATAAAAAAACTTCTTATACGAAAGTTGAATGGGACAAAGGGGGCCATGACATGGCGGTAGCGATTTTTTTATAAGTGGAGGGTTTCCGGAGATATCAAGGTCACCTTCATTTTTTTAAATTGCTTGCCCATTTTTTATAATGATAGCAACGTAGAGGATTTTTAGACGATTTCAACGACTCTTTATACAAGGTCAGACGACAATAAATAAAAGAGTTAACAACAAAACTTACGTTATAAGAGATGATCGAAGTGATGCCCGTTGGCATCAATGCATCATTGTAGTCGTCGAATTGCCGAAGTCCGTGCACTTTCTATTACTTCAGGAGTAATTGTTTGACATGCTGCAATAATTCTCTCTCTCATATTTTGCTCCGTTGTTGGCTGTTCGCGGTAAACGATATCTTTTTATGTTCCCCAGAGAAAAAAGTCGAGTCGTGTTGTTATTGTAACATACCTGAATAATTTGTTTACTTCGCGGAATACGGCGGTACTATTTGGTTATTTCCCGTTTTTTCCCGAGACGGGGCAAAATCTCGAGCATCTCTTATAACGTAAGTTTTGTTGTTAACTCTTTTATTTATTGTCGTGTGACCTTGTATAAAGGGTCGTTGAAATCGTCTAAAAATCCTCTACGTTGCTATCATTAAAAAAAAATAGGCAAGCAATTTAAAAAAATGAAGGTGACCTTGATATCTCCGGAAACCCTCCACTTATAAAAAAATCACTACACTTTCGTATAAGAAGTTTTTTTATATCTCTAAAAACAACAAAAATATGCAAAGTGATCAATAACTTTGCCCCACCCTGTGTATATAATATATATACATATATACTCGCAATGTTAAAGAAAAAGACTGATAAAATTGATATTTCAAAGCATATCAAAACATAAATTAGATTATTAACTTATTGGAAGCCGCGATCCTAATAAGTTACATATCAACAAAAGGGAAAAAGTTCCAGGATTATGATGAAACAAGCCAAAATCATGTAGCACTTCGCGTCGATGAGATATTAGCATTTGAAGGTTTCCCCCTCCCTTGAAATTGTCGATTTTGCTGTAAATATACCACCGGTGTTAGTCCGATTTTTTGCGACGGACAGCCTAATTGCCGTTAGTCTTTAATTGTAGTATGAAGCTTTAGTTACCTACAAACACATATTTGAAGGGAATTGTTGAAGTGAAATACTTGCAAACAACGATATACTGAAATATTGCATTTGTTCCAAAGTACAAATCTTCGGGACAGGAAGATAAAAAATTCATTTACCTATGAATACGCTACATATAACAAGAAATGATTAATAATAAATACGTTTCATGATTAATATTTTATTAGATAATAGATACATATATTTTGTGATAAAAACAATATATTAGGACTATTTTTTTAGGAAAACATATTAATTTTTAAGATTGTAAATTAAGATTTTTGGTATCATTTTAGCTTTTTCGTTGCTCGTCCTTCCTTCGTCCCAAGGTACAAGGAAAAAGTGTCCCAAGGTACAAGAAAAAATATGTCTCAAGGTACAAGAATAGCATAGGGAAATTTCAATTAAAGATTACAATTTTGTATGTTAACTTTTCGGAAAAAATCACGCATGAATATTTTTCGTTATGAAATATACTACAAATTTGGTAAAATAAATAGTATCGAAAACAAAACATTAGAGATGTGAATTTAGAAAAAAAGACAGCTATTAAAATTTACTGAGCTATTAAATTATTACACTTTCTTTATTTCACAACCAAGCAGATAATTTTTTCTTGTCTAACTATAGGAGATGACACATCTCGGACGCTACTAAGTATGTACATGCTGTCCCAAGATACAAGAGCTTCCCCTAATCTATTTATACCCGTGAAAAATAATGTTAGTATTAAAAGAAAAAAATGTCTTCTTATTTCTTTTTTCTAATAGTTGAAAAGTTAATAAACAATGTGAAATCAATAATTTAATTTTTTTTCACCATATAACCTTTATAATAAGTTTTCAAGTTTACTCGGTTTTCAGCGCGCACAAGGATATGTGGGCCTTTAATTGTTTAAACCGCATTTTAATGAGCGTTAATATTGCGAAATTTCTCGATATGTTTTGTCCCTGTCCGCAGTTCAGACGTACGTTAATTTCTTTCTTAATTTCGCATAGCGGCTCGTTATAATCGTTTTGTTGCTATCTGTTATTTTTGTTCTCTCTTTTTTGTCCTTGTATTACTTTATCGTTCTCTACAGGGTTCTTCCCGGTTATTAATAAATAAGTAAAATGTATGAGGAAACTTCTTTGCATATTTTTAACCGGCTTCGAAAAGGAAGAGGTTACTCTATTCGACAGTGGGCGATGTTGCTTTTTCTTTTTTTTTTTTTTTCTTGTCCGGCCATAACTCCGAAACCGATTGACCAATTCGAGATGGAAAAAATTTTTCCGAAGAGTTTATTATTAACAAAGTTATTGCAAAATTAGTGCTTTATTGTAATAGATTTATTGATAGCTTGATTTATTGTAATGAAAGAAACTATTACTATCTTCTTAGAAATAATTAGCAGAAATTAATTATACATATAAAAAATTTATTAATTGTTGTTATATTTAGGATATTATTGCAAAATCATTTGTTTATTCCTCTATATCTCTTCAACGACTTCACCTATCGGAACCAAACCTTTTCGATCCTTTCGCAAATATTCCCCACTTACTAACATTATGCGACACATCTTCAATTGTTGCTATGTTTAAATTGTTATTGCAAAATCATTTGTTTATTCCTCTATATCTCCTCAACGACTTCACCTATCGGAACCAAACCTTTTCGATCCTTTCGCAAATATTACCTACATAACTTTATTTTTCACATCTTGATCGATTATACACTGAAAAGTATGAAATAAAAAAATTTGTGACAAAAAAAATAGAAACCGACTTCGATAATAGTACAGATGAAAAGCAATAAACGAAATTAATGTTATTTAGAAAAAGCGCTAAAAAGAATGAAATAATTTTTTATGTGTAGTTACAATATAGATAATGTTAAATGTATAGATACATTTGGGAAAGATATAGTAATAAGAAAGATATAGTAAAAAACTTTTTCGGAGGCGACAGAAAATTAATTAACAATACATTAATAGCTAGAAATTCACGGACGTTGATGGATATTTCCGTATTAGGCACACACTCTTTTGTTCGTGAAAATGACCGTGTTGGAATATTTTGTGTCGCCTCCGAAAAAGTTTTTTACTATATCTTTCTTATTACTATATCTTTTCCAAATGTATCTATACATTTAACATTATCTATATTGTAACTACACATACAAAATTATTTCATTCTTTTTAGCGCTTTTTCTAAATTACATTAATTTCGTTTATTGCTTTTCATCTGTACTATTATCGAAGTCGGTTTCTATTTTTTTTGTTAATCTTAAAAAATATTCTTTAAATGAGGCATCGAATAATCGACGAAAGGCGATAAAGCGCGAAAGACGATATCGAGGCTAGCTCGATCGAATCTTACATTCGGTTTCCTTAGCCAGCCGTTAGTTTCGTTATTTAAGCTCGGTCGAGAGGTCGGAATTGTGGGTAGGAAGAAGAGGTGCAACGGCAAGAGAACGAGCAACGTAAGCCCGTCGGTAAGCGGATCAGTTCGCACGTTCGTCGATCGTCGACTTCGACGTTGCTTTCGGCCTTACGACATTTCGACTTTCGATCGTTCTTGCAAAGCACTCGATTCGCTTTACGAGAGTAGCTCTTGCGGCTTTTCTCACCGCGAAAATGCCTATAAAACTTTTTTCCTTTCTCTCCCTCTTCTTCTTCTCCTTCTCCTTTACACCCCCCCCCTCTCTCTCTCTCTCTCTCTCTCTCTCTCTCAAATCACCAACAGCTGCAGTCCACGCGCGCAAATGCACAGGACGACGAAGAAACTTTTCTCTTAGCAGGATATACGTGCTCGACATATGTATGCATCCATCCATGGGCTTTTCCTTGAGAACGCGCGCATACGTCTAGTCTATCCCGTTTTCGTCCTCGAGCCGAGCGACGTTGTAAACGTCGGGAAACGAAGACGCCTCGTCTTCGTGAAATTGTACGATGAGCATTTCCGTCCGTAAATCAAATTAGTCGTCGTTCCTTCGCAGGAACTATAAAGCTCGACAATGTTAAGATGGTATGTAAACTTACTGTTTACATTATAAACCTTCAAAGCGATTATTTTAGCGATTTTAAGCGCTTTTATTTAAATTAATTAAATTAATTTTTAATTTCAATTTTTTTTTTTTTATTATTTATTTATTTTATGTATATATTTTTATTATTTATTTTTAAAATTAAATTTTAAATGAATTTAAAAAAATAGCGATTAAAAGCGATAAATCTTAACATTGTCCTACAATTTGATAACATTTCTGACGTTCAAGGTCATTTGAAGGTCGCGACACGAGTATACTTAAACGTATTTTTTTATCCTCTACAAGGTACAATACAGAAAAATATATGCTTCAACAAACCAAAATTATATAGCACTTCGCGTCGATGAGATATTAGCATTTTAAGGTTTCCCCCTCCCTTCAAACTTACGATTTTGCTGTAAATATACCACCAGCGTTAGTCCGATTTTTTTGCGACGAACAGGCCTAACTGCCGTTAGTCTGTAATAAGATAATATGTAAGTGTTTTCTTATAATTTTTGATGATTTGCAGTAGCGTATATACGCTGTGATACTTGCTTTGAGTAAAAACTGTATTAGTTACGTGTTAGGGTGTTAATCACCGATGAAAATGAGATATAATAACCTACACATTTTATGGCCTAACTTACATTTTTTTTGCTATAAAATGTCGAAACACAGATGGGTTGATAACGGACGTCCGTATTTACCCCAATAGAGTTGGGGAGAAAACGGACATATGACTTATTACAAAAAATTTGTAAAAAAAAAAATAGAAACCGACTTCGGAAATAGTACAGATGAAAAGCAATAAAGGAGATTAATGTAATTTAGAAAAAGCGCTAAAAAGAATGAAATAATTTTTTATGTATAGTTACAATATAGATAATGTGAAATGTATAGATACAGTATGGAAAGATATAATAATAATTGAGATATGCAGTCAGTTTTAGTTAAACGATATGTAGGTGTTTTTTCGTTGCCATACTCAAAATATTGCAACTTTTTTTTTCTATGTACTTTATGTCTTTTTTTATACGGATTTTTTTTTGCACGGTTTTGTCTGGAACGTATCTACCGTGTAAAAACAGAATTAGGTGTATCGCTACTTTCTGCTAGTTTAAACCACAAAGTTCAGAGTAAACAAATTTGGTAATCCGCGGTTTATCCCCATGGCAACCAACGATTACTCTTCATATAGTTTAAAGCTGTAAAAATACTGAATAATAAACTAATAATTATGTCTGAATTATCATCCAAGGGTGGGATCCACCAGGTATGAAGGGGGGGGGGGTGTAATCGCCTCTAACGAGACTTTCATATAATTACAATTGACCAACACTTACAGGTAAGTTAGTTTGATTTTTAAACCTTTGCGGACGAGTGTCGGCATATAGCCGCCCAACCTAGTGCTTAGCTGCAAGGCGTATTATGAAGTGGCTCGCGACATCTGTCGTTCTGAACGATAAAATACGCATGGGTATGGTAAAAGAGTCATGTTTTCTTTCAAAGAAATTAGAGACCTTTAGCGATGAAGTCTTATCTTACTTATAATGTAAACTTACAATACCACTCCAATACCTCTCGTCCACAGCGACGCTCGCTCATCGAGCGGCTCCGTTCGCAAAGGGTTAATTATATTTCAAGTCTCGTTCTTCGAGATTATATGGTAGATGTTTAGAGCTTATCAGGGAAATTAAATTCATGAAAAGAATTTTCCTTTTGTATATTGTAACGTTACAAGTAAAAACACGAGTCAATAAAAAGAAAGTAAAGTAAAAGAGAATTAGAAATCAAGAGATATATCCGCGGAAAGAAAGAAAAAACGGCCAGAATCTAAAATTAGACACAGGAGCAAAAGTAGGTCGCGTTAGCCTAGGAAACGGGTGGCGAGATGAGGCAAAGGGGATAGGAGCGGAAGATAGGAATTCGCATAAAAACGAATGACGTAACAGTTCGAGAATTGGCAAGTTCAAGGCCAAAACCGAGGCCAAGCGCGGTCAGCAACGCGCGCCGATAGAAGAGTAGCGGGGACCCAATTAAAGGGACCGAAATTAGAGCACGAGGGTGGGGGGAAAGCATATAAAAGACAGGTAGCGGAAGGATCGAGATCGAGAATTTTCTCACGTTTTTTCAAAGTTATAAATTCAAGTCGGGAGTGATTAGTGCGAAGGCAGGCAGAAGTGCGAGGAAAGCAATCGTCTTTCGAGTTCGGAGAAGAGGTGTTTTCCGGAGTTTTTCGACCACACGAGTGAGTCAGCACGGCGAACGGCAGCTTAGACCAAACGTGCGAGTAAGAGAGAGAGAGTAGCCAGGCAAAGAACACACCATATCGGTAAGAGAAAGACACGTAACGTTACAGCGTCTTCCCAGGATAGGTGTTTACATTTCTTTCCGATACCCGACCTCTAACTAGAATAAGCAGTAGACTAAGTGTATGTGTGAGCGTGTGCATGGGTAAGCGCGGGTAAGAGTGTGAGTGCGGGAGAGAAAAAGTGCGAGCGATCAGCTGTGCGAGTGCGTTGAACTCGCACCACTTCGACGAAATACTTCGAGAGACGAAATAAAGAAAATTAAAGAGATTTCGCGCACGGATTATTTAACATTTGCCCCTATATTCCCACTGCCAGTCCTGAAAAGGAAAGAACTCGACGAGGAGGTAACCGGAAGCCGAGGTGGTAAGAGGCTGAACGTTACATTTGGCGCCCAACGTGGGGCTGGCAGTTGAGGAAAAGGGAGAAAAATAAAGAAAAAGCAAAGAGCCGCACATAAGAGCATGGCGGATAAAGGAACAGAAAATACAGTGGCCGATACGGGAGTGAGCAGCATGGAAACAAGTGACCATCTGGAATTCACTTTCTCCATACCACCCGCAGTGAGTACGAGAAGAAGCGTAACACTCGCGGAGGAGCTCGCACAAGCGGGCGCAGAAGAGATGGTGAGACAACCACCCACACGTCCCGAGGAAATAATTATCGAAGAGACTGCGGAGGAAGAAGACGCCGGGAATCCGGGCTCACCAGCAGTTTCCCTGGCCGAGGTCCTCGACGCCGTTAAAAACCTGGGATACCAGTGCGAGAGGATCAACCTAAAAATCGACAGGAAGGTAAAGGAGCTCGAGAAGAAAATCGAGCACAGATTCGACGAGTGGTCGGATGCTATGGCGAGGAACATCTCGCAAACTCTGGAGGGACACACCGAGACGACACGCATCGTCATCGGCCCGATAAAGAGAGCCATGGAAGAACTGAGCAAAAGAATGCAAGAGAACGAAAACATCGTCGACGAACTCGCCCGGAGTTTCCGCGAAACGAGAAACACGGTGGAGGACTTCCGTCGAGAGGTAGAAGGAGTACGACGAAGTGTGGAGGAGATCAGACAGATGCGAGACGCACTGCCCCTAGGACCAACGCCCACACTCCCAAACCAGCAGACACATATAAGAGAGCTGGCAATGCGGAGAGCACCACCGACTTTCGACGGATCGGGGAGAGAACGACCGCTCAAGTTCCTACGGGAGCTCGAGCACTACTGCCAGGCCACGCGAATTCGCGAAAGCGACTTCAAGTTCGTGGTAGAGCAGAGCCTCACCCGAACCGCGAGGGACTGGTGGAACGTGATCGAAAATCGCGTAAGCACTTTCGAAGAGTTTGCGCGAAAATTCACGGAGCGGTTTTGGAGCAAAGAACAGCAGGTTCGTATACGAAGGAACCTAAATAACGGTTACTATGAGGAGAGGGCGAACACCACGAGAGTGGAGTACGCGTCAAGGCTGTGTGCGAGCGCCTACGACCTCTCCCCAAGATTGGGAGAAGACGAGATCGTGGAGGCACTCGCGGCACATTTTACGACGGAGGTCAGGGATGAAATCATCCTAAAAGGAGCAACTACCGTGGAAGACTTGATCCGCATCCTCGAACGCCACGACTTAAAACGGCCGGTAAATGCACGCCGAGGACCACCGGCACAAGCGGCTGCACGGCAATACGGAGCGACCCCGCCGCCCAGGACACCACCGGCGACGATGAATCACTCCACGCCGTACCCGAACAGAGGCGCACAAAACAATACGAGCGCAAGGAGAGAAGGTGAGAATACATGGACGAGGCAATCCCATGTAAATGCAGTAGCAATAGAAGAAGCTCCGGCCAGAAGCACGAGCGAGGCAGAGGCTACACCCACTACGGCATGGGGAAACGCCAGCGTGTCGCACCGCGTGTAAAACCCGCACACACACGCGAGAATGCGACACAAAGAAATTACGAAGTGAAGAAAAGCGAAACAACAAAGAAAAACAGTGTGCGGAAAAGAAATGAGGAGCCACGGGTAAGCGTAGTCATGCGGGAAGAGAAGACCGAACCGCGGACGCATCGGGAAATAAACACTCAGGGGCAATGCCCGATCATAACAATACAGATTGAAGGCAGGGAAATACAAGCCCTCATCGATACGGGAAGCGAGGTAACATGTATTTCGGAAGCAAAATACGAGGAAAATAAAGGAAAGTGGGGAAAGTGCCCGATGCTGCCGACGAAAACGATGCGAGTAGTGGGAGCGACAGGCAGAAAATCGGCCATAATAAGGAAACAACTCATGGCAAAGACGAAATTGGGAAGGATGGAGACGGAAATAGCATTCTTAGTAGTGCCGAACTTGGTACGACCATGCATCCTGGGGATGGATAGTTTAACACTGCTCAAATGCCAAATAGAGATGGGAAAAGGTGTAGTGAGGTTTAAGGAGGGAGAAAAAGAAGAAGAGGTACGGGTAGAAAGTGTCGAGGTGTCGAGAGGTGAGAAAAGGATAGAGGTGATTGAAGAGTCCGGGGGGACGGAGGAGGAAGAGGAGGAAGTGGAGGAAAAGGCGAGAGAAGCGGAAATAGCAAGGAAGGTGGAAGAGTGTGAAGGGCTCACTAAAGAAGAGAGGAGGGCGTTCCGAGATCTATTATGGCAGTATCGAGAAGTGTTCAGCGACAAACCTGGGAGGATGTGGGTGTATGCACATAAGTTGGAAGTAAGCGATGAGACGGCGTACATACACCGATCGTACCCGATTCCAATGGCATATCGGGAGAGAGTAAATACGGAGATAGAGAAAATGATGGAACAAGGGATAATACAAAGGTCGAACAGCCCATACATTAACCCGCTGGTGACTGTGATAAAAAAGGACGGCAGTATAAGGTTGTGCCTAGATGCGCGACAACTCAATAAGATATTGCTACCGGACCACGAGTGTCCAGTACCGTTAGAAACGCTGTTCCAACAATGTGGGAAGGCGAAGGTCATGTCCAGTCTCGACATGGTCAGCAGCTTCTGGCAAGTCCCGCTGACACCAGAATCGAGGAAATACACAGCATTTCTGCACAACGGACAATGCTATGAGTTTCGAGTAACACCATTTGGGTTGAAAACAAGCAGCGCAAGCCTAATAAGGGGATTGGCACACGCTCTGAAAGGGCTGGGAGATCGGGTACTCAATTTCGTAGACGACCTGTTATGCGTGTCCGAAAACACACAGGAACACATGGAAAATCTCCGAAAGTTATTCGAAAGATTACGGGAAATGAATGTGACATTAAATCTAAAAAAGTCGAAGTTCTTCCGAAAAGAAGTAGATTTTCTGGGACACGTGCTGACCACAGAAGGAATACGCCCACAAGTCGAGAAAACGGAGGCGATACGGAACTACCCACTGCCGAAAAATATCAAGCAACTCCGTGGATTCTTGGGACTTATAAACTTCTATACGAAGTTCACGAGCAAGCACGCGCAGGAAGCCACGCCACTTTTAGAGATGCTCAAGAAAGGTCAAAAATGGGAGTGGACGGAGGAAAGGAAAAAGGCGTTTGAGAGGGTGAAAACACTCTTTCTGGAAACCGTGGTCTTAAGACACCCCGATACGAAAAAACCGTTCTATTTGCACACCGATGCAAGCGAATTCGCGCTGGGAGCCGAACTCGCGCAAAAAGACGATGAAGGACGAATGGGAGTCGTAGCCTTCGCTAGTCGGACGCTGAAGGGAGCAGAAAGAAGGTATTTCACCACAGAAAAGGAACTCCTAGCAATCGTATGGGCGTTACAAAAGTTCCGATCATACCTCCTCGGTACAAAAGTAATTATACGAACGGACCATAAAGGGCTAACGTTCCTCAAGACGTGCAGGTTTACGAGCGCGCGACTGATGAGATGGGCGATCGGTATCCAGGAATATGACATGGACATCGAACACTGCCCAGGAAGAGAAAATAAAGTAGCGGACGCACTGAGTCGGATACCACGGGGAGAAGGGGAGACGAGAGATGGAGAAATAGTAATAGCGAGCATCCTGGCCGAGAAACCGTCAACGACATTGACCGAATACCTAGAGGACATGGCGAATAAACAGAAAGAAGACGAGTCTCTAAAAGATATAAGAACTGCCGTAGAAAAACTACCGAACGAGCAAAACGAAAGATACAGCCTCTTTCAAAATCTACTATATAAGCAGTGCGGAAAGAACATATGGAAGCTCATGATTCCGAAGGAATTGGAGGAAACTCTCATAGAAGATTGTCACAAGGTGTACGGACATGTCGGGACATATAAATGTTACAAAATCATCTCTGAGGACCTGTACATACCAAAGTTACAAAAGAAAATCTCGAAAATAATTAAAACATGCGATACCTGCCAGAGGAGTAAGGTAGCAAACCAGGAGAGCTATGCAGCAATGCAGAATATCGTGATGGAAGGACCACACGAGCTGCTCTCGATAGATTTTTACGGTCCACTACCGACCACCAAGGGAGGTTACAAGCACATACTTGTAACGATCGACGCATTTAGTAAATATGTTGCGTTATATCCACTGAGGAAAGCGGACGCAGCAGCGACGATTAGAAGCATTTTTGGACACTATGTTCCGAACCATGGACGGCCGAAACGGATTCAGTTCGACCACGGAACACAATTTACTTCAAAGAAATGGTTAGAAAAACTAAAAAAGGAGGACATCCAACCGGTGTTCTCGTCGATAAGACATCCACAAGGTAACATCGTGGAGCGGGTGAACCGCGAGTTGGGACGATTCTTTCGGACGTTCCTAGGCGATAAGCATGCGCAATGGATAGACTGGATACCGATAGTGCAGAACTGCATAAATGAAGTGCATCATGAGACGACCGAGCTGACTCCGATCGAGTTACATAAGGGAGAAAAGCCACAAAGAGCGTGGACAACATGGATTCCAGCGCATGAGAATAATAAAGATACGGCATGGGAAGAAAAATTAATAATGGCCAAAGAACGGATTCGAACGAAAGGAAAGAAAAGAGCGGACAAATTTAATCAAACACATAAACTCGCAGATTTCAAGGTGGGAGACTGGGTCCTTGTAAAGGCTTGTAACGTCTCCGACCCGATAAACAAAAAGATCGCGAAATTTCTAGCGCTGTACGAAGGGCCGTACGTGTTAGAAAGTCAAATCGGAGCGGCAACGTTTATCATAAGAGATCCGAGGACAGGGAAAGAGCGGGGACGATTCCACACAAACAACATGAAGGTCTATCATAGGAAGGAACAACGAGAGAAATCGGAAGATGAGGGCGAGATGAGTGGAAGAGAGACAGACGACACACGCAGCGAGAAAGACAAGGAGACAGCGAGCGAAAAACAGCCAAAAGACAACAAAACGCGAGAAGGTATGACTTCTAATGGAGAGCACAAAGTCATAATGAGACATAAAGAAGGGGAAATTAACGCCGAAAAAGAGCCAGTTCGCTACAAGCTACGGGAGCGAAAAGATAAAAAGTGACACGAAGAAAATGAATAGTAAGTTCAATACAATCCGCTTCCTGGAAAGACGGGAGCGATCAGGTCGGTCGGGAACCTTGTGGGTACCATTCGGGGTGGAGGTGGAGCCGCGCAGTATTCCGCTACTGCATGAGAGAGACCTGCTCGCACAGATCCAGACAGGAAGAGCAATTCGGGTGATTACACCCAGAAGAATTGGAGTGAGGATCCATAGCGACGTGAAAAAATACAAGCGCCTCCAAGAGGACATAAAAAGACATATGGCAACCGCAGGGAGCCATACGCCCATACCCGAGGGGGTGCGGAAAATCGGCACGCCATGCATCGTGGAATACAGAAACCGGTACGAGCGAGGACAAGTGCAGTGCGAGGGTGCCAAAGCGTGCTGCATCTTCCTGATGGATGCCTGCAAGGTGGTGCAAAGGCCACACAAAAAAATATACTTTCTCCCGAAACCGTGGGCAAAGATACGGGCCATGGCGGTACTCATATCCCTCCGGGACGTAAGACCGAACGGTGGGACGCGGTGGAGCAACGCCGAGATCCGTGCTTTAGAGGAGGAGCTCGATGGGCAGAGGCTACTATTGAACATGAGACCGGCAGGGGATGAAGCAGGCGATGAGATGCCGATCCCAGCTGAAATAGGCCACTGGAAGAGAGGGAGGATCCAAAACGTGGGCCACATCTTCCGGGAGTACCTCGGTCAAGAGATACCAGAGCGGGGAGAAGAAGAAGAAGAAGAATAAAAAAAAAAAAAAAAAAAAAAAAAAAAAAAAAAAAAAAAAAAAAAAAAAAAAAAAAAGAGAGAGAACGGGATAAAATAAACTACAATTTTATACCGTAAGTAAAAATTAAGTTATTTTGGGGGGACGATGTAACGTTACAAGTAAAAACACGAGTCAATAAAAAGAAAGTAAAGTAAAAGAGAATTAGAAATCAAGAGATATATCCGCGGAAAGAAAGAAAAAACGGCCAGAATCTAAAATTAGACACAGGAGCAAAAGTAGGTCGCGTTAGCCTAGGAAACGGGTGGCGAGATGAGGCAAAGGGGATAGGAGCGGAAGATAGGAATTCGCATAAAAACGAATGACGTAACAGTTCGAGAATTGGCAAGTTCAAGGCCAAAACCGAGGCCAAGCGCGGTCAGCAACGCGCGCCGATAGAAGAGTAGCGGGGACCCAATTAAAGGGACCGAAATTAGAGCACGAGGGTGGGGGGAAAGCATATAAAAGACAGGTAGCGGAAGGATCGAGATCGAGAATTTTCTCACGTTTTTTCAAAGTTATAAATTCAAGTCGGGAGTGATTAGTGCGAAGGCAGGCAGAAGTGCGAGGAAAGCAATCGTCTTTCGAGTTCGGAGAAGAGGTGTTTTCCGGAGTTTTTCGACCACACGAGTGAGTCAGCACGGCGAACGGCAGCTTAGACCAAACGTGCGAGTAAGAGAGAGAGAGTAGCCAGGCAAAGAACACACCATATCGGTAAGAGAAAGACACGTAACGTTACAGCGTCTTCCCAGGATAGGTGTTTACATTTCTTTCCGATACCCGACCTCTAACTAGAATAAGCAGTAGACTAAGTGTATGTGTGAGCGTGTGCATGGGTAAGCGCGGGTAAGAGTGTGAGTGCGGGAGAGAAAAAGTGCGAGCGATCAGCTGTGCGAGTGCGTTGAACTCGCACCACTTCGACGAAATACTTCGAGAGACGAAATAAAGAAAATTAAAGAGATTTCGCGCACGGATTATTTAACATTTGCCCCTATATTCCCACTGCCAGTCCTGAAAAGGAAAGAACTCGACGAGGAGGTAACCGGAAGCCGAGGTGGTAAGAGGCTGAACGTTACAATATTAATGAGTTTACTAATCTTAAACCATTAACCCTCTATATCTAGGACCGATGTTGCAAAAGTTCCTTTGTCTGGCTCCAAAGGTCTATTATAAAACTTGACAAAAACCTGGGATACCTTAGACCAACCTGGCGTGCTTTTAATTAAATTAACATCAATTCCTTTAAAATTCGTGGCAGATGTAGTATGTAGTACTATTACACACTACAGCACATAGAGTAGTATGTGCTGTGAACTGCTTGTCAATGCCTGCATCTGTTAGACAGTGTTTAATCCAACGGCTTATTAATTGAGATGTAGCTTTATGGTAAAGTCTTTTGAAGGTGATAAACAGATATTTTGTCTTCCCTCGACGTGGTTTAGTTCTATCAATGTAATTTAAAAGAACTGATGCTCTTCTGTTATTGAAAAAAGATAATACAAATGATAGTTGTGGTGCTTCTACACGAAAAGCCTTGATGGAGTCCGAAATCCTGATAATAATGTTTTCTCTATTCACAAACATATTTTCTAGTTTAATAAGAGACAAGGTCTGTACCCTGTGAGCAGTAGCTAGAGCTAGGAGACAGACCAATTTAAATGTGAGCTGCTTCAAATCCAATGACCCAAGCGGTTCCAAAGATTCTGCCCAAGCCAGGAATGTATCTGTGCTCCAAATCGTCTCATACCGAGGTTTTGTCGGTTTCATTTTGTTAACACCTCTAACAAGGGAACACCGCGAACCCGAATTTATGGATTTGCATGAAACTCCGTGAGTTTTTAGAGTGATTCAATACAAGCATAACGGTATATTAAATTCGTGCCCAATCGCCAAATTTCTCGCCTGTAGGGCGAGAAATTTGACCTTGAAGTTCGAGAAGAACTTCCGCATGTACGCGAATAACTCTTGAACTATAAAAGATATAAAGATATTTTAAAATGGAAATTAAATTATTTTTTTTGGCCTATGAAATAGCGCAAACAAAAAGCGTAATAATAGCGTAATAATTTTTTTTTAAGAAAAAACAAATTTTTGTGTAAATTTGGTTTACGCTATTCCATAGGCCAAAAAAAATAATTTAATTTCCATTTTAAAATATCTTTATATCTTTTATAGTTCAAGAGTTATTCGCGTACATGCGGAAGTTCTTCTCGAACTTCAAGGTCAAATTTCTCGCCCTACAGGGCGTTTGGGCACGAATTTAATATACCGTTATGCTTGTATTGAATCACTCTAAAAACTCACGGAGTTTCATGCAAATCCATGAATTCGGGTTCGCGGTGTTCCCTTGTAAGAAAACGGGTTATCGAGGCATCCTTTCCGAGTTCCTCTGAGCATATTAAGTTGATTGCAGATCTTTCCGCATTCAGAATGCCGTAAGAAGCACCCTGATTAAAACGAAAGGATAACAATTTTAACACGAAGTTAACGTCTGTTCATATTGTTTGATGGTAGAATTCGTCAGGGATGCGGTTAAAATATCAAAAGCCTCTTCTGGCAGTTGCTTTAGTTGGAAAGTTTTCCTGAGAGCCTCCCTGCAACCAGGAAATGATGACGGCTCAATGGATGTTCTATTAATCTGCAGGGAGACAGAAGTAAGTTTGGAGATGCAGAAAAAATTAATGGTTCATCTGATAATAATGAATTGAAGACAGGGAACCACGGTTGTGTGGGCCAGTAAGGAATGATTAAGATTCCTTCCGCACAATCTACTATAATCTTTTGCAGTGCTCTTGTCAAGATCGAAAATGTTGGGAAAGCGTAAAAGAAATATTTTTGCCAGTCTAAAGTAAAAGCATCTATGCAAACTGCTTCTGGGTCCCTTTTCCAGGCACAACATTTATGTACCTTTGCATTTGCACGCGTAGTAAAGAGATCAATGCCCGGAAGGCCCCATATTTCAACAATCTTTGTGAAAAAAGCATCTCCTAATTCTCATTCCGTATCAATATTCGATTTTCTCGATTCTCTTTCCGCATCCCTATTTTCACGTGACTGGATATATGATGCGAAAATCCAGATCATTCTCTCTTCACACCATTGCCAAATATCTCTTACCAGCCTATTGATCTCTGGGTATTGAACATCAATCCCATGCGATTGCTGTACGCGATGGCTGTGGTGTTGTCGATTCTCAAAAGCAATTCGCAATTCTGACAGTCTGCGGGGAAACACTTTAGAACAAAGAAAGCTGCTAATAACTCAAGAGTATTTATATGTAACTTTCTTTCCGCAACTGTCCAAAATCCCTACGGGTTTCCCCCGTTAGTATGTGCGCCCCAGCCCATCAAGGAAGCGACTGAAGATATTCCTTTTTAGAAACTAAATGATCGAATCTGATTTGATGCTTTTGGAATCTTATTTAACCACCAGATTAACTCTTCTTTAATCTTAAAGTTAATCAACATAATCTGGTCAAAATCCTGATGCGTTACGATTAACGCTTTTAATTTCTCTCTCTCTCGAGAATCTTGATATACAACATACCATATGAGACCCCCGGACAAGCAGCGACTAGTGACCCAACTAAAACCGCTAATTCTCGGATCTGACAGTGAGTCCTGAGTAAAAATTCCTTAATTGTTCTCTCATGTTTTTCTTTTTTCTCTAAAGTAAATTCTAGGGTCATATCTACCGAGTTAATAATAAAACCTAAATATTTATAGAACATTTTGGGTTCTTGCATACTTTTTTCCTTGTTAATCACTAAGCCAAGTCTACTGAGAAGCTTTCTCGTAGTTAAAACATTCTTTAAATAATTAGAACGGGAATCCCTGTAATGAGGCGTCCTCTATGAATGGTAGAGCGAAGAGATAGAGAGAGAGAGAGAGAGAGAGAGAGAGAGAGAGAGAGAGAGAGAGGAAATCGAAAGTGAAGAAGACTCACTCGTACCGTGATCTTCGAGGAGCGAAGAAGTGTCGACACATACCATTGTTATATTACCGCGGTTACGAGAAAAGATCGCTAGAGAGTTAATCGCCAGAAAACGAATTATTGTAACGAGGAAATCTTAAGGATCTCACCTCTCTTCTCCATACAGTTTTTTAAAGATAAGTATCTGTTGTCCATTACCGTGAATAACTTATCTCGATAGAAACGGTCCGTAATATATATTAAACAAGAAAATTTTACCGCATCATTTCTCGTAAGAATCGACGTAAGAATCTTTGACTATCCGACCAGGTCTGTTGGTCGTGTATTTTTCCGGGATGATCTGAAAATAGAGCGGGTCAAAGACGAACGACAAGGCGTGTTCTGGATATATATTTTTTTTTTTTAGTAATAAATTTTAATATAGTGAAGAAACAGAAAAGAAATTCATTACATCCCCGATACACAATATGTCATCTAGGTACGCTGATGACAGCAAACATTTTTGTCTTAACCAATTTAGCACTGGTTTCGATAATTTCGTAAACACAAACGGGCTAGTACACAGTCCGAACGGCAAACAGGTAAATGCAAAGAGAATTCCCCTCAATTGAAAGCGTAAGTATCTTCTACTGGATCTATTTATCGGAGCCAAAAAATAAGCATCTTTAAGATCTAAGTTGCACATATAAAACTCCTTTAAAATTAATTGTATTTCGCGCCTCCTCCGATAGATCCCACCAGGGTGTGGACACTCCTTACCCCCACCACCTTGGCAACTTAACGTAGTCCCCCGCCGTTTACGCATGCGCATTGTGGACAATCCTCAACTGGAGGGCAGCACTAACGAACGCAAAGCTGCCAACCGTGTTTATTGCTTCTGTTCGTATAGTAACTAGCCCACCAAAGTCTAGACCCCCGAGTGGAAGTGCAGTCCCCGAGTAGCCGTCCAGCACCCGCCAGCCCCTTAAACCCGCTAACCCGTTGGCCTTCTAAACCCGCCAGCCGGCTAATTAGAAGGGGCACGTAACATACATACATGTAAAAAAAAGGCGTCTTTCGGATAAATAGTGAGATAGATTAATTGTTCGAAATTGTTTATCGTCGTTTAACAATACTTGAAGGAATAAATAACCTACCCGAACAATAATTTTACATTCAATAAGGATTAAATAAGTACAAACATATTAAAATAGTATGAACGGGATAAGAAATAAAAATACACAAATGTTACTAACTCATTATTTTTGAAGTACCGCTATTATTAAGCATTCTTTTATTGTCAACTTTCGTTTTATTATTACAATAAATTTATTAAACGACGATAAACAATTTCGAGGAATGAATCTATCTTACTATTTATTTAACTGACAGCTTTTTAAACATGTATGTATCTTATGTGCCCCTTCCAATTTGCCGGATCGCGGGCTTAGAAGGCTAACGGGTTAACAGGTTTAAGGGGCTAGCGGGGGACTGCACTCGTTCTCGGGGACTACACTTCTACTCGGGGATCTCGACCTCGGCAGGCTAGTTACTATACGAACAGAAGCAATAAACACGGTTGGCAGCTTTGCGTTCGTTAGTGCTGCCCTCCAGTTGAGGATTTTCCACAATGCGCATGCGCAAACGGCGGGGACTACGTTAAATAAGGCTCCTATGCTTATGCATTGAGTGTCCACACCCTGGATCCCACTGTAGTCCCCCCTTTCGTGAGAATTAAAATAAGTGATCGAGGTTCAAGGAGCAGGTCTTCAGAGAGAGAAAATGTTCTCGAGAGAAGGATTAAAAAACTCGAGAGATTGATCGAGAAAAAAAACGGAAAAAATGGAAACGTAAGCATTTTTTTTCCGCCTTTTAGGTTAGCGCGACACGTGGCGTTTTTTTTTTAGGTTAGATGCATCGACCTTCGCGAGGGCTCTAACCCACGCGAAGCAGAGTTATTACTCGTGCAACAATCCTTACGCGGCAGAGTTTTTACTCGGGCGTTAAGAGTGAGAGCGTTAACATAGGTTTAACCTATCTAACGCGTACGTTTGATGTACCGAGACGAATGGATGCCTTCTACGTGCCTCTCTCTTTTCTTTTATTAGGGCGTCATCGCGCTTCGAGTTCTTCAGACGAAGTTCGAACTAAAAGGAGAAGAAGGAACCATAGACGATCAAGTTTTTCATCGTCGGAAAATGCGGAGGATTCTGTGAATTTCGTCTCAGACTCGGATGTTGCGGGGAATAATCAGGCAGAGGCTCCTCGAGCTCAATCTGACGATATCGTCGAATTTGAGCAGGTTTTACCCAGCATAGAACAAAGCAGTGTTCCCGTTGCATCGGGATCAAGAACTGAGGCAACGCTTGACCCTCAGGTTTTAGAGGTTATGGGCAAAAGGATTGTTGAGGAGCGCGTGCTAGACGACGATATTCCGTCGGAGATGGCTATTCGATGGGAGGAGATCCTCAAAAACGGATTACCTGTAGAAGACAGGACTCAGCTCATCAAAAAATACCCGCCCCCGAACAACGCTAAATATATCGATCCACCCGCAATTAACCCAGAGGTTAGGGCGGTTTTGCCAGAGACTACGATCAAGAGAGATGATCGTATTGCAGCAAAACATACTAAGCTTGCCGCTTGCATCGCCGCCATTGGAAAGATGTTTCTCGGAGTTCTGAATGGCACGCAAGAGAAGCTCGTTTTCCTCGAACGCTTGAGTGATACAGGGAGATTATTGGCAGATCTTTTACATGACGAGTCTGCGGTAAGAAGAAGTCTTGTCCTTTCCAACATGGGTACGTCGTTCAAGAACGTCCTAGTCTCATCGACCACTGACGATTTCTTATTCGGAAGGCAGTTGGAAGAAAAGGTTAAGGCAGCAAAGGCGCTTGAAAGTACAAGTCGAGAACTGTGTGCTCCGCGCACTGACCCAGCGTCAAAAGGGTCAAAAAACTCGAAACTCCCGCCCCGTCGCTTCGCGGGTGGATATCGCCAGCGGCAGACGGAATTAGGCGGGAAGAAATCGACGCCATCGGTGAGGAATCGCAACAATTTTCCGAGGCAGAAGAGCCCCCGTCGTCGCGACTCACCGAAACGGAAAGCGAGTCGCCCTCCAATTCGCAGGCGCTAGCTTTGCCGGTAAGTATCATAGCCGGGAGATTGAATTTTTTCGCAAAAGAATGGAAACGACACACCTCGGACAAGCGTATTTTATCGTGGATTACTGGGTATAAGATCCCTTTCTCCTCGACACCGATACAGCAATTTGTCCCAAGGGATAAATCAAACACTGCAAAAGAAGTCGCTGTGATAAGAGATTTGGTGACGGCGCTTTTGAAAAAAGGGGCAGTGGAATCGTGTCAGGATAGCCAAGACCAATTTCTTTCTGATGTTTTTGCCGTTCCTAAATCGGGAGGAGGTTTTCGGTTGGTCTTAAACCTAAAGAAGCTGAACGAATTTGTCCCTACGTCACATTTTAAGCTAGAGGACCGCAGAACTGCAGTAAACCTTTTAAACGAGGGCTATTTTTTAGCAACTATCGACTTGAAGGACGCGTATTACGCGGTTCCAGTAGCGAAAAAAGACAGGAAATTCTTGAGATTTAGATTTGAGGGGACTGTGTATGAGTTTACCTGTTTGCCATTTGGTCTGGCAACAGCTCCTTTCGTATTTACGAAGATTTTAAAACCAATTATGGCAAAGTTGCGTAGCAAAGGCCTCCTTTCGGTAATTTATCTTGATGATATTCTCGTGATGGGAACATCTTATGAAGATTGCACAAATAATCTTTTGAAGACGAGGAGACTTATCGAATCGTTAGGTTTCTTAATTAACGAAGAAAAATCCCAGACTATTCCTTCGAAGAGGTGTAAATATCTTGGTTTTTGGTTCGATTCAGAACAGATGCGATTAGAGCTTCCGAAGGAAAAGAAAATTAAGATGACGGACCTGATTAAAACATTTTATCGCATGATAAACTGTAAAATTCGGGACTTCGCTCGTTTTGTAGGTTCTTTAGTGGCAAGTTGTCCGGCAATTCCTTACGGATTTGCTCACACGAAGGCATTCGAGAGAGCACGTTATTTGGCCCTTTTGGATTCTCAAGACTGTTTTGACGCGAGCATGACACTAGGCCGCGTGCTGCAGGATGACTTTAGATGGTGGCTGAGAGCGATTGAGAACCCTAGTAATTCGATAAGGCCTTTGAAATTCTGTATTGAAATCTTTAGTGATGCATCTCTATCGGGCTGGGGAATAGTTTGCGGAAAAAAGCGAACCCACGGTTTCTGGGGTGACACAGAGAGAAAAGATCATATCAACATTTTGGAATTAAAAGCTGCTTTTTTCGGGTTGAAGTGTTTTGCTGACGACTTGAAAAATAGCGATATTCTGTTACGGTTAGACAATACTACGGCGATCGCTTATATTAACCGAATGGGCGGTACGCGTTTTGAGAAACTTAACGAAGCGACAAAACTGATATGGGATTGGTGTGAGGCTTGGAATAACAGGATCGCGGCTTCGTTCATTGGTACAAAGGATAACATAGACGCTGATTTCGAATCAAGGAGACTCTATAAAGAAACGGAGTATTCCTTGGCAGGATGGGCATGTCAAGAAATCGTGAGAGCATTAGGAAGCCCCCAAATTGATTTATTTGCTTCGCGGATTAACGCTAAGTGTGAAAACTTTATCTCGTGGTTTTGCGATCCAGACAGTTCAGCGGTAGACGCGTTCACAATTCCTTGGGGGACTTTTTCCTTGGCGTATGCATTTCCCCCCTTTTCTGTCGTCCTTAGAGTCCTGCGAAAGATCAGAGAAGAAGGAGCAAGGGTAATCATGGTGGTCCCACAGTGGCCAACGCAGCCTTGGTACCCACTCTTTCGGGATTTGTTATGCAAGGATTCTATTACTTTCACGCCTGACAATAATCTGTTATTGTCCCCCAGCAAGCAGCCACATCCACTCTGGAGGGATCTTATCCTGGAGGCAGGGCTGTTATCAGGAAGGCGTTCCAGCTGAACCATGTTCCAGAAATAGCACTAGACATAATGACAGCCTCTCTCCGCACAGGGTCAATAAAGCAGTACGATTGTGCGCTACGAAAATGGTGGAATTTTTGCAAGGAGTACAATATCAACTTCTACAGGCCATCCGTCGAAAATATCATTACTGTTCTTGCAACAGAGTTTCAACGGGGAGCATCACATGGCTCCTTAAATTCGTTGGGATCGGCGATTGCACTAATCGCAGGACCTTTTGTCGGTCAGGACGCTCGAATCAAACGTTTTTTCAAGGGGGTCACAGAACAGCAGCCATCAAGGCCCAAGTATGACTTTACATGGGACCCAAAGATAGTACTAGACTACCTGGAATCGCTCGGTGAAAATGAAATGTTACCTACGGAAGTATTGGTAGGAAAGCTCGTCACCCTACTTGCTCTGATAACTGGCCAGCGTATGCAAACGCTGTCGCTTATTAAACTAGGCAATATAATCGAGGGGGATGACTTAATCCAAATTAAGATTCTAGAGACGGTAAAAACGTCGGGCCGCGGCCGGAAACAGCCCCTTTTGATTTTTTCGAAATACGAAGCTCGGAAGAATATTTGCGTGGTGTCGACTCTCGTAGCTTATCGAGAGCAAACAAGTTTGATAAGAGGAGAGGAAGATTCGCTCTTTCTCACCGTGAAGAGACCTTTCAAGAGGGTTTCTACTCAAACACTATCCCGATGGATTAAGAAAGTTCTGTCAAATAGCGGAATTGACACGAGAATATTTTCTGCGTACAGTACGCGTCACGCATCCTCTTCAGCGGCTAAGCGAAAGGGTTTAGACTTAGACGTGATAAGAAAGTCGGCGGGGTGGTCGAAGAATTCTCAGACGTTTGCGCGTTTTTATGATCCCCCTGTGTCTGCAGATAGCTCGGAATACGCGAGGGCAATTTTAGAATAAAAAGATAATTAAAAGTCGTTCTAAGTTCTATCGTTATTTTTCACCCTTTTCTTTTTCGGGCAAATAGCCATGTTTGTAAGTTTCAACTGTGTGAGATAAATAAAGTTTTAACTTTTTTAATTGCCGTAGATTACACTTTAAACATCTACAGTGGGATCTATCGGAGGAGGCGCGAAATACAATTATACGATTAAACGAACTTACCTTAAGTGAAGTTCGATCGTAATTGTATGTAGCGCCTCCACCGATAGATCACATCCCACCCTCATAGGATTTTGTGTATATAAAGATTTTAACTATTACCCAATTTCTACGGGGTAGAAATCACCCCCAAAAGATACGGCAATACTTTGAAATAATGAGTTCTCAGGACCGGGCGTCCATCTGTAGGAGACAAAAAAAGTCCCTAGATGGTCTTTGAATACGTGTGGTAATTCGGGCATGGGAGGGGGGACTACAGTGGGATCTATCGGAGGAGGCGCTACATACAATTACGATCGAACTTCATTTAAGGTAAGTTCGTTTAATCGTATAATTTCAAAACAGACCTCAGGTCTTCAAGTTTAAAATGAGAAGTTTCAACGAATTTATTTAAAATCTTTAAATTTAAAGTAAATTTTTTTGATCCGTCTGGCTTAGGTACGAGGAAAAAAGGGAGTAAGAAATTGCTCCTTTACTGGTTCACATTTGTCAATTGCTCCCATAGTCAATAGTCTGTCAATTTCTAACTGTACTAAATTTGCTTCGACTTCAGAAAAACTGACCACCTTCGTCCAGTTCAGAGACTGAGGTGGAAGCGAAGAGAAAGGTATCTCATAACATCTTACGAATTTTAAAATAAAAAGGATCAGCTGTAATCTTTTCCCACTTATGAATACAATTATTCAAATGGCCTGCTTATGATCTCACACTTTCTACTTCTTCTCCTGGTGTGTTGAACGGCTGGTCTTGGACCGGGTGGATGGAGTTCTGAATCTCTGGAGACGCGTTTTGGGGAATCTTGGATGTAAAGACTTTTGACGCAGATGCATATGCGCTGCCCTGCTTCTCCAGTTTAAATGACGAGCTGATGTACAACGCGGATCTGGTTTTGCTGATTTGGATACGGTAGACGAAGACGAAATTGTGTTAGAAGTGTTCTTCATCTTCTTACTGATCTTTTCCATCGATTGGACTGCCTTTATTTTGTCTTTGAGCCTTTCTCCAAATAGAAACGGCCCTGGCTTGGTTTTTTGTAACACTTCTTCCATTTGCTTCGAAAGACTTGGCGAGATAAAAGATTTTCTAACTGACGATACTTGTAAATGTAGTTGAGACATTAATTTCCCTGCGTCTGATAATTTTTCCAGTAATAACAATCTATTGACTGATTCTTCGTCGTCCTTTAAAATCATAGAGATTGAATCTCCCAAGGCTGCCATAGCTGAACCAACTAGGTTTTGTTCTGCTATGAAGAGCTTGTCCCTTTTGTAACAGAACGTCATACGCGCGTCCTGGAATTATCGTGGATCTCACGCTGGATTTTTCTGACCACGGACAAGAACGGTGAACAATACCAGAATCTTCTTTTTATTGATCAATTTTCCGAGTTAGATGAACGGATCACTCTTTGGAAGGGTCTACGCCGTCACTGGAGTACACTCACTTGGATATTCGAGAGTTTTTAGTACAATATTGATATAATGGTCGATAGTGATACTCGGCTTATAGTTAGCACTAGGGATGGGATCAAGTTTAATATGTACTTGCAAAACCAAGTACGTTTCAATAACCAAGTTTCATTTTAGAGGTTTCGATTACTACTCAAAAACAAAAGAGTTTCAATGAGTATATTTGGAATGTACTCATTTTATACAAGTAGGTTTCGAACCGTAGAATGATTACCTGTAGGTTCGAAAAAGTACTTGTAAGTACTTCGATTGTCGTAAGATTCGAACCTTTTCCAAGTAGTACTCGAACCCGCAGTAGCTGTCGCGCTATAAACAAGCGAGCGTTCCGCATCGCTCGTTCGCTATGTTCCCTCTCACTCTCACATCACGGCGACCGAAGTACTCATAAAAGGTTCGAATCTACTCGGTCAAGGTTCGAGTATTTTTGTAAGTACCGAGTACTTTATTCAAATACTCACAAAAGGTTCGAACTTTTCTTGTCCGGGTTCGAGTATACTTGAAAGTACTGCTTTTTTGTTTTGAAGTACTCGTAAAATATTCGAAACTTTTCAGTAAGATTCGAACCTACTTGCAAGATACTCGATCCCATCCCTAGTTAGCACGATACAGGTGACGGTCAAACGGGAAGTGTCTCTGCTCGTCGAATTTAAATACATTAGAACGCCGATTAGCGGCAAACCCGACATCTATATGGCGGGTGATTCAAACATCCGTACCATTACACTTTTTACACTTCACTCGTTCAGGATTGCAACCACCTCCTCATTCAATTCTGGGGCTTCAAGATGAATATTCCCTTTTCTGGGATATTTATCTAAAACTAAATCTTTGGTCTCTTTCGTGAGACCGTCAGCAAGCCAAGAAGACCATCTAGCGACTAAACTAGGATGCAGGTTTAACACTTCTTTAATATCTGCTCTTGGATCAACTCCCAGAACCGATTCAACTTCCTCATCCAGTCAAATTTCCTCAATCACAGGTACAGAAACAGTATTTTCCTCCTCAAATTCGGGAATAATCGTGTCAGAAACAGTGTCCTGCTGGTTCAGAGGATTGTTTTCTTTTATTTCGTTATCAATAATAATAGACTGACCTCCATCTGAAAGAATCACGATGGAAGAGAACGGCGCTAGAGTTTATTGCCTCCTACGTGAAAATTTTTCTAACCCAAAACGCACGTCCATGACTCATACTGATCGAGTACATGACGCCGATAATTTATAAATTTATACCTGTATAAATGTCTTATATAAATACTGTATTAATATAAATACCTGTCTGAGTTGTAAGTTGAGGATTATTTATCGTTAGAAATTCAGAAAACATTTTTTCTAATCTAAAAACTTTTGATCGTAAGCTATTCTCGTCATCTCGATCTTGACTATGTCTCTTAGACTTTCCCATTATCAAAAAATATACACGGTCTTCTTCCGATAAGAAAATTTGCGGATAAAAACTTTTTATGTGGCTTCTTGCTAGCAAAAAAAAACGTTATGAAGAGTAATCGTTGGTTGCTATGGTGATAACCGCAGATTACCAAATTTGTTTACTCTGAACTTTGTGACTTAAACTAGCAGAAAGTAGCGATGCTACCATGTAATCTCGAAGAACGAGACTTGAAATATAATCTTAATTATATCATGTTTTAGATGTCTCGTGTATATATAAACGAAAGACGGAAGTTTTAGAAAGCCGCGGAAGTGTATAATGTTCCAAGAGCTACATTACTTGTGGTTCAATCAATAAATAAATAAAGATGGATGATGTTTAAATAATATATTCGATGACGTGAGTTCTTATAATTAAAGGAAGTGAGATAGGATATGAGATGGAATCGGCCAGACTGGTTATTTGAATAAACATAAGCGTTGGTTATACTGAAAATCAACAAAAGCACTTTATTCAGAAGTAATGAAATGAGTTTACGTTAAAGAATATCGGCAGTAAAAAACCCCAGTTCAAAGTGGGGAAAAAGCCATGATATTCTAACAAAGCAGCAAAAAGGAAAGTCAACAAAATACATGAATTATTATTAATATTGAAGTTCAAATGTATGCTGGAGATTGCTGTAAAACCTTGAATGATCATTCAACTAAGTTATATCGATAATCGATCGCGAGAGAGCTCTTTTACCAATATTCCGGGGACCGACTCTTTCTCGGAAGCGCTACGGCTAGTCGGCGTGGTTCTCCTCCAAGGTGGGGGCCTGGCCAAGCCGCCCACCGACTGCACGGCCGGTCACGGATCGCATCAATGTAACCCACTGGTTACGCGATCGGCATCGCACAAATGTAATCCACATAATTACGCGATGAGCATCGCATCAATGTAACCCACTGGTTACGCGATGTGTGTCGCATCCATGTAGCCCACTAGCTACGCGACATGTCGCTCCAAAGTAACCCGCACTGATTACGCGACTTGCCTCAAAGGCAACAAAATTGGCTCAGGAGCCCCAACAATCCGAACCGTGCAGCACAAAATAGACAATAATGTCTCAACTAGACCACCTACGACAGCCGATAGACGCTCGATCGCGAACCCGATCAAGATTCAAACCGAAGACCGTACCGATTTCACCCTCGCAAGGGATCGCCCTAATTTCTATGACCGCGTCGGTCCCCATCTCGCACGCAAGTCCTACTGACTCCGAATTCCCCCTCCCTTCGCTCTGCTCAAGCCGCCCGCGTCTCTCCGTAGCAACGACCGTAAGGGTCTTCGGTCCCTTTCGTAGGGCACCCGATTTCAACCGAAGAAATTTCTAGCAAACGCGCAAACGGCGCGAACAACTTGATCAAATAAAAAAAGTTTGCTGATAATATCAGAGACTTTAAATGCGACAAAAAAACAATTTTTGATGTATCTCACAGAAAGAGAGTAGTGTATGTCAGTAGAAAGAGCTCGTTGAGTACATCTTGAAGTCGTGTAAATGGGTCGTGGTATCATTACCACGAAAAAATAGTACCAGATCGGAGGCAAGTGGAGCTTCTGGTAGCCAGTATAGAAAACATGAAAGAACATGTATTTTCAAGCTTAATTGCGTTAACAATGAGCCACAATCCGGTCGCAGAACCGACTATTTGCATAGTAAAAAACACTAGAGTGAAAATACGTTTACGCTGAATGTAATAAGTATTCCAGAAAAATTCTAGCATCTAAAATTGCTTGGCTAAAAATTGACAAATATAACTTGAATATTATCAAATTTGCAGCTTTAAATTGAGGGAAAAGGGTTTCTGCTTATCGATACCAACTCAAAAATTTTTTTCAAAGCAATGTAAGCTGGATACCTCATCAACAAAGGTTCCAGACTGTGAACAATAAAGGTTTGGGGTAGTCAAAAAATGTCCAACCAGGTCTTTTTCACATCCCATTGTTGCGAGTCGTGTTCAAGAATAAAAAATTAATTGAAACAATTTTGTTTTTCTTGATATTTGTAGCTACATTCACAGGCAAGTAAACAAACCAAGGGGCACGAAAATATATTGAATTATTTATTTGTTAGTGGATTTCTTTTCTTGTCAAAAATAAGTTACATAAATTTGATATTTTGTTGTAAATAATTAAATCTATTCGTATTTACATACATGAGCAAGTAAAAGTGGGTTCATATCTTATTACTACATCTTATTACCTCTATAGAGAATTTAAGAAAAAGGAAACATATCGAATCTTTAATTTTTTTGACTAAAATTAGTCCTTCGTATACCCTTTAATTTACTATAAATTTTATCTGCTTTTGAGTGCTCTTTTATGAGATTTGATACTTTTTTAGATTCGATAAGTAATAATGATCTCTTCGAAGTTTGGCGGTGCCAAGATATTAAGTACTTATAATTTTAATTAATCACAAATAAAGGAGATCGTTGATAAAGTTTCAAGATTAATATATGAGAACACCATACGCGAAAAACCTCTCGCTCGAATACAAATAAAGATCTAATGAAAATACTTCTTCTTACATCGGATTCTTATTTGTCTCATCGAAGAAAAAATAAGGCAAATAGAACCAAAATCTAGATAAATCTGTACAGAAATATTTAATTTTAAAAAATACTGACTTTTCAGTTTCTTATATTCGACTAATATTGACGAAAGTATGTAATAATGAATATTATCAAATTAATTTTTGTTTATTTTTGTTTCATATTTAACATTTGGTTTGTTCGTTTACCTTGTTTTTAACTTTTTCGTATTTATTGTATTAAATTTATTAGTAAAATATATTGTAATAAAAAATGTTTGGCTGCAATTAACTTTTCGGCTTATAAATTTAATATAATACACATATTAAGTAAACTCAAATAAACCTATTTCAATGAAAAATTGATTTTTGAATTGTTTTTACTATAATATAATATAGTATACCCGTTACACTGTGCGCCCGCCACACTGTGCAACGGAGCGTTTGATATCTCCGAATATTTTCCTCATCCAAATGGCATGTTTTATGTATAAATTTCGATCGTATCCGTCGTTAAAAGCAATCCATATGCGTTTAAATACCACCTAGGAAGAATGTTATCGCGTTATCTCTCGACGATAAGTAGACTGCTCTTGTTGGAGAATTTATTACGGATTATCCTCTATATTCCTCTATATATTTGCGACGTTATGCAAATTACCGAAGACCCTCGGCAAACTCTAAAGCACGAAGTTGGGAGCTCTTCCGTCTTTCATTCGCATACAAGCGCGTACGATTCGAACTCCTACGCGAACTCGACTTTACTTTGTTTCGTGTTTGTAACTAAAGCGCCGGAACAAGTAACGTCGACAAGTAAGGACCTCGAACGTGTCCTGTTAGCGATATCGTAGCTTTGATTCGTCTCGTTTTACGAAATATCGGATTGTCTAGTTATAAGTCTTATCCGTCGACTTCGACTTTGGTGCACGAATTCTAATTGAAGGGATTGCTGCAAACAGAAAGTAACTTCATCCTGCGAGAGTTTGGAGTTATATGTATTATCTTATGGTACAAAAAAAACTCTTTCGTTTGGTACCAGCAAGATGTAGAGGGGAACGATTGAAAAATGTAATTTTCTGTTTTTAAAACCAAAATATATGCTGTATTTCAACTGAAGTTTGTTTGGAATAAAATGCTATGAAAGTTGATTGTATTTTTTCGTGAAATTTTGTGACAAGGAGGTAGCTTCAACGATTACACATGTTCCACGTCATCTGAAAGATATATTTTGGATTGCAAATACGGTCGTAATGTGTAAGAACGATTAAGGAAATTCATCAAAAAGGATATAATCACGCGACTTAGAATTAGTAATTTTCAAACGTTTTTTACGGTTTTCTGAAAACTTTTTCCCGAAGATGTGAAATTTCAGAAAGTTGTTTATGTATATAAATACATTATTGAAAATCAAAATAAAATTTTTGTCCGTAATTTCCATTGACTAAGCGCACTGCGCGTGCGTGCGAAAGCATTTGGAGTGGCAAGTCGTAAGGCGATTTGCATACGTGCTTACCAGGAAGCATCAAAATTCCGGAGGGCAATCTTCGTGAAGACGCAAAGTGATCATCCTTGAAAATATCCGACTTCGCTTTATTACCTTTTATGCGCCGGAAAATCCGCACGTGCTTCGCCTTTCGCGCGGCAACCACAGGGCGAAAGGTAACGTAGCGACGAGAATTACGAGCGTTTTGACTCTATTCGTTTCTACCGTAGCGTCTTCGACTTTCCAGGAAACCATTAACCGAGATGCGAGATGGCAGTGATTTTCGAACCATACCGTGTATCACGAAACTTTCGCGAAAGAGTTACAAAATGATGTAAAATCTGTGACCGCGTCTCTCTCATGACGAGACGAGACGATCACCCTTCGCCACGCTCTCCTTCTCGGGAATACTTTACTATAATTCGGCAAAACGGATCTTCGGTTAATAGAATAATTTTAGTTGGACGCCAGGTAGCTTACGGCTACCACTCGAGCCTTAAATAACGCGTAAAATAATTATTGACAAAATCACGAGGAGGTGCGTGAATCGGAACACGAGAACGGTAGCTCAGTCCACCGAGGTGGTAACAGAGAGGGGCTGGGTAAGAGAATCTCCCGAAATTAACAATACTAACGAAATTATAATTAAGTAACCAAACAAAATAATAATTTATTCAATTAAATCATGAAGAACGATAGAGAGAGGTTACACACAAGTATCTGATGAACCAATCGAAATTACATAACAACGGTAACGAAGTCCCTACTCATTAACAGTACATCATACCCGAGACAAGAGTCGATTCGAACATTATTTAAACACTCATTCCATAATATCCACATCATAAAGATTCGACAATTTTTCTACAAAATACAATACGCGAAACGATTATTTCCCAGAAATACAATACAAGACAGGTGACTTAGCGCATCGATCTTTTAGTTCACAGTAACCTATTCTTTGCCAATCTCCAAACGAGTACGACAAGGTCCCTCCAAATAGTCTACGAGCCACGATAGATAGCGAGAGGTCCAACACAGCCTATGCACGACTTTTACGAAGTTCTATAATCGAAACTTAACCTAACCACAAAATCGTACGTCGAGAGTGGTAACGTGGCCCCTGCCGTCGGCGTCGTTACAGATTCTCAACTGTACCTTAAGCTAATTTCCGAAATTACCGAAATCGCAATATCCACAATATACGAAACAAGTCGTGCGTCGCTGGTGGACAACCGAGACTCCTTTACTCTACTACGACATTCGACCTTACCGGTCAACCCTTCTTCCTTCCACGGATTCCAAATCGGGGAGGCATCCGTGCCGGTACTCCACGTCTTTGGTTCGTACATGCCTCCTTCTTAGACGACGATCACCATGACGGAACTCGCCTGGACACGCCCCAATGACTCTCCCGTGATTCGGTAGCCCTACGCTAAGGGCGCTCCAAAACTTAAGACTTTACACCATGATGGTAACGGTACGAACTCCCTGCGCTAAGTGACGAGTACGCGTCACGATACCGGTCTTCTCGCCGTGAGACGTCACGGGCGTACGTCACGGGCGCCCCTTCTTAAATTAGGCGTAATTACTATTAAATATAGGTCGGTAACTATGTCGGTATCTTATATTATCGATCCTTCGATCTTCTGGATCGCTTCTCTCGCTGGTTTGAGGTGAAGGCGCAGAATTAGCTCTCTCTTGAATTAGCAGTAGCTAGATGACGACGGTCTCGTTGCGTTTTATCTTTCTCGCTCCTCTTATTGCTGTTTCTGCTGATTGTTCTTCTTCGAGATGGTGACGATACTCGTGTTGCTCCAGCCGGCCGACGGTTCATGAAACGCGTACCGGTAGCATTAATTATAGGTTCAAAATTCATACAATTGACCTGGGTCGCACCAAGAGCGAAACACCGTTACTCTTCCTGTGACAAGCGTCACAAATCATACACAAATAACATTAAAAATATAAAGTGGGCCGTCGCTGTAGTTAATATAAACAATAAATCGTGCTTTTTCTTGCTACATAAAGATATTAAATCAATGATGCGTCGCGTCGCATCTTTATTAATAACTTTCTATCAAATATCTATAATTTCAATTTCCATATTGGTTCTTTAGACCATGTTAAACATTGTTGACTTCATAAATTACACATTCTCCTTCAAACAATTTTACTAAAATAACAATCTCTGTAAAAAACCTTGTACAAAGCACGCGACAGCCCGCTTTTTTCGGCAAATGAAAAGATATAACCTGGCAATCTGCGAAGCCTACTTTTTTGTGTTTAATAATTGAATGGAAGCATAGGGTGGAGCAACTCTAGCACAGGAACATGAACTATGTACCTACTTGATTCCAGTCATTATCATACTAGAAGAATCGCCCTACGTTATACGGTTATTTATGAACTAAGAAACAATGACAATTGAATAAATTTATTAAAATGTTTAATAAATAAAATGTTATCATAAATGCACCGATTGGTTTAAATTTTAGATTAAAGATTAGTAAAATAAATTTATTTATCCCTACTGTACATAAACAATTTTCAAAAATTATCTAAAAATTGTATGTGCATACTCTTCGAAAAAAAAAAATTATTTATTATCGGGTACAATAAATAAATAAAATGTGATAGGTTAAGAATATCGACATGTTAAACATTCCAGCGCTGGCTAGATTTCTAACTGATATCGACGCTAGCACTATTGGCTCCATAGCGGCGAATTTGGGACACTAGACAAAATTCTCTCTATATATATCAGATATATTCAGATTTTTTGCGACGGACGACCTAACTGCCGTTATTCTGTAATCCTGTCGAATGAAGCAGAAGTTAGATACATCTTCGAAAGGGAAAAGTTTGACCAACGAAATTCAGAGAAATTGCGGGACGATAAATAAATAGATAGTGTTCAGCCTGCTAGCTGTTTCAAAATATTACCGCGTTTAAAAGAACCGAAGGGTGAGCGGGAAAATGGGAGGTGTGCCCTGGTTGCTCCGATGTCGCTAAAATAATGCCGCTATAAGTTAGACGCTATCCTACCCTGGCTTTTGCATTCACGGAGATGGCCGACGCGGCGTTGCTACCAAAAATCGACTCACTCCGTTACTCTTTCTCCTCGTGAATTCGCTTGCAGCTATATATTTTGACTTTTACTGAAGAACTTTACGAGAATTCGCTCGAGCTTATTCTTTATCGGAATCTTAATCGATAGAAAGACACGAGCGAAGGTGCATCCTCGCGTTAAAGCGCTTTCCTGAAATACTTTTATGAACCTCGTACATGATTATATCTTTTATTTTTTATTTTTTTCTTTCTTTTTTCAGAAAGATTTACCAAGGCCACGTGTAACGATGTACACATGAGTATTTCGCATCAAACAGTGGTCAAAAGTCGAAAATATGAATTTTGTTAAAAACCGAAATGATTTATTTAAGCTTATAGCTGAATACCCGTTACACCAAATGATAATTATTTTAATAACGCTTTGTTCTTCATTATGAGTTCAGATAAAAAAGTTGGAAGAATGTTTTTTTATCTTCTTTGTAATTTCGAAAATTTATGAGAATAAAAATTTCATAACATCCATCACATCTGACGAAACTTTAAAATAAAAAGCCTTATCAAATTCAGAAAAATTAAAATTTTGTGTTGAAATTGGGTTCACAGTATAAGAATGTAATAATACACAAATAAGGGTATGGATTTAACAATTTGATAATTTTTTATAAAAAACAAAAAAAAAACCTTTTTCACATTGAAAAAATTTTAATATTAAATGAATTCCTGCATCATTCAATTCGACGTAAGAGGTAATATAAAGCCACGAAATTTCAACTTTTTATTTATAAAAGAACTGGTAGGCTCCTATAAGTTATATCACTTTATTTATGTATCTAGAGTTTTGAGTAGCATTAATAACGTTACTATCGTTAATTACACTGTTTCAAGTTGATTCAGATGAAAAGATAATTTTGGCCAGCTTTTCGGGTCAAATACTCCACTGTGCGATGGGAGAATGTAGTTTCTCATTACGCATTTTGATTTCACATGACGTAGACTCGAGATTAAATTTCCGATGAACGGCCTTGTCTGGAATGTCGTCCGACGAGTTTGTCAAAATGTATCGAGAGTTATACGCGTGACCGAATGAGCAAGAGATTTCGAGAATGCAAATTGATCTTGGGAATTCCGTAAAAGATGTAGTAACTTTCGAATACCTTTGGCACGAGTTTCATTTTCCAAAAGTGTCTAAACTATGTTTATTATAATACGTTTAGCTATCTATGCTGAATATCCCATGTATTTATTTCAGATGCAAACGATTAATATAGGGAAGAGTTGTACAAAGCCGGATAGGTGGAACTTTATTCTAAGAAGTGCTAGAGATTTAGGACTTTGTTGAATGTATACTATCATGCTGTTTAATAATGTAAAAAATATTCAAGTGGATTACACGCATTGCGTTCAAATTATAACAAACAATAGATTTTTTGATGGCTTGATATAACTAAGGTACAGAAGGGTAATATTGCCAGTCAGTTATTATGGCCACTTTATTATAACTCCATAATTATAGCAACTAATTAACAGATGGCGGTATCAATGTTAACTACATAGTCAATAGAGTAATTCGTCCAGACAGGGTCGCTCTGGAATTTATAAACACTATAGATGTCACTCACAAGTGCGGTCGTGTAGCAGGTAATAAATGTTCTTGGAAGAAATTTTTCAAAAAAAAAAAAGATATTTAAAACTTATTTTCTAGTGGAATACAGGTAAGTGATAGCTATTTTATTCTAGTTTGTGTGTAAACAGTGCTTTTTACAATTAAACAAATACTTATTGCAGTAATTGTGATTTCCGGCAACGGGTCCCAGCGTGTTATTGTGGCCACGTGGCGATATTTAGGGGAGGTAAGCCGAAGACGGGTACAAAATTTTTCAAAAATCAAATTTACTTTACTCACTTTACTACTACTTTTTATATGGTGACTGTGATGGCCATATTTTCTCCTAGGTATGTAAATATGACTATTTCGCACTTTGTTTTGTTTTGTTTTAATCATTCCGAAGAAACTAATGACTGTGAGTTCCTACTTCTGCTTGTTATTAATAAAGATTTAGTCATAGAACATTGTGGTATTGTTTATTCTTCGCTCTTGTCTTTTTTGTCTTTGTTATTACTATTCAAAACCTCAAAGTAGCCAATATTACTCTTCCGTACCTTATTTGTAATTGAGTTATGTTTGCCATTTTACTTTTATATCCAAGTTTAAAGACCACAAAGAAACATTAATAATACAAACGGTTTTCCTTAGCTATCCGGTTTAACTCCACTTTCCCCTAATATTGTAGTTTCGACGTATAAAGTCATTGCGCGGATACCCTTTAGTCTCACGGTCCTTGTGTTTTTGATACGTTTTATCGTTTTCCTTTCGTACCTACCATATTGTTCTTGCGGAATAACGCGAGACGCTCGCGTCCGCTCAATTATTCTCCACCTGTATTTGCATTATTCGAATGAAGCTCTATTCTTCTTCGCACGCGAGATTATATCGAACGGGGCTCGTAACGCGTGACTTATAACCCTATTCTGCCGACTGGAGCTCGCAATAAAAATACGAAGGCAGTACGCATAAATCTGTCTGAATTCAGTTATGCGCCTATATACGTGCATACGTATACATTCATCGCGAGCGTATCGGTGTATTGAGATTACACGAACGTTCGCTATCTCTCGGTACAATTTTCAGATTTTCAACTTTATTTAGCAGGGGCCGAATTGGCCATCCGGTGGACGGCGTTCTCGACCGTTCCGCGAAAGAATTGAATTCGCCATGGTTCCGTCATTTTTATTAATACACGAGCTGGACAATCCGTTTTCCTCAGCTCTGAAAAAGGTCTCTCTTTCTACGTTCGTAGCCCGTTGTTCGAACCTCCATCCCAATTCGAATCGTATTCATCGGGAAAATTTTCATTCGCATCCGACAATCTATTCGCATATTTTGCATTCTCGTCGAGAAACAGATCGCTTAGTAGGATCGATGAGAGAAGTCGCTACGTCGGCAGTGTTAGATCGCCAGCTTACGAAGTAATCCATCGTAGCGGATAGAACGCGAAGAGAAGATGCTTCCTTCTCGTGGCATCCAGCCCAAATGGTAAACGTTTGACTTGGCACGGCTAACGTGCTAGGTTAGTCGAATTTTTGTTTATACGGGACAATCTGCTTGGCCCATTTTACTCGGTGGGAGCTCGATATTTGCGCTTTGTGCTTCCTACGGTTCTCCTCCATTATTCATTTCTCCCTTCTTCGAAACTAATCGTTCGAAGAACGTAGGTACACATCGAGTTACGTTCTAATTCGATGAAGTGGCGCGATTACGAATCTTATTTAAAGAACACACGATACTCTCTTTCGTCGTTCGATTATACAAGGTCGATACGATCGACCTACATTCTCCCCGAAATATTGGATTTGGTCAAAATCGTGCCATGCAAATTTTTCGTCGCTATTTTCCCCTCTTCTATTTTGGTTTTTCCTTTATCCTCTCGTTATCGGCGCCGCATGCGAGCCGGTGCGATAGCGCCCACGATGATATTGAAATTCGGATCGCGATATCGATCGTGATATTTTCCCGGAAGATTGTTCGTTTCCTCGATCATTCTTAAGATGGGAGCTCCGTGAAATTTAAATTAAGGCAGTCTTCTAGTTTAGAGGGTCCAAAAAGAAGATGATATTCGGGAATTTTTTTCTAAGAGAAAATACTAATCAATCTTTCTAAACTTTTGCACACATTTTGATATACAGTTGAACAAGAAACACCAATATTTTCATTGAAATCTAATGGATAGATCATGTAGTTCTAGGGGAATCTCTGAAACGCTTCGTTTTAATTGGCGAGAAAAGTAGAACCCGTCATTTCTCTCTGAAAGAAACAACCGAAAATATTCTTCATTTAGGCACTGTTTATTGTCGGTTAACTACAGAAATCTCGAAAAACTTTACTGAAAACAATATTTATTACATAAAAAGTGATGGCCTTTTTTAAAAACAGTCACTTTGTCGTTCAAGCTCGCAAATGTTTAAAATTTTACACTTTTTTCGAAATTTTTATAGTTCATCGACTATAAAATAGTGTCTAAATTAAAAGTATTTTCGGTTGCTTCTTTCAGAGAGAAATGACGGGTTCTACTTTTCTCGCCAATTAAAACGAAGCGTTTCAAAGATTCCCCTAGAACTACATGATCTATCCATTAGATTTCAATGAAAATGTTGGTGTTTCTTGTTCAAAAGTATATCAAAATGTGTGCAAAAGTTTAGAAAAATTGATTAGTATTTTCTCTTAGAAAAAAATTCCCGAATATCATCTTCTTTTTGGACCCTCTGAACTACAACACTGGCTTAATCCACTTTTCCATTCTCACGGAACATTTTGACGATGAACGCGCGACGTGCATACAGTGGTTCAGGTTGTATGGAGACGCGGAAAAAACTCAATAACTTCTTAAATACATAAGATATTTCGATGAATCTATTTTTTTCGTAGGTATTTGTAATTTGTTATTACATAATGTATCAGAATATCATTACAGTGTTTCCACTCTAAATAAGAAAAACAGTAAAAGAACAGTAAAAAAAAATTACTTGTAGGTCTAATTATTGATATCGTATAACATATTTGTAATTGTTGTGATCAAATAATAACACATACGCCTAGAAATATTATCAAGCGACCACAATTGAGACCTTTAAAAATAAAATAATGGGGAAATAAGGTCCTATAACTTAAATCACGAGTTCTTTGATTTCGTCACGTGTAGGTATAATTTTTTTTGTTGGTTTTGGCCTTAAATTTGTTATTACAGGATCTGAAGACAATAAGATCATATGCGGGACATCTTCATAAAAAAAATTGCCACTCACACATTTTGTGAATAAGATATTTATGTCATCAAATCTTTTCGTAACACATTTAAGATCAAAACCGAAAAGACAAATTATAAGTTTAAGTGACGAAGCTCAAGAACACGCAATTTAAGTTATAGGAACTTTTTTCACTACTTTATTTTTAAAGATCTCAATTGAGGCTGCTTAAAGCTATTGCTAAGCGTATGTGTTATTATTTTTTCACAAAACTTACAACAATGTTATACGGTATCAATAACCTGACATACAAGTAGCTTTTTTACTGTTTTTCTTATTTTTACTTGTTTTTTTTTTTAAATTATTGAATATTTACTTGCGCGCAATCATCAGCCTGGTCCCCGATTGGCACGTTCTAAGTCCGATTAGTATAAGTCGAATTTTTTGTTCATATCTCTATAGCTGAATAACTTGCTAATTCGAAATACTCCATAACTCGAATTATTCTCTGTTCCCCTAAGATTCTAGATTACAAGGTTCGACTGTAATTGATAAATGCGGCATATATGGACATTATAGGAAAGAATAAGTCTTGAATACCTATTCAAATAAAAAAAAAGATGGTTGGAGAATTACTCATATCAGATGTAATGATACTTCTTTATGTTGCTTATAAATCTCTATTTTTAGTCCAGACTAAATTACACAATTTTAAGATCGCCTATTAATATATATATATTAGATATATTATCATATATATAGATAAAAAATGAATACAGTAGGCGAAAGTGGGTTAAAACCGGATAGCTAAGGGGAATCGTTTGTAAAACTAATGTTCCTTTGTTGACAACAAAATTTCTTATCTTATATTAATATGTGGTCCTTAAACTTTAATATAAAATTAAAGCGGCAAACATAACTCCATTACAAATATAAAATAAATCAAATTTAGAAAATGTTGCATTTTTCCGGTTTTGCCCCGTGGGTAGTCCAAAACCGGATAGTATACTCGAATTGACCTCATTTTAAATAAATCTTATAATAACCAATTTAATTCATAATAGCATTTATAGAAACATGAAATATAACATTTTAAGTACATTTATAATACCTATATAAAAAATATTAATTCATTTTTAGATAGTTTGGTACTGTTCTCATGTGTCCAATTTTTGCAACGCATGCATTGCACCTAGTCATCCTTTTTTTAGAGTTTGAACGTAATTTTCTTTACAATACAAACATTCGTTACTATCATCACACCTAGCAATATCGGATAAATCCGATTTTACCCCGGACGGTTTTGCCCCGCGCGTTGGTTTTAACAAAAATAGTAATCATGAGTTTGTTATGACTGATACTACCAAATGTTTTTCGCGCAATTCATACTCTATTGTATGCTAATTAATGAACAATTTTCAGAAATCACTTACCTTCATGTTTCTACATAAACACAACGCGAAACAGCAGACATAGTTATAACAGGCCACCAAAAAATCTATTTTTTGTTATAATTTGAGCGCGACGCGTGTAATCCACTTGAAAATTTGTTGCATTATTAAACAACATGGTAGTATACATGTGACAAAGTCCTAAATCTCTAGCACTTCTTAGAATGAAGTTAGTATGGGTGTCCGGTTTTACCCACCTATCCGGTTTTGTACAACTCTCCCCTATAATAAGTATTAGATATTTAACAACATATAAGTGATATATTAGAGACTAAATGCGACCATCTGAAATTTGGAATTTTTTCCGTCAATAAAGCAGTGTGCGACGTGCTCCCAAACTTTCCGGAGTGAGCGATCGAGCGCGAGAGTAAAGCGGTTTCGGTTACGCTGTAACGTTGTCCAAGTACATGGTTATTCTCTTGAACGAGGGAAGGATCGGTGTGCTCGATAAATTATGCAAATCAGGTGGTAAACGATCCCGTTAACGGCACGTAAAGTCTTCGACTGGACGATCGCGCGTTTACGTGTCACCCTGTTGACCGGTCGTCGATCGTATGTACACGAAAACCTTCAGTTTGCTAACACGAACGAAGGAGAAGAGGAAGAGAAAAACAGAGGAGACAGGGAGACGGAGTTTGGTGCGCTTCGTCAAGCCGGAAATGGAAAATTTCATTTTTCCACGGCCGGCTGATGGCTGCGCTTCGGCTCGTCAACGAAAACCAACGCCGATTTTGTTCCGAACGGTAATCTCGTTAAGCCGGATTCGCGTTCGCGAATCGCGTCGACGTAATTCGAGAAATTGCGTGAGCTTCGAGTCCGACGGTTTTTCGAAAAAGATAAACGCTGGAAAAAATATACAGATAACCCTCCTGTAACACGGTAGATTGGTACCCGGAAAGTGCCGTGTTATGTGAAACCGTGTTATATTTCATATGACGATATGCTTATTAAAACAATTTTTTTTAAATTTATATCAAACACAAATAATATTATCTAAAAATGTAAAGTGGGCCGTCGCTGTAGTTAATATAAACAATAAATCGTGCTTTTTCTTGCTACATAAAGATATTAAATCAATGATGCGTCGCATCTTTATTGATAACTTTTTATCAAATATCTATAATTTCAATTTCCATATTGGTTCTTTAGACCATGTTAAACATTGTTGATAATGATAATAACCTGAATCAAGTAGGAAGTTCATTTTCCTGTGCTAGAGTTGCTCCACCCCATGCTTCCATTCAATTATTAAATACAAAAAAGTAGGCTACGCAGATTGCGAGGTTATATTTTTTCACTTTTCGAAAAAAGCGAGCCGTCGTGTATTTTGTACAACGTTATCTATAGAGATTGTTATTTTAGTAAAATTGTTTAAAGGAGAATGTGTAATTTATGAAGTCGACAATGTTTAACATAGTCTAAAGAACCAATATGGAAATTTTAATTATAGATATTTGATTAAAAGTTATTAATAAAGATGCGACGCGACGCATCATTGATTTAATATCTTTATGTAGCAAGAAAAAGCACGATTTATTGTTTATATTAACTACAGCGACGGCCCACTTTACATTTTTTATGTTATTTGTGTATGATTTCACATCATTTTGTTATAATACAACATTCTTGTTTCAATTAAAAAATAAGAGCAATTATAAACTACAGCGACGGCCCACGTAACGTTCTTATTGTTTGTTATTTTACTACTTACGTAGCCTATGATGTTATTATTTTCTATTGTCCCTCCAAGAAAAGTACATACCTAAGCTCCATTTGACGATCTTTGGCGATTTTTGAGCTACTTTCATACTAAATAGTATTTTTGAGTGCATACTCACTAGAAAACTCTTAGAGATACGAAATTGCATGCTTTTAGAGCAAAGAAATTTATGCGATTGCAAATGAAAATTATGCATTTCGAGGAAGATTGCCGACGTTTCGGTCGTATACTACAACCCTTTTCGAGTGTACCAGGTCAACTGGAGGACATGATATATTATAGTACAATGTGTATAATCGATGTAATAGGTGTACAATGATGGAAAAACTTACCGAAAAAGTACATAACAGATATGGTATAAATTCAGACTCGTTGCAATATTATTCATAAAAACATCTACGGGGATATCTATGATAGTTCGCTCTGGGAAACTCCCGGAACGGAACCACGTGAACTCATCTATACGTTTACACATAGCGTATTTTACTTATTACAAATTCGAATCTTCTAATGAAGTCAACAATTAAAATTATCTAAAAAATGATTACATAAGGAATAGACAGTTCATATCTTTATTAATATGTCGAATGGAATTAAAATTAGTAAGTACGTGTTTCTAAACTGCTTGATAACCATTACCCTGTACCTCCTGCGTGTGAAGGACGTTACAACGAAAAATTAGCAACTTCTTGTTACCTAAAAACTTCGATAGAATTAACCACGTTCTCAATTAATGAGATAGAAGTCTACTGCCTTCCTTAATTATCCCTTCTAACTACACATATCCTCTACGTTTCTATAGATAAGGAGGATCGTGATAGTACCGACGGGTACAATAAATAAATAAAATGTGATAGGTAAAGAATATGGACATGTCAAACATTCCAGCGCTGGCTAGATTTCCACCTGATGTCGATGCTAGCACCACTGGCTTCACTAGCGGCGAATTTAGGAAAGGGTACGAAAGTGATATATATTCGTTATATACAGGGTGTCCGCTTCCATGTAGTCAAGCGGAGGACTACATGTATACATCAATGACTTGAATCGAAATGTCAAATACCGTTTTTCGAAATTCGTTTCAGTTAAATAGTTATTAACTAACAAAGATCGGCCAATCACGGCGAGCAGCGACATGTAACGTTGTTTATTGTGGATTGCTCCTCTTACCGCTTTATCTCTTGCCTAGCTGCGAGCTCGAGTGAACCACTTTCCTTTGCTAATCGCCGTAATTGACCGATCTTTGTCAGTTAATAATTTGTTAACTAAGTCGAATTTCGAAAAATGGTATTAGACATTTCGATTCAAGTCATTGATGTGTACATGTAGTCCTCCGCTGGACTACATGGAAGCGGACACCCTGTATAGATATAGTCGCAATGTTAAAGAAAAAGGTCGGAAAAAAAGACTGATAAAATTGATATTTCAATACATTTCAAAACACATCAATTCGATTATTAACTTATTGGAAGCCGCGATCCTAATAAATTAAATATCAACAAAAGGGAAAAGTTCCAGGATTATGACGAAACAAACCAAAATTATGTAGCACTTCGCGTCGATGAGATATTAGCATTTTAAAGTTTCCTCCTCCCTTGAAATTTTCGATTTTTCTGTAAATATGCCAACGACGTTAGTTCTATTTTTTGCGACGGACGGGACGGCCCTCTGCCGTTAATCTGTAATAAGCAACTTCATTTTTAATGTATAAGGGAAACATGGACAAAATGATATAGGGTATTGTTTTTTCAACGTCATTTATTTATAAAAAAAACTTAGAAACTCAAAAAACACGGTGCTGCTTCTTGGATAAATTCTTTGAACAATAATATATTAATTTTTTAATAAACAATAAATCAATAAAGTTATAGATGATAATAGCAAGACATACGAAAATTCATTTTGTCCATACGTAATAGACAAAATTACATACCCTATTTTAAAAGCACTGTTCACAAACAAATACTTTCTTTTTCTTTGTATTTTCCGTACAAGCGTCGCGAGACCAGTGTCCAGGTTCCAATGTCCAGACCCAATTCAGACCAGGTAGGGACAAGATGCTAAGATTACATATTGCAATTCTTTAAATCGATCTATTTGTACATGAGTTACTACTACTGTGCCATTTTACCCGTATATTCAATTTTGTCCATGTTTCCCCTAATAAAAAACGAAAAAAAATAAAAATTCGTGATCGTGTTAGAGGGAAACTGTGTTGTGGAGGGGTTACCTGTGTATCGATTCTTTGCGGAAGATAAGGACCGACGGAAATTTTATTAGGTTCTCCGTCGAGACGAAAAGAAAAGATTGTTTTCATAAAATCGTGCGGCCTGATGGCTCGTTCGAAGTTTCCGTCACGTTTACACGAAGCTATCAAAGCCAATATGCCTTTGAATCCCTCTGTCGAGACTGCTCAGCGTATTACATTATACATGGATGCGATCGATTAATTCTGCTCGTTCCAAGGCGAGGCATCGATCGACGGAGACATTAATATTAAAGACGTTCGACGCGTCTCCGGTACAGGGTACCGCTGTAATATCCGAAAACATAGCGGAACGGCTCGATTCTTTCTTGGAGCTCCTATGTATGTACCTACATGAAACGACTCCATCTCTTGTAAAGCTCGCGTTAGCGTTTCTCATTATTTTTACGCTCAAACTCGAAAATGCATCGTTCCGAGGGAAAGCGATGCAACGGAGTATCAGAACATTTTTTCCAACGAAAATGAAACCCCCTCTTCTTCCGCATTTCCTGTCTCGTTGACGACGGAACGTCGCGCGAATCTCGAAAGAATCGCTACTACTCGCGTGCGCCGTTTCTATTTTCTCGCAATTTAAAGGGGGGAAAGGACGGAATTTAAAATCTAATTTTGTATAAGTTTCGAGAGCAGCACCGTAGGATCGTTTCTATCGTCGTTTCTTCCCTCGGCTCTCCACTTTTCTCCTCGTCCGGATATTCCGTCGCCTCTCGTAATTTCTCCGAAGGTGGTGGGATCGCGTTCTCTGAACTCCCTTCCCTTTTTCTTCGTCTTCCTTCCTCGCTTTGTCACCCTTTCTTCTATTTACTTTACATTCGCTCTTGTCCCAGACGTAAAACGTAGCCTGCGAACGTTGCGAACGCGCGATGAGAGAAACGTGTCGGTGAGTCTTGCTTTTTTCGATCTCGTTTGGTCAGATAAGGGTAGGGTTGCAATGATATATCGAAATATCTATAATATTTTGATATTTTAATATTTATTCGATTTACGGGAATACCCATTAGTGCAATACAATAAAGAGAACAATTCTGTTCAGAAAGACAAACACACGAACAGAGATCTAAAGCATACAAATCGCCCTACGAAAAGATTGTAATGCCGATTGTTCAGAGCATCCAAAAAGGTCAATGTTATCTTTATAGTCATTAGCTTGTTTACAAATTCTATCTATAGTGTTGCTATTCGCAAAACGAGACGTATACTGATTTGTAACAAAAGGTTGCATCTGTCTTAAGTTTCTAGGCGGAGTGGTGAAATTAATTAACTCAAGTAATTGAGGATTAAAGTTAATTCCCCTTATAATATTAAATAAAAACCTTAGATCCGCTATCTGTCGGCGATTTTCCAGAGTGTCGAAGCGCAAAGTGGTCATTAACGGTTCGTAAATATGATTAAAAACCTGATCATAAAACCTGTAATAGCGGGACCGAAATAAAAAGGCCAAAAAGCGTAAAAATGTATGCTGAACACGTTCACATAAAATAACATACTTGGACACTGAGGGCGACCAGATCTGGGATGCGTACTTCAAAGAATAATAAAGTTTAATTACCGTAAATGGATTTGCAAAATCTCTCGAAAAACGTTTACTGAGCCTTAGGGATCTCTCCGCCGAGTTAACTATATTCAAGATATGATTTGAGAATTGAAGCTTACAATCGTGATTCCTAAGTCGCGAATTTCATAAACCGATGATAGAGTAGCTCAAAAGAGAGAGTATGGAAAAGATAACGAAGTACGAGAACTGGAGAGCCTAAGAACAAAGCATTTCAAGAGATTTAGATTCAGCTTATTCCTTTGACACCATTTAGCAAAATTATCCAAGTCCGCTTGTAGCATAGCTGCATCGGATATACATGAAATTACTCTAAAGATCTTTAGATTATCCACAAAAAGAAGGAATCTGCTAAATTTAAATACCGAGGCTAAATCGTTAATAAAAATATTGAAAAGATAGGGACCTAGGTGCGATCCTTGTGGAACTCCAGAGCTTGCTTCAAACCGTTCGGAATGAAACCCCGCAATGCGCACCGACTGGTCCTTATTTACAAGGTAACTGCGAAACCACATAAGGAGATTACCACCACACCCTAAGCCAGCTAATTTGGTTAAAAAAATATCATGATCTACTTTATCAAACGGTTTTTTTAAGTCTGTGTAAACAAAGTCCACTTGGCAATGTTTATCGAGAGCGTTTGACACGAAACAACAAAACGTCGCCAGATTAGTAGTAATTGATCTACCCGCCATAAAGCCATGCTGATGCGGAATAATCATATTATTGAACCAGGGCTTTAGAAGGTGATATACAATGTTATCAAAAATCTTAGGAAAAATGCTAAGATTACAGACTAGTCTATAATTACTTACGCTGGATCTACTACCCGACTTAAATATAGGAGTGACACTATTAATTTTCCAAGCTGTTGAAAACGCACCCAATAGTAAGGATCTGTTATAGATAATCCACAACGGACGGGATAGTATAAAATCGCACTGCTTTACGAAATAAGGTGAAATGCCGTCGAAACCAGACCCAGCATGAATATTGAGAGCATGCAACTTAGCAAACACTTCCGCAATGTCCATTTTTATGTCCGGAAAATCTGAGGTCATTTGAGTGAAGTTGGCAGGCATGTCACTAGAATCAATTCCATCATTTTTAGAATAAGCAGAAGCAAAATGAGCAGCAAAAAGCAATGCAATGAAGGGACCAGTTTCGGCAGTAACATTAGGTATTATAAAACATGGTTTTTGGAATACATCGTGTATCGTAATTGGAATCCACAAAAAACAGCTTCGCTGTAAAAAATTCGGCCTAGTATATGCTCGAGTATGACAGGAGAGAATAGAATGTGTATACTAAGTAGAGTTTTGGTATGGCGGCGAAAGTACGCCTACCGCTTCCGCGCTTCACGATTGGCAGATCGTTATTAATTAATAGCTCGAAAACTAACCTGGCATATGTTACTTTTTATGACTCCTTTCGACTCAGAAAAATCAGTCGCACAAGCCTTTCTTTTTTAGGCCAACCTTTGTGGGACACCCTGTATAGATATAGTCGCAATGTTAAAGAAAAAGGTCGGAAAAAAAGACTGATAAAATTGATATTTCAATACATTTCAAAACACATCAATTCGATTATTAACTTATTGGAAGCCGCGATCCTAATAAATTAAATATCAACAAAAGGAAAAAGTTCCAGGATTATGATGAAACAAACCAAAATTATGTAGCACTTTGCGTCGATGACATATTAGCATTTTAAGGTTTCCCCCTCCCTTGAAATTTTCGATTGTGCTGTAAATATACCAACGACGTTAGTTTTATTTTTTACGACGGACGGGACGGCCTGACGGCCGCTAATCTGTAACAAGCAACTTCATTTTTAATGTATACAGGAAACATGGACAAAATGACATAGGGTATTGTTTTTTCAACGTCATTTATTAATCAAAAAAACGTAGGGACTCAAAAACCACGGTGCTGCTTCTTGGATAAATTCTTTGAACAATAATATATTAATTTTCGATTTTGCTGTAAAATATACCACCGGCGTTAGTCCTATTTTTTTGCGACGGACAAGCCTAACTGCCGTTAGTCTTTAATGATCCACAACTTTTGATTTGTGATTTCTGACCCTGAATAAATTTGTTTGTTCAAGTTCAATCAGCGGGTACTTTGGCAATTTCTTTTGTAATAGTGTATTTAAGACCTGTATCAATTTTCAGCTGGATGCGAATTACTGTAATCTCAAATACTAATTCGACCGGACTAAGAGTCGATTCACGCTATCGGTCCGCTCGCGGTTCGATAAAATATTCTTCAATAGTTTGGCAATAGTTTCTTTAGAGAAATTACAGAAATCACGGATTCTCGTCTGAGCGGAACGAATTCCCGAGGAACACGGTTCATTTTCTTCGATCGTTCCTTCATATCGCTCATAAAACGTCAGTAGTACCGTCCTCTTATGGCTATCCCGGAAGTTCACTTTTTGCTGAATAAAACATAAAGGAGCTTTTTAAAATCAAAAACTTTCCGAGCGCCTTGTTACCCTTTTTTCGGCGTGAATACTTAAACGAGCGCGCAGCTGGTCGCGGCCATCGTAACGATAGCCTTTTTGGTAGCCCCACCGAGTCCTCTTCTTCTCGTTTATACTTTTCTCTTACTTTTTTCCTCCCCCTTTTCCTCTTTTTCTCTTCCTTTTCGAAGAATAAACTAATTTCCCTGCAGTTTACGACGGCAGTCGAGCACCTGACGCACGATATCGATGCCGAACGAGAAAAAAAGAAAGAGAGAATATCGCTGGCCAATTATTTTCTACTTTGGATTTACGCTCGTCCCCGTAATCCTTGTATTCTTGGTTAGCTATCGCGCATCCGACTATTATCGCTTTCCTGAACTTGGATGGTATTTCATTTCTCATTAAGAACCGTCGAGCGTCTCCCTTTCCACGACTTTCTTGAATAAATTTACCGAGAGTGGATTGCGAATCGTAGAAAAAAGAGAGCTCTTCTTTTAATTAGTATTCATCGGACGAGTAGGTAGGTAGTCGTTTGCGGTAGGGTACAGATCGATGTTGGGAAAGACGTGTTGTCGCGTATTTTTCGTAGGAAGTTTCAACGATGCATCGAAATGCTTCCCGAACGAAAGCAGATTTATTCGTAGAAAGTCCGGAAGGAAACGCTCGAGATTTTTCGCTCGGCTCTGCGGTAAGGAAGAAGAGAGGTTACGATATATTTGTAGCGCGATAATAACGTCGGCTCGGCTTCACCAGCGGCACGTATCTCTTCTCGATCGGGTCGAAACGATTTATATTCTCGAGAAAGCCGTCGCGTCGGTCGTGCTCTTAATCCAGACTCGTCAGCTTCCACGAGGTTCTTCGAGTCGTGGGATCGTCTACGCGTACGTGCGCCTGCCGTTTATTTTTCTATCAAAATTGTCGATAAGTGTATAGGTAACCGAGCACGCTTTCGCTGAAACAAATCGCGTTTGCCTTTCCCGTAGAAATCGCTGCGGCTCTATCTGTTATGCCAGCCCCACCATATACCCTTTTTAATAAACCTTTTCCCTCGTTTCCTTCTTTCCTTAATTACCTATCCATTACTTACGCAGGGTGGTCCATCTATATGTAGGTCACCTAAATATCTCCAGCCACCTACGGTTATCCACGAAATTGAGCGTTCACTTTTCAAAATCCAATTACTTTTTTGTAAATAAACTGAACTACTTGAATTTCGGCAAGAAGATAGAAGGATTAGTTTACCATACATCGTGGTTTTTCGGTTACGGAAAAAATCATAATTATCAAAATTAAAAAGAAAATTATGTTAGGAAGGATGGCTACACATCGATCGTATATGGAAATCCCTATCCTGTAAACCGACGCGCCATCTAGCGGTGATAAAATGTACGTTAATCGATACCGGCTATTGTCCATCGACAAACGTAGAATATAATAGAGAGAACACGTCGGGAGCTTCGTTTTGTAACGTATTATTTGTGTATTAAACGTTATATATATATTAATATAATGATCGTTCGTTCTTCTTCATACCAACAAATTAAAAAAATCATTTTTTTAACTTTTTTATCAGATGTTATATTGAAAACTTACTAATTGCATTTTGTAGCTTTAGGTAAGATACCTACAGTCCGCGACAAAAGAATAGCCTACCCTGCAAATTTTGTAATATTTTCGTAAACGAATAGAAATATGTATCTTTCTGTTCATACGACTCTTCAATTATTTCCTATATGTCGACTTCAGTTACTTCGACATGTAAACATTGCCGCCAAATTCTTAGAATTACTGTTTTGGTTGATAACACGGAAAATTAGTCCAACAAAAGAATAGCACACATGGCATATTTTCACTTCTCACTCAGTTGAACACGGGCAATTGAAGGTGCATAAGTGCTTGAAATATAGTGTACTGAAATACTATATAACATTTCTAAGAATGGGTTGTGGAAAAAAGCTTTCTGATAGTAAAATTAAAACAATTTTAATATTATTTAAGGAAAATTATTCCGTCTCAAAGATATCCAAAGCAGTTTGTAGAAGCCGAAAAGTTATTATTAAATTATTATTAAATTATTTGAAAACCCAGAAAAATATGGCAAAACAAAACGTCCTAGACGATCTGCAGCACTTATGCCTCGCGTAAAACGTGCTATTCTATGAGTAGCATCGAATACACCGATGACTGCAAGGCAAATAGCTGAAGCAGCTGAGGTAAAAACAAATATTGGAAATGTGCAACGACTTCTTAAAAAATGCGAGCATTTGCAGCGGAAGAAATTTCAAAAAAAACCTCCTCTAACAGAATCTCATAAGAAGATGAGGTTGCAGTTTGCAGAACAACATGCACATTGGAAGAAAAAGTGGAGAAAGGTATTAAAATCAAACACAAATAACATTAAAAATGTAAAGTGGGCCGTCGCTGTAATTAACATAAAAAATAAATTATGCTTTTTCTTGTTACATAAAGATATTAAATCAATGATGCGTCGCATTTTTATTAATAACTTTCTATCAAACATCTATAATTTCGATTTCCACATTGGTTCTTTAGACCATGTTAAACATTGTTGACTTAATAAATTACACATTCTCCTTCAAACAATTTTACAAAAATAACAATCTCTGTAAAAAACCTTGTACAAAGTACGCGACGGCCCGCTTTTTTCGTAAACGTTAAATATAACATTTTGGTACACCTATCAATTCAGGTTCAATATTTAGTATGTTTGTATAAATAATAAATAAGTTTAATTTTTCGAAGGTTATGCATATACAATTTTTAGATAATTTTTTACAATTGTTTACATATGTGCAGTAGGAATAAACAAATTTATTTTACTAATCTTTAATCTACAATTTAAACCCACCAGTACATTTTGTGATAAACTTTAATTTATTAAACATTTTAATGAATTTATTCAATTTCTATTGTTTCTTAGTTCATAAATAACCGTATAACGTAGGATGATTCTTCTAGTATGATAATGACCTGAATCAAGTACATAGTTCATTTTCCTGTTAGAATTGCTCCACCCCTATGTTTTCAATTCAATTATTAAATACCAAAAAGAAGGCTTCGCAGATTGCCAGGTTGTATTTTTTTCATTTTTAAAAAAAAGCGGGCCGTCGCGTACTTTGTACAAGGTTTTTTACAGAGATTGTTATTTTTGTAAAATTGTTTGAAGGAGAATGTGTAATTTATTAAGTCAACAATGTTTAACATGGTCTAAAGAACCAATGTGGAAATCGAAATTATAGATGTTTGATAGAAAGTTATTAATAAAAATGCGACGCATCATTGATTTAATATCTTTATGTAACAAGAAAAAGCATAATTTATTTTTTATGTTAATTACAGCGACGGCCCACTTTACATTTTTAATGTTATTTGTGTTTGATTTTACATCATTTTGTTATAATAAAAAATTCTTGTTTCAATGAAAAAATAAGAGCAATTAGAAACTACAGCGACGGCCCACGTAACATTCCTCTTATTTTTTTTTTCTACATACGTAGACTATGATGTTATTATTTTCTATTGTCTCTCGAAGAAAAATACATACCTAAGCTCCATTTGACGATCTTTGGCGATTTTTTAGCTACTTTCATACTAGATAGTGTTCTTGAGTTCGTACTCACTAGAAAACTCTTAGGGATCCGAAATTGTATGCTTTTAGAGCAAAGAAATCCATACGATTCCAAATGAAAATTATGCATTTCGAGGAAGATTGCCGACGTGCCGGTCGTATACTACGATCTTTTTCGAGGGTACCAGGTTAACTAGAGGACATGATGTATTATATTACAATGTGTATAATCGATGTAATAGGTGTACAATGATGGAAAAATTTACTGAAAAAGTACATAACAGATGTGGTATACATTCAGACTTGTTGCAATATTATTCATAAAAACGTCTACGAAGATATGATAGTTCGCTCTGCTCTGAGAAACTCCCGGAACGTAACCAAATGAACTCATCTATACGTTTACACACAGCGAATTTTACTTATTACTAATTCGAATCTTCTAATGAAGTAAAAAAGTAAAATTATCTGAAAAATTACATTAAGGGATAGTTAGTTCATATCTTTATTAATATGTCGAATGGGATTAAAATTAGTAAGTACGTGTTTCTAACCTGCTTGATAACCACTACCCTCTACCTCCTGCGTGTGAAGGACGTTATAACAAAAAATTTGCAACTTCTTGTTTTCTAAAAACTTCGATAGAATTAACCACGTTTTCGCTTAATGAGTTACAAGTCTACTGTCTTCCTTAAATATCCCTTCTAACCGCACATACATATTCTCTACGTTTCTATAGACAAGAAGATCGTGACAGTACCGACGGGTACAATAAATAAATAAAATGTGATAGGTTAAGAATATTGGCATGTCAAACATTCCAGCGCTGGCTAGATTTCCACCTGATGTCGACGCTAGCACTACCGGCTGCTAGTGGCGAATTTGGGAAAGTGGACGAAAGTGATATATATTCGTAATATATAGATATACTCGCAATGTTAACGAAAAGGTCGGAAAAAAAAACACTAATAAATTGATACTTTAAAACACATAAATTAGATTATTAACTTATCGGAAGTCGCGATCCTAATAAATTATATATCAACGGATGGGAAAAAGTTTCAGGATTATGATGAACCAAACCAAAATTATGTAGCACTTCGCGTCGATGAGATATTAGCATTTTAAGGTTTCCCCCTCCCTTGAAATTTCGATTTTGCTGTAAATATACCACCGGCGTTAGTCCTACTTTTTTGCGACGGACAGACCTAACTGCCGTTAGTCTGTAATTTACCGGTGAAAAGAAATTTAATCTGGACGGACCAGACGGATGGAATTATTACTACCATGATTTACGGAAAGAAACAATATGTTTGAGCCTTCGCCAAATGGGTAGCGGAGGCGTTATGGTATGGGCCGGTATTGGTTATCATGGTGGAACAAATATAATTTTAGCGGTATTTTTTTAGCGGTAAAATGAATAGTGACAATTATTTAAAACTTATTAGTGAACAAATTACAATACATGCAGCAAGAATTTCCAGCGAGAAGTTTATATTCCAGCAGGATAATGCAGCAGTTCATACTGCCAAAATTATTAAATCATTTTTTAATACTAATAACATCCAAATTTTTAAATGGCCAGCTCGTCCCCCAGACATAAACATTATTGAAAATTGTTAGGGAGATCTTAGCAGAGCTGTTTATGCTAAAGGGAGACAGTTTAATAGCATAAACGAACTAAAAGGATGCATAGCACAGGAATGGGAAAAAATGGAACAAAAAAGAATAAAAAAATTATTTAAATCAATTCCTAAGAGAATAATTTCAATTATAAAAAATTCTGGAGGACTACAAAATACTAAATATTGATTTCTCTTTGTAAATATCCATAAATTTGAATTATTTGAAACATTGTGCTATTAAGTGCATTGTCGCGCCAGTTTTTCATGATATTTCTATTTTTGCAGATAATACAAGTTTAAAAATAATATATTTGTACCTACATAGCAGTATTAAATGTATGAAGCTTATATGTAATTACTTGTATATTAAAAATTAAATTTTTATAATTCCATAAATAAAAATTAACAAATTTATGGGTTGTACTATTCTTTTGTCGCGGACTGTATATGCATATTGTAAATTTCATTCAAATCGGTTATCGTTGCTCCGAGTTACAGACGTTTAAAGATTGCAACATAAAGTCGAAAATCGCTAAAAATCAGTCTAAGACCCCGATTTTTTAATTTTCTAATCCCGTAAATTTTTATTTTTTTTTTTTAAACAACGAAAACAGTATATCTAGTCAACTAATCCTTCTATTTTTTTTTTAAGAAATTCTAATAGTACATTTACAAAAAAGTAATTCGATTTTACAGGGTGTACGCTCAATTTCGTGAGTAGCTGTATATCTCGACGATTTTGAAAATTCCGAAAAATATGACCTTGAGAAAAAAGTAACATTTACAAAGCATTCTTCTTGCGATGCCATTCACATTTGTTAGGTCCGTAGAAAATTCCTATATTAAAATATTCTTGTAATTTCCCAAACCTAAGTAACTACGGCCCATACCCTTGCGCGTGGAACTTTCTCTTCTCAAGGCGACCAGGCCAAGCTATGAACACCACATGTAGCAAGAGATAAACGGACGACAAGAGACAGGGCTTCCTTGTTCCGTGTCTTTGAAACCGGACGAAATACATTCCTCCTTAACATAAAATATTATTTAAGCTATTTAAGCTATTTAAGGTTTTCAATGCTTTCGTTTCACGTTAAATTAACACAATTTAAATAGTTACCATAACATAAAATTATTAAGTACGAAACAAAAGGAATGAAAACCTTTCTCATTATTTCTTTTCTCCAATATACTTGTCTTCTTTTCATTTTTAACTTTCATTTTTAACTGGAGTATAATATCCACGGAGAAACAACGCCTTTTTATATAGTTTAACTTATTTCTTCGTTGTTTTCTCCGTACGGGTCTTAGGCGAGCCGAGTGGGGTGGGCCTCGAGCACGACGCACCCCCACCTCGCACTAGCTAAGACCTCCCGAAGAACTCGGAGGGTAGGGGCATGGCCCAGTGAGACAACTCCTAAGAGAAGATCTCCCACCCTCACGAGGAAGTAAAGATTTCCGGAGGAAAGGGAAAGGAAAACCAAAGCGAGCCAATAATTAGACAAAATTTAGAAAACTCCTCCCTTTCCTCCGCTTTTCTCGGCGGCTCGACCGCTTTAAAAGGGGATGCTCCAGCGAGGAGCACCACTCTCGTCTTAATTTTCATCCTTTTCCAAATTAGTTTGAGCATAAGCCCTGCGCTTCAAAAGTTACTTGTATCACACCAAGTAGATCATTAAAACCACCAGTAAGTTCTAACAAAAGTTTCTATCAATTATTCAACTCCCTATCCTAATACCACCAAAACTCCGTTTCCTCATCCCTAGCTGCGTCACATAGACGCTATAGCTTAAAAGAGGAATCCAGTTTTCTTTCCACCCGGAGTCAAAGTAGAAGCATACTCGTGATCGTTTGCTAATTGAGTAAACCGCTTGAAACCGAGGCGTGATCAATTAGTTAGACGTCCCACGTAGGTTAGGAAAGCAGTGACCTTTGCTGACTTACCCTCGCGCTTGAAACCGAGGCGTGTTAGTAAGCACAAAATCAGCACTCCCTCTTCCTCTAATTTCTTTTCTTTTCCCCCGTGGATGGGCAAGCGAGCAGGCCGTAAGCGCAAGCTCAAAATGCTAAGACGCCTTTTTTCTAAAATAACCATACCGGTGTGTAAAGAGGACGTAGACACTCTCACCTTCCCCGACAATTTCCCAGATCTTGGTCCCCCATCCGATTTTTTCCTTCCCGAATCATTTGATTCGAGTTCATCTCCTTCTCCCTCTCTTTTTCCCCCTCTCTGACGGCCCCAGTCCCATCTTCCTTATCCCCTCATCCCCCTCACAATCGAGTAAAGTTCCCCCTTGCATTACGAGATCCCAAAAAACGATCCCAGACGAGTTCATTATAAAACACTCCACCTTTTCGGGCGAACTCCAAAGTAAGACGGTTACGTAGTCACCCGGACGTGACACATTACATTAAAAATATTTTTATGTCATCACAAATAAAGGCGATATTTAGGTGGACCACTTAAATATCTCCTAATGACGAACTTGAAATTCTTTTCCTAAACTTCCTTTTCTTAACCTAAAATATCCTTTTACAATTATTAGGCACGACCGCAGGGAGTTCCTTATACTCTCGATGGAGCAAAAAGTGTAACAGACGATTATCTTCGAAACTATTCGAGATATCCAAAAACCCTTTTGGATCTTTACGTTTCATAACAAGATCTAAATGTATGTGTGTGTGTGTGTGTGTGTGTGTGTGTGTGTGTGTGTATGTGTGCTCTCTTTCTCTCTTTCTTTTACTATTTCTCCCTCGCACGCGTGAAATAAATGATATGATGCTATTGGCTAAGAGAAAGAAAAAGAGTTACTCATAGTAAACAGTGATAGACGGCATTACGTGCCGCTGCGCGTTATTATTTGTTGTGGTTTACTCCTCTCATTGTTTCCTCCGTCACCTACTACCGGGATTGAGAGAGACGTCCTAACTCATCAAGAGCTTCTGGCTCTCCGTGAATGGCCGATCGTTGTTAATTAATAACTCGTTAACTAGACCGAATTTGTTTAAATATTTTTCGATATCTCTGCTTAGATTGGTCCATTATGTCTGCCATTCCCCGCTTGGAGGGATGAAACGGGACACCCTGTATACACTCACATACACATATACATATTATATTCGCAAACACTCCTGTTACGTCCCGTAACTCACAGACGACTCCAAGTTACTCCGCTAGATGTCTTATCCTCTTTCCTAATTCTCGAAAGCACTGAAACCTCACCTTATAACAATATATACAACTCCTAAGATACCTGACCATAGCGTCTGGGGTAGGGTCCGCCTGCATCAGCCCCACTGAAGAGTCTGCAGTCGGACCCAAGACGACACGCACTTTCCTTTCCCTTTCATTTTCTAACACCAAACCATCTCTTCAACACCACCATCCCAAAGGCGTTTCTTCGGAGGACGAATCCGTTACGCGTCCTGGGGCCAGTAGGATCCGGCACGTAACACTCCTTAAAAGGAATGTTGGACAACGCCGTTGGAGCTCAAAATATGAAAACAAAATTTGATCTTGAAATGACTTTTTTGAAGGTCTAGGATGCCTCCAGGATTTTTGTCACTATTTTACCCGTATTCAACACATCATAAACGAAAATAAAATAAAAGTGATCCGAGTGGGGGTTTCCCTTTTGTGGCGAGCAAGAAGGTGTTTTAAAATAAAAGGTATTTCACCGGGAAGGAAAGGAAAACAAAAGTGATCCGGGTGGGGGTGTGTCTTATTTAGCGAGCAGGAAGGTGTTTTAAAATAATCGGTATTTTAAAGAATACGTTCCTACGGCCAAATGGCGGCAGTCAAACGACCACGGCCAACTGTCCTGTACTCTCATAAGAAAATGGGTAGGCGAGCGCAGCGAGCTGACCCCCACTGTAGTTGTACGAAAAATTAACCTCTAGATTCTTTGTCGCGGTCGTGCCTAATACGAAACAGCTTTGCTGTCCGGGGGGACCGTACCACCCCTTACGGCTGGTTGCTCTAACCACTTATAACTGTATTCCTAATTACGTGGCCACAATTCTCTTTCTTCTTCCTCCTAGTCCTTCAGTAATCCCCTTCACTTATCCAAGGTTACCTTATTCCTGAAACCCTTCGGTAGCATTAGAAATAATCAAGAACTTCAAGTGGATAAACTTTCTACTTTCAAAACGATTTCAAAGTCCCTAGTATTTTCTGATCTCTAAGTATCTCTACGTCGTCAAACTAATCGTCGCGTAACAAATCATTGTACGATCTCTGTGGTCGAGTACGCAAGGACCGACGTACGATATTGCACGAGAGATAATATCAAAGTGTTCCTCGATTTGATAACAAGGGAATCTTCAAATTGTTTTAGAGGAAAGTGGGGTAAAACCGGATAGCTAAGAAAAAAAGAAAAGGCAAAAAACAAGATTCTTTTTTACAAATAATAATATTAATTTATTTTTAGATAGTTTAGTACAGACCTCATGAACCAATTTTTTGCAACGCATGCATTGCACGTATTCGTCCCTTTTTTAAGCTAGAATATCGACGAAATTGTCAGTGTATCCTCCTTGGGTGCAATCAAATTTTTGTTGTCTGTTACAGTCTTTACTCGATCGAGAGCATAAGGAACTCCCTGCGATAGTACCTAAAAATCACTTGCCTTCATGTTTTTTTCCATGAACACAAAACGAAACAGCGGACCTAGTTATATCAAGCCACCAAAAAATCTATTTTTTGTTATAATTTGAACGCAATGGGTCTAATCCATTTGAATATTTGTTGCATTATTAAATAACACAGTAGACAAGACATGCAACAAAGTCCTGAATCTCTAGCACTTCTTAGAACAATGTTCGTACGGGTGTCCGGTTTTACCCACCTATCCGGTTTTGTACAACTCTCCCCTATATCCATCGGATAGAAAGGGAAAAGAACGGAATTGCAGAACTAAATTGTAAGGGGAGAGGCGCGAAACGTCTCGTTGGTACGGATGCAAATAGAGGTGCAAACAACTTAAATGGAAAACACACACAATTATTCGGCAGGATGGCGAGCGGGTTTCGACGGAAGGGGGATTAGTTTTCCAGGTGCAAACCGGTGCATTTGCATACGCACCGTGCACCAGTGCATCGAGCAACGCTCTTTGCGCTCTCTTCTACATAAAGATGAACAGCGCGGGATATATCGTCGAAAGAGAAAGAGAGAGAAAGAATATGAAAGTCTTTGGAAAAGCCTCTCTCGAGGCTCCATGTTTAACTCGTATGTTTTGAACTTTGGCGAAAAGTTGGAAGGTCGTTTGTAAATGTTCAATTTGTTCTTCGGCGAAATGGCCGAGCTCGTTAAGAATCCGTTGGACCATTCGAGACGTTCGAGACTTAAAAAATTTTTTAATCTCACTCGAGTACGTCGAAACAGAGACTGGATTCTCGTCGCATCTGCGAAAGGTGTGCCAGCGTGAAAATGGAGGAGAAGAAGAGGAAGAGAAAGGCACTCGTCCGGATCGCCTTTTCGTTTATCTTATCTCTCGACCGATCTTCTTCCAAAGGAGGAAAGTCGTCGAGTGAACTTTCTACGGGAGTACTCCGCGCGTTTCAAATGAATGCTACGGATCTTCGATGTTACAGGCGTTACTAAATTCCCACTCCCACTCTCTCGTCCTTTCTTTTACCGTCTTTCCCGCTTCTACCTCTTTCAAAGTGATAACTTTCGGAGGAATTATTTACGACGGTCTGTAATTACCCGCACTTCTAAATTTGGGTCGTTCAACGTCGCCTTTCGAGCGATAGATTTACTTTGCTTTTTTTAGAACCCTTTTGCGGGACCTTTATTCGAATCGAATGAACGAGAGAACTTTATTAAATTTGCAAAGGAATTAAATAGTTACGTATTCCGGACGTTGCACAATGCAAAAGCAACTCCGAAGTAATTCAATCGATTATATAGCGCCGTTTGCTAAGCGATAAGAGAGCTAAAGCGATGGAGAAACTGGCAAAAGAGTAAAGCGCTTGTTTATCGTCAAGATGAAACGTGTCTCGAGCGGGCTAGAAGGAGGCTTTTAAAGCGCGTCTCGAAGCTAAGAAGGAGAGCTAAAAGGATGGTGGAAAGCTAGGCCAGTCATTTAACGAAAGGACGTAAGTTCGCGTCAGCAGGTTGGACGATAAAAAAAAGTCATAGAAAGGAAGCAAAGGGAAGGACATTCGGAGCATAAAAGGGGGATCTGTCCTTAACGGTAATAAACTTTATCTTCTCCGCCTCGAGGGTCCATTATACGTCGTCTCGTTTAAGGAATCGCGGTTTCCTTCCGATTATTTTTATTAAAGCGCTTTCGCGAGACGCGGACATCGAGAGAACGACTTTCCCGTTCTTTCGATCGTTGAAAAGGAAAAATTGAGACGGTCGGTATCGGGCAAAGGTTCGTAGGATCTCAGAGTTCGAACGGTTTGTTTCGTCGCTCGGCTTTATCGGGAATTCATGCGACTAAGGAGACGATCGTTTGCTCGGCTAATGAAACGTTGCCCCAGTTGAAATCGTTATAAAAGGAGCTACGAGAACCGCTACGCTAGAGTTAATCCCATTCGAAGTTACGTAACTATTTAGCGAGTAAGGCATAAGGGTTTGCATTCATTGAACTAAACGGAGAAGAACCAACGTGAACTTTCCGTCTGGTCTCGATTTTTTTGCCATTGTTCTTCTAGAAAAATTCGAGAGGAGGAATGAACTCGTTTATCGAATCGTCAATTCTTTTTGAATTCCTCGCCGACGATGAAAAGAGCAATATTATCCGATAAGAATTCTATTGACCAGCGTCCAATTATAGGAGGATATACTGTCTGAATGTGACAGAAACTGCGGCGGACAGGTTCGGTAGTCCCTTGGAGTTCGGCCATTGGATCGGCGATATTGTGAAGGCGGATCAGCAGCGAGGCAGAAGGAAGGAGAACTTGTCCGTCGTCGTAGCCAAGTATATCGTAGAAAAGAGAAGCCATCGTTGCTGTTGAGATGCTTTCTTGGGAAAATACATAGAGCGATTTTTCGAGAAATCCCGTAAAGAAGAAAAACCGAGAGAAGCGTTGGTATTGACATATAATTTTTGTTCGGACCGCGATAACTCGTTATAACGAGTCGAAATTTTAACCACGATTTGACCCTCCCAAAAAGGTCTCTTAGGAGTTTGAGATTTAAAGTGAAACTTATGGAATAGGAAAAATATATGTTGAATAAACTTCGGTTTCAACCTCGAAGTGGCAGTTATATCTGCTTTTAACCATTTGAGGGTCGAAACGAAGTTTATAAACCTCGATATGATTCTCTCAACCTTACGAATGTTGGTTTTTAGGTGTCAAAACGAAGTATATTAATCTTGCTTAACTACTATTCGTACTCTCCGAGCATTTTGTAGGGTCAAACCGAAGTTTAGATCACTCGTTAAACCTCGATTTGAACCTACTAAATCTACCACGGCAGCTCGTAGAGTAAAAGCGAATCTTAATTCGAGCGGCATATACAAGGTATTCGGTTCCAGGTGTCGGAGCGGGAAATTACATGTGCACAAGAGTGGATTTAGTCGAAAAGTTTAATAAACTTCTTCGATATTGGGTTTTAGCTAACGAGTTATTAACTAAGAAAGATCTTCTCTAGATCTTCACTCGAGCTTGCACATAGGCAAGATACGAAGCGGTAGGAAGTGGAAATCCACGAACAACGAAGACGAGCAGCGATACGTTGTTTATTGTGAAAGCTCCTACTACCGCTTCCTTCCTTGCCTAGCTGCGAGCTCGAGTGAAACGCCCGATAATTATTTACTTTAGTGATTCCTCACCGATTTTGATGACTTTGAAATATGTTGTCAAGGTCAATATTCTGAACAACTTTTCCTTATGCATCTTACCGACGGTCGGTCTTAGTGTCCGAGTTATGCGCAAAAATATATTTTGCGCATAACTATATTGCGTCTTGAGGACAAGACGCAACCCAGACCCAACCCAGATACAAACCAGCGAAAAATTTCATTCATTGTGGCTGGGTTGGGTCTGGGTTGAAAATAAAAAATAAAATTACAAGCGGAAAGGTGGTTTAAATTAAAGGTATTATACACATTGCCTAAAAAATTGGACGTTCAATATAATGCCTAATTGTATGTTAGCAGACGTACGCTATGTTAGTAAATAGCCATAGAGGAGATATTTCACTAGTCTGTTTCGGATTTACAATTTTATTGAAACTTGAAGAAAAAGAACACTATGTGGGATATCTAGCTGAATTTTTGTTTCGCCGGCAACACGACCTTAGTAGAAGAATAGTTGCATATTTTGACATAATGGCTGACATTTTTCTAATTTCACCTTAACGCAATTATGATGCAACTCTAACAGAATTTTAAATAATATGTATTAAATTAAAAATATGTAACAAGAAATTAAAAATATATTTTTGCGCATAACTCGGAAACTAAGACTGACCGGCGGTAAGATGCATAAGGAAAAGTTGTTCAGAATATTGACCTTGACAATATATTTCAAGGTCATCAAAATCGGTGAGGAATCACTAAAGTAAATAATTACCAAACGCCCTTCTTCGCTGATCGCCGTTAATGGCCGATCTTTGTTAATTAATAACTCGTTAACTAAGTCAATTCTTAAAAAGTTTATTAGACTTTTCGACTCAATCCATCCTTGTGCACATGTAGTTTGCCTCTCCGACACGTGGAAACGGACACCCTGTAGAAACAACAAAAGAAATTAGACTTTAGAGGGCCAAATCAAGATTAAAATTTCGACTCGGGTAACGCCGCGCCGCCGTCCCGAGAAAGATATATTTATCCTCCGGAGTTAAAACGTAACGGCATTCGGGAACAAGTTCCGGCATAATGCAGTTCCATCCGATAATGTTCCTTCGAACTTTTAAAAGTACCTACCTATCTACTCCACAAATTTACGTCGAGGATTTTAGTCTCGGGAAGCTTATCTCCGCGTGCACGAAACTTTGGTACAAAGAGGTACGCCGATCTTCGCGAACACGTCATAAAAATGTTATCGCCGCGTCTTGCCGTGTTAAAAAGAAGCTCTTGACGTTCAGTCGAGGAAAACTAAAGAATGGGAAGACGAGGACGAAGCGGATAAGAAAAACCGAGAGCGGGAAGGTAAAAAGGAACGGTCGCTAAATGATCGAGATAAAAGATTGTACGTTCGTATGGACCGGATATTGTCCTCCCGACCTTTATCTCGGTATGCTCCGACATAGACGTAACATCGGTAATACAAAGCAAAGAGCACAAAGCTCTCTTCGTACGATACATCGATTCCCTTGGACGGCTTAGATTCAATTCTCTTCACATTTTCGTACGTAGGTTTGGGAGATTCACGCAAGTCGTTTCGACAAAGCGAGTAGTAGAGCTCGAGCTTTCATCCAACGACGGCGGTGTCGGCACGCCCGGAAGGTCCCATTGTATCGGGCCAAGTGCATCGCGGAAGATGTCACCTTTTGTCGCGGCCTCTAAGGACACCGAAGCAACCTCGTGACACGATTCAATTTCTTCCATCTCGCGAAAGGCGCTTCGGCGGCCTACAGCTGAGCTCGCGTATACTCACGTTTGTGGCCCGTTAACGTTCGAATTGGGGACTCGAGGAAGAGATACGCTTCGTTATCGATATAAATCTTTCTCGATACGTCGATGGAAATCGCTGAAATTGTTCGAGTATCGAGCTTTTCATACCTTCTTACTCGTTACTCTCCTTTCCGTGAAAGATATCGTTTTTTTTTTTTTTTTCCTTTCAAGAATAATCGCGATTGTTTGTGTATAAAAATCATGGAAAGTTTTGATACGTTCGAATGGTAGCGAAGTCTCTTTACTTGTTGATTGCCACAGCTTACGAGAAATAGTTTCACCGGAGACGTGACAATCGGGAGGGTTGACGTCGGAAATTAGATCATGGTGGAGGAGACTGAAGAGCCCTTATACACTTCGGTAGAGAAAGTCGGGGAAAATCGAGGACAAGGATTCCATTTGAATTCTCAAATACAAAGCGGAGTTTGAAATGACGAAGTAGTATCGATCGCTAGTCCGATCCGATGGAAGAGAGCCGAAATGGGTGGAAGGCGCGCGGGTGCGAATAGAACAAATATTGAATATTTTTCTCGTTACTCTAACCGAGTTTTACATATACATATTTGCGATCGTATAATGGACTCAAAATATTTGTATCCTTATGTTTCGCAATTCCCTCGATTCGAAGTAAAAGAAGATCGTGTTTGATTCAAATGTAAAATAAAATCATACACAAATAACATTAAAAATGTAAAGTGGGCCGTCGCGTCGTGTCGCTGTAGTTAATAAAACAATTGCGCTTTTCTTGGAACATAAAGATTACATCAATGATGCGTCGCATATTTGTTAATAATTAATCTCTGTAAAAAAAAACCTCGTAGAAAGTAAACGACGCGATCCGCTTATCTAAAAATTTTATATATAACTTTACACCCACATAACTTTTGAAAAATTATAATTATTTATAATTTATACAAACATGTCGAAGAAGAAAGTTTACGAAGAAAGCGGGCCGTCGTGTACTTTCTACAAGGGTTTTTACAGAGATTGTTATTTTAGTAAAATTGTTTGAAGGACAATGTGTAATTTATGAGGTTAACAATCTCTAACATGATATAAAGAATCAATGGGGAAATTGAAGTTACAGATGTTTGATTAAAAGTTATCAATAAAGATGCGACGCATCATTGAATTTATATCTTTATGTTCCGAAATAAAGCCCAATTTTTTGAACTACTGCGACGGCTCACTTTACACTTTTAATACTATTTGGGTTTGATTTTACATCTTTTTGTTATAATCAAAAATTTTTGTTTCAATTAAAAAATGAAAGCAATCCTATAAACTACAGCAACGGCCCACTTAATATACTTTACATCGGCTATAGTAGTAACCAGATTTTACGTCAACTAGAATGGTAGCAAGACTTTACCTCGACTAGCATGGTAGTCAGACTTTTTGTCGGCTAGAATGGTAACAAAACTTTACTCGATTAGATTACTAGACTTACCTCAACTAGAATGGAAGTCCGCCTCCGTTAGTTATCCCTTCTAGCCGTAAATATCGTCTACGTTTCCATAGACGAGGTAGAGATAGTACCGACGGTTACAATAAATAAATAAAATGTTATAGGATAATAAGGGTAGGCTAATTAGCAACAAAGATAGACTGCTCCTATTATGCTTCAATTAAGTTAAAACATATGCTGATATAATACTATCTAAAAATAAATTCGTGTGAAATATCTCAAATAATAATATAATGGTAAAAAACCGGTAGACTGCAATACTTAAACTGGTAGAACTCTAAAAAATTCTCATGTACCGAATATAGAATTTGTAGAATATGTTACTACTTTTCATAATAATTACATTAATATTTTTATCTGATGGTTCCAAAATGAAGGTGGGACCTTCTACAGAAATTGCGTTAGCCTGTTAAGATTTGGATAACTATGGGACTCACAGTACTCACAATGATTTCTCTATTTATACAGCCGAAAGAATAGCAATATCGAAGGCTCTAACGATATCGAACCCATTTCATGTATTTGCAATATTCTCTGACTCGCTCATCTTACTCCGAGATTTGTCCAACAACAGCTTCTCAGTTAACGCTAATAAATACATCATACAAATTAAAGAAAAATTAGAAATAATCAATAAACAAGGAAATTGAGTTAAATTCACACGGTACCCGAAACTTGATTTTTAATAAAAAAAAAATGTGATAAGTTAGATACATTGACAAATCAAACATTGGCAGTACAGGTTAGATTTTCAACTGATGCCGACGCGGCAAAGCTAGCACTACTGACAGTTCGCGACGAATTTGGGAACCTGGACAAAATTCGTAATATACATCGTATATACACTGACGTTCGTATAACACACTGACAGAATTGGTACTCCAAAACACAAATTATATTATTAACTTTATGGAAACCGCGGCCCTGATACATTCTATATCAACGGATGAGAAAAAGTTCCAGAATTATGAAGAAACAAACAAAAATGATGTAACACTTTATGTCGACGAGATATTAGCATTTTAAGGTTTCCTCCTCCATTGAAATTTCGACTTTGTTGTAAATAAATACAAATATACCAACGGCGTTAGTCCTATTTATTTGCGACGAGTAGGCCTAATTGCCGTTAGTCTGTAATTTATTCAATTTGTATCGCGTTAGCGAAACGCGATGGGACGATTGTCAGATTTGAAATTGATAAGTATAAATTTGTTTCCGTAATTCGCGCGGAAAAAAAAGAAACAATAGTTTATTCAACGAACGGAGTATACTCTTCTATGACGTTTCACTTGTTGAATAATTGACTTATACGATTTCACCACGAATCTCGGGGGATCGTTTATAACGATCCCCCGAGCAGCATTTCCCGTGCCGTAAAATACAGTGGGAAACGAGAGTATCGGAAAGTCGATAGATCGAAAAATATTTGTCGCGCGTGAAACGAACTCGGAGCGCGAATACTCGGTAATTAATTGGAATAAACTTAATTACGAGATATCGAAAGGAAAATGCATCTTGTTAAGCTTCATATTTAAGTTATACTTTGACGTAGACCAAATAAACAAAAAATATGCATACTTAAAGGGTCTCTCCTGCTAAATGAGATATACGATAGTAATTAATTCTTGCATATAACTTTGCTTCTTGAATCCCTAAAGACACACTCGGATGGCCATGTTCGAAAGACGATACGTGTATTTTCTGAAAAAAGTATCACGGACATTTCATTAAAAACCGACGTTACGTCAATCATCGAAATAAAGCTGATAAACCGAGTAGTTGGAGATATATAGAATTCGATATTCAGAATTTTATGCACGTCGAGTATAAAACTTAGAGAAGCGAACTCAATTTAGCGTAAAGTTACTCGTCTCGAGTTATCGAGTTATCGAGACAAATAAGAACAGTCAATCAACTTTATCGAAGCTCGTTCGTTCGAAAAAACGTACTTTTCATCGATTTCTTAAAGGATGACTGACTGAAGGAAGGTAGAGGGAAGGGATGCGTAGGGGGTTGCGGAGGTCGTCGGGAGCTATTTCTTACGAGCCATTGCCGCTTTTCTTCGACGAAGCCATTGCTTTCTGGCGGCCTCGATGTACCGCTGTTTGGCACGGGCTTCCATGAATTCCCAACGATACGCCGCGATCTTGGCGATCACTCGCGAGGAATGCCGTTCTCCGAAAGATTCGCGGAGACTTCGATAGTAGTGTATGAAAGGATTGATGGATCGACACTTTACCACGTTTCTCTTTCCACTTTTCCCCATCATTATCGTTTCTTCTCCTGGCCTCGCCCTCGAATTCTCTCGATCGCCGATCAATTCGCTGGTACGTTTGATCAATTGCATTATTTACGACAGAATTTTGTACCTTTTCGGTCGACCCTTCCCTTGACGTAATTCTCAACCGAACTGAACTTTCATTAACAAACGAATAAATGACGAAAGGATATCGACGATCGATTCGCGATAAGCTCGTAGTACAAAAGAAAAGTTACTCAAAGTTACTCACATAGCGCTTCGAGTATCCGGAATATCCCGATTGCTTGGAAGACCATCGGATGCTTCTTGATTAAATTTATTTCTTGCGTAAGGATCCTCGCCGGCTCGTAGACCACCCCTCGAAACGTACCTGCGATAAGAAAGGTAAATTACTTTACGCTCGAGGAATATGAGTTAGATATACGTAGGTTACAACGATCAACAGGATAATTCATTGCTTGGATCGTAGATCAAACTCAACGCGGTCATCCCTCTGCAACCGTATTAATACCGCATACCTCGCGTAGGTTTTTAGCAGTACGCTCTACCGCGGTCGATGAATTCGCTGAGGAAAATTTGGTGCTTCAGAATACGTAGGTATGCATACATATGTATATAGGTACGTATGTACGCGGAGGATGAAATGCGTTGGCGCGAACGAGTCAACGCGCCCCTCGTTTGCTCGCCCGTTCGATTTTCCGATCACGAAGGTGCACGAATTCTTTCGGCAAACGTCCTCTCGACGTTCTGGATTGAAATTAACGAGATAGATGGATAGAAAAAATCATATGAGAAAAAGAACTAAAAAAAATGGTCACAGTTTGAATTGGTGGATCCTAATAAAAAGTAGTATCAAAGTTGTCGCTGTAACACATAATATATTATGTTGAATTATTTGTCTTAAAAGTTTCTCGCGCGTGAGATGAAAAGAAAGGTACAACATACTTAGGTACTTACAATCTCTGTTAAACAACATAAAGGCCGTTCACCACACAATACGTTTATGCGAACAACTCTCCCGGTCACACTTTTTGACAGATTTTGAAGAACAAGAGCTTATTCGAAAGCTGTAAGATTTCTGGAGAAGATGATTTTTTTTTAAATTTTAAAAAAATAATTATTTTCTGACAAAAAACGCATCTGAAAAGAAGTATGGCGAAAAAAATTTTTTTGAAAATTTAAAAAAAAAATCATTCTAACAATAAACCTTTCAGCTTTACAATAAATTCTTGAACGAAAAAAACCGGTCTAAAGTTGTGACTAGGAAAGTTGTCGCGACAACGTATTGGTTGGTGAACATCCTTTATATTGTTTGACAGAGATTGTAAGTACTGAAACGGTACGAGGAAGATAGAAAAAGATTACTGGAGAGAGAAGCAAATATGTAAATGGAGAAAGATATATACAGCTTAAATCGATGGAGAGGGAAAGAGACATTCTCAGAAAGTATCGCCAAAAGATCTTTAACTTCGACGATTAGTCCCTCTCTCTCTCTCCAGGACCGTCACGCGGTGAGCACCTCAACCATTGTAAATCATAAATTTTGTACTCGATCCTTGTAAATTTCCTAATATGTAAAATTGTATCGTTGACGTACATTGCTTTAAACATATACTTGTAGTATATGTATCTCTCAAAGCCGTTGATCGCGAACTCATTATTTTATTCTATATTTTGTGAAGAGAAATCAGCGGGCCGTGATGGACCATTGTAAGAAAGGAAGAAGCTCTGTGAAATTGTAAGTCATAGCTGATAATTAGAACTCTTATTGATAAATTAGTAACTCTTCGTTTAGAAGTTTTGTTTTTATGGTCGTGCGGTTCAAGGCCTTCATAGCCCGTTGTGTTACAGTCAGGGCCGGCGCAAGGGAGGTTCAGCGCGTTCCCCGGAAACCGGCCCCGGGCTTCGAGGGGCTCCGCGGTAGGGTCGTGTTCGCCCCCAACTCGATTCTTTTGAGAATCGATTGTTTGGGCTAGATCGATTTTTTGAATTGATTCTTTGCCCCTTCTGATCCGTTTTAGAATTGATTCTGCACCCTCAGTACCGAGAACCGATTCAGGAATTTTTTTTGTTTGCTCATCGATTTCGATTCTGAGCAGCATCAGTTTTGAGAAATTCCCCGATTAAGAAACACCACTTTTGATTAATTTTTAACAGTACGTGCGTGTGAGATTTGAATGTGCATTCAGGCCCGCTAAATTTTTAAACCTGGCCCCGCAAAAGGTCGCCGGCCCTGGTTACAGTACCTAAGTATCTACCTTTATTTTCTTCTCGCGCGCGACAAGCTTGTAAGACAAATAATTCAACATAATATATATTATGCGTTACAGCGATAACCTTGATACTACTTTTTATTAGGATCCACCCATTCAAACTATGACCATTTATAAATAGCATTGCCCCAATAAAAAAATCTTATTATTGTCGTTTTAGAACACATAATAAAAACTTGTTTTAAATAAATTTTTTTCCATATAATTTAATTTTTGTAATTTTTAGTTACTTTTTAACTTGTGCATTTCTGAAAATGCAACTCCGGGTCATGAGTAAAAATGATGTTTTGTTATAAAAACTGAACGTATATACAAAATTCCAAGCTGGTAGATAAAAAGGATGTGGTTCCAAATTAACTCTCAAGATTTGATCTAAACATACTAATAGGGCAAGTTAAATAGGAGCTCCTAAAAAATGCCAGGATTAGATCTTGCGATGTCGTTATCAAAATATTAAATTAGTCTATAATTTCCCATTCTTTCTATTTCTGCCAGAGCGTCATTGTATTTATTTATTTATCCATGTATTTGACAGAACACGAGGTTTTTTATCACTTTCTTGAAACATTCCACACATAGATAATTACGAGTTAGATTTGTATAAGAAGCGTAAACGGTAAAGGAAATAAGAAAGTTAATATTTACGGCGCTAGAATCGATATAGAATTCCGCCGATAATAATATTGATTTCTGCTTTATCGATATTACGAGTAAGGTATAACAGGGTTTGTGGTTTGAGGTTAAGATGTCGAAAGATACAGCGACGATGACGTTCGACGTCTGATATTTAAAAAAAAGAAATACTTAGGAGATCCGTCGGGACTCGAACTTCCGATGTCGGAAACAAAAAGCTAAGACGCTATCATCGCGGCTACTCGTTCAGTTGACAAGTGATAGCTCTTCTAGATAAGTAAGTAGCCTCGAATTTCTCGAAAGAACCCTTTACTTTTTTAAAAATTTTGTTCCAACATAATTTTTGTCATCCGAATTACATATGTGTGCAAAGTTTTAAGTCGATTGGATATGTAGAAGTGGGTCAAATTTTGCTCACAATATTTAAACCGGACAAACATACATACAGTCCGGTCTCGCTAAATTGGCATACGAGGCGGCACAGGGGCAAGACGGATCTCCCGCTAGGATCCATGACTGTTCTTTGTCAAGCGAGCCGCTTAGTGTGTGTGTGTGTGGCCGTTTCAGCGAATAGCGTGGAAAAAATGCCAAATTCAGCGTGCCCATTCCTCTTTAGCTAATATAAGTCCACACTCCTCCCGTGTGCCAACTTAGCGCGGCCGGACTGTACATTCATATACAAGCCAAACTAATATAAAAACTTGTAAAAAGAGAAATCTTTTGCCTTACCCTTGTTCGTCGAAGTAATTCCACGTGACTCTGGGATCGGGCGTAGGCGCTGGCAGTAGTTCGGACGACATCACAATGGCGGTACCATCTGGATCCATGTAACCGCCTGAATTTCCAGCTGAAAGAGCCAAGGATGCGGGTTCCTTCAGCCGCAAAGCTCTGTTCTCGTTCTGCGAAAAGAAAAATTGTACGTCAGATCGAGCTAATCCGATAACGGTCGCGTCATCCTGATAACGCGAACAATGGAAAATTAAGCCCGAGTATCGCGGCGAACTCGCGAGACGAGTTCTGAGAGAAACGCAGGAGAACAACGTCACCGACTACCTCCGATCGTAGATATCGATACTAAGTCAATACGGGAGAGCTAGCGTTTCATACTGGAGAATAGCATTGTACGGAAAATGGATGTCGGTATATAGGTCATTGAATTTCGTACATCGAGATTCCCTCGAGACGAGCTTCTCTGTTTGTCTTCGGGAACGTACGCGCCAGCGTACGTATACAGGGTGTCTCATTCCGAATTACCTACCGGGAAAGTGCAGATAGAGTGGACGAATCTAAGCAGAAACATCAAAAATTGTTCAAACAAATTCCGCATAGTTAATGAGATATTAATGAACAAAGATCGCCCAACCAGAGTGATCAGAAGCGATCGACGGGTTAAGGCGTCTCCTTCGATCTCGATAATGGGCGTGAGACGAACCTTGAGCTATACATGAGAATTCCATGGAAAGCAAAGTCGAGCAGCAGCACGTAATGTTGTTTATTATGGATTGCTTCTCCTACCGCTTCGCCCCTCGCCCACTACTGAGATCGAAGGGAATGTCCTAATCCGTTGATAGCTTCTTGCTTTCCGTGATTAGCCGATCTTTGTGAGTTAATAACTCATTAACTAGGCCGAATTTGTTTAACAAATTTTCGATATTTCTGCTTAGACTCGTCCACTCTACCTGTAGTTTCCCGGTGGGTAACTCGGAATGAGACACCCTGTATATCCGATACAGAACACGCGCTACATATATCGGTTCTACACCGAATTTATGCGTCGACTTGTCCTCGAGGATAATTCATGCGACGAGTATTTTTCTTTGCGCGGAGAACACGTTGACGTATGGAAATATTAACGAAATTACGAGTAAGACTTCTCGTATTCTTTCTTTTATTCTTTCTTTTATTCTTTCTTTTATTCTTTGCAAAAAGAAGAATACCGATAAGCGAGTGAAAAGACAGAGTGATATCGGAATAAAGAAGAGGAACGAAGTGTGAAATAACCTAGCTGTGATGAAATATTTATTCACGGGCCAAGGATCGTATTAAATCGGAAGCGCAGCCGGTCCGACCGTGCGCGGCAAGCTGTTGCATCCGGTTCCACGTGACGCTCGAATCGGAGTGCGCTCTTCCGAATAAAACTCGATAAACTTCGAGGCAGGGAAAGTTCGGACCGATCCGATGATTCTTCGTCGCTCGAGAGCTTTCCTTCTATCGAGAAAATCATAGGAAGCTTGCTGGCGAAACTTGGATCTCGGGCAGATGTAATAAAACGATACACGGGGGGAGGAACAACGTTTTCCTTCTCGTAATACTCGCGAGCTAAATGTTGTGTCGTTGTACGAGAGACGAATTATAGTTGTTAATGGATCCACCCAGAGGTATCTCGCGAGGCTCGAGGCACCAACCGCGTAACGCAACGACGAACGACCGATTAGACGACAAATGTTCGTAGTGTTTCGCTCCATTAATGCTACGATCGTGTTGAATGTAGTAATATTTATTACATGGCGCATACGGCTAACGGAGAATGGCGTGTACGCTCGATTAAGTACGCCGTGGTCTTGAGCGTGCATTAATTCGTCGTTGTCGCGCGACGACGCTTTCGTGTTTGCGCCTCGTTGCAGCAGAGCGCAATTTGGTGCAGCTGGATGTTGTCGGATTCGTCGGTCCGCGTCGCCGGCTAACGACGTTAATTGAGATAATTCGACAACGTATCCGAGTGCCGCACCGTCTCCCACGCCGTTATCGCTTATCGATCGACCGAACTTGGGCCTAGAACTTCCGGTAGGTTGATATAGCTCGACACCCTCGTTACCGGTCCCTTACTCGCTAATGACCATACACCGAGCTAGCCTTGACTCTTACCGTGTAAAGGATCGAGTGCTCGTAAAAATGATGCTTTATATCGTAATGTATACAGATGTGGCGAATGAAAATCCACTCGTTACGGTAGTAGCAACTATCTCTGCGCTACTTCGATTCGATCGACTCGATTTTTCTCAGAACCGGAAAGGTTATAAGAATTTCCATTTCAGGAGAAGATGCGGAAACCGTGTTCTCTGGGAATCCTTCCTATATGTACCTATTCACCGAGTTATCGGTGGATTTGCATATAGAAATTGTCTCTGCTTCTTGAATTTCATGGAAAAACGAATTAAACAACGAACGTTGGTGCAATAAATTCTTGGCGCTTCGTCTTTTCCCGGAAATGCAAATGCGACTTTTTTTGTGTCGTGCACGACGATAAAAAAGGAAACGACTTTTGTGCGAAATTCTCTTTATATGGAATGCGTTATCGTATTTGGATTCAAACAAGTTTTTATCAGCGACACGTAGAAGCAATTTGCAAAAATGTCCCAACTTAGATTTCATCATCGACCACCCAGTTACCGCGCGATAAGCGGCCGATCAATGTCCCTATTATCTCGGTTTCGACGAACGATCGTTGACGAAGATAACTGTTGAAAGGGCTCGATCGTGAAACTAAATCGCTCGCTCATGCGAAAGCAATTAGCCAAAGGACCGTAACTCCACCTCCGGTGAGTGACCACCCTGTGTACAGAGGATTCTTGCGGTTAACGGTCAGCTCGTCCTTCGTCACTCTCGTGGTTAACCGCAATTACATACTGGCCCGCGACGGTTCGTTATCAATTTAATATTTTTCTCGTGTCTCTCTGACATTTATATTAACTTTTCTTTTGAACGAATATTGCGTTCGTACAGGGTAAACAGTACCTACAGTTTTTGGCCTTTAACAGCTATTGGCCATCTTATAAGAAAACTAATTTATGCGACTTTTAAATAAGGTCATTAATAAAAAAGGATGAACTTCCGAATCGCGAAAACCGAATTTTTAGCTGAAATTTGGCACACAGCTATGTTGTAATATTAAGAGACTTCCCTCAAAAGGATTCATGGCGCATATAAATATTTGTCGAGATATTGAATTTTTCAAGTTATTATTTAGCATGGTTGAAGAGTTGAGTTCCGAAAACCGAATACCCTCGATTCGACTGATATTTTGTACCTACAGATCTATTATTAGTGACCCAACCCATGTGTGAGCGGGGGGAGTGTGGGATTTTTACCCACTAAAACCCCTCACGGTGACCGTCCACCTGCAGTAGGGAGGACCCGGGAACCCGTTTGGACACCACCGGTTCCTCCCCAAAGCAGGCAGGGGGAGTCGAACCCCCTCATCTCGGGGGGAGACTAAACTCCCCCGGCATACCTAAAGAAGGGCGGAGGGTGACGGTCACCCAGACCCTCCGCCGACGCCTCGAGGGCGATTTGCCCTAGGGAGCCGTGCCGGGCCATTAAAGTGACCCAACCCAGACCCAACTCCGACACAACAGAAAAATTTGGAATTAGTAACGTTAGAAAACCACGCGAATAGTTAAATCCTAGAGATATTAAACGCGCACCTAAAAATCTATTTAGCAGTGATCTTGTAATCAGTAACGGAAGGTCTGTGCAAAATTTTAGCCCAATCGAACGTATCCAGTTTTCACAAGTTCGCTTCGACCGTGCTGAATAATAATTTAAAAAATTTAGATCTCGAAAAATATTCAAATTCGCCAAAAATTCTTTCGAAGGAAGTCTTGTAATATTAAAACAACATTCAACTAGAAATTCGATTTCCGCTTTTCGGAGATACAACCATTAAAAAAATTCTTTTTTGTTAAAATAGTAATTTTTAAATTACCAACAGCTGTATTGTTTTCCCCATATGTTTATATAGTATATGTATATTCATATATTTATACGTAAGGCGAGAAAGGACACGCGAGCTTCTCGATACTTAGCCAAGAACACAATGAACCGCCGATCGGGAGTACTCGAATAGAGGATAAAGAGCAAAAGAGATAGAACTAGAGCAAGGGGTGGGGTAAATAGGTAGGATAAAGGAAAGATGGTACCGGAGAGGAGGAAGAGGAGAAGGAAGTTTGGAGTACGGATTATAAGAAGAGGCAGCTCCTTAATCTTTCAGCAATTCCCTTAATTAACCGGCAACAATAGCGGAGCCCTCGTTCGATCCTGCAGAGAGTCCGCAATGCTACCGGGCGATGCCAGGCTCCGCATTTACTTCCCTTGCCAGCGACGCTCCGCCATTGAAACCTATCCGTAGAGACCGTCTGCTCTTGAACGATGTCTCGAACTTGTACCTACGTACCAAAGTCCGATAGCTTCCTCGTTCGACGACTAACTTATTCTTCGACAACTTTTCCGGATCCGTTCTGCTAAAAGGATTAAACATTTTTAACGTGGGCATTTGTATTCATTTATTTCCGTTATTTCTCGTGATTAAATACCCAGCTGACTTTGCGAGAGACCGAATCTATCGCTCGATATATGTTCATCTTCCTTTGCTTTGATATCGTGTACGTACATATATATATAAAGATGTATGTACATCGAAGACGCTTTGGCAGCCCCTTCCAGCAAAACTTTGGCCTTTCTTTCGACTCGTAGCGTCGTCTAGTTGATATCAGGAACATCGATGTCTGATAGCATGTCTCCTGACTTGCGAAGAAGCCATGCCCATCCTCCTTTAAGCAATCCAAGTTGAATCATCCGCTCCATATTCCTCTGCCAATGTCAATCGCGACTTTGGCATTGGAGGAAATAAGAATTTCGTCGAGGCGATCGCATCGTTGCTAGTTAATGAACGGTTTCACGAGTACGGGAAAGTCTATTTTCTTTTAATTTGCAAGATATAAAGCTTCCAGAGTTATTTACTTTAATAATGCTAAAGAAACAACTGGAATGACGAGCGGATTCGATAAGGGGGAGGAGACGGATAAAAAGGTTTGAACTAGGAGAGCTTTCCCGTGTCCTTCCTGCGGTTCACCTAATGTAAATTTACTGTCGGTACGTTACTTTTAGACGTTCCTTTCTTACGGTCGTGTTGCATCTCGTGCATCAAAGCTTTTCCGACTCCAGTTTCACCTTTTTTCCAAGTTTCATGTACCTACTAAAAAAAAAGAACGTTGAGGACGTTCGAAGTCCATCGATTCCAGACGCGCCAAACGATAGTTTGGTTAAATTCGTGTCTCTGCTCGTTACTCGAATCCCTAGTAAGTCGGACAAATCCCTTTTCCTGATCGACTACCGGCCAAGCGCGCTAAACGTTCTTTCCGTCTAAGAAAAAGATCTTTTTCTTTCAAGAAGATCATTTCTAGCCGGACGAGAGAAGAGCCTCTCGCAAGGGACGTCTCGGGAGAGTTGGTTTCACCAAGAGGCTACTCTTCGACGATGGATTCATCAGGAAGGATTACGGAAGATCTTCTGGGAGAACGGTCAGGCGCTACCATCTTGAAATCCTCTTGAAAACGTTCTCTCAATGCGCTCGCGGCTCCTCGAGGTAACATTAATGACGGCACTTTCGATCGAAGTAAATGGGATGACCGACAGCGACGCCGGAAGAACGCTCCTCCATACTTCCACGAGCATACCACGTGCCTTGCGTTATAGTTCTTGAAGAATTGGGAGGCGAACGGCGCCCCTTATCGAAGCGTGGAGCACGATCTCAAGTGCGCTCGAAGAACGAATTGATTTTGATGGATGGAGGTTGCTCCCGAAGACAGATCCCTGGTATCACGATCGAAACGATTTTAATCCAGACAAGATAAGAAATCGTCCTTACTTCTACAACAATGCCAACGAGTGGTTTAGAATCTGGCTTCGTCAAAAAAGGGTAAGAAGCCCAAATTTTGCCTCCCTAAAGCTTTTTTTTTAGCATTTCTCTAAAACCAAATCAATCTTTTAATGAGAAAAAATTTTTATAAATCCCTTGGAAACTTAGTAAAGAAGATCTGCGATCAATATTTTATAAAATTGCATACAGACAAAGTGATAACAAGATGCATTATTTTTGGTTATTCAAAAAACAACAGGTTGCAAGGATTGAGCGCGGGGATGAAGTTTGGGTTCCTTACCTTATACAGAGTGTGCCAAACTGATCACTCCAAGGATAATCCACATGTTCACATCGATGATTTGAGTCGAAAAGTCTAATACCATTTTTCGAACTTTGGCTTACTTAATGAGTTATTAACTAATTACGATCGGCCAATCACGGCTAGGCGTGAGACGAAGCGGAAGGCGGATCACTCTAGGTCGTTCGTGCGTGAGAGACGAATCGGAAAGGAGAGATTTCCACGAAAAAGAACGTTATACGCAGCTGCTTGTCTTCGATTTTCGTGGATTTCTCTTCCTATCGCTTCGTCTCACGCCTAACTGTGAGCTTGAGTATGGCCGTTTTTCGCAGCCTATCGCTTCCGCGCTTCGTGATTGGCCGATCTTTGTTAGTTAATAACTCATTAAGTAAGCCAAAGTTCGAAAAATGGTATTAGACTTTTCGACTCAAATCATCAATGTGACCATATGGATTACCCTTGGGGTGATTAGTTTGGTACATGCTGTATAAAAAATTCGTATTCTAACCATAAATAAGGTTTTTCTTCACCGGGAGCTTCTGGCACAAGCCAAGTCTTTCCAATTTGCAATTTCGTTCTACTCGCTTTACGATGTGGCATAAAGCGCCGGTAAGTTATCCGCGAAAAAGTCGTCGCTTAGAGTTTCCGTGAAACTTGGTTTCGCGCTCACAAATACGAAAAACAAAAATGTTCTCCGCGAATCGGGAGAACGCCCGAAGTGTTCCTTTCCGCGAAAAAGAAACGTCGAAACATTTTCGAGAGAGGGTAGTAGTCGCGCCTACGGAAACGCCCGCGTTTCTCGTGTTTTCTGAGAAGCCTATATAACGTGAAAAAAAGCTCGTGCACCGCGTTCCACTCGATCCTGCGGGAAAATATCCTGAGAAAAGGCCGTTTCCTTTCTCTTTTCAGCGTGGCCTCTTCCATCGACCGGGAGAAAATATATTTAAATAAGTAAACAGAGAATCCGTATTCCGACTGGTGCAGTTGCAACACACTCTTGCTTCGATTCGTTCGAAGTGTGTCGGGCAAAATGCCAGCTCTTTGATATCGAAAAGATATCTCACTTTTTCACCAACACTCGTGCTAAATCCAATTCAAAGGACTTGGTCCGCCCTGTGCGAACGGTTCCAGAGTTTTTAATCGAGCAGAGAGAAAGGGAGACAGAGAGATGTTAACGACGTAGGTATATAGAAGGTTAGACGTTGCGCAAACAGCATTGCTGCCCGCCTGTCGGAGAAGCAGAGAATGCGGAGAAGCGTCCCAGGTGCGGCCGAGCGTGTATCGTCGAACCGATCATACGCAGGGCATTATCCTCCCGCACCCGCCATCTCGATTCGATTCGATTTGCATTCGACCGCCTGAATGCATCCATTGTGTTTATCTCATACCTCCATGTTCCAGCTACGTGTAATCCGGAAAAGAAAGAAAAAGGGAGAGGAGGTTGGTACCTACCTGGTCGCACATTAATTAGAAAATAATTAAACGTAGCAATTTCCAGCATCCTTAATTAGTTGAGCGAGCAATTACAGGAGGTGGAGGAAGAGGAGGAGTAGAAGAAGAAGAAGGAGTGGAGCTTTCGTTATCGAACTTGATATCGGAAGTAAATTCGAGCAGGAAGAGAGTGAGGGAGAGAGAGAGAACGATAGAACACTTGGTGCAATCGCAGTAGTTAAGCGAATGCGAGCGAGCGAGAGTCCGGATCCCGTAAGTTTCCATCTGATAGGAAGCCGAGCGACGCTTGCCTCGGACGTTCTTGATTTCGCTCCGAGTCGCACACCCTAGGTAGCCACGCGCACAGTCCAAAACCGCTAATGGCACTTGCCACGGGGGATGCGGGGAAGAGAAAGAGCGAGGAGGGTTCCTATGTACGTGAAGTTAGTACCGCAAGTTTTCATTTGGAAAAATTAAGGATTGGACAGGTTTGTGCTAGATTTGTGATGACTCGTGCCATAAATAAAATGTTTTAAAGTATTTCCAATTTTGTTTAACTCTAAAATGAACACCCGAGGACTGAGATTCCCAAAAGCTTTTATTTATTCCCTTCTACGTCGCCCCATACGAGCTTCGTGCTCGTGCCCCCCTTTTATTTTTCTGACGGTTAGTGTGGAGTGTACCTATGTCAGTTTCGGATCTGTGTCTTTTCCCTAAGGTACGTTCTTTCTCTTTTTCTGAAACGTAACGGGCTTTCGAGGCCTTGGGTGTACCTTAAACGTTAATTTTGTATGGGCCTGAAATGGTATGTGTTTACTGCGGAAGATCGATTTGTGGTGAACATCATCAAAAAATATGACCTCAATATCATCATTAGTGCCTGCCTTAAATATTAAATACCCTAGCGTCTAAGGTTCTTTTTCTAAGGAAGAACATAAAATATGATATATTGTTCTAGTTGTACACTTATTGTTAATGTTTATATTGAAATATGTGATATTTTACTATATTATTCGTTTCAATGGTTTCGTTATTTATTTGAAGAGTTTAAAATACTTGTATTCTATTTTTATTTTTAGAAAACTATTTTCTGTGAGAATACTTTCTGTTTCTCTTAGTTTGATTTTAAAAATACACGAGACACTATTTTTTTATGAAGTTATTTTTTGTGATTTATGTTTTCTTTTCGTATCTTCATATAAATATTGTTAAAACTCATGAAAAAAGAAAAGTTCATTAATTTTAATAGTAATGTATTTCCTTTACCTAATTAAAATGATAAAGTACTCTTATAGCGTTCTAATGAGAGATAATTCTCTCCCACAAATTATTATTACTATTATCGTTGGCTTAGTGTGGTAAAAGAAAAATAGATGAGCACGAAATATCATTTAAAAAAATGTAATTGAGCAATGTAGGTCTGCGCAATGTGCAATAAGTGACAGAAAAATGGTGTTTCTGTCAGGGTTAAATTATTTTTTTTATATCTATATTTGGAAATAAAATTTTGAATCCGTTTTTCAAATTTGTCCAAAGTTTGTTAATTTTTGTCTAGACTGTATCGCGAAAATGAATGACCTTATCATATTTTTTATAATGACTCATTTTGTTTTACTCAGCGATCACAACCTAGCACAACTTTAAAATTTAAACTGTTTCGAAAAAAAAATCTTGCTGTTAAAAAATAATTGGAAATACTTAAAAAATGTTTCTTTCCGGCACAAGTCAACACACACCTAGTATAAACCAGTCAAAAAGTTGCGGTGCTTACTTCACGGATATGGGTTCTTTCCTCGTGTTCCGCTAGGAAAGTCGCTCGAGGGTTCGCGGAAAACGTAGGAGTAACGTCGTAACGCGAAAGAAGCGTATCGTCTGTAAGTAAATTTCATCTTCGTCCGTCTTGTTCGAGAATATTACTCCAATGGTAAAAAAAAAATTAAAGCGTATAATTCTTTGTAAAAACTCTCGGTAAAATTCTTTCTAAATCGTGCACCGTCGGTGCTTGGAAGGGATGCGAGGAAAAACGTAAGTAACTTTTCAACATAGTACGCTCGTGCCTCGAGCACTACGTATTCTATTTCGAATCCTTTCTTTCTCTCTCTCTCTCTCTCTCTCTCTCTCTCTCTCTTTTTCTTCCTTTCTTTTTTCGTATCGTCGTTTGTCTCTCCTTTTTCTCTCGCTTCTCGTTTTCCTGTTGTATTTTTTCCACTCGTTAAAAAATAACTTTATAATTGTACAAGGATACGCTTTAACATCTGCAGGAAAGGTCCATCTACGAATATTTTTCGTAAATCCGGCAGGACATGAAGTTTCTCTCCTTTGAAGGATTTACTCATTTGAAATACATTTCGCTCATCCATAATGTATCTCGTTCTTCCCTTCTTTCTTTCTCCGGTTCTTTTTTCTTTTTCGCTTCTAACGGTACGATTTTTCTCTCTCTCTATTCCCCTCCTGCTTTTCCCACTTCCCTCCATATTTCATGCGTTTTCCTCATAATTTCTTAACTACAAACTGCAACGTGGGGCAATTGCGTTTTCACTGAATGTTTAGCCGTATCGATTTCTCGACACCACTATCGATAAGATTCACGCACACGCCCGACGAAAATCCCTTAAGTTTGGGCGACGTAACGAACCTTTCGAGGCAAAAGGGGAAACTTTGCGACTTATTTTTTCGTTAACTCCGGAAAGTCGCGAGACAGGGGGGCGGAAGTTCACTGGGAAAAGTTTGAAATCGTTGAAGCGCGAAACCGTCCTCGCTAGAACACCTTCGAAAAACTTTTTCTTTCAGACTATGGCCCACGACCGTCGTTATTTTTATGATAATCGTTCGTGACATTCATTATCGCCATGATCTTAAGAAAAATGTATTTCTCGAGAGTCGCGTTATCGTGCCACCTAATTGCAAGACTTAAGAAACTTTGTACGTGTTCGTGTATATTCGATTTATAATCGCGAACGTAGACAAAATGTATTTCCATAAAATTACAGCAATACCTTGCATAGTCCGGGTAATCGGTACCATCGATTTAACCCTTAAACATCACTCACGGGGTAGCAGAGTCCCCCACCACATACATTTTCGGAAATATTTAACGCTATAAATTTCTTTTTTATGTTTAAAAGTTAAATAAAACTGTTTAATTACAACTATTATATGCCTTTAGTATATTTCATAATAAGAAGTCCTAACTTTTTCTACATTTTACGTAGTGTAGATGTGTATGCTAAAAGTAGCTAGTTGTGTTAAGGGTTAAATTCGGACTAATCGAAAGACTAACTACATACAAATAAAATTTTCATTTTAAATTTAAAAAACCCCTCTCACAAAACGATCCTATAAAAAGTAAAAAATAATAGTTTTAAATCATTGTTGACCCTCAAGTGCGTCGAAGACGCTAAGTAAACAAAATAGAGAGTTAACTGTCGGTGGACTTGGCGGTGTCCCGATGAATTTAAGGGTCAATAATAATTTTATACTATTGTGTTTTACTTTTTAAGGGATCGTTTTATGTAAGGGGTTTTTATTTAATTTTTAATTTAAATTCTAGTTTCATCTTTTTAAATTTTATTTTGTCGATAAAAATCCTTAATCCATTTCGGAAAAGGGCTCATAACTTTTAAACAGCTAGACAGATTTCCATCATATGCACTTCTGCACTTTTCTTTCGGTTGTTTCTCCTCATACATTCCATGTAGCAAAGAAATGCAATAATTTTCTTTCGGCGAATTGTAAGACTACGTTCGATATTGGGACTAACATTCATACTGTGATCTGACACTTTTTCAACCATTCCAATAATTCTTGTAAGTTATACAGCCGTTAAGTCTTGTACATAATATATGGGAAAACCCGAAAATTTGCGTGTACAAATAATTGCATAAAACTTTTTAGCAGATTCAGTAGATTGTTTCAAGTAAAAAAACTGTTTTTAGTGTTCCGTACTTCAAAAGGAAAAACGGAACCCTTATAAGATCAAACTGGTGTCCGTGCGTCCATCTATCACAGAGGTTTTTCTCACAAACTATACAACGTAGGAACTTAAAATTTGGCATAGTGTGAGGTCTTGATGATGCGCACATAAGTCAACGATAAGAAAAAACAATATTTTAAATTAAACTAGAGGGTCAGTTTGGTTTCAAGAAAAAAAAAAAGTTTCGTTTAATATATCCTACAAGGTAGTATTTGAAAGACCTATTTGTAAGGATTCTCAAAATATTTTTATTATAATTTTAGGTTCAATGGCTTTGATGATATAGCTCAAAATGTGCTAAAAATGACCGCCTCGCTTCCTGTTGTCCTAAGTTTCTGAACCTTAAATTTTAATTTTAACAGGGTTAGCAGGTATTGATCCATAGATTACTGGAAAACTGCCTGAATTTTCCACAATGTAATAGTTGCTGAGAAAAAGTACTTTTTTATGTAGGACAATTCATTAATTTTTCAGTTAACACAAACAAATCTGGATAAGATTACAATATTAATAAAATAAAATGTGTAAAATAAAATTTTTTCTTAGCCTATCGACTGCCCTTTGTTGTATTGGTACAGCACCCTAATTGTGCGAACCCAACTCGACTAATTGTGCTAACGAAACTGGACTAATCGAAGCCGAACTATGAGAGGTATTGCTGTATGCGGAATTAATATCCTTGATGGTCAATTTATTCGAACAGCGGGGAAGGCGTTCGTTCGCGAACGAAAAAGAAAGGCATTTCGCTTCCCTTTCGTCGAAACAAATAAACCACCGCCCTTCTCGAGTGCGTCACTCGAGTCGCACTCGAGGATGAATGGTCGTTCGGGAGCGAACGAGCGCCTAACCAAGGGAGTATATCGGTAGGAAGGGTGGAGCTTGATTGAGAATTATAGCCGGAGCATCGAATCTCTCTTGCGCCGTTTATATCAGTTACCGAAGCGAATACTCTAGGGTAAACTTCATTGATATCCGTTGCCTTTCGCCTCGTCAAATTCCGTTCCGTAAATTTCGATCGATCTTTAGGAAGAATCGCGTTAAAAAGCTCTCTTACGTGGGTGTCGGTAAACGGACGAGAACACCAAAGTTAGTTGGGTTATCGGCTGTGCCTAATTTCGTGTTGCAAGGGGAGTCGAGCATAGATCGATAACAGGCTTACATAGATAATTCTTGTTCCTCCTTTGTGTATGTTCACGATGAGCGTGCGATAAATCAGCGAGAGGGGTCGATCTCCGAGCGTTGTAACAGAGAGACCGACGCGTGCCATGCGAGTAAACCGTTGAATCATCGATGAAATCATCCCTCAAAATTTATCGACATTTACCTTAAACGCGTTCCCCTAGAATTATTCTATAATATATCATGCTCGTTTATCGATCGAAGATGGTCGTCAATTTTCAACAAACTTACGATAAATCTTAGGATGGAGCTATACCTACTACGAATGCTTAACAACAGGGTGATTTTTGACGCAGAGTCGATCGGGTAACCTCGTTCGATCGATTTCCAACCTACAACGCGAACTGCTATTCGCCTCACGTGTATCGTCCGTATTGATAGGACCGACACTGGAATCTACTCGCGTACACCGATATGGAGCGTACTTCCTGTATGCAGGAGGCTATCAAATATTCAACGACCAACGTAGGTCAGCCACAGGATCTCACGGCTTTTCGATGGATTTTAAGCATATCTATTCGGTCTCTAGCGCGAGAATACAAATTTCCAAACGTTCCGCGCTTCAGCGGACATCGAAGCGCATTCGAGCGTGTTACTAAGCTAATTATGTCGGTAACGGGTAAAGGAGACATCTCTCTCTCTCTCTCTCTCCCTCTCTCTCTCTCTTACTCTCTAATCATTAATTTTCTACTTTTAATCGTTTTGGAAGTCCAGGGCTCGAGGTGTACCGTGTCACCGACACTCGATTTTTTATATCTACGTTTCGTCGAGATCACTCTCTGTCCTCGAGTTCTCGATAAAAACGTTTCTACAAAAGCTACATGAAAAAAGCCCACAAAGTGAAAGTATGACTTCGTTTAGCTTAAATCAACTCGAAATAGAATAATGTATGGTTGTATCCGTTTGAACAGGTAAATACGAATAAGGTAAGGAGTGCGACATAATGAATTATTAAAGGCTCGAAACACGTGTTTTTTTTATTTTCAAAAGAAAATCTCAATCCCAATTTTCACGTCTGTAACATCTTCAGTTTCCAATATGTAGGTACCCTTATTCAAAAAAGTCACACTCTCTTTTCCACCCCCCTTGAGTCGATTTTCGGAAAATGGTGAAACACGTTTTTTTTTTTTTTTATTCTCAAAAAAGGATCTGAATCTTAATTTTCAGGTACATAATATGTTCGGTTTTGGAGATATAGGTATGCTGGTAGAAAATGAGTTCACTTCCGTAGGAACGGAATTTCTAAAAATCCTTCTTTAGCGGGTGCCTGCGTCATGAAACAACTGTGCCTTCAAAATTTCAGGTTTTTAGGTTATGAATCAGTCAGTCAGTCAGTCAAAACATGTAATTTTATACAGAGTGATAAAAAAGGTCCGTAACTTGAAGGGCTTATAGTACTCATCGAGAGGCGTAAAATATATCTAATAGACATGGATCCTAAAATCAACCTTTTCGCTGTAAATTAACTTTTATTATTAATAAAATAGTGATGGTTACCGCGAGTCTCTTGGCAACATATTGAATGTAAACAGATGAATTTACTTAGAAATACACTAGTTCAAGGTTGCCAATGTACGTTTATTATGAAAATAACCGAAAGCTATTACTAACATCAACAAAGATATTACTTCGTACATACAAGGATATAGACAGATCTTTAGTAGATATTTATGTAGCACCTGGTAAGCGTTATTCTCACGTTATTAATAATGCTCATTTATTATTCTAATGAGGCAATGGCGAATATGCATTTTATGTATGGTGTTGCCGATGGGAACACTTGTGTAGCCCGTCGTTTGTACATATGGAAAGGTATCCTAATCGTCGTCTTCCATCTCCAAAACTCTTTAAAAAGATTCATCAACGTGTATGTGAATTTGGTTCTGTTGGATTGAACGTTGACCTCCTTAGATATTTAACGTAGTTTTCTTTATATTAAAAACTCAATCTAGCATTTCTTAGAATGCATACGTAGGACCGAATACCTCGTAGTCGAACAAGGGTCCTCTAATCTTTGTTTACATTATGCTTCGGGTTTGGACGCTGCTTGCAGTTCTTTATACTTCTATTCACTCCTCCAGCGATCGTACTAGCCTAAAGACGTTTCTGTTTCGTGCTCTTATAAAGAAAGAGAAATATTAAAAAGACTTGTTTTATATAAAGACTAGTACATTTCATTACCCATATCCTAACAGGTTTATTCATGCCATATTGTGTAAACTTCGGGCGGCCACGATCTGTTTCTACCGTTAATAAAGAAGAACATATTTTGAGGATAATAGACGAAAATCCAACAATTAACACCCGAAGGATTCCAGCGGCTGAGAATATATCAGCCATTATTTTGTCGTGTTCTTCATGAACAATACTACATCCATATCAACTTCAACGAGTTCAGACCTTAAAACCTTGTGATTTTCTGACAAAATTAGCATTTTGTGACTGGTTGTTAAGAAAATACAATGAAAATCCGCAATCAATAATCGTGGATTAGTCCTACTGGGGATCAAAAAAATTGTCGAGAAAAATGTAGCGATTTTGTGAATAGTAGAAATTTGCTGAGCTCGACACCGTTGTAACTCGTGGACTATTCATCTGATTGGAAAATGTTTCTAACAAAAGTTACAGGAAATCGCATGCTCTATAATTTTTGTAATAGCTATTTTGGGCCTAGGTGGCGCTGGAGAGAAGTTATACTCGAAAACATGATTTTCGGTACTATTTTTCCAATATAATGACGCGAGCGGTTGTCGCTTAAGGTCGCATTAATGAGAACATCGAACTGTACAAATCTACCAAATAAGGACTTTCCTTGATCATTTTCTAGTGAAAATGTACCCATTGACTGGACTAAGATAGATAGCAAGAACCTACCGCAGAGTAAGTTTCACTTGAGATTCTTGAGACGATATTTTATCGCCACTTTTCTTCGATGTAACGTTGCCCCCCGTAAGAAAGAAAAAGGCTGGGCTTTTATAAATATACAGGGTAACTCGAAATTATCCAAACTTCGCTTTTTTTTTCGACTCATCCAGTCGTCGAGGATATATTAACTTCGCTGGGAACGCATTAAAGCGAGCTTTCCTTTCGCCGGATATTTCTTTTCTTCTTCCTTTCCTCCCCCACAGTTACTATAGCGTTGACACAGGGTGCCTTTTCTAATTTCCTCGGAGAAGATAAATTCGGCTTCTTCGCGAGACTAAAGTCGTATTACGTATGTACGCGTATCGATGTGTTAGCGGGACGGTACCGGTGGCACGATATCGCGAAGAATAATAGGTCCCTCCCGTTTACCGTCGAAAGAGTCACGGTTCTTTTATTAAATCGTAATATCTCGATCCCTGTCGTGATCTCGGTAGAGATTTACGCTCGAGATAAAGGCGAAAGCATGAGAGAAAGAAGAGGGAAGGAATAGGAATTCATTCCTCTCGCTTCTCTTTCTTCCACTTGTTTTCTACTTTCAGAGGACCTTTTCTCTACGAGTTCGCGCGTACAACCGTAGAATCCAATGTAGTCGAGAAAAGGACCCGTTTCGATTCATGGTCCGCACACTCTGGTATTTTCTTAATACACAACCGACACCTGACGTATCGCGGAAGGGGGAAAATAATTGAAACTTGGTCGGGGGTGGACTCGCAAAGTCGCCGAGGAAGAGGATATACTTTTCGAGAGAAAATATTGGATTTCGCAAGAGTCGTAACACGAGATGCACGTTACACGGAATAAATTACCTATTTTTCTTTCTCTCTCTTTCCTTCTCTCCCACTTTTTCTTCCTCTTCCAGTCGCCCTTTTATCTAAACGTCGACGTTCTCGCATCGGAGTATCGACGATGCAAATGTAAGATATATCGCTCGAGGCAGCACCTGCTCTTGCGCAATAAAATTGACCGCTTTCATTTTTAAATCCAGAATTAGGTGAACGTATCTCTCGGTCTCACGATCGGACTCTTCGATCAAACAAGATTCACCCTTTCCACAACATAGGTTTGCGGTTACGTAAGTTGTTAGAAATCACTTTAAGGGGTCAAAGTGGTCGTCGGTGAGATAGCCGAGAGCCGGAGAAGCTTTCAGGCGGATGGACGACACTTAAAAGCACCGTTGAAAGATCTATAGACTTGTACCGGTAGAGTACCGATAACCGACAGCGAACTTTTCGACGGTGCCCTTCGTTTTCTCTTCAAAAACTCATAAGTTGTTCCCTAGAGACACTTTAGGATAATTAAGAGAACGGCCGATAAGAACATCGAAGATAACGAAGTTGAAAGCGAACGGCGGTGGAGGTGGTATAATAGGGGTTACAACGGGACGAACACAAACACCTTGTACGATTGGAGTCTCGCGCGTCTAGGCACGGCTATGTATTCGCCTCGTTCGCGAACGATCGTGAAATACCCTCCTCCTCCTTCCATTTGCAGTCCCAGTACGGAGAGCTTCTGGACTGTCTGGAGAGTATAATGGAACTTCCTGACATTTCGAAAGCACGGTGCGCTCGGCCTTTGTTCCAGACGTAAGAGAATGTCATCCCTTATTGCGACTACCCTTCGGCATCGGCTGCTTCCTCTCGCGAGAGGAAGGCGGAGCATCGAACGCGCGTCTTCTCTTCGATCGAACGCGACTCAAACTCGAGAGAGACAGAAAGGGGTGGGGTACTACTTCTTAAACGTTATAGGAATGCAAGAATTTATTTCCGGACATTCCATCGAGTGGTAGCCGGACGTTTTTTCCTCTCGACCGATCGAATCGCTTCTTAACGTTCGTGACATCTTCGAGATCCAATTTTTATTCCTCGAAGCTTTTAATAGAATTCACTCTGTTCGCGCTGTCGTCGTCGTTCGCGACACCTTATACGTACCTATATTTTTCTCGTTTAACGAGCAACTATTTTCGATCGTTCGAAAATGTCATTTTCGAGTCTCATGAAATTTATTAAAGTTCCTCGACCAGCTTTTACCACCTTTCAAGCGAGTGCAGACGGATATCCAAGAACAAGTAATTACTTCTGAAACAACGTCTGTAGTACCTATATTGCTTTCAGTTAGAAGGAAAGTAGCATGAGTAGGTACTAGTTATGTAAGAGTAAAGAAGCCAACCCCAGTCGAAATTTTAACCTTGGTTTGGCCCTCCAAAGCCTACTTTCCTTTGTTGTTTCTATATGCCACTTGAAATAAGATTCGCTTTTACTCTACCAACGTGATGTAGGGGGAAGTCTTGGGGTAGGCTTAAATCGAAGTTTAACGAGTGATCTAAACTTTGGTTTGACCCTACACAATGGTCAGAGAGTTTGAGTAGGAGCTAAGCAAGATTTCTATACTTCGTTTTGACACTGAAAAGCTTTCGTTCAATTTTCTACTACGAACATTTGTAGCTAATATAGAGTAATTTGAAAATGACCTAAAAATGTCAAAAAATTGTCTTGTTCCTTTAATTTTTATGACCAGTAGAATTTAAAAAAAATATTTTTCAATAATTTTTATACAAATTTTCAAAAATAATAAATCAAGGTGTGGTAAATAAATATTTCTAGATATTATAAAAATATCAAGAATCTTGCAAGAATCAAGACACGAAATTGATTGTCAAGATCAAGACATACTAATTCTCGATTGTAAAAAATCAAGACAAGTATGTTCGATTCTTGTCTTGAATCCATCACTACTTTGTTTTGACCCTCAAATGGTTAAAAGCATACATCACTGCCACTTAGAGGTTGAAACCGAAGTTTATTCAAACTCAAACTCCTAAGAAAGCATTTTGGAGGATTACATCGCTGTTAAAATTTCAACTCTGATAGTAATTCGAAGAACCTTGCTACTTTCGTGAAATTCGAAAAATTCATTTTCTATTTTCAAAACCGTTTTCAGTATCGAATCTAAATTACAAAAAAAGCAGAGTCGACACGTCGCGTTGTCCCACTTTTCTCCTCGCGTAATCAAAACGTGAAGAGGTAGAAACGTAGAAATTGGGCGGTGGAAAAGCCATGTCGCGAAATGATGATTCCAAGTGGCACGCGACTACGCGCCTGTACACGCTGATATCCTCGAGGGTTTAATTAAGCCGCGACTGCCTCTCGTGAAGCACTCTCGCGAAATAATTTCTTCGGATATATTAAAAAAAGTCCCTTTCTAGTCGGTCTTTTTCGAAAAAGACAACCGTTTGTCGACCGTTCACCACGACGGACGGTGGTGAACGCGAATTAGTTTGAAGAATTTAACGTAAACGGGATCTCGTTTATCTCTTTCCTTCGTTTCTTTAGAATTCTTACCTCGAACGCTTTCATTTACATTTTTATATGCTTTCCTGCGAGAAGACCGATTGGCACGTAAGGAAAAGAAGAAGTAGAATCGATCGAACTTCTTTCCTTTCTCGTCTATCGGTAAAGAATTCATTAAAGAGGGTGAAACATGGCGCGAAAGAGGACACGTTGAGGCTGGTACAAAAAAAGAACGAGTAAAGTACCTGCTCGAACCCTTTCGAGAATCGACGAGTTTCGAACGGACGAGGGACAAATTCATTAATTCGCGAGTCGCGCACGGGAATGGCTTTGAAGTCTTAACGAACCTCGAAGGCCTCCGCGAGCCATCGGGAAAAGAGGGCCTTAAGCCGGCTTTGCCAGAGTCACGTGTAAAACGAACAGAAGGGACGTACGAGAAGAAGGAAGAAGAGGATAAAGAGGAGGACGAAAGAAGTAGGACGACTTTGGAGCACCGAGAGAGAGAGAGAGAGAGAGAGTGAGAGACGAAAAGAGAGTGGGAAGATGTCTCGAGGTAGATGCTCGTTTCTGTTCTTTTTTAAAACCGCCGTCTCTCGAAAAGGCACGCGACGTCTCCTCCTCTCCGTGTGCACGGACTCGAATATTTTTCTAGAAAGTAAATAGCTTCGTAAGCATTTTCCTTTGCTCGTCCCGAGTCCTTCGTAACGTTCCATATTAGATTAAATTATTTATACCTTTCCTAATTTCAGAGATCATGTAAAATAAAATATTTGGAAGATTATCTTCGCTACGTTGACGGATCTACCGATTAATTGACTGACATCGCGTTTCTCTGCTAATATGACAAAGTGGAGATAAAATATCTCACGGATAGGTATACCGAATTCTAAAGAGAGATTCTGCCTTTTTCTATGAGTAGAACTTACTACTTTTGAGCACGAAAATCGGTAAAACGGCAACCGAAGAATGCAACTTCTTTTACGCTCGGCTTAAGCCCTTCGACTTTTCTACGTTTCCTCTTCCTTGCTTTTCATCGACCTCTTTGAGAAAGACAGAGAAAGAGAGAAGGGGGTGGGGGGGGGAGGAGAGAGACGTACGCTCTTCTCATGAATTCGAACGGCGAAACTCGCGTTGCATGGCCACCTCATACGCAGCGATTTCAGTCTCTTCTCCCCTTTGACTCTTTTCGATCCTTTGTCCTCCTCTTTCTTGAAATCGCGTACGATTCTTCGTCGGATCTAATAAAGTTCGAGGAGCGCCAAAACTCGTAGGATTGGAAAAGTTGATCGACTGTTTTCCGTTACCAGGACAAAGCGTTTCCCTCTTTTTCTATTCTTCTTTGAAACTGAATTACAATACAGCGTGCTCGATCGATTTTACTCAGAATTTCACACGTCAGAATAGGAGAGACCGGGGCTAGTTGTCCCAATTTTAGGTTTTTTATTTCTACAGATTTCTGTAGCTTATATTTTCGATTTTTTTGGTTACCATCATAAAGTTCAACCTCTTAGCAATACCATAGAAAATTTGCCGCTTGCATTGAAACGTTTTTAGTTCTTCTTTTTTCAATTGCAAACAAACGAGTTTTGTTGGAACAACTTACCCCGTTGACCATTTTTTAGATTTGCATAAAACTTGACATACCTACTCATATTTTTTGTATCGCTGGTGATGAATCCATGGTTGAAATTCCAAAGTTCAAAATGGCGGATCAAAATTTTTTAAAAATTTTGAAATTTCCATCATAAGTTCGTCACCAGCGATAGAAAAAACCTCTCATGGATAAGCTTTTATGTAGAATGCGAGACTATTGGCTCCCACCAATTTTGGCACAAAATATTGCTTGCGAGTCCGCCAGTAAACTCGTTAATTCCCAACGTTATCCAAAAATTCTACTATGTCCGATAGGCGTTTGTTATCCTCTTAGATAAGTAGGTAATAAAAGGAATGAAATTATGCGAAAGCGGGAAAGTTTGTTTTAAATTATTTAATAAATCAGTATTATCTGAAAACTAGTTGTATTTAAACAAAAAAATAATCACATCTAAAATCACAGAACATATATTTAGGTACATTGTGAAGACTTAAGATATAAGAAACAGCAACAAATTTTTTCCAAAACATTAAACTAATGAAACGAAAGAGATAAACTATTAAAACATTAATTATACAATTAATTACAAGTCGATTACACTTACAATTTTGCCAAGAAAATAAAACAAAAGTATTTTGTTAAGTATTTAAGTACTTAAATGATTAACATTAACAAATTTCATTTTTATAACGTCGCGTCTCTCTTAAGTCTCAACAATGTACTTGAATATACCTATGTCCTGTGATTTTAGATATGTGACTATTCTTTTGTTTAAATACAACTAATTTTCTAATAAAACTGATTTATTGAATAATTTATAACAAAATTGTATAACTATAATATCTATTTAACTAATCCTCTTACTTTCTTGTATAAAATTCTATTCATCTGGTTCAATTATAAAAGTAGTTATTCTACGTTACAGAGTGTCCGAATATTCCTAAGAATTACTGTATATTGCTGCAGCGCTACGCAGCCATTAAACACCGCCATCTCACTTGAATGGAACGAAAACCTAAATTCTGCCGAAAACTGATGAAGAAACAAACGTCACAGCAAAAAAATGCAAATGGAGCAAGTTGTCCCACATTTCATTGTTGGGATATCTTACCCCAAACGTGTGAGACAACTTGCTCCATTTTCTCAGGCTTGTTTCTCGAGTCATAGTTCAGTTAGATCAAGGAATTTTTTTTAAATTCCAACAAAGAAATGAAGCCGACAGAATTCTCTTTCTATTATATCCGTGAATTCGTGTGCAATCGATTTTCATTAGTGCCAAGAGATCAGTGTCGGATCTTGATTTCGTGGGGCCCCAGGCGCGACCTGTTCCGGAGACCCCTATTGATCCTACTAAGAATGGGATGGTTCGCTAAAATGAACAATGCAGAAAATGAGTGCACTGTAATCAAATGCAAGTTTTGGCGATTTGGAACTAAGCTATCTTTTTTGTTTAATTTACTATGTTTTTTTTTTAAATTGGCGTCAAAGACTTACTCAATACCCACTATGAAAATACATTTTAGAAGATATTAATTAAAATTATCTCCAAAATTGCCTGCAATTATTATTTTATAATTCTCATATTAACAGACAATAAAAATTTACTTTTGGTTTTCAAGGATGAGGCACCTAACGATTCTGATGTCCCCGCTTCGCTGAGGCCCTAGGTACACGCCTCGTGCGTCTGTGGAGTAATCCGCAACTGCAAGAGATGTTTAAGTAATGTACCCAAAGTACAATTGAGCTTATGAAAGTATGAATGAGTCTCTAGAAGGAACCAGGGGAAAACTAAACACAAAGACCCTACACTTTTCTTCACTTATCGAGACCTGCACACCATGCACCGGATGCGTTTCCCCTTTCAACCTAAGATACCAAAATCTTAATTGGGACAACTTGTCCCTGGGACTTTTAACCCCGGTATCTTCTACATGTAAACTAGCCCCGGAGGACGTACACTTACTGACAAAAGTTAAGAAACAAAAAAATGGTTTGAGAATTAGTGTAGTTTCTTTATCATCTATAGGATCTCGATCGAAGCAAAAAATACCATAAAGAGATAACACTTTATAAATCAATATACAATCATTTTTTTCGAATGTACTTCCATAAAGACTAGATTTAATATCAAGTCGAAGTGCGCAACAAACGGTATTTAACAAAAGTTAAGAAACATACTTTGCTTGACTTGTATAACTACATTTAACAAAAATAATGTTGTGTATAAATAATTCAATTAAATAACTTAATAAGATGTTGGATAACCGTTAGATTTTATTAGTGCGTGACATCTGTATGGCATTGAATCAATTAACCGAACACAAAATTCAACCGGTATTTTGCACCATATTTTTGTAATTTGTTCCATTTATTCTGTTGTGTTTGTATAAAAATGACTTCTCAATTAACGTTTAGCATACTTCCACATGTGCTCTATAGGATTCAAGTCCGGAGGTTGACTTGGCCACTTTAGTACATTTACATTTTCTTCTATGAGAACATTTTTAATGTATTTAGTCGAATGTTTCGGATCATTATCATGTTGAAATGACCACCCTGGTGACACTACCTCATTAGCAAATCGCACCATATGATTTTGCAAGATGTCCCGATACACCAATCTGTCTAAGGTTTGTTGTATTTGAATTATTGGATCAGGACCATTGCGCGAAAAACAATCCCATACCATCACATTACCACCACCAAATTTAACTGTTGGTTTCAGGTACCGAACGTTAAATCGTTCTCCGACAGGACATCGCACGTTACTCTTAGAGTCATTTCCGGTTAATATATGACCATTCAGTGACAGTCCAGTTTATGTACTCCTTAGCAAACTCCAATCGGGCTTTTTGATTCTAATTAGAAACTAGGGGTTTCCTAGATAGTTTACGTGAAAATAGATTATTCTCATTTAAACGGCGGCCAACTGTCCTGCTGTTGATGTTTTCGAGGAGTAATTCGACGATCTAGCTTTAGATCAGTTTTGTGCGATCTACCTGCTCGTGATGCCGTTTTAACAGTTCCATTTTTAAAAATTCCTTTTATGATCTATGTAACAACATGCATTCGGAATGTCAATCTTTCTTTGGCCTTCTTCAAACCTTGCAACTACTTTTTGCATCTCGGCCGTAGTTAGGTGTTGCCTTCTTGCCATATTTAACAAAGTTTTTTATCTGAACAACATTCGACGATGTCAAAGAAGAGACTAAAATTGTCGATACGTGTTTGTTTTACATTCTATACCTTATTTATTTCTAAAAGTCTTACGTTTGTTAACCTTTGTCGCATATCATTTGTTTCGCACTTCAACTTAATAGTAATTCTCGTCTTTATGGTAGTACATTCGACAACAAAATTATTATATGTTGATCTATGAAGAGTTATCTGTTTATATTATTTTTTTGTTTCAATGTAAATGCTATAGAGTCTAAAGAAACTACACTATTTCCCAAATGATAATTTTGTTTCTTAACTTTTGTCAGTAAGTATATATCTACAATTCGACAAATTTTGAAAGAATTTATGTTTAAAAATGGTATTCGTGGATGAACGTACGTAAATCATCGACGAATCGGTAACACATGGAGTCCACTCCCTTTCTCCCTTCCGTGATAAACGTTTTTCACTTTAATGAGATTCCAGAAACACCGATCCACGATCGTGTCCGCATTGTCGTTTAGCGGGCGCTGCGCTACCGCATCCGCGGGTGATGCAAGGGGGTCGATAGGGGTGAGACGATGGTGGGGATGCGCTGCCGGCTGGGTTGCGCCATTGTTCCAAAATAATCGGAGACAACGATGTGAACGAGGAAGACTACGGCTCGGAGGAGCGGTTCGAGCGAAATGGAGCGAGTCACGAAACGATATGTTGCCATCGAAGAGAAGCGAATGTTTAAAAGTCACCGTTCGAAGAAGATAATAAAGCTCGCTCGATTATCCTTCGATGCTGTTCACGTCAAATTCCCTTTCTTCCTTTTTTCTTCCTTCGACTCTCGTAAGATGAAGTCGTTCGAGAAAAACTTTATTCCTACCATTGTCCCCTTACCTCTATTATTTTCCTCTTTTTTTTCTATTTTTGCTTTTATAAAGCGAGTACGACGACGGTCTAATCTTTCATGGAAGAGCGATTGGTGCGCGTTGAATAAAGAAAAAAAAGCGACTTCAACTAGCCGGTGGATTTATTCGAAAAAATGGGTGGGTGGGTGGGGGCGAAGCGTCGATTTTCTCGATTTGCGATCGCGTCGACCGGGCAACCGAACCGGCGGCGGCGGCGCGGCGCCGCGTGGCGCGTGTGCACGTCGATTGTTCCGAAATAATCGGAGACAACGAAGCGAGAGTTCGAAATGGAGCGCGTCGCGAAACGTACGGGGGCCACGATAACAACGTGTGCCTTTTATCCCATCGGAGCTGCTCGCGCAAAAGCTACGATATCCGGATAATCCGTTGGATGCATGCACGCCACCCATGTGAGAAGAGGAGTGGATGCAGAGGGGAAAAAAACGTGCACGCGTGGACTCACAAATACATACATGGACACGTAATGTACATGAACAAATGCGTACTAGTAGCTGCCAGAAAAAAAAAAAAAAAAATCGCCTGCCTACGCGCGTTTTTCGCGAAAGAGTGCCGAATGCGCGTCCGGAAAACGCGCTCGAAAAGCAGGCTGAACTCGTTCCTTTTTTCTCCCTCGTTTCCGATAGACCGTGACTTTTGTCTTCTCCATCTTCGTTTTTTTTTCTCTCTTTGTATTTCTTCTTCTCCTTTTCTTTTGCAATCATTGAAAAAAACCAACTTTTAATCCGAGTGCAGTTTTTTTTTTAACGTAAGCGTTTATCTTTCGGCCTTTTTGATCCGTTATCTATAACGGTTCCCTCTTTCGTTCTAAGGGAAAATCTCGAAAGCAACGCTACCAATTTCAGAATATTTTATACGAACCGATATTGTTCCATTTTAGGCACAGTTTAGGTACCTACCACGCTAATGCTTATACGCGCATCGTTTGAACGCAGGAAATTCCGTACGGCACACTCGATCCATCAAAATGATCCGTTACGCTTCATCAAACTGTCGCTACGCACACATGGCAGTGGCTTAATCTCTACATGTATATCAAGCAACGGCAAACCTATTTGCCGATGTCAATGGCTTACAATCGGTTTTCAGTTCCCTCGACGATAGCTGAGAGAATCCTCCGAGATGAAACCTTACGTTTAATAATCATTAAAATTCTTTAACCCTTTTCCTACCCGACGGGAGATATGTTCTCCCAGCTGTAATTTAAAAAAATTTTCTTTCAATGAAACTTGTCAAATCATTGTTGTTAATGATGCGGCGTTATGGGGTCGTTTATGCGTCTTTAAGACCTTCAGCCTTTCAGGTGGAAAAGTTATTTCATTGTAATAATCACCTGGATGGAGTAGAAATAACTGTTCTCGGTAATAGGGCGCACTCGAACTGATTTTTTCGCCGTATCGAAAGGGTTAAGCCTTAGTTGATATCGCAATCGTCATACGAATGTCATTTTTTTCACGCTACAGTTGTAGTTACGTATGAATATAGTTTGAATATTATCACGATCTACGGTTGCAAAGAACGATAAATGGAAAAAAAAAAGTATTGACCGATTAACCGGTTCGTTGAAAGCATGACCCGTGGACACTCGTTGTATAATTTTCGCGGAATAAATCGTTGTAGAGTGTGAAGATCGGTGTAGGATCTCTTCGAAGCGAATTTTTTTATTCTCTCTTTCTTTGTCCTCCTCCTCTTTTTCATTTTTGAAATGGCAGACGCGTCGACTTGTTCGTTAAAAAATGCTCCTCACGATTTTGCGAACGCTGAATGGAGGATCGCGAGCAATTTAGCGGACGGCAGGATATTCGTTCGCTTTTTTTCACCTCGTGCATCTCCTTTTTCTCCCTCGAGGAAAATCGGCGGTTAGCTTAAGCCGTAACAGAGCCGCGTGAATGCGGCCATTGTCTATCGTGGAGCGTGCGAGAGAAAAAAGGAGATAGAGAGAGGGGAAAGAGGAACGGCGAAGGCCGCGTATCGTAAGGGGTGAGAGTGAGAACGAGAGACATGGAGAAATAGTGAAAGAGATGGAGTGAGAGAGAAAGAAGGAAAGAGAGAGAGAGAGAGACTGATCGAGGATCGGTGCCACAAAACCAAGGACGTGTTGCTTGAACCGCGCCCCGATGAAATAACTTCGTTAAAATAGTTCACGTTCTTTTCGCTCCTGTTAACAACGTAGACGAGGTCATTCCGAAAAGCGAGCAAAGTGTGGAAACTCGAAGCATCGAAGTATCGATGAGATCGATCGAACCAAGGACTAGTTCTTTCGTCTTGTTGATCACTGATGAAATAATTCAAAGTTTGATAAAACTAGCTGGTAAATTTACATTATCTACGCTGACGGTTTGTTTTCCTGATAATGTTAAAAACACAAGTAATATTAAAAATGTAAAGTGGCCCATTGATGAAGTTAATAAAACAATTGCGCTTTGTACAAAGTTTTTTGCAGAGATTGTTATTTTAGTAAAATTTGTTTGAAGAAGAATGTGTAATTTATGAAGACAACAGTGTCTAACATGGTCGAAAGAATCAATGTGGCAATAGAAATTATAGATATTTGATAAAAAGTTATTAACAAAGATGCAACGTATCGTTAATTTAATATCTTTATGTTCCAAAAAAAGTGCAATTGTTTTATTAACTACAGCGACAGCTCACTTTACATCTTTAATGTTATTTGTGGTTGATTTTACATTCTTTTGTTATAATAAAAAATTTAAGTTTCAATTAAAAAATAAAAGCAATTATAAATTACAGCGATGGCCCACTTAATATACTTTACTTCACCTATAATAGTGGCCGGACTTTACGTCAACTAGAATGGTAGCAAGACTTTACATTGGCTAGGATAGAAGCCAGACTTTACATCAACCAAAATGGAAGCCAAACTTTATGTCAACTAGAATTGTAACAAGACTTTACCTTTACTAGAATGAAAGCAAGACTTTTTGCCGGTTAGAATGGTTGCCAGACTATACGTAAGCTAAATTGGTAGAGAGATTTTACATTGACTAGAATTGTAGTCAGACTTCACGTTAACTAGAATGGTAACTAGACTTTATTCGACTAGACTACTAGACTTACCTTGACTAGAATGGAAATCAGATTTTATGACAACTGTCTTCCTTAATTATCCTTTCTAACCGTACATATCATCTTCGTTTTCATAGACAAGGTAGATCGTGTTTGTACCGACGGTGCAATAAATATATAAAATGTAAAAGGTTAAGGATATTGTCGAGTCGAACATTGTAGCACGGGTTAGATTTCCAGCTGATGTCAACGCAGCGATTCAAGCACTACTGGCCACTAGCGGCGAATTTAGGGAAGGGGACAAAATTCGTAATATATAGATATAGTCGGAATGTTAATCGAAAAGGTCGGAAAAAAAACACTGATAAAATTGATACTCCAAAACACATAAATTAGATTATTAACTTATGGGAAACCGCGGTCCTAATAAATTATATATCAATTGGAAAAGAAAAAGTTCCAGGATTATGATGAAACTGTGATGCCCGTTTCGTTCCGATCTCTCGAGATCGGAGGCACGAGTTGGGGTATCGCTTAAGGAATTATTTAAGGATCGCCTTTACGTGAAGTTGAGCGTTTATTCTGGCAGAGATTCGTTAGGATGTTACAATTCAGACTGACTAGTTTCGCAATGTGCTGGGTTTATATACATATTTTGGAGTATGGATTGTCCAATCAGGAGGAGGCCAGGAGGAGTCGGAAGAGGGAAGGGAGGGGCTCGTTTTAGGCAGGTGAGGATGTCGGAAAAGCGTTTGGAAAGTTTTATTGCTAAGGGACAGTTAGGTAATATTGGAAAAGAGAAAGCGTGGTTTATTGCAGTTTGGGAAAAGGGAAAGTCTATATCTACTTACAGCTAAAGGTTAAGTAAAGGGCTGTACGCATAACAAAACGAACAAAAATGATGTAGCACTTGATGTTAGCGTTTTAAGTTTTCTCCCTCCTTTATTATTTCGAAATTGTTGTAAATATTGCTGTAAATATTTTGCTGTATCATCTTAATTTTGCCGTTAGTCTATAATTTTACTTTTTTTTCAAGTCGATTCAGGTCACGTTCAGATAATCGCGAGTTTGTTTGAGAAGGTTGAGAAGGATTGTATGTTATTGTATGAAATGTCTAGACGCGCGTCAGATTTTTGACATCTGAACCCAGCCTTAAACGACTTGACAAAAACGTCAAGAAAAACTGACATTATTAAATCGAGATCAGTTTTGTTTTTCTGGAAATTCTTCGGCTAATTCGTCATTAGTGGTATGCACGAAAGGGAGAAAGAGAGGATATGCGAGAGCAATTTAGCTGATTGTACCATAGAATGTTGTTTCAACTCGTGTTACGTACCGCAGAACCGTGCACGTCGATCAACGTCTATAACAATGAACGGGTCGAAATCGTCGATGTGGTAGAAATAGCTCGCACCGTTTAGAGAAATAGCAAGAAAAATCGTGTGGCTAAACGTTCGCTTTTAAGATAACATCTTTCGGCGTTTATTTTCCCGCAACGACCGAAAACGCGAAACGATACGCTTTTAAAGGGGAGAGGATCGAAACGCGATATTCGGCTTTATGTTGACAAGATATATACGGTGCTTCGAAAGCTGACGTAAGCCAAAAGAAAACGAATCGAGTATGCGGATGCTCGTAAAAAGGAAAGTAGATATTATTCAAGTAAAAGGATAAAAAAGCTAGTGCAACTGAGAGAGTAAGAGGATGGGAGAGGGAGAACGAGAGAGAGAGAGGATGGGAGAGTAGTTCGCGCGTGCTTGCATCAGGAAGGGCGCGTGTCAGGACTCGGGAGGAATTCTGTTAATTGAACGGGCAGCCGGATCCGTCCAATGGATGCGAGCGGTTGCATTGGACGCTCGGATAATTCGGGATCCAATTTTAATCAAATTACGCCGGTGACTCGCCGTTTTCGCCCTGCGGAATCTTCCCGGCCGTCGAAGACCGGAAGTCGATGCTCGTTCGTTGGGCTTCTCCATTGACGAACTAACTTTTTCCCAAACGGACGATAAAGAAGGGCGACAGGGAAATGCGCCAGGAAGGTGATAGGGAGAAGTAAGGCTGGTGTGAACTAATTAAAAATCCAAGCGTAACGAGGGAGGGCGAGGATCGTAAGGGCGAAGAAAGGAGGAGCCGCGCCTGAAAGTTATTGATTTTTAATTACCAACTAAACGACGAGCCTTTGATCTCGCGAATAAACATATTGCTTCTTCCGCTTCGGCGATTCCTCCCTTTTACAATCCTTTTCAATGAATCGACGCTCCGATGTCGCGAAAATGCAATTGCTCGCTCGTTCGGGTGCTCCGACGTGATTACTGAAAAATGACCGTGTCTCGAGGTAACCTGTTCTCGTTTGGAAAGAATTCTTTTTATTCTCAAACGTACTTGTTCGGTGCGAACGCACGCTACGTCGAGGTACTTGTAATTCAGACGGCAAACTTAAAAAAGTAACCCACGAAAAAGATAACGCCCGGGTGCAACTTTCGAGACGTGCTCGAATTCGTAAACCGCTCGAGTGGCGATCGTAAAGGAGACGTAAAATGGCGATGGAAGTGGGTGAAAAAATTTTCTTAAGAGAAAGAAAATGGCGAAAAAGGGAAGAAGCAAAAGTAATTAAGCGAGGCTACCCTTAGGTAATCTACTTAACCTTTTATCTTGGTCTCGTGTAACTAGGCAGGCGACCGTCTTAGAGTACGTAAATATACATAACTATTTTTCTATCGAAGGTGAATTTTCCTTCGATGCCATGCGGGCGCTTAAAATCGATGTTGGACATCGTTGAAATAGTTCGAGCCGCCCGTAAGGGTTGCAAGGATCGAGACTCGACGAATAGTTCGCAGCTTGCCGCATTCGCCAGTTATCGAAGTCGATACCTTCGCTCGAAGTTTTCTTAAAGGTACAGCAAAACGATTAATAACTCACCGTGTAGCACGATTAAAGCGACGCGATCTAAAATTATTAAATAATAAGTCTAGTAGAACCTCGAATATTCGGATTAATTGTGTTCATGAAAATCGGATAATCGAACAACTCATGTTATAGCTAAATTTTACATGAAAAATGATGATTTTTTATACAGGGTGTCTCGGTTAACCTTCCCCACCAAGAAATGGCATATGCACCTCATTAATTTGAATCGAAAAGTGTGATATCACTTTTCAAAGTTCGGCCTCGTTAACGAATTATTAGCTAACAAAGATCGGCCAATCGAGCTCAACGCTAGGCATGAGACGAAGCGGTAGGAGGAAAAAGCCACAAAAATCAAAGACGAGCCGCGGCACGTAACGTTATTTTTTTGTAGAAAGCTCCTCCTGCCCTTTCGTTTCTTGCCTAGTTACGAGCTCGAGTAAACCGCCTGATTGACCCCGTGATTGACCGATCTTTGTTAGTTAATAACTCGTTAACGAGGCCGAATTTCGAAAAATGGTATTAAACTTTTCCACTCAAATTAATAAGTTACATATGCCATTTCCCGTTGGGGAAGTTCATTTGAGACATCCTGTATATTACCCGTTTAATACATTTATTTTAAATCATCTTTGTTCTCCCAATCTTTCTGTCCTACTAAATTGTATATTTTTTCATAATGTTAATAATTCCGCAGGAATACCTACTATTGTGCTTCATACCCTCAGATGTTTATTTCTGATGCTGCGATCGGTTAACCAATGTTCGGATAATCGAGGTTCTACCGTATCTAAATATCCTTTTTGGAAAGAGTCATTCTCGAAGACTCACCGTCGGAAGAAAACGGAAAGTCACGGGCGATCGTTAGTGTGAGATTGGTGGCGAGATAGCGAGTTTCTTTCGTTTGCCGTATACTAAATAAGAGTCGAGCAACTTTCTATAGCGCCGTAAATTCATGTTGGAAGAAGAAGAACGAGAGTAGAATGCTTGAAAGACATCTATTAAATTATCTCATGGCATGGCTCTCGGACGAGCGCGATAAAACTTTGCTTTCTACGAAAGAATGCGATCCCGTGTACGTGTGGAGCGCGAGAAGAGCGTACGCATTGATCAGCGTGCACGCTAATCTCGACTATCGGATCGTTTTCGTCGATGTATCGGATTAGAAGGCGCACAACGATGAAATGTGAAGTATGCGTATGCCAAAGGCGTGCCAAACATCCTCCGCGTACGGATCTTACCGCATCATCCTCTTGGTTTCGCATAAATTACCATTGGACGAGGATATCTACTCTCGCTCCTTTTCCCGTGAAAAGCAACGCGCTTGAGTCGGAATCTTTTTGAAATTGCTCGATGGAAACTCTGCCAGCAATTTACGAGCGACTGTACGTTAATAATCTACGCTTGCAGCTACGTCGAAATGAATTCCTAGGGGCATTTACGCGTGTTACGTGCATAAACGAAATGATTAATAACGAAAGTAAAAAGAGAAGGCGAGGGGTGGGCTAGACGATGAAAACGCGCTGATGAAATTTCTAAGAAATGCTTGCATATTGACGCGTATTACTAATTTTCAAGAGTAGCGTAGAGAAGAAAGAGATAGATAGATAGAGCGATTTATTACATCATAGGCTAAGCCCGTAAGATTAATATAATAAAATACATGATTGTTAGGAAGTTGCATAATATTACAATACATAAAGACATAAGAAATCGGATATAAACTTAGGTATATCTTATATCTACTTGTAGAAGATTACAATAGCGATAAAAAGATAAGTAATAGAGTGAAACGAAAAGTAAAGCGAAAATGCTCTAAATAAAATAAGTTATGAAAAAAGGAGAGATCGGGAGTTACGCTGTGAAGGCAGAAGATATAGTTATACAATCTAATTTTACAACTAGAAAGCTGAACGTTAGCTGGTAGGCGATTCCAAAAAAAGCAGGCAACGACGGTGAAAGACCTTAAGTAGGCAGATATAGGACGGCATAGAGGAATACGCAGGCTCAATTCTTGTGCACGCATTTCACGCTGAACGAAACACAAAATTCGCGAAATGGTAGGTATATAGGGAGCGAAGAAGACCAGATAGAGAAAAGTGTGCAACCCATAGTATATGGGTATGTTTAAAATCATAAGCCAACCTAGTCTATTTAGAGATAGATAGATAGTTTAATTTATTTATGCCCATTGCTATGTTGGGCAAGTAGTTTCGTGTACAATATAGAATACAATAAAGAAAAAATAAGATAGAATGAAAAAGAAAATAATACAAAATAAAGATAAAATAAAATAAAAGATAATAAATAATATATAATATAATAATAAATAATATAATAATTAATAAATTAAATTATTAAATATAAATAATAATACATATAAATATAAATAAATTAAAATAAATAATTAATAAAAATAATTAAAAATATAATAAATAAAATAAAAGAGAGAGAGAACAGAAAGGAAAAACTCGTACCGATTTTCAACACGTTTCGCGAGCTACTCGTAGACGCTTTTTAGCTAGTAAAATGAAATTTCTAGCCTCCTTGCTCTCGCGCGAGTTTAGTTTTCGGATCGTCGCGGGTCCGAGAACGCGAGGAGCTCGCGCGTAGAAATTCCACGTGGAAATTCTAAACGGTAGCCGCCGAGGAGGACGCGAGTTCTCTCGCAAGCCTTCGTTGCCGTTCTCCGAGGCATGATTTATGTGTTCCGCCGGCGCTCGCCGACGAACGAGCGAGTCTCCGCGTAATTTAGAGTCCCCGTGCCTCCACTCTGCACCCACCACCGCGAAATCGATCGCGAGCGAACGGTGCCTCCTCTTTTCCACCAACTCCTTCTCCTTCTCTTCCTGCTTTGCCATCCCGACTCAACTTCCCCTTCGTTATTTCGACTAAGTAATTACGACACCGTTACGAGCATTACCGAGGTAAATAACGAGAACGGAGAATCGCGAGACACTCGCGATTTATCATATTTGAGCGACGCGTCTTACACGAGGAATTACTCGACGTTAATTACCCTTTGCAAGAAGTTATCGATGAGACGTGTGCGTTCGTAGAGACGTGAGAACGATCGCTCGTGTTAAGAGGGAGTCGACATTTGGAAATGAAAAAAGAATCATTTTGTTTTTATTCTTTAATATTAAATTAGAATATTTCGTGATCATTTGGAGCTAATTAAAATACTCTTTTCATAAATATAAATCGGTTAAAACAAGTCGTACCGCAAGATCGGTCCTAAAAAGGAAGATAAAAATTAGAAAATTTGTAGGGATGTCTGAGTACTCGATTTATTCGGGTCGAGTAATGATTGGATAAGTCGAGGCGAGTCGAGCACTTGAATTTTTCGAGCTACTCGAATCGTCGAACTGCTTGAAAATAATTCGAATTAGCCGAAAAATTTGAACAGGTCGAATATTCGAACTACCCGAATACATTCGAGCTACGACATTCGAATCCGCCGGAATTTTTTTCAGGAGGGAGGCATGACATAAAATTTCACTCAAATTTACTGAAATTTATGCTTTTATATTTATACATTTTTCAGTATTAATACTTTGTCACCGCGACAAGGTAGATGTAAATTGAAAAAGATTTTTTTGTCTTTTTTGTATTTTGCTACTTTTTATTTATTTTTTAATTATTTAAAATTTTTTAAAATATTTAAACATTTTTTATAGAATCAAAGTTAACAAATAATTCAGTTTTTCAAACTTTAAAAAATAAGTTTTTTAAAGTTTAAAATAATAAAGTACCTACATTGCAAGAATTTAAGTACATTTTAATCGAAAAGAAAAACCAGTTTTCTTTCATTCTAGCCGGATTTATCTACAACTTTATTTACAAATCCCTTTTCGCGAGAAGAATACCGCATCATCTCTGTCTCTCTTACGCGGGTGACGTCGGAAGTTAATCGCAATTATGCGCAACCGCTGAAAAATTTCCCGTAAATGAGAAATGTTGGCATTGAAAATATGAAATAAATTATGATAATGAAATTTTTTTGTTCATATTTCAGGTAGCAAGTGCCCCCCCCCCCCCCGGCGTCTCTCCATGCGGACGCCCTTGATTCTAAATAAACCATTCTTCTGTATTCATGTTAATGATATTATCGATATATCGTTAAGTATACAAAATAATATCGATAATCGATCGCAGCATCTCTAGTTGGACCGATACGATGTCGATTCGGATCGTTGCAAAAGAATGGATCACGATGTACGGAGGTGGACGAGGACGAGGTCTCTCGGCGATCCGTAGCATCCTTTCACCGACTATTAACATCGACTGATATAAGCGAACGAGCGTGCTTTGCGCTCGCACCGGAGCAGTCCAGTTCTCATTGTTGGATTAAAAGGATTCCGTCGCGTACTCTTTCGTTCCTTTCACCTTTATGGATCGAACGACGGATTATCGTGCCACTTTTTCATCGGCCGATCCTGCTCGATTCCCAACGAGAGAGCGAGATCGTCCCTGAGAATTATTTGCTATGGCTCGTATTTTTCAAACCCTTTTTGTCTCTCTTTTTTTGTCCGCTTTTTCAAATCCACGTTCTACTTTATCGTTCGCACGTATGTAGGTACGTCGTAAAAAATTTATGCGACCACCGCACCGCACTCTTTGAAGCATCGACACTGTACTGCGAAAGATCGCGAATTGCCACACACGTTACATTCATTATCGTCTATTAGAGAATTCTATCGTGCTCGCAAAAAGAACGCGTTACGCTATCGTTCGTTCTCGAGAAATTCGCAGTTTCAAAGACAAACACGATTTATTTAAATGAAATTTCTTTTAATCACGAACGAAATTACTTTTTAATCGCGAACTAACATCATATCGCTCGAATACTGCGTTATGCGGCCGAAAGAACGATGTTTATGACAAAGGAATAATTACTGACAAATTTAATGCCGCAAGATCCTACCGTTCTTTTAAAGACGAACCCCTATCGTAAGTAGGAAATATCGCCCAATAAATTAGGGTGAGTAAAGAGACAGAGAAGAGAGGCAATTTTTTTTTTTTTTTAAGTCCATGAAGGTTTATTTCCAGCACTCGGCTGTCGAATATTTTAAACGCGGAAAGAACGAGAAGTTCTTCTTCCCTCCTTCATCTCGTGTTTCCGTAAGGAAAATTTGATGATGCCACTAAAATGTCGCGTAACGAGGAGCGCTTCTTACGGTCCCTTATGGAGCATGAAAATTCTGTCCGAATATAAAACGGTGATTCCACCGACGATAAGATTTCCGTCTTTTTGCGTTATCTTTTTGTCGAGGTAAAATCTTTTCTCCAACGTAAGCACAATTATACGGATCATAAACTTTATGATTAAATATGATTTGAATTAGCCGAATTTCAAGCAACGATTCGCTAAAATCGGGTATAAGATTAAAGTACCCAGGGGAAGTAGTCCCACGTGTCTCTTAAACGCAAAATTAATATCTCGAGCGTTTTGTAGGTGACAAAGTACAAAGCGTTTGCCCGAACCTTGTAAACGCCTGGAAGACGCGCGCAGGTGCGAGAGACGGCGGTTGCCGCGAACGAATACCAAACTTTAATTGGTCGTGTAGTCGAGTGAGTATGAGAATGAAGCGTCAGGCGAGAAAAGAGATCAGGAAGGACGAGGTAAAAGCAGAGGATAAAAAAGGGAGTGATAAAAGCGAGGAAGAGAATTATTAAGCCAAGAATTTATTCTACATAAACTACGCAAGTATGGTAGAACCTCGATTACCCGAACTCAGAAATAATCGTCGGATGATATGAAGCACAACGAGAAAGCATTCCCGCGGAATTATTAACTTAAAAAAATATACCATTTAGGAGCACAGAAAGATTGGGAGAACAAAGACGATTAACCCTTTATAGAGCATAACCAACAGATAAATAAATAATGACCAGTGCAAAAAAAATACTACCTGAATCATAATTTAGGAATTATACCGTAATGACAAAGTTGTAAAGATGTTCCCTTTACCTCATAAAAGGTAAACTTTCATCCATCTCCTAAAACTAATCACAGTAAAGTTTCTACGGTTTTTTTTTGACCAATTGTATATTTTCTATTAAGAAACAAGGTTTTTTGTTTACTTTTTCTTTACAAAAATTCCAAAAATATTAGAAAATATAATAATATTTAATGTTGTTAAAGTTGGAAGGAAATTATCCAATTTCTTGTATAGTTATATTTGATTCATTTTCAATCGATGGCGATTAAATAACTAACGATACGTTAAAAGGGATTAGGAATATTAAAAAGAATAATATTCACTTGTGTGGTTAGTCGTCGTTATTGTAAATTAAAACTAAACGTACACATGTGGGTCGGTATTGTTGAAGAGGTTAAGTTTATACATCTTTAATTTTTATAAACACTCCTTTATTCTCGCTTACGTACGTGCATATGTATGTAGATGCGTCAATTTGACTACTAGAACAATAGCTACTTTCGAAGGAGGTTACGAAGATTAAATTTGATTAGCGAGAGAGCGTAAACACGGAGTCGAGCGTGCGCGGAAGCTACCGATAGCGATGAGCCCAAGGAAATACATGGTGCAGCGTAGAAACGTAGGAGGATACGAGTAAGGTTGGAGCATGCAGTTATTAACACTGTGCCACGAGCGTTTATGGGAACGTAATGTCGTGCAGTTTCTATTAGTCCCGAGAGCCTCGTCTTCGGCAAGATACGGTGGACGCGTAACGTAACGCCGTTTCCACCGGCCGCTCGGCGTCTTCCTACGAGAGGAGATTAAATTTTAATTGCCACCGGAATTAGATCCACGCCCGTGAGCGTAACTCGTCGAAGATGCTACTAGAGAAAATATAATAGGACTCTCCTCTCCCCACGGCGACTCTATCTATTTCGGATATCTAACTGCCCGAGTCGAAATTTTAACCGCGATTTGACCCTCCGAAATAGTTTGTTGGGAGTTTGAGATTTAAAATGAAGCTTATGGAATAGAAAAAATATATGATGAATAATCATTAGTTTCAACTTTCAAGTGGCAGTTATGTCCGCTTTTGAACATTTGAGATTTAAAATGATTTTCATAAACTTTCATATGACCCTCCACACTCTACAAATAGAGGTTTTTAAGTGTCAAAATTGAATTTATAAACCTCCATATGACTCTTCAACTTCCTAACTCCTATTCACACCTATCCTAGCCTTTTGTAGCGGCAAACCAAAGTTTAGATCACTCGTTAAACTTCGATTTAAACCTACTAAACATACCACAGCATCTCGTAGTGTAAAAGCTAGTCTTAATTTAGGTGGCATATAGAAAGTTCAAATAAAAAAATTTTTCAACAAATATATAAACCGGCTTTGATAATAGTAAAGATGAAAAGTAAAAAACAAGAGATCAGTAATTAGGAAAACAGCGCTAAAAAATGAAATAATTTTCGATGTAGAATTACGATATTAAATTGAACAAAAGAATTAGAGTATGAGAAAAATTCGATCCCGATTGGTTCATCCACTGCGAAGTTATGCTCGGACAAAAAAAAAAGAGTCATCAGTCGCTGTCAAATTGAGTAACATCCTCCTTTTTCGAAGTCGGTTAAAGAAACTATTCTTTCGAGGGCAAAACCGTGGGTCAAATTTCGGCTCGGGATATACAGAGTGTCCCATTCCGAGTTACTCACCAGGAAACTCTAGATAAAGTGGACGACTCTAAGCAGAAATATCGAAAATTGTTTCAATAAATTCCATATAATTAACGAGATATTAACGAACAAAGATCGCCAAATCAAAGAGATTAGAAGCGATCGAGGGGTTAAGACGTTTCCTTCGACTTTGGTAATGGGCGTGAGACGAATCTTGTATACAAGAGAATGCTACGAAAAATAAGCAGCGAGCCATAAAGTCGATTTATTGTGAATTTCTCCTCCTATCGCTTCGCCCTTCGTCTACTAGCGAGCTCAAAGGGAATGTTTTAATCCGCCGATAGCTTCTTGTCCTCCGCGATTGGCCGATCTTTGTTAATTAATATCTCGTTAACTAGGTTGAATTAGTTTAAATAATTTTCGATTTTTCTGCTTAGATTCATCCACTCTACCTGCAGTTTCCCGGCGGATAACTTGAAATAGGACACCCTGTATAGGAATATTTCAATCTGAAATTTTCACTAGCGAAAGGATCATTTCGAAATCCCTTCTTTCGATAAACGAATTCATTTATGTCGAGCGACTTTCTAATCCTCGATTGGGATTCGCCGCGTACGGCGAGCCCGTCGGACGCGAGTAATTGCATCCCCCGAGGGTACGGCATCGGTCCTTCGTGAAAGGAACCCTGGACGACATACGCCGTTCTCTTTTCGAGTTACTTAATGATACGGAACTTACGTCACGTTGGATCGCCATCTCCGGACGAACGGACGACCCGTTCGCCGTCTCTTTGCACGCTCTCTCGTTTTTCTCCGAGCGACGAACGGAGCTTCGCCAAGCTTCCCGTTTCGCCGATATCGAATGCCGTGCGACGATTTTACTGGAGCTACGAATCCTAATTCATTTAATGAAAAAAAAAAGAAAAGAATTACGGCGAGACGATATTGCCGCGCACGGCGAAGCGGGAAAGATGTGACTTCTATATTCATGAGTATTTCTTATTCCGTGCCAAGAAGCTTTCGCGCGAAGAAACTTTAGCGAACGAACTACTTGGAAACTTTCATTAAGATAAATATTTCAAAATACAATGATCGCGAGAAACCGTGCATTTAGATTCGAAACTCGAAAGAGTAGTTGGCTAATATTAAATGTATTTTCAAGCGAATATTCCGAACAAAATACAGTAGACCCCCGTATAACACGACATTTTCATAACACGGTTCGAGAATGGGGGGAAACAATCCCGTACAACACGTGACGCGCTGACACGTTACGACACTTGACGTAAATACAAAGAAATTAAACATTTTACTCTAAAAAGAATAAAAGAGGCCTAGGCTTACATGGAGAAGACCAGACCTGTGGGTTACAGATTTTTATCAATTTTTACACAGAGCCTCTTTAACCGAATTTATTGGGCACGTGTTTTGCCAACAGGTTCTTTCAAAATTTGAGGTAAAAAATCAAAGTTCAAACACGTTGAGCATAAAAAGTTAAGCGAAACATATTTTTATTGAAACAAACATTTTTTAAATAATTAGGATGTGCTGATCTATCGTAAAAGTTAACAGCTTCTTATAGATCCGGTATGGCTGTGCAAGCAGCGTACTCGACTGCGAAGGCTAATAGTTTTTGCTTTGGGGTACGGGTCCTTTTAGCAGATCTTTGTATGGAATTATATTTTCAACACAAATACAGAAATTTATAATGATATGTATAAATTTTAAGAGGGCCTCGATAGACGAACTTTGATTTTTTACTTCAAATTTTAGAAAAACGGTGGAGTGTTGTCACTTCTGGCAAAACACGTGTCTAATAGATTCGGCTAAAGAAGCTCTGTGCAAAAATGGAGCAAAATCGATGACCCACAAGTCTGGTCGGCATTATTTCGGAAGGTAATAACCGTGTTATAAGGGGTTCAACTGTATTGTGATTCATCGTTTGAAAATAATTCCTGCCTTTCTCGCTGCCTACGTTCCACGACGATGTAATCGACACTCTTCGCCAAGCATAACGTAACGCGCGATGAGCAACAATGTAGAAACGCGATGCTAGCGAGGCACGTTCGCTGCGTTTAACGCGAACACGACCGGTGAAAGGATCATATCGAAAATGCAAGTTGCGCGATGGATCGATCGAAAGCTTCGTTCTATGGAGCTTTAAACGATTCGGGTGAAAGGCGATTCGATGTAACCTGGTGCTTCTTCCCAGACTACTATTCTGGCACTCTCTTAAGAACCACAGTGAGATTCTTTTTCGAATTACCTTACCTACCCTTTTTATCAAGAGAACGACCTATCCCGGAGCACTGCTTAGCTCCTTACACTTTGCATTATCTAAAACGAAAGATATTCCTTCGAGAGAAAACCACTCGAGATTAATGAATTTCCGAGTCGAACGAAACCATATATAGAGGAGGATGATAAAAAATTGATAAAGCAATAGTACCATCTCTTGTTCGTAAATACCTGAGAGATGCGCCGCACATATCGGCATGGAGCACATGGCGCACGCGAAATTGATTTTTAAACGACAGATTCTAACCGATGGCTCCGAACGAAGGACATAAATTGCATAGAAAACTGTACTTAAAGCTGCGGCGGAACGTCGATTAACTTCCACGCCGATATTTATTACCTCGCGTCGTTTCGACTCCGTTGCTTCGGTGGATAGAGACTTACGAGCTGGCATGTCGCGCGACTTCCGTTTCGAGAGCACCAAATAGCTAAGACGCTTTAAATGTAAACTCCATTCTTTCTCCAAAGCGATTTGTCTCTCCGTTCTCGTCATTATCTGTCGCAACGATCCTATAGCGATTTTCGTGCTTACGCTCGATTAAATTTTATCTATAAGAAGCTTATCGCTGGGAGGAGCTTCGTATCTCGTTTCCTTTCTTTTCCCTTTCATCGAATCTCAAGAAAATTTTGATTTTCCCGTACCATCCAACTTCCGGAAGCTCCTGATCGATTTCACGCTAGGAAGGAGTTACAACGAAACTATCGATAGGTAACCTCAAGGGGTCTTTCTGGTCTAGGTGCTTAAAAATACATCATTTTCAACATTTTTTAAAAATATGAATTGATCTGTTAAATTTACATATGTTCAAAACTGTTTGCTTGCTGACGGCGTTGATTTAAATCCGCGGTGTCACCAGAAACCAAAAAAACAAAGAGATTCGTAATCAGAATAAGTGTCGCTAGAGCCTGTGCAAAAATTTAAAAAAAAACTCCAAATCAAAAAAGGGAAAGAAAGTATTGAAATCCCTCGTTGTTTTTAAAATATTAAAATGTTATCAGAATGTTATAATTTTAATATCCGCCGCAGCCATTGGTATGCGAATGAATATATCCAAATTTCCGGTCGATCGACCCAGTTGTAGATATTTGTAATTTTAGCGCCATCAATTGAAAAAAAATGTTTCGAGATAAACGCGTTTAAAGTTTCGAGTGCGGAAAAGTCGTATATAAAATACACTTATAATTAATCGACGATACCGGCTTCATATACGGTACCTCCGATGAGTTCCAATTGATTGTCTGCAGCCGATCTTTTATTCCTACGTGCCATTCTGAACTTTATACCTCACTTTTGCTGCGGCGGCTGTTGGTATGAATGCGAGCTTTATCCTGTATTCGTGCGAGTTTCTCAGGTTGAAGCTGTTCACCACCCAATACATTTTTGCGACAACTCTCCTGGTCTCAATTTTTGACCGATTTTGACGGACAAGGACTTATTCGAAAGCTGAATCATTTTTGAGGAAAATGATCTTTTCCAAATTTTCAATAAATACCTATGTCTTGGCAAAAAACGCATCTGAAAAAAAAGTGTAAGGATAAAAAACTTTTTTGAAAATTTTAAAAAGATCATTCTCACAATAAATCTTTCAGCTTTCGAATAAGTCCTTGTTCGTCAAAATCGGTCAAAAATTGTGACCAGGAGAGTTATTGCGAAAACGTATTGGGTGGTGAACAGCCTTAAGACCCAATTTTGATTCTCATTTTTTACATTATTTTTAAGATAGTTTTAAATCCCTCATTTAATAAACAAACAGCGCAATTGGAAGCAATTTACACTTAGCATATTGGCCCTGGCACGGCCATTTCGAAATTTAAATTACGTTTGGAGAAAAAAAAATTCCAAATCAGAATTTTAACCCCTTTTTTAGGTCCATTTCTTTTAGTTTTTTGTTTTCAATTTCGTAAACGGTATTTCAAAAAGTTCTATAACCAAAAGTAACTTAAAACTACAGTTACTCCCGGAAATATTCAGACACTATAAAGCGGAATAACTTTTTTATAATTAAATCAAACAATTTCAATCTTTCTAATAAAATGGAAGTATTAATTTACTAGATATCGTGTTTTTGTTGTTTAAAAAAATTCGAAATTTTCAGAATGATAAAGAAAATGGAAAAAGTCATTTTTTCAATTTTTTTAACTCAGCTTATCATGAAAATTTTAAAAATGCCCTTTGTAGATTTGCCTTTTAGAGTCTTCCGCTAAAAACGTTTAAGATTACAGAAAAGTTCGAAAATCATTGATTCTGGATAATTTCAGCAATCTTCGACCTTATTTTGCTATCTTTAAACGTTTGTAGCTAGGAAGAACGTTAACCGATTTGGATGAAATTTACAATATGCATATATCTCACCTAAGTCTACAAAAGTCAATTTTTCAATTTTCATTATAACCTCAGATAAAAAAGTTGGAAAAAATGATTTTTTTCAATTTTGAAAAAAAATCCCCAAAAATTTCCAAGTTTTTTTTTTTAAAAACGAAAACAGGATATCTAGTAAACTAATCCTTCGATTTGCTTGCAAAAATTAAAATGGTATGGTTTAATTATAAAAAAGTGATTCTGCTTTATAGGGTGACCGAATATTAGTGCGGCCAACCGTATCTATTATAACACCTTAAAATTATGTGAAGATATCTGCAGTACGTTTTGAGCGACGTGTACCTATCTAAAAATGACCGTGTTCTCATATCGCTAAAAATGCCTGCTACCCTTAAATAATATATAACAGAACGAACGGACATACGTTTGCGTTCTTACGTAAATCGTGAATTATTAGCCACGTTGTTGCGCGAAACGTTATCCGATACGCTATCCACGTTACGCTTTCATTACTCATTATGCATCGAAAGGCAAATTGCCATGATGAGGAGGAGCTTAATTGGCAATTATTATTTTGCGTAATAAACGAGGACAGGAACACGGTGCGAATTATTAACCTTGCAGCTGTATCGCGCCGCGCGTTATTACCAAAAATGATAGAGGTGCAACGTTCCATGTTTTTCAAAACGCGTCTTCGTTTATTCGTGCAATATCTACGTACGAATTGAAAAATTTAATAATAAATTTGACGATACCCCGACTCGAGATAAGTAATTAACGAGCGAATCTTTAATGATACGAGGAGCAAGAAATCGCGAAGATGAATTGCATGAAACGAGACGTTCACCGACGGTCGATAGGTTCGAGTCGGTGAAAGGATGCTCTTTGTAGGAAGTAGAAACGTACTTTGCCTTCTAACCGTACAACGGACAGTGGGATTAAAGCGTTTTACTTTCGAATTGAATGAAAGGAGATGGTTTCGCGTGGGAAGATAAAAAAATATGAGGAAGAAGAGCGAGAACTAGCAAAGATCGAGAAGAGGAGGATCGTGATCGTGTTTGCCGACTCGTTGCGAGGTCACAGGCCGTGTAGTAGCAAGTATTACTCTCGTGTTCGAACGAACGATCTTAAGAGTCAATTACCCTCTTGAGTCGACGCGTCTGCAATATGAATAAACGGGAAAATATAGCGACATTAACTGTCCGACGCGAAGAAAGTGAAGAAAGACCGCACGAGTCGGACAATCGTCGCTCGATTAACGCGATGATCGGCCAAACGCATACTAGACGCGATTGCCACGAGTAACTGCCGTATTCTTGATTATTTTCATTATATACACTCGTAGAAGGAATGAGCAATTTCTGCGTGCTAAATTACGATCATTACTCGAATGATGCTCGAGAAACGTCGAACAACATGTTTAATAAATCCTCTTACAATGACGGCACTCTCGCAAAGCGGAGACTCTTTACACGGTTTTCTTTAGCCTGACAAACCAAAGCCGACTCTTTACACGAACTAGCCTATAAAACGTCAGCCTTTGGACGAATTCCGGTAGCGTTTCTAGCCAATATCGTTTCGGTATCGATGCTATCGCTAGAGCACTTCGTCTCGTGGAGCATCGCTCGAGCATCAATCCCGGGAAAGGAATCGATTCTGTTAACGTCACGTTCGATGCACTTCCGGCCGGACAAATCGATTTGCCATCGACGCTCGATAACTCTTCGAGGCTCGTACGATTCTTTCTACTCGCGTAAAATATCCGTTCGACGAAGCGCCGATACATCGGGGCGTAAATCAAAGGAATCCACGTCTCGTAGGGATGCTGAGACGAGTTCGACTAGAGAAGGGGAGGGAGAAGGATTGGTTAAAGATAGAACGATTAGGTGCTTTAGCAAATCGTACGCGTGATACGCATACTTGGGATGGCAGCGCGTGCGTCGCGCACGCACTGTTGAAATTTAATTGAAAGAGTTCTGGCCACAATGGCCGCTCGGAAAATGGGTAATTTTTTCAAAATTCATAGACTCGAAAGTATAAAACGAAATATTTCTATTTTTTAACAGAAGGTAAGAAACGGCTTTAAGAATGCAACAACAAAATTTTAGTTGAAAATATTACAAAATGTTGGCACTGCGGCGCGGAGGCCTTCCACACGACAAGCGCGTATGTTGTCCCAGGTGGATCACCAGCATGTTGCATCTGAAAAAAAAAATTTTTCTTTTTGCGAACAATGACTATTAGGGAATTTATGGTGAGCCGAAATTTCGGTGAAAAATACATATTTGTTTTCGGTTTACCATAATTTCCCTAATGGTCGAAAAAAAATCGCTATACTACTTTTTAGCGACACTGTTCACGAATAAGCCAATATTTTTTTTTTCAGATGCTACATGACGGTAATCCACCCTGGACAACATACGCGTGGCATTCTTAAAGCCGTTTCTTACCTTCTGTTAAAAAATAAAAATATTTCGTTTTACATTTACGAGTTTATGAATTTTTGAAAAATATATCCATTTCCCAAACGTCAGGATGACCAGACCCTTTAAACCCCCATCTCCATTGTTGCGCTTTCTCGAGGCAGGACGGCTCGACCTTCCTAAAACGTCGTCGCTCGTTGCCAACCTCGGCTATTTTTCTTCGTATTAATTGAAGTGCGATTGATTAATCGGAATTAAATCTGGCCGGTTGATCGTGCCGATTCCAATTCCAAGTACACACCGAGATCGGATTACACCGGCGAACCCCTTTCGAGGAATCCTTTCCTTTCCGATAGTCCGGGATTTCTCTTTCTTCTTTACTCACATTTTTTTCTTCTTTTCCTCCTTTCGTCGTCTTTTCTTATCGGGCTGACCCCGCTACCGTAAAGAAATCCTAAGTTGAATTCAAGAAAGTCGCTGGAACTACCGAAATGTCAAAAAGCGTGTTCGTGGAAAGTCCTATACGAGGGGAATGCTAGTAGCTCGTTACCGTAGTCATGAATCAGAGAATATATTATACTTAGAACTGGTCGCAGTTGTTGCGACCGTAAATTACTAATTTCGGACCTATTCTGTAATTTATAGCACGCCCAGCCACGAATTTCAATCGTAATGCGCATCTACGAGGAAAGTCGCGTTTTCCGTGCCGCGCGATACGCTCATGCATGGTCGAGTTTGAAAGTGAGAGAAGAAAAAAAAACGAGCGGGAAAGAAAAGAAGAGAGGTGAAACTCTCGTAGCCGGGGAAAATGGAGGATTCCACGTACGCGCGGACGCGAGTAAAAAGATCGGAGCGCGTTGAAAAAAAATGCGGGCGCCTTCGAAAGCGGACCCAACTCGATCTGCACCGTAAATTATTTTCAGCGAGAAAGTTAAGTGGCGCGCGGCCTTAATTCGTGCAATAAGTTCGTGCCGAAGGATCAAACGAAAGTGCACAAGCTGGTTATATTTATTGTCGCGAGACGAAGTTCAGGACAGTATGTGTGATAAGTCAAAGACCATTCATCGGTTTTGCGAAAAATTCTTTACCTAATCGAATAAAATCTTTTTAAATGCCAATGATGATCGACATGTTTTTATATACTAACGTGACTGTACAAGAAAATAGCTTTTTTATCGGCTCTTAACCTTCTTCCGGAGAAAAGAGTTTCCGAGATTCTTTAATTATTTCACGATGGAAATAATTTACAAAAACAATATTTCTCTACAAACCTACATATCGTATATCTTGAAAAAGAGGTATAATTTATTTAAAAAATACTATTTTACTAAATAAATATGTAATTATTTACAGAGCTGACGATATTGAAATATGTTTGCCGAATCAATATTCTAAACAACTTTTCTCTATAGGTACTTACATATAATCGCCGCTCGACTTTATTTATTTTCCGAAATATTTGAAAAAATACAATGAAAATTATTAATAGACGCAACCCAGACACAACCATAGGTATATAGACGCTCAATTTCTGTTATACTTGCAAATTTGTCTTCAATTCACGTACTAGAAACACGAACATATTTTTTTTCACAATGTAGCCAATGATATATCATTTGAAATGAAATTATATAATGTCGGAAATATGCCGCTTCACAGTCGACAGTCGAGTACAAAGGGCTAAACTAAATCAAGTATTTAATAATTATTAATTTCACCCATTCTCTACGGAGAGCCTGTGAGGCTCTTTTAGCCGTTTGCGTAATAGAGTCATGCCATTATGATGTAGGTTCATAATGACGCGAGAGAAGGATGGGTGCGTGCAAAGCGGAGGTGTACGAGTACTCGTTATTGACGAGTCGAACCCAGACCGGTTGCTTCCTCGAGCCGAGTCAAGCACTTAAATTTTTCGATCTACTCGAATTCCTTCAAACTATTCGGATATTTTCGAACTACTCGCATAAGTTCGAATAACTCGAATATTTTCAAGTTTCCCGAAAACATTTAGGTATGTGCGTAGGTACTTATGAATATGCTGTCAGATGTCACTCTTATTTCAATGGTAAAATATGTCAATCACAAATTATTACTTGACTGCGAAGTTTACTTTATTTTTATATTTTCATGCAGGAGACATTTCTTCAACTTGATCCGTTAATAATTTAGTGCGATTTGCACTAACCATCGTTGAAACTAAAAACTCGCTGAGTACTTGAGTAGCGGGTATTCCCAATAAACTTTTTGCTCGTCTAGCTAAAGTAGGGAAACGGCCTTCATGCGTTTTCCACCAATTAACAATTTTTGTATCGGATTGAAAAATCAGACACAAAAATATTTTACCCTTGAAATAAGATTGACATTTGATAGCAAATTCATAAGTACTTACGCGAATACTCAAATGTTATTGGACAACTTTGAAAATACTCGAGTGATTCGAACCTATGCGAGTGATTCGAATATACGATCTGTTCGAAGGATTCGAGTAGTTCGAATAAATTTCAAGCAGTTCAACGATTCGAGTAGCTCGAAAAATCCAAGTGCTCGACTCGACTAGGCTCGTCAATCATTACTCGACTCGAAATTCGAGTACGAGCCAGTGGCCGTCCTTGAACGTACAGGGTGTAAAAAAATGTTTTGTCTTGACTACCATAGTTGGATTCTACACTTTCAAATCGGAGGAGATCTACTAAAAAAACTCCCCGCAAAATTGATCTTGATCTCGAAAATCAAGATCCAATTTTTGATTAACCATGTGACGTTCTACTCTTCCTTAGGCCAAAATCGTCAAAAGAACCATATGTTCCAAAGCAACCTTTTCGTCAGAAATTTATGTTGAAATATTGTTATTTGCAAAATGAATTTTATGTTGCATAGCTCCATATATTGAACTTAACGTTCGTATATCATGTGTGACAAATGGGTGATATTTGTTGATTTTCGAGATGAAGGTCAATTTTGCGGGGAGTTTTATTAGTAGATCTTCACCGATTTGAAAGTATAGAATCCAACTATGGTAGTCAAGACATAACATTTTTTTACACCCTGTACAAATACGCGGGCACTGTATTCCTCGGAGAAAGTACGAAGCTTTTACGCTTTTACACTCGTTGCAAAACAAAGGATACGCAAAAATAGGTACCTACTCGTTTGTCTACCGGGTAATAGCACCCTCGCGTGTCCTCCGACCTGTCCACGCATCGACATTAGGCTGCTTTTTACTCGCCTTCGAGCTCGCTAATGGTGCGCGCGCGCGCGTCCACGCGGGACCATTAATCAAAAGCCGAGAAAATATCTCGTGTACGCCCCCGCGTCGATGTGCACGAAACCGCATGACTAATGCGCGTAAATACGCGCCCTCTCGTGCCCGGCTTCTTTTTTTAAAGCCGACTCACCCTTTTCCCTTTCGTTTCTTCCCTCCTACGTTCGAGGACGGACGTCAAGATTTCGAGACGTGCTGTTTTAGAAGATTTTATATTAGATTTTTTCCTACCTCCGTTTGCCTGCGTACCCCCCTCCCTACATAAGTATATACACTTATACGTACGTCGACTCGCATATAATTACGATAAGCGATAATTTACGTACGCGCGTGCTTTTCAAAGGTTTTAACGAGCGCCGAAGGAACGAACGATTCCCCGCATTGCGGCTCTGCGGCTTTATTCAAATGTTCCGTCCGCGCGCTCGTGGCCAAGCAATAAATCTGGATTTATACTTGTAAAAACGCTGTTCGATCGGGGTTACCATCGCAAAAAAAGTAGACCTATGGGCGAGCACCGAGTGATTTTGCGCTCACGCGATTACTCCCGATTCACGAGTTCTTCTTTGACCTTTCTTCTTTTTCGTTCCTAATATTAGGGCTACCGGAAGGAAATCTATTATTTTGTGTTATCTTTGAACTTAGAACAAACGCCACTATGTAAACACAAAGAAAAAGTAACATCGCTCACTGTAGAATCGAGTAACTTACAATTTTTTTTTTTTTTTTTCGAAGTCGGTTAATAATAAATTTCTTTCCGGTATTTTTTTTTCTATACTCGGATGCCAAAGCGATCATTTGATGTATTCCACGCGCCACTACCGTTCGGAAGTTTAACAATTGTTTGCATTCGCTAACCACTGGGGAAATTTGTGAGGTTGTGCGTTTCTTTTTTTTTTTTTTTTTAATTCATTCGAGTTCCGGCAAGGAATTTGTACGCGTGATTACACGATTTACATAATTTGCCTCAACGGAGTAATTTCGAAGCGTCGCAACGATAATTTCGGTACGCGCGAACCTTCCACGATTTATGCGTGTTTTGGACTACCATAGAATATAATTTTTCGAGCCGTCGTTCGAACAAATACGACCGAGCTTTAAAACGGTCTCTATCCATATTCGAAAGAGTTCGATCGTCCATTGGGGGCGACGTACCGTCGCAAATCGAATGACCCCAGTACTTAACGCGTATCGGCATTAATCATTTTAAAGCGGTGGCTCGCTTGTTCGCGCTCGGAAAAGCATAACTTCCGGGCATGCGGAAGAACAGAAAGGGCGAACGATGCTTTCACGGAAACGTCATTGCGATACAAAATAGTCGAGTTACATACGCGATGCCGAATCGGTCACCGTGCGTATTCCAATTAATTTCCGGCTCCGGCGTAATTGCAGGACGTTGTTAAAGTTAACGAGCAACATATTCGAAAGGGACGTTCGTGAAGTGCTCCATAGAGATCGAAAGGAAATAAAAGAGATCGTTAAAAGAGTGGTAAAAGCGCGATCGAAACCGCAACGAAGATGCAACGACGACATAGTTTCTTACGTCGTCGTCGCGAACGTTTAAACGCGATGGATGAAATTTTCCATGTCAGGTATAGACGATAAAGTATCAAAGGGTAGGTAATAAATGTTTAGTTTAGTAGAGGAACGGCTGAGCTAGATCGCGTACGATATTGAAAAGCACCGCGGGCGGTTCGTTCCGTAGAAAAGATTTGTTTAGAGTTTCTCTCTCTCTCCTCTTCCTCATTTCCCGCGCGCTCGAATTAATGGATTTTCCTGAAGCCGGTGGGTTCGGACTAATGCACGTCCATTCCCACCGTGAGAAATTCAGTGGAGCTTCGATTAAACCAGACGAAAGGTCCGACGGTTCAACTCTAATTAGCGGCATGGAGATGCGCGGGATATATGAAAGCGCGGGTACACGATGAGTACTCGTCGCTCGACTAGCCGACGTGCCTCTTTTAACTCTCCTTTCTCGGATACTTTTTTTTTACTTTTTTTTTTTTTTTCATTTGCTCGTCGCTCGAGTATGCCAACCCACCGACCGTACGTGAGCATAAGTCTCGACGAAGCTCGTTAAAGAACGCGTTTCGATATCGATACTTCTTTAATGTGCTCGCGAGAGAGCGAATGTCCAATTTTAATGACGATTCGCACGAATCGTCTGGAAAGTAAGCAAGATTCCTTCGTTTCGTTGCTCTTTCCTCGGGCTCTTACTTTCTGTGAAGATCAATGCTTTACTCGGTGCCATTACGATCGTTTGTATCGCATCTCGTACCTCGTTTCAAGCTGAACGTGCTCTTCCAAAAAGGCAACACTTTCGAACAGCGAAGCTACACTTTCTCCGGTTATTGCGATCCATCCTTTGCCAACCTTTTAAACGCTGTACAAACGCTGCCAGAACTGCTGTAACGATTATCGTTCTAACGATAATTGGTTGGACCTTTATTTTTGTTTGCACCGTTACGAGAAGTTACGAGAAGCAAATGTTACAATATTTCGAAAACTTTTTACGTGTTTTACCTTAAGTTGGGATACAATGAAGGCGAGACTAATTGGTTTAAGGGAAGTCGACTAATTTTCGGATTCCTGTTAAAAAATCATTTTGTTAATTCTACTTTTATTTAAGCTCGAGGCAATTAACCACCACCAAATATTGTAGATCTAGTTTCGTTTACAATTAAAGGAAAATGGGGTAATATGGATCACCAGTCTCAAAAAGTGCTATAAAAAAGCGTACAAAATGAATTTTTTAACGCAACGACTTGCATGTTATAGGGAAACTAATGTACCTTCCTGTACAAAATGATAGAAAAATTATTAGAATAATAAATATCTTTTTGTGGCCTGAACGAAAATATAAGCATAAAACGTAATTTCGATAAGATGCAGGTAATTTGCACCACCCTATTTAATTGATAATTGATTATACGTTAGATATTGGTTAGAAGGATTGTGATTACAAAACAAAACATTTTTACGAACAAAAAGCACATTTTAGATTTCGTTATGAAACGAACATCCAAAAAGGTTTCGAATATCTCAAATAGCTGGGGAAATAATCGTTCGTTACACTTTTTCCATTATCAAGTGCATAAAAAAGTCCTTGCAGTCGGACTTAGAAAATACATATAATTTAGAGTTGTTCAAATTACCAAAATAATGAATAACTTACTTTTAAAATAAGTCATATAAAAAAAAAAAATTAGAAACCAATGGAAATACATAAAGTAGATATGTATAATAATAAATATACTCGATTACAAGAAAAATTTAATGAATAATAAGTCAGATATAACTGAATTGTATACTTATTGAACAACTTTTTCTAAAATCAATTTTACCAATTATTCTAGCAACCGTACTATTACTATGATAACCACGTGACAAATGTTATTGTTTTACGTTGTCACGGTCACCTTTTAGTACGTAGTATTTCGAAAGAGATAGTGCTATTAGGTATCATAATATTGCAGTGGTCCATATTACCTGCAGTGGTCCATAATCCCCTACTTTCCTTTATCTGCCAATTTACGTAATGCGTTCCATCAACCTTTACGTAAGTCAAATTTGTAAATTATTTAGGTATGACTTCATAAAAAAGGCAATACGTATTTATTATCAGCAATATTCTATTGCGAAAATTGTATCAACAGCTCAATAAGCCTGCCTCCAACGTATAGTAACAGTAATTAGGAGAATTTATATTTTTCTACGTCAGAATATACAGAAGTCGCTCATCACGTAACTTGACGGATAACGGAAGACGAAAATCGCTCAAAAGTGTCAAAAAAAAAAAAAAAAAAAAAAACCGATTGAGCACACCTGGTGCTCAAAATTGCAAACCCTTTACACCAAACTATGCAGCAGATATCAAATTCGATGAAAAAATTCTTTATTTTACCCTGAACTTCATCGACCACTTTCAAGAGAGAAATTTTTTTTTCGCGCGATTAAGAAAGTTATTCAAAACAAAGGATCTAATAGAAAACAAGTAGAGTAAGGGGCCCAAATTACGTCCCTGTGCCTAATTCCGTCCTCTACTCTATCTTTCTTATTAAGCGCAGCAACCTGTTGGTAACAACTGAAATTTATAATTGAAATGCTGCTAGTAACCTAGTAATGAAAAAAAATGAATGCCTTATTCGCAGAGTTTTTTATAGCATTTTATTTTTTCACGAGCAGCGGACTGTATTATTCCTTGCTATTTGGAGTTGTGTTTTGGCATCTAAGGTATGTAATTATTGCATCTATTTTTGTTAATATGTTCTATATTGCTTCTATTTTCATATTCCGGAGCGACGATCTTGTTCTATCACTTATCGATTAGAACTGACAATTAGTTTAAAAAATGACCTTTTGCCTAATTTCGTTCCCGTACATAGATTCTAATTTCATCCGGAGAACGGTATTCGGAAAATATTTTTCTGTAAGTGTCCATAAATAATATACAAATACCTACTAGTTTATTTTGACGCATTTTAGATGGGAAAACGTACCACATGGGATTTTTAAGGAATGATTAGTGCCGTGAACGCCGTAAGAAACAAAAAAATTGGGTCCAAGGTAACCTCAAAAATTAGTGATGGACACAAGACAAGACTGTCAAGATCTTGTCTTGTCTTGATCTTGATTTTTTTTCGCTCTACTACTTACTACTCTCACTACATTGATGTCATAATTCAAGCTGTAAAATTTAAAAAAAAAAACCATATTGTTTCAATAATTTGTATAACAATTTTCAAAAATAATAAATCAATAAGTAGTAAATAAAGAATCAAGTATCAAGAATCCGAAATCACAAATCAAGAAAAGACTGATTGTCGATTTTAAGACAAGGTATTGATTGTCGAGATCAAGACATACAATAGACTAATTGTGTACACCGTACTTATTCTCGATTTTAAGAAGTCAATACAGGACAAATATATCCGATTCTTGTCTTGTCTTGAATCCATCACTATCAAAAATCTTTCAGGTACCAAGATCCACATTAAAAGAATATATTAAATCACCATTTCCCTCTGAAGAATTGGTAAAAAACCATATTCGATGGCCAGCAGTACTATCACAAGATTTAGAAGAGGCGCTAGAGATGTTTATGCGATTTGTGCATTAATTCATAATTTAATTAATTGCATATACAGTTTTATAAATAAAATAGTTTTTCAGTAAAATAAAACACAAATAATGTGTTTTTTCTAATCGTTTTCTAATTAGAACTGAGGGGACGAAATTGGGAACACTATTTTAAGCAACCGAAACATACATGCTTTTGCATATATATTTTTTACTTTTTTTGTATGAATTTTTATAAAACACTGATTGCAAATTTTGATTACTAAGTTTTAAAAATAATTATATTAGTTTATTACATTAAAAAATTAATTTAGTTTTAAATAAATGGTAAAAAACCTTAGGGTTGATGAAATTCGGGTCCCTTACCCTATTTCAGCTATAAGCCAGTGCTGACGAGCATAATTGGCAAACGCAAAAATTCAGCCTGCAGGCGAGATTCTCGACGTAGAATTTAATATCGTCGTTAATTGCACAGCAACGATTGATAATGGCACTTTGTACCGGAACGCCTTGGAAGCCTCGCTTACGCGCCGCGCCGGTGCAACGCATTCCCGAGAATTACCTTTTGTCGAAGGAATTGCTGAAAATGAAGTTAACGTGGTAGACACGCGCAGCGGGGTAGTACGATGCAATAGCGAGCGCTAGTTAATCGTGCGAAAGACATCATAATGGTTTGCTTTAGCCTAATCACCGTTCTCCTTAGACAATAAATGTAGCGATAAATAAAAGCACAGGAATTGCCCGACCGTTTCCAAAGATATTATTGAAACCTTTCCGAGAAAATGTCGAACGATCGATTTCTTAATTGAATTAGGCAGCTACTCGAAATAGTACAGAAGAGTGGCACTCTAATTAATAGATATTGGAATGGATGCTATATTAAAAGGAACGCCGCTTTCCAATTAATTTAAACGTGAATGTATTTGAACTTTGAACGATCGATGCCACAAAATCATAATTCGCGCGCATAAAATGCTTGTTGTTCTGACTCAAATTCCAACGAAGGGACGTACTATCCATGTGTGTTATCCGTAACCTGGCCATTAACGCTTTTTGCAATGAACCTTTCAATAATCCCACAATAATATTAACTAGATTTCGCTACCCATTGATAATTTTAATTCCACGACAAACGGTAGGTATAGCCGTTAACAGCGGCTACAACCGTTATGATTCACACCTGCAATCTGCAATTAGTAGTAGTACGACACGCGGAAAAGCCGGCGTATGGTGTAGGAAGATATCGGCGAGGGGTGGGAGTCGGGGAGAGACGGATAGGGGTTGACAACATCAGAAAGGGTCGTTGACGAAGATAATAGGTTCGCGCGGAAAGCGGTTGTATAAATTAATTGCGACATTAATGACGCGGCCGTTCGACTAAAGAAGACAACGCGAACCAGGTATTCATAGAACAACGCGGCGAACATCTTTAATTGCGATAACGATCGCAAAACGACGCCGCGACGATCGTATAATTCAATGAAATTGTTTTAGCCTGGCCTTGTTTTTCCCGAATCGCGTAGAAAAGTTTATTAACCCTCAACTTTGCGTATAGGCAACATTGGGAAAAATTTTTTCAAAAATTGAAAAAAATAAAAACTTGTAATTTTGTTAACTTGATAAATAGTTATTTGAATATATAGTATTAAAAAAAATGGAGTAAAAACATGAAGTTATTTTTTTTCTGACTTTGGCAATTAAAGGGTTAATTAATCTCGACTGTCGTCTACCGCAAAGATCGCGAAAGATTCGAAAGACGCGTCGAGTGATGTAAAGTAGAAAGAGAAATATCGAAAGTCGTGCTAATTGAAGGAAAGACGAGGAATCGTAATGAAGCACTAATTGCTCTGCCATTAAAGCGAGAATAATAATTTATACTTTACCGCAAAGAAAGAAACCGAAAGGCAAATACGACGATTACGACGCTATTAACTCGTAACAGCTTTGTGCAAATTTCGTGCATCACGATGGCGACGGTATATACCTATCCGACTTTGAAACGCGAGATTAACGCAACCCGTTCCGCTCTCGTCGCAGGACGGAAAATCCGTCGAGTAACCCCCGAGAATATTGCCGCGACTACTTGAAAACTTTTTAATAAGAAACTTTTATCGGCGCTCGAAGGCTTAACGCGACGCTCGAAATTCTATCGTTTCGCAAGGATAAACACTCGTGGATGTTGAGGCGACAAACCGTGCGGCCATCTTACGAGATAAAAAGAACGTTGGGCGAGGAGGGTTGGAGCCAGCGGAGGAAGACGCAATAAATATGAAATCGCTCGAAGGCATTTCATTTTCCATTAACTCTCTCCCTTATTTATCTTCCCTTCTTATCTCTTACCTCATCTTCCTCCACCGCCGTTGCGGAATAGCCTTTTTTCCGAGCGGTCGAAACTCGTTTTACTTAGAGATGTAAGTCTCGACTACCGGCGGATGGCAAAAGGAAGCCGAGTGGGGATTTTCGCAGGATTATTGTTTCAGGGGAGTCGTCTTAGTACGAGCTGCACCGTTACGGCCGTGCTCGTCCTTCCTCTTTTGTGGTCGAAAAAGAAGTAACGCGAAAGGAGAGCTTAATCCGTGGACGTCTCATCGCGTAGACATCTTAACGAACGCCAATAAGATCGAGCCAACCTTTCCTCTTTTATCTTTCTTCTTTCTCTTTTCCGTCGAATAACGTTGACGTCGATACCGCAATATTCGACGTAACTCGGGTATTTCCTAAGGTAATCTCCAGTCGAGCGTTTTTAAGGAAACGCAATCTGGGTTACGTAGAGGCATAAGAAAGCGAAGCAAAGATCGCAATCTCGCGAGCAAATCGACGCACGAGAAGCGAAGACTTTCGAGCGAGGAAAATGGAACGCATCCTCGGCGGTGCGGTGGGTACATAACTCGACTTACGTAAACCGTTAAAAGTGCGCTTGATCGTCTAACATGAGCGTAAAAAGTATATACCTACCCACTACCAACATGTATATATAGAACCAGTCCTTTCGACTCGCTCGCCCGTAATCGTGATTGCGCGTGAAAGCGTTTTCTGGTTGTATCGTCTCCGTTCAATGGGTACGATAATTTTGAATAGCCTTTTATGAAGCAAGCCAAGACGAAGGGTACATGTCGCTAAACTTAATGTAATAAACCGAGGACTATTTCGCAACGCGTAAAATGCCGATCTTGGCGAGTCCCTTCCCCTTTTCCGCGCACATTTTCTCGTGCGAGCCGCGATGGCTAGAGAAAAAGGTAGACGGGGTGAAAAATAGAGAATGGACGGGAGTCGGAGAAAGATGGAGAGCGTAATTGCCTGCACGGAACAAAAGCCGGAAGCCCAGGCGAAAAAGCCACGCGGAATGGAAAAACTGGCGCGTCTCCAATTCGCGCGCGCCGATACACGGCGTCGGGCACCCTTTTGCGTCCTCCCTCAACCTCTCATCCTATCCACCTCCTCCTTCTCATGGTCTCCGTCGTCCTTGTTGGCTCGCAACGAGAACCACGGCTTTGTGCGGCCACACGCCGGAAAATCGACATTTTCGGCTGGAACGATCGTGCCCGAAGCTTCGTATCCCTGCCCCTGTTTTCGCGTGTCTCATTTTTTTCCTTCCTTTCTTTGCCGAGAACGCGAGAGCTCGCGGTTTCTCTGATTTTTTGAGATCAGAGAAAAACGCTCGATGATTTTGCGTTGTTTCCATATGCCGTATATTCGTACTAGGGGTGTGTTAATTACTCGCCATTTACGAGTCCAGCCCAGACCGATTTGCTTTCCGAGCCGAGTTAAGCACTTGAACTTTTCGAGCTACTCGAATCGTCGAACTACATACTTGAAAATAACTCGAACTACTCGGAAATTTCGAACAATTCGAATATTCGAACTACCCAAATACATTCGAGCTACTCGAATGTTGTCGAACTACTCAAATACGTTCGAATTATTCGAATATTTTCAAGTTGCCCGGAAACATTTGAATATTCGCGTACTTATGAATTTTCTTGTCAAATGTCCATTATGGGCTTCGACAGTTTGGAAAACCGCCGGTTTGTTGCCGACCTTAGGTTTTCATTAACCGACTTCGAAAAAGGAGGAGGTTACTCTATTCGATAGTGGGCGAAGTTGCTCTTTTTTTTTTTTGTTTGTCTGGCTATAGTTCCGCAACCGATTGACCAATCGAAATGAAACCACTAGCCCCTCATGGGACCCCCATTGGTCCCGTTTAAAAATTTTTTCCTAAAAGTTTATTATTAACAAAGTTATTGCAAAATCAGTGCGTCGGAGTGCGAAGCGAGTTACGAACTTATGAAGAAAATTCATAAGTGCGCGAATACTTAAATGTTTTCGGGCAACTTGAAAATATTCGAATAATTCGAACGTATTTGAGTAGTTCGACAACATTCGTGTAGCTTGAACGTATTTGAGTAATTCGAATATTCGATTTATTCGAAATTTTCAAGTAGTTCGAATTATTTGTAAGCAGTTCGACGATTCGAGTAGCTCGAAAAATTCAAATGCCCGACTCGGCTCGACTTATCAATCATTACTCGACTCGAAATTACCCGAATAAATCGAGTACTCGCACTCCCCTAACTCGGACTCGTATGATCGATACGAAACAAGAAGGAAATGTTTTTACAAGCTTTTATTTAGTTTGGCTTGTATGTTTGTTTGTTTGCTTTTATATATGTTTGGCTTAGTATCCTAGCTTTTTGTTTCCGACATCTGAGGTCCGAGTCCCGACGGATTTCTTACGAATTTCTTTTTTTTTTTTTAAATGTCAAACGGCAAACATCATCATCGCTGTATTCTTTGACAGCTTAACCTCAAACCACAAACCTCGTTGTACCTTACTCGAAATATGGATAAAGCAAAAAATCAATATTATTATTGGCGGAATTTTATATTGATTGTAGCGCCATAAATATTAACCTTCTTAATTCTTTTACCGTTTACGCTTCAAATACCAATCTAGCTCATATTTACCTGTGTGGAATGTTTCAATAAAGTGATAAAAAATTTTGTGTTGTGGTAAATACATGGATAAATAAATAAATACAATGACGCTCTGGCAGAAATAGAAAGAATGGAAAATTATAGACTAATTTAATATTTTGCTACGACATCGCAGAATCTAGTCCTTGCACTTTTTAGAAGCTCTTATTTAACTTGCCCTATTAGCATGTTTAGATCAAATTTTGAGAGCCAATTTTGAACTACATCCTTTTGAACTTCCAGCTTGAAATTTTCTATACACGTTCAGTTTTTATGACAAAACATAATTTTTACTCATGACCCGGTGTTGCATTTTCAGAAATACACAGATTAAGGCTTAACTAAATTTGAAAAATAAAATTATGTGAAAAAAAAAAAAAAAAAAAAAAAAAACTTTTATTATGTGTACTAAAACGACAATAATAAGAAAATTGTTTTATTGGGACAGTGCTAAATGCTATTTATAAATGGTCATAGTTCGAATGAGTGGATCCTAATAAAAAGTAGTGTCAAAGTTATCGCTGTAACACAATAAGACAGAATTCGTTCGCGTTCGAAGTAAATTTAACGCGCGACGTAAATTGTAAATAGGACAAGCGATAAAATTGGAGAACCCGAGCGACAAAGCTTGCAGTTTCTCAGACTTTTTGAGATCAGAGAAAAATGCTCGATGATTTTGCATTGTTTCCATATGCCGTATACTCGTGCGATCGATACGAAACAAGAAGGAAATGTTTTCCCTTAGATGATGACATACAATTCGCTCGTCTTCGTAGTAAATTTCACGCGCAACGTAAATTGTAAATAGGATAGACGATAAAATTGGAGAACCCGAACGGTGAACTAGCTCGAAAGGAAAACGCGTTTAACGCATCGATGCGCGTAAAGGGCCACGTAATGGGAGAGTGCGCGGCCGTCGCAGGAGACGAATCGCGTTCGATCGAGCGAGGAAATTCCATAGCCCGGTGGTGGTGGGTAAGAAGAACTCTTCTCCTTACTAACACCGAAGAGAAAGAGAGAGAGAGGAGGAGGACGTAGATCCCCCTTGACGGTGTCGTCGATCTAGACGTCCCGTTCCTCTCAGAATCCAGCGATAAACCGAGTCTAATCCACTCATCTCGGGCAACGTGCACGAAAGGGCGTTGTCCTTCCATCGAACGAGTCCTTCGACACCTACGCCTTCCATTTCATCTCGCGAATCTCTCGCATCCTTTCGTTCTTTTCTCGCTTCTGGTGGATGACGTTTCGCGTAACGTCATTACTTAATGGAACGTCTCGTACAATGGTGCACTTTTCCGCGAGACGACAAATACGCCTATCCCGGCGAAGTTCAATTAGATAGATTAAATCAAACATGGGAGATGTGAGAGGAGATAAGACGCGCAACGTCGTACGCATACGTTCACTGCAATTTCATGGCGATGTAAACGATTAGTTAGAAAGATAAAAATATTGATTTTTTCTATTAATGTTTAGAAAATACCACCCCTTTCAGAGGCGGGAGTCTTATTTTGTACAAAAATTGTTAATATATCTGGATATTTATCATTTTATCTTAACTTTGTCACGACCTACCTCAATTATCTCTCTACAGTCCAATGTTTCTTTTGTAGATACGTTTTTAATATATTATAAAATCACAAGTATTTACATATGCCATATTATTAGATCCACGTTTAAAGGTTCTGTTTTTATTAACTACGAACAAAAGATCAGAAGCTATAGATACTTTAAAGCGAGAAATTATAGCACGTTGAAGCGAAATAAATACAGCATATAATAATGGTAATATCTAGAGCTTATTAAGTAGTACACGTCGATCCAATGGCACATTTCTCGAATTTTATACAAGCGTATTACTTAGTACTGCATATAATTACATTTACGAAACTAGTTTCTACAATGTCAGTTTATATGTAGGAGAGACTGGGTATGGTTGTAACAATTTCGCTTTGATTGCCTATAGTATCAACATTATGCTAGTGAGCTTTAAGAAAAGTGACTAAAATGTAAGAGTACCTATACATCTCTCTTGAAATGGAAAGTGGAATTTTATACCTAAGCATAGGGTCGACCGAGGCTGTAATGTATGTTGTTTACGAGTTTATAATGAAAATTAAGTTTATAAACAAACTAGTATTACTTTTTCACCCTCAAACTGAAAGTGATCCGATTCGCTTCGTCGACCCTAATACTTTTCTCACAGGAACAGTTTTAGAAAAGGTCTGTCTTTGTTACAACCGGCCCCCATACCAGGGGCGGTAACAGTGATTGTATTTTATAACAGGAATTGTATTTAAATCAGAAACTTAACAAATGTAGTTCTACATTGCTGAAGACTAATACGTCAGCATTGCGTTTTCCTATTAGTCTTCCAGGACTTAAAATTACTTAAGTTTAACAAAAAAAAAAAAAAAACAGGAAACAACTTAATACCCTATCTATATAATTATAACAGTAATTTGACAAAGAAATCAACTGAAAAAAGTTATTTTTGGTCACCAAGACACAATATGGACTCCTGCAACACTTATGACCGGCGCAACACTGTGAATCACGTTTAGACAAGCAAGATGCACATTTATCTCCTTGGACTCATTATCGTAGCATTTATAGTTTAGGAGATAATCGCTTTGTTATAACCGTACCCAGTCTCCCTTATAGGTGAACCGAAATCTAAATCGATGAATCACTGATTTGTACAGGAACAAGACGCAACTCAGTGTTTGTGTCTGGGTTGGATCTAGGTTTTAATACTATCATATATTTTTATATCGCGGTGACCGACGCTTAAACCATATGTTATTATGATCAGAGAACCCCCTCCCCGCAACCGACCGAGAGGATGAGTGTCCCCTAGACATTTACAATTTTTTTCTTTAACAGAACCTGTCACATTCAGACACAGTTTCGAATGGGAATCTGAAACGGGCTTCGTTTTTGATCCGTGGAAGCATCGTGTAGAATATAAGTGAACGGAATTTCATCCGTCCTCGATTTCGCGACTCCGTTTACCACTTGTCTCTTTCGGATCTCGAAGGAACGAGGAAGCGGAAAAGATCGAACTTTCGTAACGACTTTCGTCAGTCTTTACCAGATCGATCGATGGGGAGAAGGCAAAAGAAGGCAGGGAGAGGGTAGCAAGGAACTTTGTCACACGGAGGTTCGGGATAGCTCGACAAAGAGGACTCGTTTTATGTCTCGGCTCGACGAAGAAAATAGAAAGGTTCGTTCAACGCACGAGTCTTACACATAATTTCCTCCCGAGATTCTTCTCTTCCCGGCGTGATGAGGTAAGATCGAGCGACGGGGCTTAAACTCTAAAAGACCGACGGGGGTTGATTAAAGTGCCCCGTCAAAACGGCTACGATGCCGATGGTGGTGGTGGTGGAAGGGCGATATTCGATGGCGGTCGGGGGAGTACATTCGTGCCACGTCAAAGCCATATTAAGTGGCTGTAGCAAAGTGCCGCGACTGAAACTAATTTCCTGGACTGCGTTTCGAATTCTGAACGAGTCAAGTAGACGTGCTATACGTCATAGGGATTTTCGGGTCAAAGCGAAATTACTTCGCCATTATTTCGCGTTGCCAACTTCAAAGGAGTACCCGACCGCGTGTCCTTTTCTAGGATGCCGCGTACCCCGGTTAGAATTTCCACGTAGCTCTCCGTGAAGTCTAACGAAACCGCGAAATTAACATTACGATATTAAGAGCGCGGCGTGCAAAGCGAGAAACGGTGAATTCTCGCGGCCGCACCTTTTGTAACCCACCAGACGAGAGAAATCTAACCGTCTTAGCGAGTCACGAAGCGATCGACCCCATCATAGGTTTAATCGAAACTTCGGATCATCGAACGCGAACCGCGAGAAAAACTGTCTCTCTTTTCTTTCCCTCGTGGCATCGAGCTCGACGCCAAGATAAAATCCTATGAGCGAGTTCATCGTGCGAGAAATAAGCGAAGAAATGGTGGAATCGAAAGAGAGAGAATGAGAGAGAGAGAAGAGGGGGAGGTGGGGCAGAGTTCGCGACAGTTAAGCCACGGAAAATTGAGTGCGCACCCTTTACCGAGCGCGAGCGAGAGAGAAGGAATATCTTTCCTTCGTTTTCCTCCTTCTACATCTAGAACGAAAAGTCGTCGAAAACTTTCGGATGCGCTCCCGCATTACGGGTAAGCCGTCCCACCAAGATTAGGTTTCGTTTAAATGGCCGAGACTTCTTCTCGAACGAGTTCGAATCTTCCGGGTATGACGTTTATATCCCAACTACGCAAGCTAATATATTCTTCGTGAGGCTCTCGCTAATTATTCGCTATCCAGCACGTTTCACCTCGTAGGTACGTGCTCGTGCGAGCATCGAGGCGCGAAGAAGAGCGTTCTTCCCTTCTCGTCCGAGCCACAAAGAGTCGCCGAATAAAAGGAGAAAAGTCCGGTTATCTCTCTTCGGGACACTCTTTTCCGCGATGACGTCGTAACGACGACGTCTCCCGCTTTCTTGTTAATTCGCTTTGCCGATGGTGAAACTCGTTCGAGGGGTCGAGAGGAAAAGTACCTTTGTGCGTTTACGTCAAAGAACTCTTTAATACGTTAGTTTTCTAGAAAAGGAATAGAGGAGTACGTACGTTTATAAAGGCGAATGCTGTTTCCTTTTATATATCATCGAATTTCCCGGTGGGTGGGAGAGTCAAGCGAGCGAAAAATCAGCTTAGGGTGTGGCCGCGTGATCCATGAAAATCAGGATAATACCTACGAGTTTAACGTTGCGTTTAGGGGTGTGGGCGTACTTTATTTATTCGGGTACTCGAATTTCGAGTCGAATAATGATTGATAAGTCGAGTCGAGTTAAGCACGTAAATCTTTCGAACTGCTTGAAAATAATTCGAGCTACTCGAATCCTTCGAACAGATCGAATATTTGAACTACCCGAATACATTCGAGCTACTCGAATGTTGTCGAACTACTCGAATACATTCGAATTATTCGAATATTTTTAAGTTGCCCGAAAACATTGGGGTATTCGCGTACCTACTTATGAATTTGCTATCAAATGTCAGCCTTATTTCAATGGTAAAATATTTTTGTGTCTGATTTCACAATCCAACACAAAAATTGTTAAATGGTGGAAAACGCATCAGGGCCGTTCCCCTACCCTAGCTAGGCTAGCAAAAAGATTATTGGGAATATCCGCTACTCAAGTGCCCAACGAGCGTTTATTTTCAACGACTGGATATATTATTAGAGCAAATAGCACTAAATTATTAATGGATCACGTAGAAAAAATGTTTCTTGCATGGAAATATGAAAATAAAATAAACTTCGCAGTTAAGTAATGATTAGTGTTTAACATATTTTACCATTGAAATAAGAGTGACATTTGACAGTAAATTCATAAGTACGCGAATACTCAAATGTTTTCGGGCAACTTGAAAATATTCGAGTAATTCAAACCTATGCGAGTAGTTTGAAAATATTCGAATAGCTTGAACGTATTCGAGTGGTTCGAATGTTTTTGGGTAGTTCGATTATTCGATCCGTTCGAAATTTTCGAGTAGTAGAATTATTTTCAAGCAGTTCGACGATTATAGTTCGAAAAATTCAAGTGCTTGACTCATAATTTACTAGTACGCGCATCCCCCTAGTTGCGTTATGGTAAAGAGACGCCAATGTCTTTGGAAAGTGAAATGCTTACGCGAAAAGTCCATTGGGTCGTGCACCATTAAGGTCAAGCTGCACGCGTACGCGATCGGCCCACTTACCTTCTCCGGCGACCGGCCGAAGAGAAATCGATATATGTGCATCATGAATCGAGTGATGCACGAGACATAACGCTTCGTCGTCGAACTCGGAGAAATGTTTCAAGAGTTCGCTTTCCTGCAGCATGGTTTTATGTCAAGTAGATCCATTGCAACTAATGGCCACTTTTTAACCGACTTCAAAAAGAAAGAGGTTTTCTGTATTCGAGGTGTAGATTTGTTTTATGTATGTTCGCGCATAACTTCGACAAATATGTACCGATTTTGATGATTTTTGTTTAGTTTACAAGCGTATGCTCCCGAGATAGTGCCATATAAATTTTATCACCATTTGACCACGGACTTCGAAGATACGCCACGGAAATGCATTAAGTGTGTATATTTTTTTTATGTACCTATGTTTAGTTAGGCCAAGGCCACTCAAAAGGGGAAAATAAATAACTTTTTAAGAAAAAAAACCGTCTTCAAAAAGCGCTTAATAAAAACACTGAAAAGCACAAAATAAATATCCCATACTAATTAAATTATAGCTTTTAAAGTCTCTGCCAAGCCACTAATCAAGAAAGAACAGCAATAGAAATAATGCCGTACGCAATACAAATACGCAAACCGATATCACTAAGATATGAGATTTATCAGAGTTTGATTGGCTTGATACCTACTTGAAAAACTGTAATTTAATTAGTGTGGGATATTTATTTAATGTTTTTCAGTGTTTTTATTAAGCGCTTTTCGAAGTCTGTTTTCTTTTTCTTAAAGAGTTAAAGAGTTGACTTGAACAAAAAACCTTGTTACTATTCTATTGTTTTGTAATAAAGTTTTTATTATTTAAAACGTGTCTACATTATTATATTTATTAAATAAAAAGGTAGGGAGGCTCGGAAAAAACTAGTTTTGTTTTAGGTATAAAGGTTGGAAACTTCTGATTTACAGTAAATGTCTAGAAAACAGCCCTTTCTTGGCGGGGGGCAGCGGGTTTCTTATTTTGTAGCAGGAGGTTCCTTGAACATAACAAAATATGTTTTATGCGTCGATCACATCAGCATAAAAATATATGATACTATCAAAATCATAATGCACTTGATTAGTTTCTGCACAAATACTGGTTTATTTTTATGTTCCTCGCTTTTATAATAGTGACACTATTAATCGTGTTTGTAAGCGATAATTTATAAATATTTATTTGTATCATTGTCTCCCTGGCTCTTATCTGTTCATTATATTGTATTAATACGTTTTCCCGTATATATGAATAAACAAATTGTAAAAAATGCTTAAAAGAATTCTAATTTCGCAGATAGAAGGAAGATCGGACAAAAGTGTGAGTCATCCCTTAAAGACCATCTTTACGGAACGACCCGCTCGATCGAACATAAAACTGTATCATCTAGGAGCGGGTAATAATCCGGGTTTTCTTTCTCGAAGAAGAGACCAGTTGGAAAACGATAGAGCGAAACGGATAAGACGAAAGGAAAGCGTTTGAAAATGGGCGGACCACCCTCGCGAGTACTTTTCGCGAGTCGATTAAAATCGTTTAGCCCGAAAACGACGCGGTCGGCGAGCACCCCATCACCGAGGATACGATTATTGCTAACGATAAGAATTAGTATAAAGAGGTTCTCTTGGCTGTTAAGACTCTAGGATTGTCTCTACTTCTTGGAGAAGATGCACGTAGTACGTGACTGTATCTATCGAAGAAATTCTCGATCGTCTCGTAACGTTCCGAACTCGTAACAAAGATTTACGATAGTCACCGGTTCGTGGGAACCAAACGGCATTGAATTTCAATGCAGCCTTCGGGATCCCGGTCGATGCATTAATATTTATATCTTCCACGATGTCGGTGGTTCGTGTTTTTAAACGAAAAAATTCCGATTCGCGTCGGGAGGCAATTTCGATGGTTGGAGAGCTTGTTTCGTGGAAGAAACGGAAGTAGGAAGGAAGGAAGGAAGGAAAAAGAGGATAGTCCTGTATGCATAGAATTTCCACAGAGGGTGACTGTAAATGCGAGTAGAACGTGTACGAGAGAAATCGCAAGACTTCTACTATGTATTCTTCTCTCTCTCTCTCTCTCTCTCTCTCGTTATTACCTCTCGTATACTCGCAAACGCGTCCCGCGGAAGCCCGATTGGTTCCTCCGTAATCGTCCGTGCCTCGAATCTCATCCAGCCGAGCCTTCGAGAAAATCACTAGGGTAACAAGATTCAACGTCTCGCTCGACCGGAACCCGACTTTCCTTGGTATCCGCGTCTATAAACCCATACGAATCGATCGTTCGACTCTACGTGCCAGCTGATTGAAAGTAGACGCGCGCCACCCTCCTCGTCCTCTCCTATTCATCCTTCTTCTACCCATCCGCACCGTCTTCCGCCGTTCCTCCCCTCCCCACCATTCACCGATATCCACCGAATAGAAAATCTCATCCATCAGGCAGTTTCTTCCCTTAACGAGCTCCCTCTTTTCCTCCCCCTTCTATCTCGACACCTGTCGGAAAGAGAAAGAGGAATCTTCCCACGCACTCCATCTCCACCGGCAGCACTTGTTCCCTGCTCCGAGTGACACATTACGTGTGGAGCACGTACGCGGAAAGTATCGAGCGACTCGAAGCCGCGATAAATTTCAAATGAAACATCATTCTTTTTTTCTTCTTTCGTCGAATACTCGGCTGATTCTTATTCTTTTTCTGCTTTTACTCATCTCTCCTGCATTTTCGAGTATTATAATCTCGTTGAAACTTTCCTTCATTCCAGATACGATACCTCGTGAATGTACGAACTAACGAGACGAAACTATGACAATCCTAGGATCGGAACTTCCAGGTTAGTTGATCTCTTTTTTTCTATCTTTATAAATTGATAGAAAAATCGTGCGAGTAGGAGTCTCGAATCCTTTATTCTAACACATATATAATCGGTTGAAAAGAAGTCCATCTTTGGAATTTTTTTTTTTTATTTAGTAAATCGTGCTATTAAAAAATGCGTTTGATAACATAATAAGGCATATCAAAATGTATAAAAAGTGATTTTTTCATAATTGAATTTAACAAACTGGAGAATCTGCAGCAGCGTAAAGAAAGCAACCGATTGGTCCGCGGCTAGCAGCATAAATGCCGCAATTTGTAATTTAGGACAAAGAAACTTTTTTTAAAATATTTTTTATTTCAATATCTACAGAAATATGTGGCGATTTTTTGATAAGTCGACTTTTTTGTGAAAAAATACAATAAATGCACCATTTTTTTTTTAAACGTCGCTATCGGTTCAAAAATTAATATGTTAAAAAACGGCAACGTAAAAGAAATGTTTCTTTAATGTTTCCTAAATGTTTCTTAAATTAAAAATTAGGGAACTTATTCTACTTGCCGCGGATCACTTTGTCAAATCGTTTGTCTCCTTTACGCTGCTGCAGATCCTCCATTTTATTAGATTCAAGTATAAAAATATTACTTTTTGTACACACCATTGATATGCCTTATTATGTTATCTAACTCATTGTTTAATAGCACGATTCAGTAAATAAAAAAAAAAAATCCCACAGATGGACTTCTTTTTCAACCGATTACATAAATGTTACCCCTTAACGAACCTTCGATGGTAAGCAAGAACGAGGTATTCGATCAAAAGTCCGGCGCCGGTTAAAGGAGACTTAAAGACGCGATCGCTCCTACGAGAGTCGAGGGTATCGGACGAATCTTTCTCTTCCTCTCACGACGAGCCGTGCGCACAGATAGTAGAAACATTGAAAGAGGTCGAGGACCCTTCCCGTTCTCGACCGTCCGAGATGAGGGATCGAGGAGTTCGTGTTCTCGACGAAGAGATTCGATGTTCTCCAAGTTCGCTCCTTCCGAGGATTTCCTATCGAATACTCACTCTCCTTTGAATTCGCTCGGGACCTCGACGTCTTCGCGGGAAACTTTCTAAGCGCGTGACTTCCGACTATGACGACGTATGTGTCTGAACGATGATTTTCAATCTTCAATGCGTTCAACGAATCGTACGATGAGTTTTTCTATTTTAAGAAGTATTCTGTAATGGTTTTATTTATTTCGTGCATAAGGTATAAAAAAAGTTATACGTATCCTAGTATACAGGGCATCTCAAACTAACTAAACCACCCGATATAAACGTGTCTACATGGATGATTTGAAGCAGAAAGTAAAATAAAAGTTCACAAATTTGACCTCGTTAACGAGTTATTAAATAAAAGAGATCAGCGAATCACGAAGCGCGGAAGTGGTAGGCGGCGAGCTGCGGCCATGCTAATCTCTCTGTCTCTCCCTTTCTTTCTTACCTCTACGGCTCGAGCATTGCGTTGACTTTCGCTCTTTTTTCCTCTCTATCTCTCTCTTGCTTTCTTCTACGACGCTAGAAGTACGAAAGAAAGGGAGAGAGAGAGAAAGAAAAAAAGAGCGAGAGAGAGAGAGAGAGAGTCAACGCGTAAGAAGAAAGAGAAAGAGTGAGAGAAGAAGGAAGAGCAAAAGTCCATTCGGTGCTCGAGCGTTAATGCCCTTCTGCTTGGCACTTTTTCGTGGAAAGCTCTTCCTGACCACTCCCTTCTCACGTCTGTATACGGGCCCGAACGCTCCGCCCGCCGACCCACTCGCTTCTTGCCTTCAGATTAGCATGGCCGTAACTCGCCGCCTACCGCTTCCGCGCTTCGTGATTCGTTGAACTCTTTTATTTAATAACTCGTTAACGAGGTCAAATTTATGAACTTTTATTTCACTTTCCGCATCAAATCATCCATTTGGACACGTTTATATTGGGTGGTGTAGTTAGTTTGAGACACCCTGTATATGTATAGATATTAGGATGTCTCAAAAGTTTCTTTCGTTTTATAAGGTAATAGGCGCATAACACTTTTTGTTTCATATTATTTTATTGAATTAGGGTATGGCCCATTTTGTTCTATTGACAGATAAGCAGACAACATTTGACAGATTAAGTTTAATATCTGTATAAACATTGCCAGATAAACAGCTGCGTGCAGCTAGCGAATGAGAAGATCGTGAGTTAATTCCATAGGCATTCATAAATAAGAATATTAAAGAGTCCATTAGTTATAGGTTCAATTTTAAGACTAAACAGAATGAAATATAATTATTGGTTAAAAAAACTGAAAAGCAAACTTTTATTTCAACCTGAACTAAAAAATACAAAATAATTTTTAATTTAATTAGGAGTGTCTAAAGTTTAATTTAATTAGAAGTATCTCCAAATTCTGTTAGCGAGCGGTTCCTGGGCTTGATTCATTCGTCTCTATCTTTATCTCTGTCTCCTTCCTCTAATCATTTACTGTGACCTCGCAAGAGGACGTATCATTAAAATTTTTAACGCGTTCCTTCGAAGAAGAAACATCAAAGTTCTCTAAAAAAAAAAATGACGAAAAAGTAAAGGAAATAACGGAGAACGATCGAAAGTATCGCAACGGGAGTACTTCCGCGGAAAGGACGCTTTAAGTTCGGTACTTCGACACGCTAAAGAACGGAAAGTACCGAGTGGAACGAGCTCTCTCATCTTCTCGCTATCTCCCGAAAATAGCGGTAGCGCATTCGCGATACCGTCCTTCAAAGTGACGGAGGAAGATCGTTACGTGGGCCAAGTCGAATCTAGAGTGGAGTCTATTAAGGAAAGGAAGAGGGAGATGGTGTGAGAGAGAGAAAGAGATAGTAAATATAAAGTCGGTCAAGCGTAAAGACGAATAGCCGAAGATGAGAAAGGAAGGATGCGTTAGCCTTTCGACGTCTTTTTTTTCTGATACTCGCGACGCTTATGCGAGCGCGAATATCTCTTTCCTCTCTCTTTTTCTCTCTGTCTCTTCCTTCCTCGTTCTCTCTTTTTCTTGAAAAAGCGCCATTATCGTCAAGTCGCGTCGTTTTCGTCGCAATGCTGGCAAGGATAAATACGTACCTATACAGGGTGTCTCAAACTAGGCAGTGGAACTGATATCCGCATGTTCACATCGATGATTTGAGTCGAAAAGTCTAATAACATGTTTTGAAATTCGGCTTAGTTAACGAGTTATTAACTAACAAAGATCGGCCAATCAAGAAATGGGGAAGCGAAAGACGGCGAAAACCAGCCATACTGGAGCTCCGTTCATGCGTAAGAGACAAATCGAAAGGAAGAGCTTTCAACAAAAAGCAGACTAGAGTATGACCGTCTTTCGCCGCCTATCTCTTCGTAATTGGCAGATCTTTGTTAGTTAATAACTCTTTAACTAAGCTAAATTTCAAAAAATGTTATTAGACTTTTCGACTTAAATCATCGATGTGAACGTGTGGATATCGGTTCCACTACCTAGTTTGAGACACCCGGTATACAAGTGCTGTCCTCAAGGGAGGCCGATCTTTGGCAAAGTTTCGCAGCTATAATCGTGGCCGTAGACATTTATCGTGCTACCGATTACGAGGTTTCGTTCCTTTTATCGCGCTCGTCCTCTCGAATTCTCCGATGGCACGAATTCAACGAGCTGTGGAACTCGTGAACGAATCGATGCGTCGAGACGTCGAAAGGTTTCGATCCTAACAGCTGATTTTCGAAGGATCGAAAATGTGAGAAGCATCCGTCCGTTCCAGGGTATGCGAGAAGGGGATAGCACTAGCGGCAGCAGCAAGATAGATGAAACGTTAGCGTCGCTCGGACACGAAACTGCGGCTTAGTTAGGACAAACTTTCGAAGGCTTTACCATACATCCATTATCCCTCAGGGAGTATCTCGGCTTCTATCTATCCACCTACGTTTCTCTTCCATCGAAGTCGTGCTGCAGCACCACAACCCGCGGCTTCCGTTCCTCTCTCTCTCTCTCTCTATTTCTCTCTATCTCCCTCCCTTCTCTTCTTTCTCTCTCCTTACCGGTGTTAATGGCCTTTCCTCTTTACAAGCTCGTTAGCCCAACGCGAAACAGAAGGAAAGCCGCGATCGATTCCGCAGCGTTACCGATTTCCACGAGCCATTCACGAACAGTCTCCGTTAGCGTTTGCCCGAACGTCAAACCGAGAGAGGGACAGAGAAATGTATAGATAAATAAAGAGAGAGAGAGAGAGAGAAAGATTGATGACGACCTCCTACTTCGCTCGTTTCCTTCCTTAAACGTTTACAGCGAGATAAACTACGTGTATATATCCGCACGAACGTTACGATCACTTGGAGCAAACTGTTGAGGTAGTCGTCGCGCGAATATACTTTTCTTACCGATTTCATGAAATTTATACTTGTTGGGAATAGTGATATCTAATCATTTGCAAAGTTTCAAAAAGATTCACCGTCTCAAATTTGAGATATTTCTTATCAAAGTGAACACTTTTTACACGCTTTTCTATAGGAAGCAATGAGAAGCACTATATTTTTATTTACTATAACTTGAAAACGGTTTTTACCATTTTATTAAAAAATTATTCAATAGTAGAGTGACGTATAAGGAACATTTGTACAAACGATGAAAAAGGTTGACCGTTTAGTTTAGAAAATACAGGTATGGAGAGTGTAAAACTAGTAATGATGGTATCGCGGCAAGCCGTGTATGACAGCGAAACACTTCACGGCTACAAGATTCAACGTTGTCACGATTGCCATTTTCGGTAAAGGCGGATGCGTTTATCTCGGAACTTTATTTCAGTGGTTGAAGCGGACCGGGTTGAAAAAATTATAGAATGTAGAAAATATGTGTAATTTCGAATTGAGCCTCAGAAAGTTCTGTCCAAAATTTGAGGTTTTTTTAAATGAAAAGTTACAAATCACGATGTAGGAGTAACGGATATAAAAGACTGGTTCTGCAAAGAAAAATCGTATTTTTTTGGCCAACAATTAAATAATTTTTTCTTTATGTATATTTCTTTAGGTTCAATCCCAAACTGGACGTCTCGCACACAACATTCTAGTGGAAAAACTGGACTATCTTGTTTCTTTCAGTTTTTATCAAGATAAAACCAGAAGAAAACGTGTAAATGTTCGTCGGTGTGTAACATCATTTTTTAAACACATGAAAATTTCGTAACAACTTTTTTGTCGTAAAGGGATACACCTGTATTTTTTTTTCATTTCTTCACCACCGAGTCCCAAGGAAAAATGTTTTTACGATAGTTACGATTGCCCAGTCCCATTAAAAACTATCTTCTACTATTGCAAAATCGTCTCGCGACGATGAGAAATATAATCTAAATTAATAATTAGCCCTTTCGTATCGTCCACTCCCATTTAATCGTTACCCGTGAGCTGTTTTATCGTCGAGATCCGGCCATAGCAGTCTACGTTGCCTGGGATAATTTTCTGGATTTATTAACGTTGTCTTTTCCGTTCCGCCGGCCGTACACGTGTCCTATATTAAAGGACGAGCTTAAACAGGGTGGTCCATTTAGATAAGGCCAGCTAAATATCTTTTCAGGTTATTGTGATGCAACAAATATTTGTTACGTTATATTCATGATGTCAATGGACCAATATCTGGCAGGAATATATTTATTTCATATATTTGTATTTAATTTTCGAAGATCATGATCACTTAAAAATCATGTTGTTAGACATATCTCAATGTATTCTTCGATCAATTACAAGATGCAATAAAAAAAAAAGATATATATAGTTGGGTCAAAAAACATCGATAACGTTAATAATTCCGGAAAATCTGACCTTAGGAAATAACCTCCTTCTTTTCGAAGTCGGTTAAAAATATTTTTGTCAGATATTGATATATATATCAGACAAAAGTATATCAATATATGATATGTATCTGATATACATATATCATATATTGATATATTTTTGTCCATGGATATTCTGCATATTACGTACCGTAAAACGGGGTTACTTTGACATCAGGGGTAACTTTGATATTTTCCGGGCTACTTTAACAGAGCGCCAAAATACTGTTTAAACGCGTGCACACCGAGTCCTACCGTTGCTAAAGTTGATTGTTATGTTGTTCAAATTGATTTAGATCACAATGATAATTATAAGGTCGGTACAGATATTTTTATATAGAATGTTTCCTTCAGGTCAATCACCACCCAGTACGTTTACGCGAACATCTTTTCTGGTTACAATTTTTGACCGATTTTGACGAACAAGGTCTTATTCGAAAGCTAAAAGATTTATTGCGAGATTGATCTTTTTAAAATTTTCTAAAAATACTTGGGTATTTCTTGGCAAAAAACACATCTGAAAAATATGAGGAAAAAAACCTCTTTTGAAGACTTTCAAAGGATCAATCTCACTAAATCTTTCTGCTTTCGAATAAGCCCTTGTTCGTCAAAATCGGTAAAAAATTGTGACCAGGAGAGTTTGCTTCAGAGTATTGGGTGGTGAGTGGCCTTAATAAATATGGCGATTTGATTGTAAAAAATCGTTATTTTTAATTTAATTCCATGTATAATGCATAAAATATTAATTTTTTTTTTTATCAACATAATGATAAAGTAACTCTTACGCTTTGGATCTTTGCAATAAGTTACATTTCAATGCCTTGTTAAAGTAACCCCACACTCGGGGTTACTTTGAATCTTTTTTGGACATAAATATAAAATTGTGGAGGGGTGTTAGAGCTTCATTTTCTTATACATCTGATATTCAAAGGGCACATCGTTCTATTGAAGCAAAAAAGTTGGAATTTATGATGTTAAAAGATAGTTACCTACAAAAAACTTCCAAATCTGTTCAAAGTAGCCCCATTTTACGGTAAGAAATATTTGTAGGATCAACATAATCTGAGCCAATATTCAGGTTGTCCTATTTCAATGAGCCACCCTGTGTACACGTGAACCGTAACGCGTTTTCGACACATAGAATCAAAGTTTCGGTCTAAATATTGTCGCAGGGTACCCTCAAGAAGATAAGAACGCCGATTATATGAAATAGAAACCGTTGGCAACTCGAAGAAATTTTTGATAGCCGTGTCACGCGCTTTTGGGGGATCGTGCCCGACTCGAAAAAGATCGAGACACGCGTGGATATGTATCATCTCAAAGCGGAAGGAAATGCAAAAGGAGTCGGCGTCAATCGGAATAGCGTACGCTTCTTGCATATGCGATCGACTTTTTATGACATACCGCCACTCACTTGCGGCTTCTCCCTCGAGAGAAGACGCGTATTATCCAGAATTTTGTCGGAACCTATGCTCTTTGAAGACGCGACCGAAGTATCCGAAGATTTCGAGGAATGTCGAAAAAGAAGTTGAAACATTTCGTTGAAACGATTCTCAAATATTTCCTAGAAACTTGAAATAAATCGAAAGAGTTGAACAAACGATTCGTAATGATTCGGGTTGCTTTAAATTTCGCTGGTAATTAAACGTGCGAATAGAACGAGTTCTCGATAAAAATTATCGACTATATAATTTGCCGTATCTCCGGGAAGTCGTTCGGTGTACGGCGGTCTAACTAATTGGGCAGTCGCGTACGAGTAATTAACGAACAAACGAGCGATAGAATGAACGAGGAATAGGCAGTAGGAGAGAAAAAGAGAGAGAGAGAGTTGAGATAAAAAAAAGGTGTCGGTTGGTTGGTCGTAGCAAATGAATCACATTATTCCAATGTGAAAAAAAAAACGCATGCGTACGAAGACCCGGTTAGCCGTGGTCGTCCCACGCGCAATTAAACGGACAATGGGCACGAATATCGCACTTGAAACTGGCAATCCGTATCGAACGAACGATGAGTCGTGCGAGTGCAACGACCGAGTCGCAGGATCTACTTACTCTCTTTATCGGTCAATCAGATTGTTACGCTCTTCGAACTTAACTGAAAGAAAAATAAATCTTTCACTTTGGAAAATACGTGCACCGAGTTTTCATTCTTTCGCGAGAAACTAAGACGAGACTTCCTTCAAAGACCGATCTTCTCTGATAGAGAGGCGAGAAGTTTGCACCTAGCTCGCCTTAATTGGTTCGTTAAGGTCGTCGGTCGGTAGGAAGATACGCGCCAGCCCATTTCCGGTTTTCTCGGGATGGAAGAAGAATGACGAATATCGCACTGCGGAATCTTATTCGTGAGCGAAGGAAGAAGAAAAAGGAAAGTGAGGAATGGCAAGGAAAAGGATGAGCGAAGGGGGGGAAGGGGAAGTTGCTCCGATGAGAGAAGAGAAAGTTCGAGCGGTGTGAAGCTCGCTATAAATTATTTATCGATCGACTGGTTTTCTTTACTTCGCGGCGAGTATCGATAAATTATTTATGCGCATGGTGCGTCAATGTGCCATTATTTTTTCGTAAGGACGATGGACTCTACTGTTAAGTTGTACGGCTAATTCTAGAGTACGACAAGATAATCCGATTTCCGTATTGCTAAGTTCATAATAATTACGAGGAGAATGTACAAGACAAACTTTTAAGATTTGTTTCCAGACACAGTGGACATCCAATGCCGTTACATTGTCATTAGGACTCATAAGTATGATGATATTTTTAAGAATGTAAATATTTTAACGCTGAGCCAAAAGAGGGTAATATCCCAGACAACCTTTATGTGTCAAGTAGCTAAAGGAATTTGTAATTATCCGGATATCACTAGTACGCTTTTTCCCTCTCATGTATTTTTACGTAGCGTCACAAGAAGAGGCCATTTTTGCTCCCGTCGTTGCGCACCGCTCTGGACGATTTTTTCGTTGAAGAATAAAAACTAATTATTCCTGAATTTCGTATTTACATTTATGGATGATCTCGCTACCATAGAAGGAAAAGTCCACCGGACGAAGAGGTTGAAGCCGTTAACATAGGCGAACGTCACGGTGTGACACTCCGCTCCCGAACTGTCATCGAATACAATTTAGAATATATTAGACAAAGGTAAAACCAAGTTAAGTAGTTTCAATGATCAAATTTCATTTCATAGGTTTCGATTACTACTAAAAAACAAAAGAATATTAATGATTATACTAGGAATCTACTCATTTTATACAAGTTGGTTTCGAACTCTAGAATGACTACGACTGTAGGTTCGAAAATGTTCTTGTAAGTAGTTCGATTTTCGAAAGGTTCGAACCTTTCACAAGTAATACTCTAATCCTCAGCAGTTGTCACGCTGCAGCACCAGAGAAAAGTTAAGCTTCTCTGTAACATTAGAAACCATGGGCCAGTCTCTTTTTTCTCGGCTTCTCGACTTTTAATCAAAGTACTCATAAAAGGTTCGAATCTACTCAATCAGGGTTCGAGTATATTTGCAAATACGGATTACTTTACTCAAATAGGACTTACAAAAGGTTCGAACTTTTCTCGTCTGAGTTCGAGTCCACTTGAAAGTACTCTTTTCTTGTTTCAAAGTACTCATAGAATGTTCGAAATTATTCAGTTAGATTCGAACCTACTTGTAAAAATACTCGATACCATACTCTGTAGGGAGGCCCTAATGTAAACATCGTCTATTGTATTGTTAGTTACTCCGCTTAGCCCCGGGTCTCGTCCATGGAAGTACCATTTCGTGAACAGTGTCGAAGAGTATCGTTTTGTGTCGTTCCTGTAACTGATCTAGCGGATCCTGTAATAGAGACATCTCCCATGTTACCATGCAGACATACTTGCATTAAACTACCGCGAATAGAATCAGTGGAGGACAAAGAAGCCGAAAGGGAGTCCGACTTAACCCTGGAAAAGTCCGTGAAGAGAGTCAGGGTCACCCGCTGAGTCCGTCCATTCGGGAGAAGGTACATCTGATAAGACGGGATTCCAAATAGCCCTCAACTAGGAAGTAGTCGTGAAAACCTGTCAGAGTACCAGTATTTTGTATTGTGTCGATTAAAGAAATTTCGTGTCGAGTTAGATTCCGAGAAGAACTTTGTAACGACGGAGTTGTTCACGTTACCGTCTCCCAAAGGTATTAGATAGTTTTGGTTTCATCAATAACACAGAAATTGCAAACGGTGCTGAAATTTCGGGTTATTGTTGTTGAGAAATAATCTGGAGATTGCATAGTTGCTGGAAGTCTCCGATTATTAATTTTCGTTGATAAATTTTGTTGTACCGTGCAGTAGATTCTGGGCAGGAATTTACTTTCGATCGCGGCTCGTCATAAGAAAATTTCGTGATTTGCCGTCGATAGGGTTTTGTCCTGAGAGTGGTATGGGTTACCGTAAGCGAAGTAAAAGACAGCCGAGTTAAGTCTTGTATCGTATCGTCCGTTATATGTTATTTTCTGTAAGTCCGCATATCCGATTTATTATAATGATTTTTCAGTAATTCAGCTCTTTAATTTTGTATTTTGTTGAGTATTAATTTTGCGGTACAAATCTTTCGTTACGGTAAAAAAATCTTTGCCTACGTTACCGCAAGACAAGCGGAGGAAAAACCGTTTGTGTAATTATGGATATTGTACTGTCGTCGCATCACTCGTGCATTTCGTATTATAATTAATCACGTACGGGTTACATATCTATGTTAATGAGTAGGGACTTCTATTGTAACTTTGCTGCTTATTCCGATTCCTGTAATTTCCGATTATTGTACCGCTCAAAGTTTTAAGACAGTTTATAGTAATTGTTTTTATTATTAAATAAATTAATATCTTTTTTGGTTACCAAAAATCTATAGTATTGTTTCGTTTCGAGAAATCCTCTTACTCCACCCCTTTCCGTTATCACTTTAGCAGGCTGAGTAGCTGGAAACGTTCCGCTTCACGAACTTACATGTTAATTATTTTAATTTAACATCTTTTTATATCATATAGGCTCGAGTGGTGACCGTAAAAAACTTGGCGCCCAAAAATAAATTATTTCAGATCGATTAACCGTCTAGCCTTATAAATAATATAGTAAAGTATTAATATAAAAGAGTGTCGTCCACGTTTTGGTAGGAAAACGGCTTTTACAGTATTCCCTAGAAACTTACGGAGTTTTTCTTTACTCTACACTGTTAGTTGCATTAATCGAATAATCCATGTTAATCCATGTCACAGGAGAATTGACATCTTCGATCAATCGTCAATAATTCCTAACCTTCATATGTCCCTTAAAAAAAGACCCCAGGGCCGAAAGAAGGTTAAAAAATTCTTTCGAGCGTCCCGTATGATTATACCCACCACATATTTCTTCCTTCTTTTCTGTCCCGTAAACTGTTATTAGATATCAATGGGGTTTTCCTTGTAAATTGAATTGAAATGAAATAAAATAAAAATTATGTGACAGTCCGAGAATATGGCTTAACACTTATGACAACATTACATCGATCTTCCACAGTCATACTTGGAAAAATCGCTGGCGAAAATGAAGGGACAAAGTATGGTATGGCATTAGAGATCTCTCACAGATTCGATGCGGCTCGTTAAACCTTCTCGTCGAAGAAACGATCGGTCGAATGTTCGAACGCGTCGAAGCGTTCGACGCTTGCACCTATACTTTCCCGTGGAAACCTCTCTGAAAAGGTATGGCTCTTCGAGTGATTTATGTTCCTCGCATGGCGTGTCGGGTTTACGCGTAGACCAGACGCCTCTTGTAGGTACGAAGCTTTCGAAGTACGCGCTTACCAGCGATTATCTAATCGCATCATGTTGGACCAATCTCAATAGTCGCACAGTAAAATGACGTATCATGCCAGAGAAATAATCGACATTCTGTTATTTCATGCGGCGATCGTTAAACCATTAAATCCCATGCGAAATCTGGACTAGAAAACGCGGAACAAACTATACCATCAATTGCATTAGCAAAAAAAATAAAATACACGTATTTTTTGTTTGGCGATTTGGTTGTTTATCGCTAAAATTGTTTAAAAAAATTAGATTCAACTATTAAATTTCGAGAAATAAAGTGTGCTGATCGATTCTACGGGAAAAATCATGAAAGAATAGATATTTCTTTTATAAGAAAATTTGATAGTTGAACCTAATTTGTTTAAACAATTTTAGCAAAAAACAATCAAATCGCCAAACAACAAATACGTGTACTTTAATTTTTATTAACCGACTTCGAAAAAGGAGGAGGTTACTCTATTCGATAGTGGGCGATGTTGCTTTTTTTTTTTTTTTGTTTGTTTGTTTGTCCGGCCATAACTTCGCAACGGATTGACCAATCGAGATGAAATCACTTCCAGTTGCTAGGTTTGGGTGTCCCATTGGTCTCGTTTAAATAATTTTTCCGAAAAGTTTATTATTAACAAAGTTATTGCAAAATTAGTGCGTCGGAGTGCGGAACGAGTTAAGAACTTTATTCAGATTTTTCAGATTTATCGCAATATCTTTGAATGGGATTGATTTATTGTAATGAAACTATTACTATCTACTTAGAAATAATTAGCAGATATTATTTATATAAAAAATGTATTAATTGTTGGTATATTTAGGATATTATTGCAAAATCATTTGTTTATTCTTCTATATCTCCTCAACGACTCCACCTATCGGAACCAAACCTTTTCGATCCTTTCGCAAATATTATTTACATAACTTTATTTTTCACATCTTGATCGATTATACACTAAAAAGTATGAAATAAAAAAATTTTTAACGAAAAAAAATAGAAACCGACTTCGAAAATAGTACAGATGAAAAGCAATAAACGAGATTAATGTAATTTAAAAAAAAGCTCTAAAAAGAATGAAATAATTTTTTATGTGTAGCTTCAATATAGATAATGTTAAATGTATAGATACATTAGGGAAAGATATAGTAATAACTGAGATATGCAGTCAATTCTAGTTAAACGATATGTAGGTGTTTCATCGTTGTCATACTCAAAATATTGCAACTTTTTCGGAGGCGATAGAAAATTAATTAACAATACAGTAATAGGCAGAAATTCACGGACGTTGATGGATATTTCCGTATTAGGCACTCATTCTTTTGTTCGTGAAAATGACCGTGTTGGAATATTTTGTGTCGCCTCCGAAAAACTTGCATTATTTTGAGTATGACAACGATGAAACACCTACATATCGTTTAACTAGAATTGACTGCATATCTCAGTTATTACTATATCTTTCCCTAATGTATCTATACATTTAACATTATCTATATTGTAACTACACATAAAAAATTATTTCATTCTTTTTAGCGCTTTTTTCTAAATTACATTAATCTCGTTTATTGCTTTTCATCTGTACTATTTTCGAAGTCTTTTTGTTACAAATTTTTTTTGCTAATGCAATCGATAGCATAGGTTGTCGGCATTTTCTAGCCCAGATTTCGCATGGGACTTAATAGGTTAAAGCAAAAACGGATGCGTGGGAACCGCAGCGAAAGGACGTTGAAAATGCAACAGATGTCGGTCGATCGTATAGTTATAATAAAATATTAATCATCGATACCTCTCGACATAATAATCTTCCCATCGTCGATACGAAAAGATAATAATCGCATGAGAGAGAGAGAGAGAACATATCGGGTGGGAAAAAGGGGCCGAATGTTCGTCCAAGCGAGTTTTGTGTAGATTTATCGCTAATTAATTTGAATTTTCTGGTATCGCTCGGTTATTTTGCCGGGACGAGCGATAAATCCAAGCACCGTAGATAAAAATATCGTTTCTATCGGTCGGCCAGTGGGTAATGAAAGGCAGATAAAAATAGAAGAGGGGAGACGATTTCTTCGCCGTTGGCTATATAAAACCGATTATTAATATTTTACTTTTTGCGTGGGAGATCTTCTACCCCCAACCACAGTCATCGTCCTCTTTCGACCGCACGAAAAACAGCCACCCGTTGCACGGAAATCGATTCTAGCGGTGACGTGCCGCGGATACGTGCGCGCGCGCGCGCGGCTGCGGATGCGTGTACGAACGCACGAAGCAAACTAAACCTCTATGTGCGGTCGCGCGTGTTTGTCACCGGGTGGAAATGAAATTCCGAATGTGAAAATAATAAATCATCGGCACGCGTCCGCGCGTTTTTAACAAGCGAGAAAGAGAAAAGAGGATCGACGCGTACGTCGATGGCACTTTTTATCGGCTATTCATTACAACCAGTTACACTGTCGCGGCTAGCCGATGAAATTTGTCCTCGAAATCGAGCTGCGATAAAACTCGTATATAACAACCAGTCGAGGAATACCGTGAAACTTTACTTACAAACGATCGTTTGAGTCGATTTTCTGCTAAAGCCGACAAAATTAATTTATTACGTGGGAAGTACGAATCGATTAGGGATGGGATCAAGTTCAATATCTATGTACAGTCCGCGTGCGCTAAGATGGCACTCGGGACAATAAGACTCGCATTATTTCCAAGTGCCATTTTAGTACTTACAAATCCAAGTCAATTTCAATAACCAAGTTTCATTCCATGGGTTTCGATTACTACTTATAAACAATAGAGTTTCAATGACTTGAAATGTACTTACTTAATACAAGTTTGTTTCAAACTCCAGAATGACTACCTGTAGGTTCAAAAATGTAGGGTGGGTGTACCGGTAATGAATCAGGTACTAGTAGTAGACCATTTCAAACTTTTACTGTGAAAATTAAGCATTCTTTCAATTTTCCGCCACTTTTATTACGGTGAATAACCTTGAAAAACATTTACCGATCGGCCAATCATGACAAAACACGAGTAAAACGCCATCTGTAATGTATTTTATGACTTATTTGCAATCATCTCTCGTTCATTTCGTTCCGGGCGCCCGTTGTAATTAGCAAGTGTAATGAAGGTAAGTTTTTTTAATCATTTTGAATCTTTGATTTTTCCCATGATTATGAGAAACTTTTATGTTTATGGGTTACTGTGGCGTGTGCTCTAACAATTTAGCATATCATTTGCAAAAAAAAGATTGTTTCAATGGTTATTTCTCAATGGAAAACTACTGGTACACAAAATTCCACAGTGTCTCCGTCTCAATTTTTTTCTCACTAGAACTAAGAGGACGATGTTGGGAACACTTTTTTAAACAACCGAAAAATGCATCCTTTTACATATATATTTTTTGTATAAATTTTTAAAAACTCTGATTACAAATTTTGATTACTAAGTTTTCAAAGTAATTATATTAATTTGTTACATTAAAACATTGATTTGGTTTTAAATAAATGCTAAAAAAACCTGAGGGGGGACAAAATTTGGGTCCCTTACTCTATTATGAAAAAAAACGGACGGTAAAATGGAGGTAAAATACGTTCTGACGAACGTCATCGCTCGCTACTACTCTTGTTACCGACAGCTATAATAAATTTCTCTTAAGAACGCCGGCCATCAACGGTGTTCCCTTGTTGTCTAATATACATACTTATTTACGACATACATATGCATGCACGTGCTCGTGCGCTCAAAACGCTTCTGGGAATATCTATCATCTCGAAACTAGCTTTCGCCTCGTGTCTCCTCATCTTCTTATTTCCCAATCGTACGAAACCGTAACGGGAATATGATGATCGGTGAATCACTATTTATGTCTTTCTCTACTAAATGGAAACTGGTTCATACAAGACTGTCTTCAAATATTTTTCCTTTAAAATAAGATAAAAGTTACCGAGAAGAAAGGGAAATATTAAGTTAATAATATATCTTAAAGATGCTGTATTATTTTCTAATTATTATGCCATTTATGAACGATTTTGTGAAAATCTGTGACAGGGGAATATTTTTATGAATTAAAACAAGGTTTTTTTTCTTATAAAGACCTGAATCAAATAGTACTTTTTATTTTTAGAAAATGTAAACAATAATTGGTAACCAATTACAAAAACTAACAAAAATTTATAAAAATGAAATTAAACAATAAGTAACTCAATTTCTTTTCAACAAAATTAACATTTACTTTAACCTATCATCAAAATATTAGTGATGGACGACAAGACAAGAATTTCAAGATCTTGACAAGACAAGACTTGATTTTTCAAGACAAGATTACCAATTTCTTGTTCTTGATAAAATCGAGACAAGACAAGATTTGTCCTTCAAGATCAAGACAAGACAAGAAAAATCTATCAAGATTCTTGATTCTTGATAACTGAAACTACAATTATACGTATGTAATTATAATTGTGTAATTATAATTATATATTATGTAACTATAATTTTATATATAGGGTCATATATGTATATCGGGGTTATGTAATATTATAATCATGTTGAGATCCTTTCGTCTATTTTCAACTTTAAATAATTACATGCAAAATTTAAATTAATTCGAAACAAAAACTTTATAATTTTACTGAAAACTGCAGTTTATTTTTATTGTAAATATAGGAAATCTCTATTTTGTAATGATGTGTCCTCAAACGTGCTCTTAAGTGCGTGCGTTTAGTAAACTAGAGATCTTAAGCTTCGAAATAGTTTTAAAAATTTTCTACTACGAACATTTGTAGCTGATATAGAGTAATTTGAAAATGACCTAAAAATTTCAAGAATTTTCTTGTTCCTTTAATTGTTTTGACCAGTAGAATTTTTTACAAAATATTTTTGAATAATTTTTATAAAAATTTTCAAAAATAATAAATCAACGTATGGTAAATAAATATTTATAGATATTATAAAAATATCAAGAATCTTGCAAGAATCTTGCAAGAATCAAGAATCAAGACAAGAAATTGATTGTCAAGATCAAGACATACTAATTCTCGATTGCACAAAATCAAGACAAGACAAGTATGTTCGATTCTTGTCTTGTCTTGTCTTGAATCCATCACTACAAAATATCAACATACGCACACTAGTATGTTGCCTCGTATCTTATGCTACATTTATTAAAATGTGAGATCATACCATAACAACTCTCATTGTAAATATTGTAATTCTTACAACAAACCAGTCTTGCTTTCACTAAAACATAGTCACCTATGTTGTATTGTTGTACGGATACTGAACTAGGCTCATTGACATGTTAAATTTCTAATGTAGAGTCCTCTTTGACAGAGAAATGACGCCAGGGAAATGTTTTTTTTTGTCGAAATATAACCTTATTGCTAAAATTAACGAATCTTTCTTAATTCTTTAGCTATAGTTGTAAAAATGCATAATATTTAGAAAAGATATTTAAAAATGACTTACTTATTAGAAAAAACAGCAAATCAACCACTCCTCAAGGGAATATTATTCCAAGCAGCTCCGTCACGTATTGTAATTTACGACAGGGAAATGTTTTCGGAATTTTCGAACAACATTTAGGAGACAATTTTTACCAATCTAAATGTAACGTAACTGCCATTTCAATTTTATTAGCGTATATTAGTCATTCTAGTTTTCCTCTTGGCTATGTTATTATCCCCACTCTAATAATTACATTTAAAAAAATTGTTGTAACCTGCAATTCTGGGCCAGGCCAAGGTTACATCTTTTCAAGGAGTTGAAAGGTAAAAGTAATATATTTGTGAAATAATATGATATCAGTCCTGGATGTGCATTAAGAACAGTCAAAATTATCATACACAAATAACATTAAAAATGTAAAGTGGGCCGTCGCTGTAGTTAATATAAACAATAAATCGTGCTTTTTCTTGCTACATAAAGATATTAAATCAATGATGCGTCGCATCTTTATTAATAACTTTTTATCAAATATCTATAATTTTAATTTCCATATTAGTTCTTTAGACTTTGTTAAACATTGTTGACTTCATAAATTACACATTCTCCTTCAAACAATTTTACTAAAATAACAATCTCTGTAAAAAACCTTGTACAAAGTACGCGACGGCCCGCTTTCTTCGTAAACGTTAAATATAATATAACATTTTGGTACATCTATCAATCCAGGAACAATATTTAACATGTTTGTATAGATAATAAATAATTCTAATTTTTCGAAGGTTATCCATATACAATTTTTAGATAATTTTTGAAAATTGTTTATGTAGATACAGTAGGGATACAAAAATTTATTTTACTAATCTTTAATCTAAAATTTAAATCAATCAGTGAATTTATGATAACATTTAATTTATTAAACATTTTAATGAATTTATTCAATTTTTATTGTTTCCTAGTTCATAAATAACCGTATAACAACCGTCTAATAACCTGAATCAAGTACATAATTCATTTTCCTGCGCTAGAGTTGCTCCACCCCATGCTTCCATTCATTCAATTAAAAAATACAAAAAGGTAGGCTTCGCATATTGCCAGGTTGTATTTTTTCATTTTTCGAAAAAAAGCGGGCCGTCGCGTACTTTGTACAAGGTTTTTTACAGAGATTGTTATTTTAGTAAAATTGTTTGAAGGAGAATGTGTAATTTATGAAGTCAACAATGTTTAACAAAGTCTAAAGAACTAATATGGAAATTAAAATTATAGATATTTGATAAAAAGTTATTAATAAAGATGCGACGCATCATTGATTTAATATCTTTATGTAGCAAGAAAAAGCACGATTTATTGTTTATATTAACTACAGCGACGGCCCACTTTACATTTTTAATGTTATTTGTGTATGATTTTACATAATTTTGTTATAATAAAAAATCCTTGTTTCAATTTAAAAATAAGAGCAATTATAAATTACAGCGACGGCCCACGTAACATTCCTATTGTTTTTTTATTTTTCGACATACGTAGACTATGATGTTATTATTTTCTATTGTCTCTCCAAGAAAAGTTCATACCTAAGCTCCATTTGACGATCTTTGGCGATTTTTTAGCTACTTTCATACTTAATAGTGTTCTTGAGTGCGTACTCACTAGAAAACTCTTAGGGATCCGAAATTGGATGCTTTTAGAGCAAAGAAATCCATGCGATTCCATATTAAAATTATACATTTCGAGGAAGATTGCCGGCGTTCCAGTCGTATACTACGACCTTTTTCGAGGGGACCAGGTTAACTAGAGGACATGTTATATTATATTACAATGTGTATAATCGATGTAATAGGTGTACAATGATGGAAAAATTTACCGAAAAAGTACATAACAGATGTGGTATACATTCAGACTTGTTGCAATATTATTCATAAAAACGTCTACGAAGATATGATAGTTCGCTCTGAGAAACTCCCGGAACGTATCCATATGAACTCATCTATAACATTTACACACAGCGAATTTTACTTATTACTAATTCGAATCTTCTAATGAAGTAAAAAATTAAAATTATCTGAAAAATGATTACATAAAGAATAGTTAGTTCATATCTTTATTAATATGTCGAATGGGATTAAAATTAGTAAGTACGGGTTTTTCTAACCTGCTTGATAACCACTACCCTGTATCTCCTGCGTGTGACGGACGTTATAACGAAAAATTAGCAACTTCTTGTTATCTAAAATCTTCGATAGAATTAACCATGTTCTCAATTAATGAGAAAGAAGTCTACTGCCTTCCTTAATTATCCCTTCTAACCACACATATCCTCTACGTTTCTATAGACAAGGAAGATTGCAATAGTACTGACGGGTACAATAAATAAATAAAATGTGATAGGTTAAGAATATCGACATGTCAAACATTCCAGCGCTAGCTAGATTCCCACCTGATATCGACGCTAACTCCACTGGCTTCACTAACGGCGAAATTAGGAAACTGGACAAAATTCTATATATATAGATATACTCGCAATGTTAACGAAAAAGGTCGGAAAAAAAAGGACTGATAAAATTGATATTTCATAAAATTTCAAAACACATAAATTAGATTATTAACTTATTGGAAGCCGCGATCCTAATAACTTATATATCAACGAAAGGGAAAAAGTTCCAGGATTATGATGAAACAAACCAAAATTATGTAGCACTTCGCGTCGATGAGATATTAGCATTTTAAGGTTTCCCCCTCCCTTCAAATTTACGATTTTGCTGTAAATATACCACCGGCGTTAGTCCGATTTTTTGCGACGGACAGCCTAACTGCCGTTAGTCTGTAATATTATTTCGAACAGTTTCAATTTAAAAAGAAAAATATTTAAACCATCAAAAATACTGACGACGGCGATTTTCCATTTAGTAGAGAATGACCCATTTAAGAAAACACATTTAGTTACATGCGGGGATACACGCTTGACGGTAGGTACTGTGGCTTCTATTTTCGATGATAATTACAATTTAGGTAAGCCAATTTTAAGCAATTCAAGCGGTTTAAACAACGACTGATTTAAATGATAGCACGTACAATACGGCGCACAAATTATTCGTTGATGAAATAATTTTCATCCGTTGTTCCGTGAAAGCCACGCTTACGCTATTCAATTCCTCGTTTTAATCCGAGCGCGCTTTAGAACATTGTGCGGATACTTTCGATTTAATTTCCCCGCACGAAAGTCCGCCCAGCGAATTGTTTTCTTCGATCTAAACGCACTGTACCCGATACGAGTACTACAACGTTTCTTTTTTTGCCCCAGGCATCGATAAAAAAATATGTCGTTGCCAATCGACGTTAATTCTATTACTAGTCATTAAACTAAAAGGTGCTATACCTACGAATAAAGAAAAGATTATTTCGATAGGATATCTCAAAACTGTGATTGTTCAGCGGCCACGATTAATGAGAAAGAAAATGACAAGATAGAGGACAAAGTGCTAGTTAAATCGATCCATGGAGGCGCCTTTAAACACCATTACGAACTCGTTCCTCTTCGCGAGCGCTAAAAGACAAAGACTGGAATCCGAGGAAGACGCAGAAGGTTAGAGCGAAGAAGAAACTTTCTGAATCGCACGGCTTGGTCCTTTTTCCAGGGTAAACTTTCCGAAAGTTTTGTGGTCGACAATCACGAGTCATTCATTTCCTCCCGTTCTCACGCTCGAGTCAAAGGTCCAACGAATTTAATCTTTTATCGCACTCGATATATTTGTTCCTTCAGTCCTGTGAAATCTAAATTCTGAAAAAAAAAAAAAAAAGAAAAAGATACCCCAATCATTTTTTCAGGTTCTAACCAGCTTAACGTAAGGTTCCTTTTCATTGCTAACTCGTGAAATAATTGCTGTGTCGTTGCATCGTAAAATACTATCGGCTGCTCTCCACCTCGGTCGAGTAGTAATGGCTAGATAATTCGGGCGAGGATAGAGACTCACGGCGAAACCGCTAATTATAGTTTATTGCAACTGGCTGGAGTTTAATCATACCCGTTTGTAATTTATGCACGAGAGATTATGAAACGATCGATGCGCCACGGTCGTCGCGTCGCAAGCACGCAAAGTGATTCGGAATTAAAAATTCCAAGCCCTTGCTTGAGTGTGAACAGGACTAGTACAAAAAAAAGGATTAAAAAAAAAATGCTACCTCGTGAAAATAAGTGCGTCCTGCGCGATTAAAATGTTTTTCGACGTCGACAGGAAAAAAGTTTCACGAATTACGATAAGCTCGGTAGAAATAATGAAAAATTAAAAGACGTTCCGTGTTAACTCTTACCCCGTTGTTTGGCGTTAATCTCGCTAAATAATTTGAAAGATCTCGAAAGTATTTCGGTCAAACGCCTGACGATCTTTTTAATTCCGTAGTTATTTTTTTTTCTTTCCTTATTTTCCCGGCCAAGCCGCCCTTACGTCTTGTTCAAACGCAAACGACGAGAACAACGTTGTAAAACTCATCTAGAAACTATCTCTAACGAGGTGACACGGAAAGCACTGTGGCTTTCGCGTTTACCACGACGGACGCGACCCCTCGCAAGAGAACCCGTTATTTTCTCAAAATGTTAATGCGCTTACTTTACGTGTGGATCGTTCGAAATGTATAAAAAATGATATTACTCGGTAAAACATTGTCCCTGTAGAGAAAGCGTTACCAAAAGATCGTATTTCGTTCGTTTAGCCAGAAATTTTCTACCGACATCGCGAAACATTCCACAAGCGAATACCCGTGTTCCATAGCGAGTACGCGTGTGCATCGCGAGTACCTACCTACCTACCTCATGTTTTTTACAAGAGCAACGTCTCATGTTTTTCATGTTTTTATATTACTATTTAAGCGAGAGCATGGCCTGACATAAACGCGTTTAACGTAGACACCGACACAACTCTTGATACGAAGCTCGATTTGTCGCGTACAACGTACCACGGTGACACTCGTGCGACGAACGTTTCTATGACGCATTATTGCCAGAAATTCTTACTTTCTAAGTTTGAAATAACGTTCGAGGAATTTCGAGGACGTTTGCCTCACGAATATGAGCTTTTCGTGACGTTCAAACTCTCGCTGTTTATCTATGTAAAAACTTGACGTCTGCTAAGCTCGATGTCAAACACGAAAACTTTGTTAGCCGTGCAAGGAGAAGTCGAAAACCCGTTGAACACGACAGTGTTTCATCGTAAACTCTCGCACGAGAGTCTAAAGCGGGTCTAAGCGAGCGTATTTGGACGCATGAAGACGCTCCCAAGTATTGCTTGGTAGAGGAAAGTTCGTTGATGATTCACATAACATCCGGCGATTGTTTCCAGGATAGGGCAAGGAGAGAAGAGAATACGAAGAGAGGAGACTTCCGGCAAACGGAAGCTTCCGTCCTCTCTTTGCAACTTGCCCCGCACTTGGACACTTTTACCTTTCCATCGAATTTAACTGTATTCGCTGTTATAGTTTCGAAACTGTTACGGATTTTCCTGGTTAGCGTGGAGCCACCTTCTTCCGGCTCGATTGCTATGGTAACTGCGAACCACGATCTATCGATCGAACAACCAACCTCATCCCTTTCGCGCGGCTGTAATTCTTGCAAAGGACAAAATGTAAGAAGACATTTGTTTATAATTAAATTAACTAATTTTTAATTTGCTCGAGTTACGATAATAAAGCATTAAATATAAACGGTTAACCGCTTGCCTTACGATTTAGTTCGAAGCAGACGCGACTGGGGGACCTGTTGTACCTCGGACATGGTTGTACCGCGTAGTGATGGACGACAAGACAAGAATTTCAAGATCAAGACAAGACAAGAAAAATCTATCAAAATTCTTGATTCTTGATAACTGAAACTACAATTAGGTATACGTATGTAATTATAATTGTGTAATTATAATTATATATTATGTAATTATAATTTTATGTATAGGGCCATATATATCGGGGTTATGTAATATTATAATCATGTTGAGATCCTTCCGTCTATTTTCAATTTTAAATAATTAAATGCAAAATTTAAATTAATTCGAAACAAAAACTTTATAATTTTACTGAAAACTGCAGTTTATTTTTATTGTAAATATAGGAAATCTCTATTTTGTAATGATGTGTCCTCAAACGTGCTCTTAAGTGCGTGCGTTTAGTAAACTAGAGACCTTAAGCTTCGAAATAGTTTTAAACATTTTCTACTACGAACATTTGTAGCTGATATAGAGTAATTTGAAAATGACCTAAAAATTTCAAGAATTTTCTTGTTCCTTTAATTTTTATGACCAGTAGAATTTAAAAAAAAATATTTTTGAATAATTTTTATAAAAATATTCAAAAATAATAAATCAAGAAATTGATTGTCAAGATCAAGACATACCTACTAATTCTCAATTGTACAAAATCAAGACAAGACAAGTATGTTCGATTCTTGTCTTGTCTTGTCTTGAATCCATCACTAGTACCGCAGTCCTACCCAAGTAAGAATTGCAAAATCTGACAACACGGCCAAGTCTTGGCCAATATATGTTTATTGGTAATTGGTCAAACGTAGCTTACGTATGTCACGGCCATGATTGGGCTAGTATTACTCGCCATCATTGTTTATTTTTTTACAATTGCTATTATCCAACCAGCATTCGGCCGATGTGCTACTGCCAATGATCGGCCAAATATGAGCTGTTAACTGTAGGCCATCATTGGCTGTTCGTTCCATTATTTTTTTGTTCTTTTTTATTTTCACTTGCATTGCATTACAATGTATTGTATAGAAATTTAAGAATTTGTTTATTGGATATCACATTCTAACCTAAATATGCTCTAACACGTCGATTTATACAAATACTGTTAGACAAAAAGAAATATTAGTGCATAATTAAATAAAAAAGTGCTATATCCGAGGTACAACGGGTCTGAGAGCAATGTAGGGGAAGGGGGGGCATGATGGAGATGCGAGGTAAGATGGGGTATTGCACCTAACTTCTTATTGGAAGATGCTAGAAACATGACTAATGCACCAATAGTTTGCGATTATGTTGTAACAAATAGGGCGTCCAAAACAAAGAGTCGAGGGACCCGTATCTCTTGTTTCTATCGATAAAACGGTTCGCGCGCTACGTCGACACACGTCGATGTAATTTTCAATGCCCAAAATATTTAGAATAAGTATATATTTAAGAACGGTAAGTCCATTGTTATTGTTATACCATATTCTTCATTTCATCTTCTTTAATATGCCATATTTAAGATTAAAGTATTGTTTTATTTGTTCTACAAATATATTAATTTCTGAAAAGCAACGGTTTGAGGCAAGATGGGGCCTTTGCGACGGGGAATGATGGGGTACCCCATCATTCCCCGTACTTGGATTTTTCGTGTGAGATTGTTCGAAGTCGCGGAGAAAGCGATAGCTTCCGATTCCGACAAGCACAAACGATTGTGAATGTTTATATTGTGATGGATCATACTTAGAATCAAAGGAAGGCTGGATCGCATGTCAACTTTGCGGACGTTGGTCCCATAATTCGTGCGCAGGCGTTATCGAAAAAAATCTTTCTAAGACACATATATGTACAGATTGTAAATAAACCTTATGGAAAAGTATTTAGTCAATTCATTTTGCCCCATTTCCAGTACCCCATTTTGCCCCATTTCCAGTACCCCGTTTTACCCCGTAGTAGGGGCAAGACGGTTTTTTGCGACACTTTTTTAAAAGTCTAATAACTTCGAAATTTGATTCTATATTGTCACAAAGAATATACCAAATATTAGATTATTCATTGTAGCTCTGCTATAATTCTTAAAAACTCATTTAAACGATGTAATTACCATTTTATTTCCATTTTTCCTTAGCTTCCCCATCATGCCCCCCCTTCCCCTACATAGGGGTGTTGTACCATGAATCTAATTGTACGTTTTTCTTTGAATGATTATAATGATAATAAAATGTATTGCTATCATTCTATAAAAATTAGGTGACGGGTCTTACTAACTAAACAAACGAGTGCAATATGTGAAATTCATAACTTATTTATGGTTTCTGTCAAAAAAACTTTAAACAATAAATGTACCCGAAGTACAACAGGTTCCCCTACTATTTAATTCTACTAAAGCGCTCTGCGAAAAGTAAAATATTTCAATTTCCATTATATTTATTTATAAACTTATTGACTTTGTTTTATATATAAAATGTTGTATATTTAAAATACAAGATAAATCCCGTCAAAGCCATCTGTGGAAAAGAGACCTGGGGGGGGCAAGACTCGTCATTTCAACTTAAGAGGACTATAAACTTATTTTATCATGAAAAACGCAAGAAGATTACAGAGCGAAGAATTCGAGCTCGTAGATAATAGTGATGGATTCAAGACAAGACAAGAATCGGACATACTTGTCTTGATTTTTTCTAATCGAGAATTAGTGTGTTCTGATCTCGACAATCAATATCTTATCTTGATTCTTGCAAGATTCTTGATATTCTTATAATATCTATAAATATTTATTTACTAGATATATCTTGATTTATTATTTTTGAAAATTTGTACAAAAATTATTGAAAAAATTGTTTTTTTAAATTTCACCCATCGGATTATGATATCAATGTAGTATGAATTGCACGTTGAATATGCATAGCATTATAACGCGACAGGTTATGATCGGCAAATGTTTGAAAAACAAATAAAGTTCTATAACTTGGTTTTCGGAAACATCCACTCATTATGAATTGTGAGTGTTTTCGTGTGAAGAAACTACAATATAGTTAAATCTACCAATATTTCAACTTTTATGAATGTTTAACTTCCAATAGTTCCTGTCATGACTATACATATTTATAATATACTATAATTATAATTATACAATTATAATTACATACATATAATTGTAGTTTCAATTATCAAGAATCAAGAATCTTGATTGATTTTTCTTGTCTTGTCTTGATCTCGAAGCACAAATCTTAATGTCTTAAAAAATCAAGACAAGACAAGATCTTGAAACTCTTATCTTTCCGTCCATCACTAGTAGATAAGTGGTATCGTGGAAATGATTGGTAGTTGGTTAACGTTTCACTCATTAGAACCGTTCAAAAGTTAACCATTCGAGATTCGAAGGAAAGGTGATTCGAACTCGTCGAAGTCGCACGCTAATTGATGGCCGAACATCGGGCCAGAACCAATAGAAATTCGTCGCGCGCACGGATATCGTTCGACTCGTTTGTCAGGCGACGATTCGAATTTAGTTTGGGGTGAAAAAGAAGAGGAGGAGGAGAAAAGGGGATGAAAGCTAAAACGATGGACGAATAGTAGGACTAATAGCCGCGGACGGTAGAGATGACCGATTCGACGAGCGAGCCGTTTATCCAGGATCCACTTTCGTCGTCACGAGGGTAAAAGTAATCCGTCTTCTTAACGACGCCACCGGTTTTACTTACTGGCCGCTCGTTCATTCGCTCGAAGGAGGGAAGGGGGGGTAGGTTGGAGAAGATTTCTCCGGAGGAACTACTTCGAAGTTCGCGTAGCTGTAAAAGCAAATTCGTTTAATCAATTAGCAAGAAGGAAGGAGTACGGCCAAGATCGGATCGTTAAAAAATCATTAAGACCGGACGTGATACTTTTGTTCTCGTTATGCAAGTACCTACCTACGTGAGGGCGTTTCCTTCCAAATTTAATTAATTAATTCGTTTGGTGATACTTACTCGACAAGGAGACAGAGGGAAAGAGAGCGAGAGATGGAAGATTCGATCTGTTTAAGTTACGAGTCTATAAAAAATGTATGAGGTTCGTTCAAAGCAAATATATCGAGCTGGCTTTGGATTCGTGCGAGTCTTTGGTTTAAACTATGATTTTTTTCTTTCTGCCTTTCGTTCTAGCTTTCAATGTAAAAGGTTTACCCAGTTGTGAACGGTTAACCCCTTGTCTTATAATATCGACTGAGTCTCATCGTACGGATGTCATGCTAAACATATTTATTTTTTCATACTTTTAGTTTTTTTTCAGCGTCCATTAGTTTCTATTTAGATAAGTTTGTGAACTGTATTGTTTGTTATTACATTCGTTTTTCTTTTCAATTTTTAATATTAATCTCATTGTGTATCAAATGAAAACATAGAGCAAGGGGTTAAGACGCTTTTATGATCTCGGCAAGTTATTATCTCTCATTCTTTCAGAGATTTCATTTACGATAAATGTATACAGAATATTACCGTGTGCACGAAAAAGAATGTTTCTACCATATGAAGATAAGATATGTTTTTATACGAGGAAATAGAGCGACCAGTGGCTATTTGTTTAAAAGTATCATAGGCTAGAGACATTAAAAACCTGTAAAATGTATAGTAAACGTAGATAAAATTCACGTATCGGCTATTTGGTTTTGAATAAATAGAAATGGCAGAAGTTCAGCTGTCAAACGAAATCGTTCCACGATGAAGAGTGTAGCCACATTCGCTTTCTTACTTATCGCCATGATAGTGACTTTGCAATTGACTTTTGCCGATCCTTCTCCAATTGCTGCTCCAGATGCTAATCCAGAAGCCGATGCCGCTCGTCCTCGGAACCTCGCGGTATGTATTTATCTCACATTTATTTTAGCGCTCTATGCCTGAGACGAAATTTTAACCGCTATTTTACTTCCACAATGCTCTATTAGGAGTTTGAGGTTAAAAGTGAAGTTTATGGAATAGAAAAAATATATGACGAGTAAACATCGATTTCAACATCCTAGTGGCAATTATGTCCGCTTTTGAACATTTGAGGCTCAAAACGATGTTTTTAAACTTCGATATTACCCTTCGAACCCTAAATATGGAGGTTTGCAAGTGTCAAAACTATGTTTATAAACGTCGAAATTCTACAAATTGAGGTTTTTAAGTGTCAAAATGATTTTTATAAACCTCGATATTACCCTCCAAAACTTACAAATGGAGGTTTTTAAGGCTCAAAACGATGTTTATAAATGTCGAAATTCTACAAATTGAGGTTTTTAAGTGTCAAAATGATTTTTATAAACCTCGACATTACCCTCCAAAACCTACAAATGGAGGTTTTTAAGTGTCAAAATGAGATTTATAAACCTCCATATGACTTTCCCAATTCTTAACTCCTATTCGCACTCTCCTAACCTTTTGTAGGGTCAAACCAAAGTTTAGATCACTCGTTAAATCTCGATGTAAACTTGCTAACGAGCATATCGCAGCATCTTATAGTATAAAAGCGAATAAAAATTTCGACTCGGGTGCCATCTATAAAACGCATACGTACGAAAGATTTCTCTTCTGTTGCAGGAACTTATGAAAAAACAGTATAAAGAAACAGGGACAATTTCCCCTATGTTCTTAAGGAATTGAGGAATATCCGAAATTTATATTACGTATAGTAAAATGCGGATACGGAAATAATATTCGTAAAAGTAGTATAGATTCGCGATCAAATACTAATCATGTATCGGAGATATTCAACTAATAAAACATTTTTGTCTACGTGTACTCATCGTTAAGCGTTTTTTTCTTCCATATGTAGAGTCATTCGGAGTAACTAAACGCAGTTTGAAAGATAGACAAATGGCACTGGAGTGGCGAATTAGTTTTGACATGTTATGGCGTTGCACGGCGCTTCGTTTTGTTATTTTTGTCGACAATACCTAAATTCACTATTTTCATCTGCAGTATTTTGCGTCACAGCAAATAATATCACATCTTAGTCGTTGAACTGACAACCTTGAGTATACTTTTAGTGAATTTAGAATATATTGAAAAAAACGTTTGAGGTTATATCGTTTACTCGTGAGTTTATAAACATTCATTTGCATTTTGACTCTCTGAGGTCATTTGTATGCTTTATTGAGATTCATGACGACCACGTTATTTACCACTTAAATTTTTATTGTAAACTATTGGTCTCTAATGGCAAATGAAACCCTTCTACCTCAAAAAAATCGACATTTTGTTGTCCTTTCTGTAAGGAAAAAGATACAGAGCCAGTTACTGACGAATGGATTATATGTACAACTTGCCAGAAGTGGTAGCACGAACAATGTACTTTAAACAACTTTTGCATTGATCATGATTTCTAAACATGTTCCTATTATTTGAATTTTATAAGTTTGATTGATCTTAAATTGTAAACCTAATATATGATTTAATTTGATTTCATAAGACAAAAAATACTTTTTTGTACGGTTCTAGTTAAAAACGACAGTTCCTAGGTTTTCTTAAATTTTATATTTTATAATTATTTCCTTGAAAGAATTTTCTATTTTTGTTATTTCAAGCAATGCGTTCTCTTATCCCACGTGTCTACTTACCCCATAGGAGTGCGCACACTTATTCGTAAGTCGGGTCTAGTGAGCGCATTCTGAATTTGTTACATTTTTCTTATTTTGTGAAAAGGTTTAGAAATGTTTGGATTGTGTTTCTGTTATAGTTAAATATATGCTCTATCTAAAAATAATAATTTAATTTTTCTAGCCCTTATATTTTGTGTGCAGTGGAGCTTCAAAAACAAAAGTGCGCACACTTGACCCGAATGACTCTACCTACCCACGTTATCACGGAAGGACAATAAGATTATTGGAAACGTCAAAGGATAACCTTATTACCCTATATCCGTTGAACCGTGTTCAGAATTTATCAAGTTTTATCGGCTTTCGGTCGATGATCCACTTCCCGTTTTAACATCTCGCTTTCCTAATCTCGTTATTTTGGGCACGGTTAAAGTAGGGGAAACTTTGATACGGCTTCCAACCGTCATGATAAGTTTCGAAACGTGAGAGAAGCAGAAAGTGAGAGAGAGAGAACAACTAGGACGTTTCCGTTTTACCGTTTAAAGCGCATCCAATGAGAATAGCGTAAATTACATCGCATCTAATTAAAAGTTATCCCGCTTGTAAGGTTTTAAGCCAATTCCGTGGTAGATTCAAAAAGTCTAATGTTCCCCCAATCGATAAAATTGTATCTGCTTCTCGCTAACGGAGAAGACTCGAGAGACGGTAAATTTTTTGTCGCGACAGGTTAAAAGTCAAGAGACGCACGTACGGTGCCGGCATCCTTGGGGATGAACGTGGTTATGGTCGTTGCAAAAGGCTCGTTGTTATTTCCGCCATTATTACCGTAACGGTCATTAAACCAGTCGTAGACCCGGCGACGAAGTCGAAGCCCTCGCGTGACTTATGCGCCGTACAGTTGTTTCCATGCGGCACACGATGACCGTCAGGTTGTTTTAACGTACAGCGTTACCGATGTCACGCTGCCTTGTTACACCTGGATTTATGCGTTCGCGTTTCTCCGTTACTTTTATAATGTCTAGTGTTACCTAATTACAAACTAGACTTTCAATCGACGATATTATTTTATAGTTGATGAATTTTTCTTCAGAAAAATGAGAATAAAAAATCGAGAATAAAAAATTTGAGACAGACTTTTTATTTGGGTGGAAAGTTATGTCCCCAATGAGACTGATATGAATAAAGTTTAATCAACACATTAAATACGAGAATTTAAGGGTATTTTTACCAATTTGGTGGTTATTAAATAATTTTTTTCTGCGTCTCTCACATTTTTTTTAATAGATATAATAACATAGACACATTTTAAATAATAAAAACTTTATTACAAAACAAAAACTGAAAACTATAGTTAACAGAATAATATCAAGGTTTTGCTATAACATATACGTACATCTTACATTTATTATTATATTTCTATTCTATTGTCTATTTTCTTTCTGATTTGTAACTTTTCCTACTTTGTATACTAAAGGGTCTTTACCCGTTAAATTGAATTAAAATTACAATTAAAATTTATTTTTATATTGAAATTTAATAATAAATTAATAAATTTTGGTGCCTCCCCAGGGAGGCGAGCCTCTCAGATTGAAAACCGCTAATCCAAAGGGTATTCTTATAGCGGTATTTTACTGACGAAAATCTAGGATTTCCAAACAATCGAATTCTTCGTCGACCTTAAGGAGTATAATTCTTATTTAACCGAATTTGAAAAAGGAGGAAGTAACTCAATTCCACAGTGGGCAATGTTGTTTGCTTTTTTTTTTGTCTGTCCACAGACCTGTGACAAATGGACCAAATGGTGTGAAACCTTCTTTGGTTTGGGAATTTAGGTTTCCCATTGATCCCGTTTGAAAAGAATTTTTCTGGAAAACTTATTACTTTCCTGTTACAAATGACACCGTTGTTGTATTTGTTGGTTTGTTAGATATCAGCTTCTGAAACGTGTAACACGATAACACGATCGATACCACCGTGTAGATATATCACGAAAGCTGCGATAGTGGCGCGTTATCGGCATCGACGGTAGTTCGCATAATCGCCCGAATAAGCACGTAATGTGACAAATCCGATAAATGGCGAAGAGTAAATCATCGCGAGGCATGACATTGTTACGTCCAACGTTGCTAGATTCTAACGTCGCAGAGTGGTGTATTCCGCCTCGAAAAGTGGTCAAAATTCGAAAATATGAATTTTGTTAAAAACTGAAATAATCTGTTTATTTTTATAGCTGAATATCCATTACACCAAATGATAATTATTGTGATAACGCTTTGTTCTTCATTATGAGCTCAGATAAAAACGTTGAAAAAATGTCATTTTTATATTTTCTTTGTAATTTCGAAAATTTCGCATTTTTTTAAACAACGAAAACATGACACGTAGTAAACTAATTCTTCTATATTCTTGTATCGTTCAATTAAAAAAAAATTATTCTGCTTTATAAGTTGTCCGAATACTTATGAGAATTTCTGTATTTGTCGAGCCTTGTTGGCTAATCATTTTGATGATAATCTAAAATGTAGTTATTCCTGAAGGGATCCCAAAGACAAATTTCCACATATTTCCCACCTATCTGTTTACAATATTTGATTACGAAAATTTTGGCCCGAAATTTGGTTTACTGTATCAAATGTAATGATACAGAACTAAGGGTATGGATTTAACAATTTGATAATTTTTTATGAAAAAAACATTTGTTTTCACATCGAAAAAATTTCAATATTAAATATATTTTTGCATCATTTAATTCAACGTAAGAGGTAATATAAAGCCACCAAATTTCAACATTTTATCTATAAAAAGAACTGGTAATTCAATTTACGCCAACCGCCATCCTTTTAGTTATGTTACTTTATTTATACATATACATAATCTAATTACACTGTTCTAAATTAATTGAGATAGAAAAATAATTTTATCCAGCTTTTCGGGTAAAATATTCCACTGTGCATCGCATCTACAGGGTGTCCGGTTCCAGGTGTCCAAGCGGAGAACTACATGTACACATCAATGACTTGAGTCGAAAAGTCTGATACCATTTTTCGAAATTCGACTTAGTTAACGAGTTAATAATTAACAAAGATCAGTCAATTACGGCGATTAGCGAAAAAAGGCGGCTTACTTGAGCTTGCAACTAATCAAGAAACGAAGCAGTAGGAAGAACAATCCACAATAAACAACGTTACATGTCACTGCTTGCCGTGATTGGCCTATCTTTGTTTGTTAATAACTACTTAATTGTGCCGAATTTCGAAAAATAGTATTAGACTTTTCGACTCAAATCATTGATTTGCACATGTAATTTTCCGCTTGGACACCTGGAACCAGACACCCTGTATAAAAGTAATTGATTTACTCGTTGGATTTGTTAGAGTAAAATCTAAAAACACCCGTGAATCAATAGCACGACGCGGATGGATGATTGACGCTCGTAAAAGAGTCCGATTTCATAAACGCAAAAAGAGCAAAAGAAAGGGAGTCTACGCAATGCTTACCGTAAGTCTATATCTAGCTCGTTGCGACGCTAGTGTACATAACCCTCCTGGAATAGGAAGGTGCAGGGTGGAGAAGGGTAAAACGGGGTGGCGCAGGGTTGTGCAAGGTAACGCAGCACGGCTAACGCGATGCCAGGGCAGTAAACACCCATTACCGAGTAACTCACTCAATATTGCAGTTTACCGAGATCCTTTACTGCCAGAGCCATAGTCTAGCACGAGACACGTGTCCTAACAGGTATATTAGTCTCTTCTAATTATACGTATGTACACTCGGGTTATCGCTTTTATATATCTCTTTTTCTTTCACGTAAAAGCATATTGAATCATTGGATATAAGTACCTACCTCAAATGTTTTTAAAATATATAAATTATACATATCAAGATAGACTCGAAAAAGTTTGTTACGAATTAGAACCGTTTCAAGAGTATTTTTGTAACGAGTTTATCTTGAAATTTTGAAGAGGATCTCTCTTCCTCGACAAGTATATTACCGAGGGTAATTACGTTACCGTAAAAGTTTCTTCTCTTCTTCAAGCGACTTTGCTATATCGTTATGAATGCGAACGATGCTACTTTCCTCATTCATTTGAGACCACTGACACCAACGACCTTCACGCACGTGTCCTCTCTCGTTTCTATACACGATATATGTATTATGTATGTATATCTCTTGAAATAGTATTCGAATCATGCATGACCTCCTTGTAAGAATTTCTATTGGAACTACCGTGAGGCCTCTACCTTTTTTTTCAACATTAGTAGATATTCCCTGATACGGTTTCGCTTCGTTTCTCGCAAATAAAACGGAATAAATCTTGAATGACGCATACTTGTAAATGTTTTGGACTTTTTTTGATATTTCATAGTCTGAAATTTGATGGGAAGAAGATTAGATACTCGAAGCTCGTAATAGAACCGTCTACCAATCTGCTATGAGCTATTAAAAAGTGAATATCCTGGTTGCTTGCTCTCCTTCAACTAAAGTACTGTCAAGCTCGCAGACGAGACGCGGCTTTACTGGTACCAGACGAGACACTGACCTGGCAGTGCTCCACCTTTCGCATAATCGTTACGTTAAACGTAAGTGACTACCTACGCATACCGTGTACTCAACGTATCGCGTTATTACGCTAAGTGTTAAGTACATAATTACGCGATTACGCGAGATACCTATGTAAGTTGAAGCTGTTAAGTTTGACATGTCGTTTTTGCAAAAGATTTCTACGGCAATTAACGTCGAATAGAACAAAAATGTCGCTAGGAATAGTTACTATAGCAGAATAATCTCTCGAAGATCATGACAAAATATTGATTCGTATCTATTTTGCACATCCGTCATTTTGTAAAAAATCAAAATTAGCCTAAACCGTTCGCCCACTCACAGGCTAGTGCCGTTAACTCACGACCCCTTAAAATTGTTGGTCACAAATGATGCAGTCTTGAGCAGCTGTAAACACCGCAAAACGCTTTTTTTTAACGTCAACATTTTGTCATGGAAAAATTATCGGAACTTCTTCAAACATGCATTATTTTATTGAAAAAATACTAGCATGAAAATAAATAAACCAGCCGTAAAAACCGATCATAATAATGCGTTTTTTTAGCGTCCTAATTAACCCCTCGAATAAAAAAGAAATTGTTCTGAAAAAAAGTTTTTTTTGTCGTCCAGTCATCGAGCGTGTCGATTAGCCTGTTAAATTGAAAACAAAAAATCGATCTATTCTTCTTCGTTAGAGATCCGTTCGCAGAATTCGCAATGGTATCGAATGAACATTTTTCATGCCGAGAAAGAAGTAAGCCGACATTGGAGCTCTCGTTCGTGACGTTCGTCGTTTATCACGAATCAATCTCACGTACCTGGAGCGTAAAATGAATTTCCTGGCCGATCGTTAAATCCCTTCAGGATTACCGCGTTTCTCGACCAGTCGTTACCCCTTCCAACCCATTCGAAGCTTTCTCGGATCAACGTCGAAGCTTTTCGTCGATCTTCTCGACTTTCGGTCTACTTAAATATAGCCATCGTATATCCGAGGAAAAAGCTACGAGTTCGGTCGATCGCACCGTTCGTTGTTTGGCGGCTAGTCGACAAAAAAAATAAGGACAAAGAAATGTTTCGACGAAACGTCAAGGAAATTCTTGCGTCACGCCCCACGAGTTTCTTTGAATTTTCTCTATGTCCTCCCGAGTTCCCCGCTTGTTTACTCCACATTGACTTTACAATTTGTCAATTTTTCTTCTACCCCTCCCCCCCCCCCATACATATGGCCTGTTTATTTTTGCCGATTTTCTACGCATAATATTTCCCTTTTCATTTAACTTCTCGACCGCTCGCTGATTTACGATCCCGTATGTTCGTGCTCGCACCAGTATCAACTTTTATCCCTTTCATTTTCTTCCGCCATCCATTCTTTTACTCTTCCCTTTCGCTGCTCGTCTAAATTGATGCTACGACGTTGGCGCATAATAAAAAAGGTTCCTCCGAGAAAACTGAGCTCGACCTACGCACGGTTATAAATTCCGTAAAAACCGATTCGTAACTTTCTTTGCGGAAATGAAAAGTTCCGTCAAGACGGTACGAATTTAATTTTAATTTAAAAACTCGATTTCTGGTAGCTCGAAGAAATAATATGATATTTCGGACGTTGTCCGTGCGATTTTGATGAATTATAGAAATGTATTCTTTGACAGATATCGTAGGATGAGTATTTGCTCTCTTGAATTTCTTGTTTGTAGGATTTTCGGCAATTAGAGCAATAAGTAAAACTATAAAATTGTACATTTTCACATTCGATTATCTCGCCAACGTTTCGATTGAACACTTCGACCCTTTTTAATATTATATGAAATATGTATATTAGGGTGTTGAAAAAAAAAAGTTTTTTTTTTCTTTCAAAACAAGCTCGAAAGTTTCATTTTAAGAGATGAGCTCTTAATATTAATATTAACATCTCCCTTATTGCACTTTTTTATTTTTCATAAGATTAACATGGGAAAAATTTTATTCGTTGCTTTTGAATTTTATTACTCTCATCATTTCTTGATAAATCTACAGATTTCAAAGTTATTCAAGGTCAATTTTGAATTCATGGTAAATTTCATGATTTTTGAACTTTTGTTGCAAAACTACCAAGCTTAAAAATAAAAATTATGATTTATTTTAAAAACTATTCAATTCTCAAAAAATTTTAGAAAAGATTCTCGTCAAAGAAAAAACTGTTGTCATTTAAAAGTCAAATAGATGATAAAATATCAATTCTAATCAACTTCAATGGACCGTAACATATTAAATACATAATTTTTATAGTATACTATAAAAATGACATGAAATTTACTATAAATTCAACTTTGACCTTGAATAACTTTAAAACCTGTAGATTTATCAAGAAATGATAAAAGACCTTTTTGTAGAACATTCAATTCCCTACAGAAGCGAGTAATAAAATTCAAAAGCAACAAATAAAATTTTCCCCCTGTTAATCTCATGAAAAAAAAAAGAAGTGCGATGAGAGGCATGTTAACATTAATATTAAGAGCTCATCTCTTGACAGGCGTCTTTCTAGGCTAAAATGAAACTCTTAGAAAAAAAAAAGTTATTTCTGAAACACCCTAATGTACCACATAGGGGAGGAGGGCCCAAAGCGGGTATAGTAAAAGTAATTTATGAATAATACAGGTTTTCCAATAGATACAACCACAGGTTTGGTGTTAACGGTTAGTAAATTTAATGTACTTTCAAATCGTATTCTTATTATTTGCTTCTGAAGATTAATAAAAAAGATATAAGCAATTTAGGAAATGTTAGCAAAAAACCGCTTTGCCCGAGACTGTGGCCCAAAGCGGTTATACCTTCTGGACAACGCGGGTATACCCCCAAAAATGTCTATGATAATAAACAAAATGATGATAAACCAAATGAAAATAAACATATTGATAATAAACAAAATGTTAATAAACCTAATGTTAATAAACAAAATAATGAAAAACAAAATGATGATAAACAAATTGATAATAAGCAAAAGGTTAATAAACAAAATGATAATAAAAAAATTAATAATAAACAAAATGTCAATAAACAATTTGCTAATAAACGAAATGTTAATAGAAAACATAAATAAGTTTTATCAGCTTTAATCTTTTACTTTTAAAATTAAATTTTGTGACACTCGTCACAGTAATAAGAGCCAAATCTCAATTCCTACCGCGAATACCTATACCCGCTTTGCCCGAACCGCTTTGCCCTTTTCGACTTTTATTTTTCACAGCTCGACATACCTCAAAATACAGCACGTACAGATGTCTACACAGTTTCAAAATACTGTCAAATACATATACATTGAAATTATTTGCTTACTAATCTCATATGTCCTATAGAAATGAAGAGAACACAATCTACGTATCGTGCATTTTTCTTCAAAAAGCAGGAAAAAACAATTTTTCATTCGTGCTTCCACACGCGTGATCGGAGTTCGACCATACGAATGCCTCAAGTGAAAGGGGGGGTCGGGAACACCTCCACGAATTTTCGAGCTGATAGTTACAAAAACGTGAGTTTTAAAGAGAAAAACCGCTTTGGGCCATGTAACCGCTTTGGGCTTATCTCCCCTACGTCTCTTCTCGATGGTTCAAGAAACGTTTGATTTACAAGGTTGATAATAAATTTTCTAATTAAATAAAACTAACTTAAGCTGTTATACTAGTAAATAAGACAAGCCGGTAAGTTCCGTTCCATACATCGCTAATTATATTATCGTTTAAACGAAAAATAGCGGTAAACCAAACTGACGTACATTTTATGTAGCTGACCTTCAGAGCCTTGAAAAGGGTCGAAGTGTTCGACCGAACCGTTGCGCGTTGGCGAGATACTCGATTGTAAAAATATACAATTTTATAATTCCACTTATTGCTCTAATTTGACAGATATCTATGAAGATTTTCCAATCGGTGTCTAAAAAAAAGAGAAACGGGTATAAGAGACGAAGGGGGATGCGAGGCCTCGTTAAAGCTTTTTAAAAGAACGTAGCAACGCCCGGAGAAAACTTTGCAGACCTCTCGGGCAACGATCCGAAGCGTCGACGGTCCACCGAGCTGGCCTCGCCTAGGAGCTCGTTATGATATTATGAGGGAAACGCGTCGAGCGGACTTAGAGGCGGAAAAGAAAGGAAGAGGGAGAGAGAGGGAGAGAAAAGGAAAGAAAAAGATAAAAGAAATGGAGGGTCCTCGACCGTGAGCCCTACGGTTTAAATGCCGCTGGTACGTGGAACGCGTGAAATAAAGATTTTTATCGCGGCTTCAGTCGTCGAACTTTAAGAATAGCCGGTAACATCGTCTAATTCGTTTAAAAGTCGTATAGGGAAGTCGTCTCGAATCAAAGGAAAGATCGATAGGTACTTCGTGGATACCGGTACTCGAGTCTCGAGCCGAAAGTTTCGACGTGCATCGAATATTCTACAACGCGGTTACTTATCGACCTCGAAGCCGTACAGCGAGGATGACACCTATGATGTATCGTTATTGTCCGCGACGTTACAAAAGTGCGCTCTCGATGTTTCGTAAAATCAATCGATGCACCGGTGCATCGACCTACCGATATGGCGATGCTATTCCGATAAATATTTTTACCTAGGTATACATCGATTTATAAATAAATGGATACAATAAGGCTACGCGTCTACTTAACCTTTATCCGTTCCGTAAAAAAAAATTACAGCAAAGTCTCTAGAGTCTTGTTTGACTCATTGTATATTTTCTATTAAAAAACAAGATTTTTTTTTACTTTTTTTTTGTAATAACTTTATAATTATTGCATTATTATAGAAAATTATTACATTTTTGACATTTTTCGGCAAACTTATTCCCTGATTTACACAGTTTTTGTAAATACACTCATCCAGCGATATAGACAGCGATTTGGTTTTTACACGGTATTGTAAATAACGAATTGGAAAAATATTTAACTATTTTAATATCTCTGATACACGATCAGTATTTGACAGTGAATCTATACTATTTTTACCAATATCATTTCCGTGTCCACATTTTACTAACATAGAAATTTCGGATATTCCTTAGCCGTTGCGTTTAGCTTTGATCTGTTGTCTCAGAAATTCCTACAACAGAAGAGAAACCTCTCGTACGTATGCGTATTATAGATGGCACTTGAATCGAAATTTTTCCCTCGTTTTGCCTCTATAAGATGCTTTGATAGGCTTAGCAGGTTTAAATCGAAGTTTATAGAGTGATCTAAACTTTGGTTTGACCCTACAAAAGGCTAGGAGAATGCGAATAAGAGTTAAGAACTGAGAGAGTCACATGGAGGTTTATAAATCTCATTTTGACACCTCAAAACCTCCATTTGAAGGTTTTGGAGGGTAATATCTATTTTTATAAAAATCATTTTGGCACTTAGAAACCTCAATTTGTAGAATTTCGACGTTTATAAACACCGTTTTCAGCCTTAAATGTTCAAAAGCGGTCATAATTGCTACTTGGCGGTTGAAACCGATGTTTATTCGTCATATAATTTTCTTATTCCATAAACTTCACTTTTAACCTCAAATTCCGAGCAAAACAGTCTGGTGGTGAAATCGCGGTTAAGATTTCGACTCAGGCATAGAGCGCTAAAATAAATGAAGGATAAAAACATACCATCAATTTTCGATTAGCATCCGGAGCAGCAATCGGAGAAGGATCGGCAAAAGTCAATTGCAAAGTCACCATCGTGGCGATAAGTAAGAAAGCGAATGCGACTACACTCTTCATCGTGGAACGATTTCGTCTAATTGCTAGACTTCTGCTCTTTCTATTTATTCAAAACCACATGGCCGATACGCGAGTTTTATCTATTTTTACTATACTTTTTATAGGTTTTTGCATGTCCCTAACCTATGATAACTTTGAACAAATAGCGACTGATCGCTCTATTTCCTTCTATAAAAGCATATCTTATCTTCATATGGTAGAAACATACTTTTTAATGCACACGGAAATATTCTGTACCTACACATTTCTCGTAAAGGGTAACCCTGAAAGAAGGAGAAATAGTAACTTACCGAGATCATAAAAGCGACCGAGCTGCATCTTAACCGTTCACAACTGGGTAGACCTTTTACGTTGAAAGGTAGAACGAAGAGCAGAAAGGACAAAATAAAAGTTGTATCTAGTTATAGTGAAAGACTCGCGGAATCATCGATGTCAGACGTGGAGCAAGTCACCTACGTGCTATCTATGAATTGTGAAAAAAAAAAAATTCGATTTTTCAAGATAGGTATTTTTATATTACGTTAAAATAGATGACCGAATTATACAAATTTTAATATTTTTCGATTTACATAGACTTCTTAGGAAAATCGGGAGATAAGTGTATTAAGTAAAAATTCAAGAGTCCTGTTATTCAAGGAAACTGATGATAAAAAGTTGAAAACAGAAAACAGAATTCCGTAATATTTATGCAATAACCGAAGTTGCTTTGGATCATTTTTGACCCAAGGAATTTTAGTGTGACTTTTTTGTTGTAATTGGTAATATTCGCTATTGGTAATGTTTATCAAGAACCAAAAAGAATTTCTGTGATCGATAACGAAATAAAAATTAAACATCTATAATGTTTATTTATAACCAAAATCATTTAAGTAAGTTATTAATTCTTATACCGTAATTTAAAAAATATTGGTTGTAACTCTTAGGATGTCTGGTGCTACTCGATATCGTATTATCATTAAAGTTATCAGATGACACTTTCCGTATGATTTTAGAACATTTTGAGAATGCGTTACAAACGATACTCTCTAAAACTGAACTAGTCAATTTTTCACGAATTCAAATAGTCAGTCATCAATTCGCAACAAAAATAGTGATTTCACTACGAAATTAGTGATTCCCCGAATGCTATGGCGACTGCATGAAGCGCCACGAAAATAACAACATATGTTTTACATATGTGCTCTTCAATAAGGTTAATGTGAGAAATCATTGCTTACTAAAAAATCCAACGACAAAATGTATTTATGCAGGTAAGTAGATTATATACATGAAATTTTATAACTACAAGATATAGATATGTATATTGTAATTTTGTAATAGCTTTATGTGTTTTCGATAATTGTTTTTACTGGTCTTGATAAAAAGTACAATTGACAGTAATTAATTAATTTTTACTATCAATCTGATAAGATCGCCAACTGATCTTTTCAGATTGACAATCAAAATAAATTAATTGTTAGAAATAATAACATTTTTTTCATTTAATGATTCATAACCTTGATCTCTTGTCAAAAATACTGTTTATAAAGACCTGTCGCAGATGTTGCAAGTATTAGAATAACAGCTAATTTAGTATATATACAGGGTGAACCACGATTCATGATTGATAGAGATTATTCTGTTATTAGCAGTCCGATCGAAAATGTTTTCATTTCATGAGCTTTAATGCAATTATAACAAATTATTTGTCAATTCTTTTTTTTATGTTCATTCAAGATTATCTTCAAGGATTTTGTTTGCAAATAAACATATAATTTTGTTACGCCTATCTGTTAGAAGATTCTAAGAGGATTCGGTAAATATCGAAGCCTAATTTTTTTTTCCAGCTCGGTCGAGAAAAAATGTACAAACTTTGTATTACAAAGAGCTTCATTTTTCGTTAAAGTACTCTGAACGGACAAATCGACGCTTAGAAATCATATTAAAACTTTCTTAAAACCATGCAAAAGCTGATAACAACATTTTCGTTCGAACTGCTGACAGCAGAGTAATCTCTACTGATCACGATTCGTGGTTCACCCTATATAGGAATTCCGAACATCGAGCCGCTTGTGTTAGCCCCACTAACGAGTCTTCGAGCGGGGACCTAAGACGGAACTAACTCTCTCAATATTCAAATCATCTTCACGAGTCGCTACAGACCAGTAAAAACAATTATCGAAAACACAAAGCTATTACTGGACAGAATTGCGACATATATATCATGAAGTTATAAAATTTCATGTCTATAATCTACTCTCCTGAATAAATATATTTTGCTGTTGGATTTTACTTATTAAAACTCACTTTTCAATAAGTGAATATTCACTATTTCAATTAGTGCATATTCACTTATTCAATATTGGAAATTTCACTACTTCAATATGTGACTACTTTCTACTAATTTTCTACTAATTCGAATAGTGAATATTCACTATTTGATAGTGGTCTACTTTGGACATTTCAGAATAGTGAATATACACTCTCAATTAGTAGTTTTTCACTAATTCAGTTTTAGAGACTATTCAGAGAGTGTTATTGGCCATTAAAGCATAACATTTAATTTCTATTAAGAAATGTATATGTCACATGCCTATTATTTCGCCGAAACGTCGGCGAAATAATATGAGAAACATACAATTCTTGAGGGGAGCTTATCGTGTAAATGGCTCAAAAATCATAATGTTTGGGATTTTTTGTAGAAAAAAGGGCTGTACTCCCGAAAAGGACCGACCTCCGATTGGGCTGAAATTTTGTAGGAACCTTCTGTTAGTAATTACAAAAACACTGTTAAAAGGATTTTTTGCTACTTGCATCCGTTCGCGAGATATAGTTTTCGTGTGGGGGTGCGTCTGCCATACAAAATTTCAAGCTGGTAGATGAAACGGATGAGATTCAAAATTGATTCACAAAATTTGATCAAAACATAATAATAGGGCAAGTTAAATAAAAGCTTGTAAAAAATGCCAGGACTAGATCCTGTAATATCGTAGTCCAAATATTAAATTAGTCTATAATTTTCTTATTTTTTCTCTTTCTGCCAAAGCGTCATTATATTTATTTATTTATCCATGTATTTGCCAGTACATGAAATTTGGTATCAATTTATCGAATCATTCCACACATAGGTAAACACTAGGTAGATTTGTATATGAAGCGTAAACGGTAAAAAAATTAAGAAGGTTGACATTTTTGGCGCTACAATCGATATACATATAATTGCGCCGATAATAATATTGATTTCTGCTTTATCGATATTTCGAGTAAGGTATAACAAGATTAGTGGTTTTAGGTTAAGCTGTCAAACATTTAAAAAAAAAAAAGAAATTCGTAAGAGATTCGTCGGGACTCGAACCTCCGACGCGACGTCGCGTCAGAAACAAAAAAACAAGCAAAAAAAAACCTAAAAAACTAATAATAATAATAATAAAAATAAAAGCTTGTAAAAGATTTGTGTTTTTCATAGCAATACGTAGCGTCTGTAGCTATATTACAGACTGTACCTAATACAAGAGAGAATTTGGTAAATGGTGAACGTTTGAAAGAAAGTAACAATTTTCACGAAAAAAAAAAAAACTTACAATCGTTAATTATTCGAAAACATCAATATAATGTTAAAATATTTGTCAATTTACAGCTACAGTCGCTGCGTATTGTTATAAAAAGCGCAAATCTTTTTAGTTTTTTTGTTTCAGACAACTATAACAGGAACTGGATGTCCCGCCAATATGACACCAACGGCGTTTCGTAATATGGCTATATCTCTGTATAGTATATGAATTATTTTCAGATGAAAAAAATGTGTTTACTTCTTTGTTTGTACATAAAACCAACGCATATGCTTTTATAACATTAGAGTGAATACCTTTTTTTAACAAAATTCGCAAATATGACGTTTTTTTTTAAACCATTAACACGATAAGTTTAAGGCTGTTCACCACTCAATACATTTTCGCGACAGCTCTTCTGGTGATATTTTTTTACCGATTTTGATGAAAAAGGGCTTATTCAAAAGCTGAAAGATTTATTGTGAGAATAATCTTTTTAAAAGTTTCAAACATGTTTTTTTCGTCACACTTTTTTTAGATGCATTTTCTGCCAGGACATAAGTATTTTTTGAAAATTTTAAGAAGATCATTTTCCCCAGAAATCTTTCAGTTTTCGAATAAACTCTTGTTTGTCAAAATCGGTACAAAATTGTGACCAGGAGAGTTATCGCGAAAACGTATTGGGTGGTGAACGACCTTAATAGAAATTAAATGTTATGCTCTAATTGCCAATAACACTCTTTGAATATTAATATTAGAGAGCAAACACTGATTATCTCTAATGTCAGTTTTAGAGAGTAGAAACAATTTGACGGATTATCATGTTTATTTGTGAAATACAAAGAGTTTGCCTTATTGTATCTACTTATCTTGCCACATGCATACAAGTTCGAGTTTAACAGATTTCGGTGTGAATCGTGTTTCAGCTCGAGAAAGATTCCCTCCGAGAGGTTGAAGCGTCGAAACGATAATTTTCTCCGACGTCGCGCGCTAATTAGGCGATTTAGGGAAGAAACGGTGCAGAAAATTAAGCACGCGAAGAAACAGTCGTTTCCGTCAGATACGCAGGTTGCATCGCGCGACAATACCGATAGACGTTGGCTTTATCTCAAAGTCCGGTGCTCCGCTCGAAGTTACGCTCGAAGCTGAGGAAGGAATATGCAGGTTGCGATGCGCGATGCGAAGTACCCGGCCCCAAGTAGTACCTACCTACGTTCAACAAGGTGTGCAGACTTCTCTTTGATATCTAGGAGCACGGAAGGATGACTGGCGATGATGCTGCAACGTAGCCATGCAAATGCATCCCTATCTCGAGCACTGCTGCTGGCGTACATCGCGTGCCTCGATGCACAACGCGCACGTTATAGGACGTACGTACTCTCTATGTCTACATACCTTCATCTACCTACGTTCTATCCTATCTACGGACATGAGAGAGAGGGTGGATGCCATTGAGACTTACGATCGAGTAACGAAAAATGATATTAAATCTGGCAAAACCTTTCCACCTTTCGAAAGAGTTCCTTTCTCTCCCTGTTCTGGGATATGTGTTCCTATAAACGTACCAGTAGAAATCTGTTTCATTCGTTTTTACCTCCTCTACCATGTATCGACGAAGAACCATTGTGCTTCGAATCAATGTAGTTTTCCAATTTTTTCTCGGTAATCAAATTTATCTCTGGTAGATCTATTCCACACGAAAGAGAGGAAAGCTTTTCGATAAATTCAGGAAGCCACGATAAGAAATTTTTTTTTATGTTTCGGAAGACTTACGTGAACGGTGACGGATCAATGACCGACGAAACGAACGACGATGCCCGAGTTTGAACCCTCGATCGAATTTTCGGATTATTACCTTGTTCGGCTTCAAAAGCTTTTTATATCGATTCTTCTACTTGCTCGATATCAAAAACTAACGGTACTTCCGTTACGTAAATCGCGCGAGAACTTTTCATTCACGCTTATTGAAATATTTTTGCGAATCGTGTTCTACCAATATATATTTTTAACGTTCGTGGAATACCTACTTCTTTCACGAGAGGTAAGCAAAAAGTTAGTCGTCGTAAATGACTTTTGCTTACGAAAGGAAATTTTAAAAGTTTCATTCATTCGTTCCTCGTTGATGTCCTCGTCCTCTTTCTGCGATAAACGTGTACGTAATTAATGAAGTACGTAAGAATATTCGCTGCTTCTTAGAAAAATTGTCCTTTCGTTGAACTCGAAAAGCTTTTAAAGGGACCGTTAATCTTGAGAATCCATCGGCGATGAGAATGCTCGTTAGAATTTCTTCCTCCGATTGATTTAAATAGAAACGCGTTCTCCGAACAATCGAGAGTGACATTCAACAAAAATATCAGAGAAATTGAAATTTAATCGAAAGGAGGAAGGCTTCGACGAAGAAATCTCGATTACTCCTCGGTTCGGTATATACTTGAGAGATTATTTGTCTGTGCCGGTCACCAAGAAGGTTATGAATACCCGATGGACTTTTTAAACCTGGATATAGAACCATGAATAAAATTTGAATATGAGAAGAAAACGATTGATTTGCCTTTTGCCGAAGCAGACCGATCGTTGTCCTCCCCGATTCACAATGGTCGTTGGTTTTATCGTTCAGCGAGGACTTTCTGAAAATCGACCGATTTAAAGAAATTCCGAGAACCGTTAGACGAGCCCGGCTTATACGACGATAATATATGTTTTTTTTTTTGTACACCAATCCCTCGATTTATACGGTAAATACGTTCCAGGAAAAATCGTGCAAACCGAAACCGTGTAAAACTAGACAGAATTCACGAAAAATGGAAGGATATTATTATAAAAAATACAAAACTATCTTTTTTTGTTCACCCATACGTTTTATTGCACATTTATCTTCACGTTTGCGATTGAAGTTTGCGAAAAGGGTGCGTTAAGTAACTTTTAATCGAGTTTTTAGAAAGAGTGCGTTCGTTAATATTTATACCTAGTCTTTTAATTTATAACTGGTATAATACAAAACAATCGAAATAAAAACCAAACAAATTTTGTTTTCATTGCAAAACCGTGTAAATTAAGTACCGTGTAAATCGAGAGATGGGTGTATTTATTTAAGGTCGCTTAAGCATCAAGGTTAGTAGTTATTAGTGACCCAAAACTTGGGAAGACTCTAAAACTGAATTAGCAAAAAAATCACTAATAGATAGTGTATATTCACTATTCTGAAATGTCAAAAAGAGACACGCGCAAATAGTGAATATTCACAAATTGAATTATTAGAAATGATCACATATTGAATTAGTAAAATTTTTGCAAATGAAATTAGTGAATATTTCCCTAATTGAATATGTAAAGAGATTCAATAAGTAAAATCCAACAGCAAAATATATTTATTCAGGTGAGTAGATTATATACGTGAAATTTGAAATTGCATGATATACATACCTATATCCAGTAATAGCTTTATGTGTTTTCGATAATTGTTTTTACTAGTCTGTACATAGGTTATGTGGTCTCACATTAACCTTATTGAAGAACACACATGTAAAACATATGTTGTTACGTCCGTGGCGCTATTTCCAGTCGCCGTAACACTCGGGGAATCACTAATTTCGTAGTGAAAGTTTCACTAATTTAGATGTAAGCTTAGAGAATCACTAATTTACTAGTAGACCCAACCAGAAAGCACTATTTGTTTAATGAAATTCAGGCTTACAAATTGAATTAGTGAAAATTTCACGAATTCAGTTTTAGAGAGTACCTACTGATAAACCATGTAGTACTTAACCCTTACAATAACGCCATTTTTTTGCCATTCATTACATGGCTTAATTACTTATTTTTCAAGCAATATTTCGTGCTAATCTATTATTTTTAATAGTAGTGTAGTAATGTAGTGTAATAATTTTTTAGAAGAATTAAATTATTCGAAGCCAATACAAATTATTTATTATTAAAGCTCGCGGACCTCTCGAGTCTCGGGTGTTACTAAGACGGTTAAACACTATTCTACTTTTACAAAAATAACATTATCTTAAAAGTTAAATGTAACAGTACAATTCGACCGATTTCAAGAAATGTATATTATTTTTACAGCTATTAGTGACGATAATACTGTTTGCGCGCTCGCGAACGCGTACTGTATTATCAAGCGACTAGCGTCGCCGCTTCTCTCGGATTTCCTGTCATTACGTTCATTAAGTACTTTCGGGTCTTGCTTCTCAGTCGAGCACCCTTACCTTCCTCTTCGCTTGGCCAGTCGCGCGCGTTGTCCCAACGAAGCAAAGTTGGACGCTGTTTATGAATGGGCAAGGAGAAAAGCGCGTAAATTTCTCTGCGAAACCGGATAGTCACGCGATACCGCGAACGCTCGTTATATAACGCTTTATCAGCGTGCCGCAATGATTCAATGAACGACGTTTGGATTCTTGTTACAAGTAACGTAATATACAATGAAACGTCATGCCAGGCGTTCGCAAAACTGGCGAATAAGTAATAAGAATTAACGATGAGAAAAAAGTAGTCTCCTTTCAGTTTGAACTCGCACGTTGGAGTTATCGCGATACGAAAGTTTTGCAACTCGTTGAAAGAGTGGGGTTAGTGGAAAAGATGAAAGAGAGCGAAAAAAGAAGATAGGTCACGTAGCCGAGTCGCGTCAATGTCTTGACATGATCAATCGCTGGCTCGTTCCGCCGAGGAGTACGTGATCTAGGAACAATATCCCGGCGTTGTTCCAGCATCTTCGAGCTTTCCAACATCTCGACCGAAGAAAATGAGATCCTTATGAAAAATCGTCGGCGAAGTTAGCACCGGGCGAACGCAGCCGCGAACTCGCGTTAACTTTCTTGACGCGTGTTCCCCTGCCCGCAAACTTTATCGATGCGAAGCTAAATTTAGCCGTGGTCGTCGTTATCGTTCCGCTTTCGTGTTCCGGACGTTCCGCTCGCTACGGGATTGACCCTTAATTATAAAAGTAACTTTCCCCGAGTTGTCCCGGTGACTCGAGGTACGTGATTAAGGATTAAAAAGAGCGAGTTATCGATTGCTGGTGTTTGCAAAAATTCCTTCAGTCCAAATTAACTAGGGGTGTGCGAGTAATCGATTTATTCGGGTACCCGAATTTCGAGTCGAGTAGTGATTTATAAGCCAAGCCGTGTCGAGCATTCTAATTTGTCGAGCTACTCGAATCGTCGAACCGCTTAAAAATAATTCAAACTACTCGAATCCTTCGAACAAATCGAATATTCGAACAATCCGAATACATTCGAGCTACTCGAATATTGTCGAACTACTCGAATATGTTCAGGCTATTCGAATATTTTCGAATCATTCGCATTGGTTCGAAGTACTCGAATATTTTCAACTTTCCCGAAAACATTTGAGTATTCGCGTACTTATGAATTTGCTGTCAAATGTCACTCTAATTTCAATGGTAAAATATTTGTTGTGTCTGATTCCACAATCCGACACAAAAATTGTTAGTGGTGCAAAACGCGTCTGGGCCGTGTCTTAGCTAGGCTAGCAAAAAGTTTATTGAGAATACCCACTACCTAAGTCCTCGACGAGCGTTATAAGTACGCGAATACGTGTAGTTCGAAAATATTCGAATAGCTTGACCGTATTAGAGTAATTCGAATTATTTTCAAACAGTTCGACGATTCGAATAGTTCGATAAATTCAAGTGCTTGACTCGGCTCGAGAAAGCGAACCGGCCTGGGCTCGACTCGTAAATTACGAGTAGGTACTCGTACACCCCTAAAATTAACAATCCATCTCGTACGGTTTGGTCATAGAATTCGAGGAGTCACCGGTGAGCCACCGACGACGTTGTCACTCGATTATGCATTCACCGTCTCGTCAGTGGCAACCCACCTGACAACGTTGGAGGCCCCTCTTCTCCTCACCCGCGTTACATGCGCGTGCATCGACACGCGAGTATAACCATTTACCACTAACCAACGGGCCTACCGTTTGGCCCCGCTGTGTACACAAGAATATGTTGGTTATCAATCATGCCAGCCTGAAAATGTCGGAGCATTAAAATATAATTTGTCGGTGCCGGTAGTGGGAGGAAGCAGAAAGTAGCCTGTCACGTGGGCGGGAGCCCAGCGCGTTTGCCTTTTAAAAGCTGTCGATCGGTGGCTTCGAAATGATTTATAAAAGATCTCGTTCTTCTCCGAGGCATCTCGGAGACTCTGGCGAAAAATGTTACGAGGCTGTACTAAAAAGAAAAAAAAATATAACTATCCTGCAGTCCCATGACGCGAGTCGCATATTTAATATCTACTGAACGAGCAAGAGAAGACGTAACTCGTTTTCCTATCGTTCGACACAACGTAAACGGGCACAAGTGCCTCGGGCGTGCGACAATGAGAGCCGTCTGGCTGTAGGTGTATTATCGATCGGAAATGTTCGCGAGCAGAAGGTATCTCTCCTTCTGGTGTTCGAGTACCGTCTGGCAAAAAGATGAGAAAGAGAGAGGGGGCATGTTGGCCATGACGAGTTTTAAATTTCCCCTATCGTTTCGCGGTAGGGTATCAGTCCGTATTGGTGGGCCAACGATGGCGATGGTGGTACCGGTGGCATCGGCGGCTCGTAATGTCGGCAAAAATCCAATATCGCGTATTCAATAAGCCGTTCCGCGGACCAAGATTCGAGACCTACCAAGACACGATGGTCGAGTCTCACGGCACTCGATGGATGCTGATCCTCGAATCCACGACTATTTCCGACAGGAGCGATATACTCCGACGACGACGACTCATCGCCTTTCTCGCTTCGATCATTTTTTTCTCTCCCGCTTCCCTCGATCCCCTGCCATCCTTTCCCACAACCACCACCGTTTACTCCCCACTTTTTCTTTCCCTTTTATCGACTTCCACCCGATCGTCCAGTCCGTCGAACCGTTATCATCGAGTTTTCCATCGAAACTCGGGGAGGAGTAGGTTTCCCCGAGCCACACGACACCACCGTCGGTTTTCATTGCGTAATAAAAAGATGGTTGGAGCAAAAAGGATTCGACAGGAGTTGAGATAAATCGTTTTCGATGGGTGTCCTTCGATGATTATTTTTTTCTTTCAACCCCAACCCCCTTCTCCCCTCTTTTTCTCTCTGTCGCTCTTTCTCTAATGCAGGCCAAGGCAAGTATTTTAAAACGATGTCGAAGTAAGCGAGAGGTCACAAAAATACATCGAGATCGGCCTACCGTGATGCACCGTTACGTCCAACGAATTTACACCGAGGTGGATCGCTCGGTCGTAAACTGAATGTACACGCACGTCGTTTGCACGTTACCTCCCGTCCATTATGAACTTTAAAGACCCTATTCACGATAGTGCCACCGTAATAGAGCGCCGAAACGAAAGCCGCGTATTGCACAGTGATTGGTGGCTAACCACCATTCACAAACCCTCCTATGCAAATCACCGCTTTCTCCGCTCATCCGTGATTATCCTAATTGCTGTAATATTGTTCGCGCCTAGGTTAACGAGCGAGGCTTCCGTGAGATCGCATTAGCGTGACCGTGCCACGGAATACTAGAAAGAAGCTGGAAAAATGGAACGTTACGAGACAAGTCAATTTTATAGAAATAGCTTTTGCCAACGGAATTCCATGAAATCCGTAAATGAAGAGGATTTGGTTAATTGCGAAAAAATGCACGAAACCGAGCAATTAAACGCACGCTAATGACTGGTAGGAATTTATTCGCTATACAAAGCCATCGCTCGCAAGGTTAACTAATCGGCTTATCATATTATACATTTTGTAGCGCGCAAACCTGTTTCGACGTAAATTTTTACGACATCTCTAGTCGTTTTACCTTATAAAATGTCAATGCCAATGATTCAACTTGAAAGAGACGTTTATGAATCGTTAATCGCACTGCAACGACGATCTTTTGTCGCGTTCTAATGTTTATGGCGGTACGTGCTGTCTCCGTATATGAAATTGGGCTAACTATGTCGTTATTTTTTTTTATTATTCGTCTGATTTTCCAACGAAAATGCAGTAATTACCTGATTATGCGATATATCCGACCGAAAGGGTAATAATTAATCAGTCATCCTCGTTCAAAAGGATGCTTCGATTTCGAATATAAAGAAAAAAAAGCATCAGGCAATATACAGTGTGTAAAAACAGTTTATATACACTGTTTAAAGCGGAACAACTTTCTTATAATTGAACCAAACGACTTGATTTTTTGTAATCAGTGATTGCGGCCGATTTCAGAGATTTTAGACCTTTTCTCTAATCTTACTACGTTTACAGCTTGGAACAACGTTAATCAAAATAAATAGAGTACAATATGCATATGTCTTACTTAAATTTACAAATGGTAGTTTTGAAATTGGCATTATACAATTGGATGAAAAAGTAGAAAACAATTTTTAATTCGAAAATTTGGATTTTTTTGTAAACAACTAAAACATTACATCTAAGAAACTAAACTTTTTAAATTCTTACAAAAACTCAAGTCGTTTGGTTCAATTATAAAACAATAATTCATCCTTAAAGGTAAAAATTCTAGGCTAAAAATTTAAGTCGATTGTTTCAATTATAAAACAATAATTCTACTTTCAAAACAATTATAACACTATATCTAGTAAACTAAACCTTGTATATTCTTGCGTAATCGACTTTAAAGGGTAGGTATACGAATACTTTTTTTTACCACTGTATACATTTTCGAAATGTCACGGCACGGAAGGTAGGTTATAAAAAGGCACTTTCGATATACGATGCGATCATCCGTTTATTTGCATTAGTCATCGACGTATGTATATACACATGTTGGCCAGATTTCGATAAATACCTGGACCAGTAACGCACTCATGCGAGCAAGCACGATCGCAATATCGAAGTGACACGCGCGCATCGAACGGTCGTTTGTTTAAAGACACTTATATACAAACCTGATTACGTGCGTCGTTTGTGTTGAAACGGGCAAACAAACCTCGAAAATCGCGGTCTGTCGGTTAATGCATATTCATACATAGAATCGGTACAACCATCGATTTTCTGCCAAAAATTTGACGAAACATGAGAATTATGTAACTTTGTCAAATAATTGTAGCACATTATGACGCAGGTACGTGCTTGAAGGTCGGGAGACCAAGAAGTCGCACAGTGGTCGTACACGAAAACTTATTTTCTGATTTTGATGATTCTTCTTGCAGATTCGTACTTTTCGAGTACCTAAGTACACTTTTCTGTAAAAGCACTACTTTTGCAACTATTACATATATCGTGTATTTCTTTGTATAGGAAAAAATGTAATTCTCGATTTTTCTTCAAACGGTTGAATTCGGTTAGACTTTTGTTTTATGTCCATTCCGACATACGAACCGGAGAATAAAATGGCATTATAATGTCAACCCTCGTGCCTCAACCCTTCTGATATTACACACTATTGATATTTAACCCTTTGCACTCGGCTGTCCCTTCTAAGGGGACATAGTTCCAACGCTATACTATTTTAGGTAGATTTATACAGGGTGTTCCGAACTAGGTAGAGGAACCAAAAAACCACATGTTCACAATGATGATTTAAGTCGAAAAGTTTAACACCATTTTTTTAAATTTGACCTCGTTAACGAGTTATTAACTAACAAATATCAGGCATTCTCGAAGCGCCGAAGCGATAGGCGGCGAAAGACAGCCATAAACAAACTCAAGGCTAGGCGCGAGACGAAGCGGAAGGTGGATCGTTCGAGCTTGTTCATGCGTGAGAGACGATGCCGATTCGCTTCGTGATTGGCCGATATTTGTTAGTTAATAATTCGTTGACGAGACCGAATTTCGAAAAATGGTATTAGACTTTTCAACTCGAATTATCAATGTTAACATGTGGTTTTCGGTTCCACTCCCTATTTTGGGACACCCTGTATAGGTATTGCTCACTATGTTCCACAAACGGATATTGAAGTTGTCGGTAGATAGATTAAATGATTGAGTGAATGAATCAAGTTGAATGAAGCAATTCAAGAATGAAACAATAGAATGAAATCGAGTGCAAGGCGTTAAAATTTCGTATAAAGTTTCTGTTTTAATGTTTACAAATTTTCAACATCATCATTTAGCACTAATATTTGCCATATTTCGAGAAGTAATACTTTTACAGAAAAGTGTAAAATAAAAAAGTTATTTCCAATAACTATAAAAGTATCATTGAATCGTCAAAAAACTTTCGCGAATCGTCTACCGAGCTACGTCACCTTTCATTATTTCGACAGTCGTTAACGTCTTTACATATCAGTGAAAAAGAAAGATACGACGACCCATCAAATAGAAGCGATCGTTTTGAACAAATTGGTGGAGAATATTGCTCCTTTTTTCCCCTCGCTTTTATGATACGTCGAGGATACATCGAAATGTCTTTATGGGGTAGGAGTTCTCGAGGCATTGTTATAGAAAATGTCAGAATATCGAGGATCCCTCTCGAGGAATCTCGTGTCTTATGGCGCCATATGGTGCGCTTGGAGAGAGTGGGGACCCACTTGGAAAAAAGGCGGAGTTTCCACGCTTCCACGTCGACTTCGGTTTCGAATCACTTTCGAAAGGAGAAAGGGAGGTAATGGACGGCAGGTGGGGTGGGTGGCCTGCGCTCGAAATAAGCCGATCACTATGCATTCGACGCACGAAAACGTATTCCACGAACGAAGGCCTCCGGAATGTACGTAGCAATAATAGAATCCCGAAGGCTTCCGGGATTTCTCTTTATTTCAACGCCACAAAGAATCGAGCGAGTGGTCTCCTCGAAGTTCGGGATCGAGCCAAGTTCACGTAGGTACCTATCTATATTACGAAATTTTCTTCAAAGTGAAAAAGAAAAAGTCACTTTCCCGGATATGAAACTTTGTTCACGCGATACACCAAACCGAATCCATTAACGATGAATCTATCGCGTGCGACGCGATCGCGTAATTAATGACTCGTGGCGGAACGATTAAAGCCGATCATGAATTACGGCCGTTCATCGGACTCGAGCGTGCTTCCCCTCGTTAAACGCGATGTCCATCGTTCCCAGTGGGCACTCGTAATGAAATTTAGGAGCGTTGGGAGTCTCTACTGGTACGAGACATTTGTTTCATCGAGTTCGCTCGCGATGGCACGCAGGCATGCTCAGAAATAAAGAGAAAAAATGTTTAAAAGTAACGAACGGAAAGAGGGCACGGAAGCGCGGTATGCGATCAGCACGCACGGAGTCTCGAGGTAACCCAGTGACCGTGAAGTGGGTCGCAGGCGACCCTGAACCGGAACCGACAACGAAAGTGATCCATCGTTCGAATCTTAAGCTCGTTTCACGCTCGCCTTACGCAATCGTGACCGCGAAAACACGTCGATCGAACTCGACTATCTCGGAGATGAAAAGAAAACGGCCGTAGCAAAACGAATCCGCGTGTCTCTACGAATTTTTTAATTCCATAAAAAGATTATATAGAACATCGACACGGAATTCATGTTAATTCCCAGTAAAAAGTACGCAGTATCTGCGAGATTGCGGCCAGATTAGGAGGATGGAAAAATGGCGTGCGCGCACGTGTTTGGTAACGCACGTTGAGAGAGAGAGATTAAGCAATGAAGATGAATTGAATGCTTTTAGATTATGGGGAATTAAATATGTTTTGTTTAATACACGAAATATTCTTTTATTCTTCTACAAGGGTGTCCCGAACTAGGCAGACGAACCGAAAACCACATGTTCACATCGATGATTTGCGTCGAAAAGTCTAATACCATTTTTCGAAATTCGGCTTAGTTGACGAAAGATCGGCAAATTACAGCGATAAACGAAGGAAGGCGGATCACTCGAACTTGTTCATGCGTGAGACACGAATTGGACGGTGGAGCTTTCCACTAAAAACAACGTTATGTGCCGTGGCTCGTCTTTGATTTCGCTGTCGCGCTACGCGATTGGCTGATCTTTGTTAATTAATAACTCGATAACGAGGCTAAATTTCGGAAAGAAATTTTATTAGACTTTTCGACTCAAATCATCGATGTGAACATGTGGATTTCTGTTCCTCTTCCTACTTTTGGGACACCCTATATGAAAAAAGACATATCTTTACTCAATTGTGGATCTTCTAAGACTGAAAAAAGAAACGAATGTATACCAATACGTGGAGATTACGAAGCAACGGTTCCTAAGAGTGACTTACAAGGGGATTGTCAGATCTGTGAGTCATCGATTTAGCTCAATTTTTGCAAAAAGCCTTTTTTTTTTTAATTTGAGGTCGAAGTTTTGGAATTTTTGGTTACAAACATTTCTCCAAAATGTATACCTATCATGACTGATTTCTGTACCAATAGATTCGGCTAAAGAAGCTCTATGCAAAAATTGGAATAAAATCGGTAACTCTCGAGTCTGGTCCTCTCCGTATTATATTGTCCAAAGTATGAGGGACCACTTCCTGCACTATAAAGACTCGATTGTATTTTGCTATAGAGAGAAAGCATCTAACGCTTCTAAAACGAATAAAGCGTTCGATCCAACAAATGAAAATCAAGAATTTCGATAGAGAAACGAAATTTTGGAGTCGAGTGCCAAACGAAAGGACGAGCGAAGTCGAGTAAAATTAATTCGTCTACGTGTTCGGGCGGGTCTCTAGACGTCTCATGAAGTCTTTCTCATGTATATTACGCCGAGTGGTAAGAAAGTAAATCGCCGTCGCGTGAAACACAAAACTACACGGTTCTCTTCCGGCACGTCCCGGCGAATTTCACGGGAAATAGAGCACTATAAAACGGTACGAAAGTAAAAGAGAAAGAGATCGGTGCTCGTGAGAATCTCACGAGTCATCTGGTTACGTCTTATTTCTACCAAGAAAAACATCTACTTTGTTTGCGAAGCTACGTGGTAAGATTTCTAAAAAAAACGCGTTCGTACAATCACGACGTCAAAATTTACACGACCACGAGAAAGCGAGTCTAGGAAGAAAATTGAAGTCGCGTGAAATTAGCGTAAAAAAATTATACTCATCAGATAGAGTTTCCTTATGACACCTTCAATAGATTTGTTATAAAGGGGAGACTTCAATCTTCAAATTCACGCTTATTAAAACCGCGAAAAAGAATGTTTATGTCTTTTACAGTTATTTGAATTATAGGTATATAATTTTTTAGAAAAACACTATTATCGCTTTCTTGCTCGTCGATGATGGAGAAGCATGTTGGAAGAGATTTAACTTGAAAATATGAAAGTAGAGAATCCATCATTTAGAATGAGCCTAAGGAAATTATTCTATTTCTTTTTATTGTAGAGTTTCAAAGATAATCTTTCAAGCAAGACAATTTTTATGGCACTATGTACGTGCATATTACTTCAAATATGATTTATTTAATAAAAATTCCTATATATTTCCTACACACAACGCATGAAACTGTTAAATGTTAACCTCAAAGACGATAGACTTACAAGGATGTCACAAGTAAATGGTATTGTATTTTAAAATCTATAGGAACTAAGGTACTAGAATAAATTGGAAATGAAGTAGCAGCGAATGCTCAAAATGATGAATTTTGATCAGCTGGATTAGCTTTTCCGACCACTGTACATCGCGACGAATTTCTCACGTCGCGCGTCGAGTAAAACGTCGTGATCCGGCGCGGTGGTTTGAACGCGGAAAATGGAAGGACAGAATGGGAATATAAACGGATGACTCGCGAGTGACTGGAAGAAGACGTAGGGGAGTCTCTTTGGCTAGCCGAAACGACTTTAGAACGGTGCATTCGTAGAATTTAAAGAAGAACTTGGCCAGGATTCGGCCGGGAGCATTTCTCTCCCCCGTTTTCCTCTTTATTTCGAGCACCGTGCCAGGGGTAATGGTCGTCACGACGTAGTACTCGACGTGATTGCGAGCGGCGTTCGTTGCCGTTCCGGTGCTCGCCGCTACGAAATGCAATCGTGTCGCTTCCTGCTGGAGGGAAACACTGCCAGCCATCGAAACGACCTCCACCCTTTTGCTTCGCTTTTTCCTCGATCCGGATTCAACGAGAGACGAAGAGAAGAGCTAGAGGAAGGAAAATCCACCAAAAATTAATCGCACACTATATCCCCAAGCGTAATTAGCAATTTCGTTCTAATTAAAGAAGATTCACTCCGGGTAGAGAAGAAAGAAGGCGGATCTCGGAATTGTATTCGTTCGGACCAGCCGGCTCTTTCGCTTTCGTAGCGAAAGCAAAACGAAGAAAATAGAACGACCGTAATTAGTTCCCGATCCGACCGCCCTTTCATATTTTCAGACACGGTCCTTTCACTGTCTTTCTCTCTTCTTCTTTCTTTACTACTCGTTTCTTCTTTTCTTTTCTCTTCGGAATCGTTCGGACGCCATTTCGCGACGAAGGAAGACGCTACGGTACGATTAAGAAAGAAATACGACGGTGGGATTCCCTTTACGAGTGCAACGAAAATGAAGAGGAGACAAGTTGGGATTAACGAGGATCGTATTTAAATTTCGCGCGCGTAAGAGACTCGCTTGTCTCGACGAAGATCGATACTCTTGGAATAAAGAGTGATCGTGAAACTCGATCGAACTAAACTCCGTAGCATTTTACTTTTTATCATCACTTCCTTCTTTACCTTCTCTTTTTTTGGTACGCACGCCAATGGGTGCGCTCTTGAAGTTGAAAATTTCGCGTGCTTTCGAGACCGCGAGGGAATAAAAAGCCGCCATCGTTGAAAAGGACAGGTGTGGTTGCGATGAATTTTAATTAGCCGCGCGGCATCTTCCTTCGGACACGACCTTAATTCCTATCTTGTTTTTCAGCGTGCGTGGCCTCCGCCCACGACGAGAGATGAACGAGGGTAAAAGGGACGCAGTAACGTTTGTAAAGTTCACGAGCAAAAACGGTATCGTTCGATGTGACTCTCGTACTTAGGTGCTTAAAACAGTGTATACTGAAAGAACATTAGAATTGATAAAAGTGAGCATTCACGGGACCTATATTGGTAATAATAAATAATTTCGATTTAAATCAACTTACTTCGAAGGATTTTTATGAATCCCCGTATTTACGTATTTAAAAAAGTGTATAAAATAAAATTACAATCGATAAAAGTGAGCATTCACGGTTCCTATATTGGTGAAAATAAATAACTTCAATTTAAATCAACCTACTTCGAAGGGTTTTTACAAACCCTCGTCCCGTGAGAGAACGAAGGAGGAAATAAAAACGCGACACGTTCCCGTGGAAAAGTTATTTTTCTGCGAAAACATTTCACTATTTTTATGCTCCATTCCATATACACATCGTCGGCTTAACAAAGACCGACGACGATAAATCTCCTCGCTACGAGGAGGTTAAAAATTAACCCGGTCGATGCCACCGCATCCGAGCTATCGCGGTCCCCCTCCATTTATCACGATCTATGTATCCACGGCGTATTGTCCGAAGCAAATCTCTCAGGAAGGAAAGATCGGTGCGTGAAATTCGCGCGAACGCCTTCCATTTCACTGAAATTATCGTGGCTCGCTTCAACTTTCTTTCTCTTTTCCGTTGGTCGTACGTTAACGAATGGAAAAAGATCGACCAGAACGCGCTCTCCCAAATTACTTTTCTACACTGCTTCAATGGGAAAAAATCAAGAGTTAACGGAGATAATTTTGTAAAATGTAGAAAATCTCTATTAACGAACGTCCAGCAATCCAAAGGTAGGTATGTAAATATACAGGGTATCTCAAATTAAAGACCCAATCGAAAACTACGTGTGCACACCAATGATTTGAGACGAAAAGTGTAATAACATTTTTCGAAATACGGCCTCGTTAACGAGTCATTAACTAACATAGATCGACCACTCACAGCAAAGAAAGGTGGTTCACTCGAATTCGAAGCTACGCCAATGACAAAACGGCAGGGAGAGCTTTCCACGTGAAACATGTATCGCTGCTCGTTTTTTATTTTCGTGATATTCTCCTCATACCGCTTTGTCTTACACCTAGCTTTCAGCTTGTCCGGGATTGGCCGATCTTTGTTAGTTAATAACTCGTCGACGAGGTCGAATTTCGAAAAATGGCATTAGACTTTTTGACTCAAATCATTGATGTGCACAAGTAGTTTTCGATTGAGTCATTCAGTTTGAGACACCCTGTATACATCATTTCTAGCTTTCATTTACATATTTCCCTTTTCCAGCTCCTCTCGAATTAGTTCGAAGCTGAAATCTACTTGGTCGAGATTAAAATTAAGCGGTCCCTTTACAATTATTCTAGATCCCTAGGAAACGTTCTAGCTTCTTAGGTTATTGCAGCTGCAATAAGACGTGCATACGTTACCCTCTCGTCGAAGTTAAACCATCCACCGTGTTTCTTTCTCGTAGATCCTCGTTTCTTACCTGAAGCAGAAAAAGAAAGTTTACCGCAACGTCCGTTCGGGGAGATCGAATACCCTCGACGAATTATGTTACGAATTCGGGCGTTAAGCTTTTAAGAGAGAACTTGGAAAAAAAACCCACGCGTACCTCTCTGTTCCGGACAAATATTTGTGGTCGTTGAAGGTCGTGAAAAAAACAAGCTTTTCAGAGGATACGGCCGCAAGAAGAAGATCCTATTTAATTGTGATTCACGAGCGTGGGAAAGGTTGGAGCCGAAGAAATAAAATTAAAAGGAATAAATAGTGCGCAGTGCGGTATTCGGCGCATTCCCGGAGGTGCTCGCACACGCACGCACATCTACGATGGAGCATCCCCATTTTTACACCGTTTCCAACCACCAACGGTCTGGCCTAAACTTCTCCGTCCCTCTCTCTCTCTCTCTCTCTTTCTCTCTCCTTCCTTTTCCTCTCGCAAACGGCACACGGGGAAACGGAGAGAGACCCTCGACGCAAGAAACTTTTGCGCGGTTATCACACAGGTATTTCCCCGGGAAAAATATTTTTCTACCAAAGTTCGCTGCGTCGATACCTTATAATCCTTCCCTATCCTTTCTTTAAATACGAAAAATAAATATTCCTTAAATCTACAAAAGAAAAACTCGATTTTGTCGTTTTACCAAAGAAGAACTACCGCTTTCTTTTTTATCCTTTTTCTTCCCTTCTCTTCCTACTTTAGAAAACGCGTTCTCGGAGCTGTAACGTGGTTTCCGGCATCGATATATCTTCGAGCTAGACAAGGAGAAATTCAGACGTATCTCTTGACGGAGCTAGAAAATACTTCTACCCTTCGAAATCTCTTCTCGTCCAGCAAAACGCTTCTTGTTTACCCCGCAAAAAGATGGATGCGTCCTTGTTACTCTTCTCCACCCTGGTAATACGCATATTCCTAAATAAATAAATCCTACGAAATATCCTACGTGTACGCGAGGCATGCTTTTTCTCTCTGGAAAATAACTACCGTCGAGTTGGAAATATTGATAGTGATATGACGCGACATCTAAGCAAGAAAAATCACCGGATGCCTTTTGAAATATCGAGAAAAAAGAAATAAAAAATTGTCGTTAGTCTTTAATCCTTGTTGCTCCGAGCTCGCGTTCGCGATAAAACCAACGAAAAATTCGTGCGATACGTGACCGCGAATGTGACCGACTCATTACATCCACCATTTACATCCTCGCGAACACCATACCGCTGTGTACGATATAATCGTGCATGCTGTATCCCTGGGAAACGAGAAAACGTTTGCGAGCTAGCAAATCTCGTCCGGGTAATCGGACCAATTACGTCGAAATGTTGGCATACGTTGTCACCGTTTAGAAAATTTACCATTCGAAAAAGTTACACCTAGGATTGAAAAAAAATATAAGTAAATATAATCAACACAAATAACATTAAAAATGTAAAGTGGGCCGTCGCTGTAGTTAATGTAAAAAACAATCGCGCTTTCTTCTGTAACATAAAGATATTAAATCAATGATGCGTCGCATCTTTATTAATAACTTTTTATCAAATATCTATAATTGTAATTTCCATATTGGTTCTTTAGACCATGTTAAACATTGTTGACTTCATAAATTACACATTCTCCTTCAAACAATTTTACTAAAATAACAATCTCTGTAAAAAACCTTGTACAAAGTACGCGACGGCCCGCTTTCTTCGTAAACGTTAAATATAACATTTTGGTACATCTATCAATCAGGGAATAATATTTAACATGTTTGTATAGATAATAAATAATTTTCATTTTTCGAAGGTTAGGCGTATATAATTTTTAAATAATTTTTGAAAATTGTTTATTTACAGTAGGGATAAAAAAATTTATTTTACTAATCTTTAATCTCAAATTTAAACCAATCGATGCATTTATGATAACATTTAATTTATTAAAAATTTTAATGAATTTATTCAATTTTTATTGTTTCCTAGTTCATAAATAACCGTATAACGTAGGATGATTCTTCTAGTATTATAATGACCTGAATCAAGTACATACTTCATTTTCCTGCGCTAGAGTTGCTCCACCCCATGCTTCCATTCATTCAATTATTAAATACAAAAAAGGAGGCTTTGCAGATGGCCAGGTTGTATTTTTTCATTTTTCAAAAAAAAGCGGGCCGTCGCGTACTTTGTACAAGGTTTTTTACAGAGATTGTTATTTTAGTAAAATTGTTTGAAGGAGAATGTGTAATTTATGAAGTCAACAATGTTTAACATGGTCTAAAGAACCAATATGGAAATTAAAATTATTGAAAAAAAAATATAAGTAAATATAATTATTCGATATTTCTTTTGCGATACCGATTCGATACAAAAGTACTCTTATTGAATGATATGGGGAAAAGTTGTACAGGGTGTAAAAAAATGTTTTATCTTGACTACTATAGTTGGATTCTACACTTTCAAATCGGTAAAGATATGTTAAAAAAACTCCGCGCAAAATTGACTTTGAACTCGAAAATCAGGATCAAAATTTTTCTAACCATATTACATTCTACTCTTCCTTAGGACCAAAATCGTTAAAGGAATAATATATCCTACAGTAACCCTTTCGTCAGAAATTTATATTGAAATATTGTTATTTGCAAAATGGATTTTGTGTTGTATAGCTTCATATATTGAACTTAACTAGCGTATTATTGACTAGCGAAATATTAACCAGGATGGAACTATTCTTTGGCTTCAGGCAAAACGAAGAAGATAATCATTTAATCAAAGTTTACAGGTAAGGCCCACAAATGTTTACATTTCATTCTTCATTTATCATTCTCTTAAAGACACGGTTAGGAGGACGCAAGGTTGTTTACATCCTTGTATCAATTAGTCACACATGATAGGTATACGCCAATTAAGTTCAATATATGGAGCTACACAGAACAAAATTCATTCTGCAAATGACAATTTTTCAACATACATTTTTGACGAAAGAATTGCTTTGGGACATATGGTTCCTCTAACGATTTTGGTCTTAAGGAAGAGTAGAACGTCATATGGTTAAAAATAAATTTGACCTATTTTACGGGGAGTTTTCTTAGCAGATCTCCACCGATTTGAAACTGTAGAATCCAACTATGGTAGTCAAGACAAAACATTTTTTTACACCCTGAACAGAATGCAGAGAATAAGATAATAAAAACTAACGAAACAAAGTTATTGTTTAAATTTCATATACAATGTTTTTGACTTCAGGTAGTAGTGTTACTATTAACTACTATTAAGTACAAGTAGTACTAGCTTACTATTACTATTTGTTAAGACCCTTGGTCTTAAATCTATCGACAGGTGGTATGCAGAAAGCACGAACTATTTTATATTGCTAAGGATGTCTGCAAGCCAAATGTTTCAGGACTAGAACAAACTCTCAAGTACCCTTTGCAAACGTATTACTCGAATTTCTAGTACTTTAGAAATTCGGACCTTTTTTCGAACTGACAATTTTCTAACATAAAACAGAACTGCACGCTTAATCCTTGGACCTTCTTTTAACGCACGTACTTGAGAGCTCGCACCGAACGGTACATCGCCATCAAACATTTGGTCACCAAATTTGTATTTTTACTTTCTCGCCCACTCAAACTCGTTTATTGCTCTGCTTATCACCCTCACTCGATGCTCTATCTCTGTCACTCGAAAGACCCCACTGTTGGACGGTCACCTCCTTCCGTATGTACTTGAAGGGCGGAGTTCAAGATTTTTAGGACAAATTAGAAAATCTTTGAATCTTTGAACCCCGCCTATGAACATCTCAGAGGAGGGAAGAAATCACCCTCCGAGGTTGCCTTAACGATCACCGGACGATCGTTAGTCAGTGACAGATTTCCATTCGTCAGTATCAGAACTTCAAGCACTAGTGACAGTTTTGCACTCAACCTTTCATCCGTACAAGTAACAGAGTAGCACCCGTACAAGTATCTACTTCGACTCGTACAGAAGTGAATAACTGAACTTTTCATAATTAAGAACTTAGAATCGTACATGTTTAGAACTCCGTGAACATTTGAACATAACCGAACATAACCGAACATTGAACATAACTTTTGAACCAAAGCTGGCATCTCAACTTGGACTTTTCGAGACTAGTTTTCATTTACCGAACTTTGAACGTGTGAACGTGTGAACCATTTTCAACTTTTGTTAACTGCGATTGTTGTTAATAAATTATTCTCTGTTACTCAAATCCTGAACTATATTTTTTGTGGATTAAACGCAGAACGACTACCTGAAGGACTTTGGGTAGAAGTTCCAGGTAGGAACGGTCAATCCGTGACTATCCGTACGTAACACTATTAGTATGTATTACCATTAGCACGAATATCGGTATTGTAGACTAATAATAACTGAGCAATATCACTAATACTATACTTCATTATTTTTGACCTTTTAGATTAATTTTTCAGTTTTCTTTCGAGAGAAGTTTTTTAGTTAAAAAGTTGATTATTTTCCTTCTTTCAGTAGATCAAGTATTATGGTTTTTAATTGTGCTTGAAATATCTTTGCTTGCTTTAAAGCAGTCGTTTGTTTTTTGTCAAAAGTTCTAAAAAAGTACTAAACGAATTATGATAAAATTTCACCTGGCCCACACTAACATTATCCCAACTAGGATTTTCAATGAGGTTCCATTAATTAACTCTATTTAGATGTACATATATGCTACATACATAGGTACATATATAGTAAAGATGTCAATTAACCGATATATACTATAAAAATTATATATTTAATATGCTACGGTCCATTGAAATTGGTTGGAATTGAGATTTTGTCAACTATTTTACTTTTAAATGCCAACAGTTTTTTCTTTGACGAGAAACTTTTTGAAATTTTGTAAAGAAATTTCTTGAGAATTGAATAGTTTTTAAAATAAATCCTAATTTTTATTTTTAAGCTTGGTAGTTTCGCCACAAAAAGCCAAAAATCATGAAATTTACCATAAATTCAACTTTGACCTTGAATAACTTTGAAACCTGTAGATTTATCAAGAAATACTAATAAAGACCTTTTTTGTAGAGCGTTCAATTCCTTACTAAAGTGCGCTTAGTCATATTTGCAAATTAATTTCTTGGCAAGTAATGAAATTCCAAAGCAACAAATTAAGTAATGTGTTTCCGTATTAATCTTATGAAACAAAAAATACGATGAGGGACATGTTACTATTAATATTTAGAGTTCATCTCTTAATAGGCGTCTTTTTAGGCTAAAATGAAACTTTTCAGCTTGTTCCGAAAAAAAGGAAAAGTTTTTTTTTAAACACTCTAGTGTACATACGTACCTGCATTAAATAAAAAAAGTACGTACATCTAGAATTGAGAATCGTCTCATTTTCAACAAGCTTATATTAGCTCCACTTGTAACTAACTAACAATGTAAGCAAATCTTGGAAGTCGATTTGAACCTACTTCTTTTTGTCGTATCGATTTGAAACTTAACAAATATATGTAATCCTGATGACATTTGGTACCATCGAGCTGATCTGGAGCCAGGAGGTGGATAACGTGTTCTTTAGTTTTTTAAACTATATTCTTTAAAGTCTATTAAAAACTGATCGATCCATCGATGGTATCGTTTCATTTTTAGTACACCTATGGTAATTTAGTAAAAGTATTCTTCTTGTTAATCTATCGCGACGTAAGACGGGAAAAGAGGACTTCTTCCTATACGCGAGGCTTTCGCCTGGGCGAAACATCAACGAAGATACTTTAACGAAGCTTCCAAACTTTCGAGGATTCCCACGAATACCTCGTTTTTGGAATAGAATAAATTATCAGGAGCAACGCCCACCGCCTCCCTTCTGCCGGCAACTTTTATCATTTCTATCATTTCCGATTCACCTCGGTCAAAAGTTTTACTTTCATCGCGCTCGTTACGCTCAACGTAATTCCGCTTCGACGATACTTTTTGTTTATTATAATTGCAATGCCGACGGGATCGAACTTTGATTTCTTCGCTCGAGTAGGGATTTTAAAAGTTCCGAGAACGCGGAAGGGATTATTACGCGCTTTCGCGTTGAACTTCGGTTCAAAGTTCAAATCCAGTCGTTTCGAGAAAGAGAGAGAACAAGATAAAAGGATAACGAAAAAAGGTTTTCAACTCGTAAATTTAATTTCCTTCGGTTTTCTACGAAGAGATCTATATTAGCCGCGGATAGCGCGGAAGGCTTTCAAGATAGATAGTTGCAAGAAAATCGATAATGCTTAGCTACCAGCATGTAAATTAGGTAAATGAGCTTTCTGTGGGCTCCTTCTGGTCTCCTGCCAAGGGCTGCTCCAGCTTGAACATATTCCACGATACTACCACGCTCTTCTATTAATCTTCTGTCATTCATCCTTCCCGTTTGCCCAAGACAAAGAGGCGCCTTTACAACGACCAGCCCGAATTTCAACGCGTTTGCCTTAACTGGAATGGTTCATTTGATTTGTTTTCAAAATTTATAGACAGATAGGAACGAATAGAAACAGCAATTTCAAGAATATCGGGCGGAGAGTGCACTTTTTTCATCGATCCTCTTCCACCCACGTGCCTATACCTACGTACCACTTAACCATTCTTCCAACGGCGATGAATTATTTTTTTCGAAGAGAGAGAAGAGGAAGGGGGCAGAAAAAAGTAAACGAGGAAAAATATCCGGATAAAAAAAAGGGTCAGAATGCGGGGGAGGGATTAACGAGTCGCGAATAATTCATAAGCGTCCTTGGAAAAATCAACGCGGCTAGTAGAAAATTATAGGGAAAAGTGAAAATGGTGGGGAGTGAAGGGTGGGGAGGTGGTAGGAAAGAAGAGGAAACTACGATTAAACCGTGTGCCAACGCTTTGCGTTAATTAGTCCGGATTTCTCTCGGTTCGCGAAGAATACCGAAGCAGCTTCCGTTCTTTTGTCTTTCTATATCCTCGATAAAGTGTCCCGTGCCGCTGGTACGTGTTCCACGTCTCCGAGAGAGGATCTCTTTCCTTTTTTTCCCATTTTCTGTTTTTTTTGCTTTTTTTTCTAATTCTTTCGAACGTTGGTTTCTCGGTAATCCGATACGTCCTACGCAAAGATGGAAGAATTCTCTGCGCTGTCTTTATCTTTTCTATATCACATATCGTACACCTAGAGATCACAACAGTATCAGCTAAAAAATCATGATTTTTTAATTAATCATTTATTAGGCTTCTACAAACGACGTTGCATGAATCTTTTCGACATTCCTGACAAAAATGTTTTTTTGAGTTATAATTTTGACGTAGATGTGCGATACGTGGATAAAAAGGGTACATCGAAATGCGTCTCTTCCTTTGCCGTAAAAGGAAACAAAATATTGTAGGTTAAAAAAAAATGTCAAACCTAAGAAAATATAAAGGAAAAATTAGCGTCATTACTTATTCTTATTTGTTTTATCGCTGGCATATCCGCTCGAGATCTCTCGAATTTATCAAGTGTCCCGAAGAACGTACACGCATACACGTGTCACGTAGATACATGAGCGAAGGATCCCAAGCAGTATCCTATTATTTATAAATTCGTTCGTTCGAAAAGTTCCATTTCTTTATTTATATAAATAGTTTATAAAATACTTATTGGTTTACTGGTTAGACCCGTGTCATACGAAGTCACGCTATCGCGCCAAGTATGGGCCGTAACGAATCGGGTCACCGGAGTGACGCTCGTTTGAAACCGGTTCTGGAACGGTTCATCCCTATTTTCCGAAAGAGACGACCGCCACGCGGCTACGCGGATAAAGTAATTGGGGAAAAAATGTGAAACGTTGATCGATCACTGAGAGAACAAAAATTCTTTTTTGGAAATGTGAGAACCCGCGAGATCGACCACAATGAAACTTTTACGATTAAAGAACCGAGTCGAAACCACGATTTAGGCCTCAATCATTCTCTTTAATGTAAGAAGTTTGAGACGAGAAGCGAGGTTTATGGAATAGGAATGATATACTAGAAATAAGCACCGTATATTAAGCCTCCAATTGAAAGTTATATCCGCTTTGGGACAGTTAAAAACTAAACCTCGACATTATCTTTGAAATTCTATAAATCGATACCAATTTCCTAAGATGTTGTATCCTATACAATTGGACAAATTCACTTTTTTTGAGAAATAGGATCATAATAATATTGTGCAATTTATGCTAAAGTTTTAGAGGTCAAATTGTTTATTTAATATTTTTAAATTAATATTCTAATATGTCGTATCCCACATCAGGTTAGGTTAGGCTTAACTTTACGATGTGACAGTTACATTTAATGTGTGATTAGTTTGAAGTAAATTTTACCAAATTACCCAATAAAATCAGCAAGAATTTAATTAAAATTACTTTTTTATGTTTTTACTTTGGATTGTAACATATATTTGAATGTTATATGTATGCCAAAAACGCCTATATTTGTCAGAATGTCGTAACCCACATAATAGTAATAAAATTAATTTGAATGCTATTTTTCACCACAATTATTATTATTTATGCATTTTTCTAAACGTTAAAAATATATTAGTTTTTTTTTCAACATCTTAGAGAATTGGTATCGAAATGCTTCTATTCGTACTTTCTCGGCCTGTCGAAGGATCATATCAAAATTTAGATCCCTCATTCAGTCCAAACCTTCTAGATCAAAAGCAGGATCTTGTTAAGTAAAAACGATTCATAATTGCAAGCGACATAAGATTTATTATAATTCATTCGTATTTTTATTAAAATATTAATTAATTAAATATTAATTATAAATTAAATTTATTAAAATATTATTATTTTTATTAAAATAAGAATGAATTATAATATATTTCATATGATTTATATAATATAAATTATCATTATTTGTTTTTGTGTCTTATAAATTTGTGGGTCACAACCTCGGGTTTTAACCGACTTCAAAAAGAAGGAGGTTATCAAGTCGAATGTTTTTTTTTTCTATGTATGTTACGCGATATCTTCGCCAATTGTGAACCGATTTTAATGATTCTCTTTTTATTGAATAGGTTATATCTCTAGGGCAGTCTCAATCAAATGTGAAGAAAGAATTCCACCCCTAAAGGTGGAAAAATAATCAAAAACCACTAAAAATTGAAAAATTAAGGCAATTTTTACAAAAAGAAATTTAAACCGACTTCAAAAATTTGCCTATATGTACACTTAAACTAAAAGGTTAAAAATAGTATACTTATATATTATTACGTATTAGGTAATATTTGCAATTCCGACCTACGACCTAATCAGTTATTTTTGGAGTAGGTACCAACATTACAGGTTTATGTTACACTTAACTTGGCTGGCACCGACTCCAAAAATAGCTGATTAGGCATTGTAAAGGTAGGTATTGTGACTATATAAAAATATTATTTTTACCCTTTTAGTTTAAGAGGTTACATGGGTTGTGAAATTTCAAAAAAACTCATTTTTTTTTTTTTTTTTTTATGTAATAATACCTACATGTCAAGAATATTTTGCCAAAGTTCGAAGTAAATCGGAGTAAAACTCTAAGAGAGAGAGCTTTTTGAAACTCCTTTTATTCGGCTCGACCGGCGCAGCGGGAGTGTCGTATGTTAACGGCATTTTTCTCAAAACTGTATTTTTGCGGTCGGTGGACACGTTTTCTCAAAAACTAATACACGGATCTTGCTGAAATTATGCACACTTCTCCTAAATAATATTGACTAGTGATTGATCGAAGTGTTTTTTTTTTATCACAACTCAGTTTACATGGTAATAGGTCCACGGTCTAGATTTTATCGAAAATCGTACTGCTTTGCATACAACTCCACCAAAAATTTAAATTTCATTTTTTTTTTTTAATTCTTCGTTCAACCACGAACTATATTTACCTACTAATTGAAAATATTCGGTTTTTCACTTCACATAAACTTATCATGAGTTATCCTGACCACCGCAAGGATACTTTTTTTCGAGGGGTCTCCGAAAACCAGTTCTTAACGGCTGAATTTTCATAATTTTGGGATGAAAATTTGTTAAAATATCGTTCAAATGTTGGTCTTTTATATGCTTAAAGTTTGAATAAAATACTTTTGTTAGTTATAATAAAAAAAAAAAATGAGAGAAAATATTTTTTTTTGCGCTTCAAAATCCATGTAACCTCCCTCAAGTGTACATATAGGCAAATTTTTGAAGTCGGTTTATATTTTTTTTGTAAAAATATACTTTTACTATGTGGATCATCGCTTTTTTACACGATTTTCATTAGAACGTATCTACCGTGTAAAAAAAGAGTGGGGTGTATATGAAAACTTAAAAGAAAGTAGGTTCTAGAGGGTCAAACCAAGATTAAAATTTTAACTCGGGGAGGATTGTAGCGTTATCGCGCAATCGGTTAGTTAGAAACGTGTAACGTTGTAAACGCCAATGATATAATCGTCATCGAAGTAGAAGCAATGAGTAGGAGCACCGTCGATTGTGGCTTTCGGGTTTAATGGCCAAATCGTATTCGGCAGGTTAAAGCGATTAGTTCGCTCCATTAGCGCGTCAACGCTTAAAACGTTGCACCACTACGCGTTCGTCGACGATAGAAAGTCGTTCGCGATGCCAGAGATGGCCTCCAAATCGTGCTAGCGTGCGCGATAACGGGAGATGATTCGAATCGATCGACGATTATCGCAGGAAACAAATTGATAACGAGCTTCCATTACCGAAAGAGGTACATCGAAATCGTTTCCTCCGCAAAAAGTAATCCTAGATGAAGATCACGTTATTTCTAAAAGTTTTACCGCGTTTATAGTAACAGCACTAATTTTTGTGGACGTAGATTTCATTAAAAAGATCAGGATCTACTTTTCCTTTTTTTTTTTTTTCTAAAGAAACATCGCAGTTGGGTCGATATTTCTGGAGAAGGTGGAAACGCTCTCTAAACCGTAACGGGCACCGAGCGTTGCTTCCCGAAGAAGAATAACTTTCACCTCGAGTCGAAGGTGCGATTAGATCGGATTCACGGCACTCGACCATGTATGTATGTAGGTATCTGATATACAGATATTCTTTCAGTTCTTCATTCGAACGTTCTTACGTTAAGAGGTATACCTATTTTTAGTCCGAAATTGCGCTTTCCTATGACGACGATACCGATTTTTGATAAGTCAAAACGACGCCGACGCGATCGACGTAACGATCGAGGAGAGAACGATGCTTGCTCATCGGTGAAATATACTTCATCGTTTCTTCCTCCAGATTTCTTAATCTTCTTTTATCTTTCCTATCGACATAAATTGATCTCTCACGTGGGATCATGTAATCGCCTATCTTGCTTCATCTCGAGGAGTTTACAGTTTCCGTTACGAAAGTAGAATGACCCGCGATGGAATTCGAATAAAATAATTTTTGAAAAGTAATTTATTTCGATTTACATGCTAGGTACGTGCGAGTACTCGTAATTTACGAGTCGAGTACAGGCTGGTTCACTTCCTTGAACCGAGTCAAGCACTTGAATTTTTCAAGCTACTCGAATCGTCGAACTGCTTGAAAATAATTCGAACTATTCGAAAACTTCGAACAGATCGAATATTCGAACTATCCGAATACATTCGAGCTACTCGCATAGGTTCAAATTATTCGAGTATTTTTAAGTTTGCCGAAAACATTTGAGTACTCGCGCACTTATGAATTTGCTATCAAATGACACTCTTATTTCAATGGTAAAATATGTTAAATACTAATTATTAGATACTTGACTACAAAGTTTTATTTTATTTTTATATTTTCATACAGGAAACATTCCTTTAACGCGGTCCGTTAAAAATTTAGTGCGATTCGCACTAACAATATTTCCAGCCGTTGAAAATAAACGCTCGCTGGGGACTTGAGTAGAGGGTATTCGCAATAAACTTTTTGCTAGCCTAGCTAAAGTAGGGAAACGGCCCAGACGCGTTTTCCACCACTCAACAATTTTTGTGTCGGATTGTGGAATCAGACACAAAAATAGATTACCATTGAAATTAGAGTGACATTTGACAGCAAATTCATAAGTACGCGAATACTCAAATGTTTTCGGGAAATTTGAAAATATTCGAATAGCTTGAAAGTATTCGAGTAATTCGACAACGTTCGAGTAGCTCGGAAAATTCAAATGCTCGACTCGGCTTGGCTTATCAATCGTTACTCAATTCGAAATTCTTGTATCCGAATAAATCGAGTACTCGTACACTCCTATTACAAGCAGGAAAAAGAACGTTTTACTTATACAACAAATAGAAAATACCGGTAAGACCTATAAAATTGATCATCCTGAAAAGGATCGTGCAAAGGAGATCTCGCGAGAGACACGCTCGAGCGAGCAGACGCGGATAAACGCGTATCCGTTGAACGCTCTCGAGCGCTTAGCACGCGATCGCTCGCACGCGACGCGAGTTACTCGCGAACTGGTTCGTCACGGTGGACTCGTACCGGATCTTTGTTCGACCGAATTTCATCGTCGGGGGATCTTCGGCTCGTTCTACCAATAACAACGAGTGTAAGCGTAACGCGTCCGTCGAACGTACAATAAAGAGCAAATATGAATTCACGCGATTTCAAATAGAATAACTTTTTTATAATTGATTCAAACCACGTGAATTTTTGTAAGAGCATAAAAGGTTTAGTTTACTATACATCGCAGTTTTTTTTGTTTTGAAAAAATCAGAATTTGAAACAAAAAAAAAAAAATAATTAGAAATCAAAAAAGGTATTTTTTTAACCGTACCTACACTCAAACCTGTTTTTATGCGGTAGGTATTTTAAAAATTTGTTCAAAAATGTATTGTAAACAATAGTTCTGTTAGCTACTTATGAAGTTCCGGAATATGTTTTTTTTCGTTCCTTTTCTTTTATGCGGTCCCTATCCCCCGCACAAAAACAGGTATGAGTGTATATGTATATTATAATATGCAATATTCTACGTGGATCTAAAAATGGCAATTTTTAAATTTTCATTATAAGCTCAGATAAAAAAGTTGAAACAAATGTTTTTTTTTTTTGTAATTTTGAAGATTATGATTTTTTCGAAACAAAAAAAAACTGCGGTGTATAGTAAATGAATCCTTCTATGTTCTTGACAAAATTCGAGTGGTTTATAATTTTTTAATTATAAAAAAGCTATTCAATTTTAAACTGCCCGAATTAACTTTTGTTCTTTACTTTATAACATTGTTTGTCATACAGGATTCCTCCATTACTCGCAATAGTATTTTATATAAATAAAAAAAATATACTCATATCTCGTCCAGGTCTTTTCTTAATTCGATTCGATAGAAATAAAGTTTCGAATTACAATCTTACCATACTACGAAAGCAATCACAATTACTCCTGAAAACCGATAACCTCGTAATACAAGAGTTAAAAAAGAGTAGCCTCGTTATAATGCTCGACTTTTCTCAACTAATTACGCAGAAACGACGATCGGTTAATTAATCGACTAGCTTGCATCTCCGTGGGGATTGTAAATACGTGTATTTTCCCGTTGCACGCAAACGTAAAGTCGGTATGATCGGCGATACGCGAGTCAACGAATATTAAGAGCGAACGGGAAAGAGATCGGAGCGCGACGTGCCATAAAAAATAATCTCTCGGTCAAGGCAAACAAAGAAGGCGTTGTCTTATAACTTTCTTCGGGTAGAAAAAAAAAGAATAAGAAAGGCAAACACTAACAGCAACATTCCCGTTGCACAATCAAGTAATTGAGATTATCGCGACATGGTGATACGCACGAGATAATAACGGTTTACGGTATTCTAAAAGCAGATTGCATCCTCGTAATTGTAGAAAGTGTATCTTCCAACCGCAAACGAGGAATAAAATAAAATCCTAATAAGAGATATCCCTCCGATCGGGAACGAAAAAGCACGTGTCGCGTAGGCGTCGTCGAACGCGTTCCACGCGTTCCTCGGAGACTGGAAGAGTAAGCCGACGAAGCTCGTTAAGAGTTAAAAGACCAAAATCATCATCGAAGAAGGTGGCCAAGAAGAATAAAGGAGAGAGAGAGAATGAGACAAGGACTAGATTTCGTTCCTTTTTGGAGGGACGACAAACGCGTGGAAGCGAAGCGTCTCTCCGATAATCGATACGCCCTCGAAATTCGAGGGAGCGGAAGTGTACCCCGTCGGAAGAATAAGAGAAAGATAATTCTACGAAAGTGCAGATTGGAATGATATATAAAGGGTGTCGAAAATATTAACACTACCGAGGACTTAACATTGAAAGGTCGAAGAATTTCAAGGCCACGGTTGGTCGCAAACGTTTATCTAACTTGATAAATTCCACGAGTTAATAGAAACAAACGATTACTTATTAAATACGTATCAATCCTTACCTTGGTGTCTCGAGACGTGTGATAGTAGTAAACAAAAGCGAACATCCAGGCGCATGACAGAAGAAGCACTATTTTCACGTTTCGCCGCATGTCAGAGAGTGGTTGTGTCTCGTGCTCGCGATGCTTCTCGTGTCCTCGTCTCTCTCACCCTCTGACTCTTTATCGCTACTCGATCTTTCACCCTTAGAAGCCTTCTTCCTCCCTCGTTTCTCTCTTTATTTATCTTATTCTCTCGATCTCCACAAAATATAAACTCACGAGAACACGCGCACTCGCGGACAGGACGCGGCGTGTCACCACGACGACAACGACGACGACGACGAGGACGAAATAAACATGAACGAGAACGCGAACCCACCGGCAGCCGGAGCCATACTGCCGTGCCTGCCGTGCCCGCCGTGTATCGCCGGCGCGCTTCACTGACGCCTCGCCTGCTCGCGCCTCTACTGGAAAAAGCTTTACTCTTCCGCCGCTAGGCGTCGCCACTGTCGACCATCGACGCCCCCTGCCCGCCAATTTCGAACGTTACGATACGATTGTATTTGTTCGAATAAAAATTTCTTTAGAGAAATATTTTTCCCCTAGTTTGTTATACTTTTTTTTTAATAAAACGTAGCAGCGAGAAGAGTTTTATAATTTGTGACGTTATAGGCATATCGGTTCTAGGATGATAATCTAATCAGAATTTTATTATATCTCACTTTTCCAACGAATGAATGCTTCCTAATTAGCGTAATTCGATATTGGGCGGGTTCGATAAGTGTCATCCGAAAACGCCCACTCGACGAGAACGAAGAAGATAATCGCTGGATGAATCCCGTGCCGTTCGGTCAGTCTACGAGGGACGATTTCGAGCGAAGGATCCTCGAAGAGTTCAGGAACGAGATGTCGAAGTGAATGCTCTTCTACCCTTCGTGTTCTGGCTCTTTAACGAAATGGCTTCGACGTTTGCTTGGATCGGCTTGCTGCTCTATTCCGGACTGGCTTTCGCGTGGATCGACGAAAGGTACGTTTTTGTGCGGAACTGGAGTAACGAGGTCTCGTCTTCGCGTTAACGTGTCCCTTTTTTCTTTCTTAGGCCGGTTCTCGAGGCGCACGATGGTAATTTAATTATCTCTGGTGCGAAGGATAGAAATATCACCTTTAAAGTATCAGGGAGCGGTCACATCAACGTTAATGAAATTAATTTGCTTCGTGTCGCCTTGGCTGTAAGATTTTGCGTTTTTCTTTTCTTTTTTTTTTTAACCCTTTCGCTCCGACGCGCGACGAGCGTATATATACGCCCTCTAAGAATGACCATTCATATACAAAGAGCGTACGTATACGTTCATATCATATACAGGGTGGGTCGCCACATTTTGCCATTTAGATTTACATCATTATTATTACACATAGCAAACAATATTTCTGATAAAATTGAATGGTTTTGAGTGGGGCACATTCTGATGGTACAATTTTTTTTGTAGGTGGTCGTGTAAAGGACATATGAAGGTCATTCACGTTTTTTTAAATGGAACCATATATTTTTTATTGCATCAGCTAATGCTCCTTCATGTTCTTTACAAAAAATTATTAATCTAGTAGTGCAGAACAATGATTAGTTTAGGAGATATTTTAATTCCAATTTGTTAGGAAATCGTGACTTTCTGGTCAATATTATGAATTCAATGTGATCATTTAGTAGAAAAGCAAGAATTAATAGACATTCGAATTAAAGTATTTCCTAAACTAATCATCTTTTTGCACTACTAGATTAATACTTTTTTGTAAAGAACATGAAGGAGCATTAGCTGATGCAATAAAAAATATATGGTTCCATTTAAAAAAACGTTAATGACCTTCATATGTTATTTACACGACCACCTACAAAAAAAATTGTACCATCAGAATGTACCCATCTCGAAACCATTCAACTTCATCAGAAATATTATTTGCTATGTGTAATAAGAATGATGTAAATCTAAATGGCAAAATGTGTCGACCCACCCTATATACTTTTATTTCATACTTTACATGAGATACTTTTGTTAATCGAGTATCTGGCAACGTTGCATGCCTCAAACAGTTGACTATCATGAAAAATAAAACATAAATATCATTGAAAAATTTAGACTTTAGAAAAACAAGAAACGACTTCTACTTACTTTGTAGCATTCCGTACCTCAGTGTCAACTACTCGGTAATGCGCTCCGTTCACAGTTATTACATTTGGTCACAAGCGCTCCATAGCGAAAGGGTTAAAGCGAAAGGAAGCGGGATTTAGAATTAAAGATTACTTTGCTTCTTCAGGCTCAAAATGCGACTCGTCTTATGGAAAGGTTGAAAGTAGGATATCTGGTTCAGGTAGAGAACAATCTTGACAGACTAACGAACCTCGTCGAGGGCCCCACGGGTTTGCAAAGGAGAATCGCCATGCTCGAAGGAACTGGCGAAACTAACAGCACGTTGCGTCCTTCGGGCAGAGGATCGGTAAAATGATAGATCGGTGCTTTATTTATTGTAAATTTGTTTATAAGGAAACTTTTTCATCGGACATTCCTTTCTTACAGCAATCGTTATCTTATGCCACCGACAGCGTGGCGAGAAGCAGTATACGACGCGCCAACGAACGAGTAAGTATTTAATCACTTTGTCGGATGTGGAATACAGGGTGTCTTGCGTGAAAACGAACATCTAAATATCTCCTCTGTTTTTAACAGTAATGGACATTTTTGAGATATTATTTACAGTAGAGAGCAAAAGTGAGTCCACGCACTTTAAAACAGAATAACATTTTTTTAATTGAACCGAACGACTATAAGCATTTATAGCTTAGAGCTGACCCGTAGCAGAGCTGAAATTAGCTGAAATCACTGATTTTAGAAATTTGTTGCAATCTCTAAACGTTTGTAGCTCAGAGCAATGTTAACCGATTTGAATGAAATCCACAATATAGACATTTCTTATCTAGATATACCACAAATAGTTAATAAAATGACCTTTTTTATTTTCTTTGTAATTTTGAAGATTCTGATTTTTTCAAAACAAAAAAATTGCAATGTATAGTAAACTAATTCGTCTATGTTTTTGCGAAAATTCAGGTCGTTCAGTTCAATTATAAAAAAGTTATTCTATTTTAAAGTGCATGGAATTACTTTTGCTCATTACTGTAAATAGTTTGAAGAAAGGAAATCAACGCAGGAAGCTTGTTTACAAGGTCATTTTTTAATTAAATTTCAATGTTACTTGTATTTTTGGCAAGGAAACCTATACTTTCTTTTGGAAAAAATGAAAAAATGAAAAAATTCACTCGAGTATACCTGAAGCATAATCCTCGAATACAGATAAAAAATGTAAAATTGTAAGACAATTTTAAAATGTATTCATTTCTTCGGACCACTTAAATAACATATAAAATATTTCTATTATTATTAAAAACAAAGAAGATATTTAATTGTTCGGTTTCTCGTGGAATAGCCTGTATATTTGTCCAACGATGAAAAATCTTACAATTTCCTTATTTTCAAAGATACGTAGACTGGAGGACAAGGTTAGAGGAATCGTAACGAAGCTGAAGGAGAACGATTGTCAGAGTAATCCTTGTCAAAATGGTGGTAGCTGCCTGGATCTTTACGAGGGTTATCAATGCCATTGTACTCCGGCTTGGGAGGTATCGCTTGATAGTCCATTACGCGATATACAAAAGATCAAATCGTTTAAAATTGAATTTATAGATTCCAAACATTTTGACGCAACGATTATATCCTTATCGTATTCGTAACGTTTAACAGGGTCCAAATTGCATGACGGATGTAAACGAATGCGCGAGATATCTTGGCACCGATCTCGGATGTCAAAACGGGGCAACCTGTTTCAATCTGCCTGGCTCTTATCGGTACGTACCGCCACCCTCCTCGTCTATTATCGTTTCATATCGAATTTTTAAAACACGTTCGAATGGTTTTCCGTCGATGGTAGATGCGATTGTCAATCTGGCTGGTACGGATTACATTGTACGAAGAAGGTGTCCGTCTGTAGCACGCAAAACTCGCAAGAACTTTGCGGACACGGCGTGTGCGTTCCAAAACCTGGGAACATCATTGGCTATGTTTGCCTTTGCGATCAAGTATGTTTAAAACGTGCTTAGAAAAACAAAAAGAGACCAGTTTATAAAAGGATGCGCGATCATATATTTTTGCGAGACTTTTTAAAACTCTATTTCCTTGTCTCGAGGGATGGGAAACCGATGGAACGAATCCAGCTTGCACAAAGGACGTAGACGAATGTGCGGCGAAACATCCACCGTGTTCCGTAAACCCACCAGTCATCTGTCTCAACGCACCCGGCACATTTTTCTGCGGATCCTGTCCTCACGGTTATACGGGAAATGGTTATTACTGCACTGACATCGACGAATGTTTGGAGGACAATGGCGGATGTAGCACAACGCCTCGAGTACAATGCATTAACACCATGGTAATCATCGATTCTGACTTTATTAGCAGCGCGTTGATATTTTTCATCTGGCGATATAACCTCTGGCCACACGTTTCTTCATTTATATTTATGTCGGAATCTTTTTACCCGAGCTCGTTCGTTCGTTCTTCAACGACACGTTAATCCACCCTGATATATCACAAGGCTAACAAAGCGGAATCTTTTTACGAGAGGGAGAGACAGGGAGAGAGAGAGAGAGAGAGAGTAACGTTCGAAATCCCTTAAAGCGACCACTTAAAAGGACAAGTGTACAGTTGATTATCGTTACGCAGGGCTCGAGAGTCTGCGGTCCGTGTCCTCCAGGATATCAGGGCGATGGAGTATCCTGCATCTACGTTGGCCCTTGTAGGATTAATAACGGCGGTTGTCACCCGTTAGCGAACTGCATCGAAAATCCCGCGCTTACGAGCTCTTACGTGCAATGTCGCTGTCCGGTAGGATACGAAGGCGACGGATTCGGTCCAAACGGTTGTCGACCTGCCACTGGAATATCAAATAATTCATGCGACAATCATCCTTGCGTTCATGGCACTTGCGTTTCGACTTATCATGGATTTATCTGTAGATGCGACGCCGGATACACAGGTAGATATACTTTGGATCCTACGAAACGAGATAAATTTGCGTAGATCCCTTATGGACGTTAATTTATATTAATTACGAAGGGTCGTTAACAACTGTAATATAACGTAGGAACAACGTGCAACGCTCAAATCGACCCATGCTCGCCTAATCCTTGCAAGAACAATGGAGTCTGCGCTGTCGTCGGCGGTGCAGTGACCTGCGATTGTTCGAACTCCTACACAGGCAGCAGATGCGAGACGCAACGACAAACTTGCGGCGGTGTATCTCGAAATCCTGTCGGCCACTTAGAGTTTCCTATCGGCGGGACCACTTACCAACATGGACTAAATTGTGCTTGGGTTTTGGTGACCAATCATACTCAGGTCTTAAACGTCACCTTTACGGCCTTTAACTTGGAAAACTCCGTCGACTGCACGTTCGACTATCTTCAAGTATGAATCTTGGTCAACCCTGCCACGATAAATAAAAAACCTCTGAAGAAATTTGCAAAAAGATGTATTTTTATTTCAGATACACGATGGAAGAAACGCTGGTAGTCATATGATCGGCAGATTTTGTGGAAATACCTTACCGAATAAGAACGGGAACATTGTTTCATCTCACAACGCGCTATATTTCTGGTTTCACTCGGACAGTACTGTAGCTCACGAAGGATTCACCTTACATTGGAATTCGATCGAGCCGGTCTGCGGTGGTTTTCTCGGTGAGGATTATGGTACGATAACGTCACCAGGCTATCCAGGGAGATATCCTCCCAATAGAGATTGTTATTGGTACATATCGGTAAAGGAAGGGAAAAGGATACAATTTCATTTTGGACAGCTGATGCTCGAGGAACATGCCACGTGCGAATACGATTACATCAAAGTACGTACTTATTCCTTAATCGTTTATGAAAGATCATCGATACGCGGCATACTAATTCTATTTATTCCGTAGATCAGTGGAATGAATGACGAACAATTAGGTCTTTATTGCAATCATAGTAGACCAGGACCTCTTGTAGTACCTGAAAACGAAGCTCAGCTAGAGTTCCACTCGGATGCCTCTGGCCAGGACGCCGGTTTTCAGATTCATTACTCGACGGTCGAGGGTGAGAATATTCGTACCACGTGCACAAGTACATACCATGGATCTTTCGAATTTAAGTATGAAATTTGACATAGGTATACCAGGTTGCGGCGGACTTCTCACATCGTATTCCGGCACGATCTCGTCCCCTGGTCATTTGACGTCCTATGAACCAAATATGAATTGCGAGTGGAAAATACAATTAGCACAGAATGAAAGAATAAAAATAACCTGGATGAAATTCAATCTCGAGGACTCCATGAGTTGCCATTTTGATGCCGTTGAGGTATCCCATTGCAACGAATAATCTATTCGCAATGACATTCAATAAAAGGTCGATTATAAAATATAAAAAGCATACATATATGTTTTGTTTTTAGATTTATGACGGAGATACTACGGACTCGCCACTGATCGGTAGATATTGCGGCGAAGAAATACCTCCACCAGTCAAATCGAATTCCAACACCGTTCTGGTGGTTTTTAATAGCGACGTGTCCTACGAAGGCGAAGGTTTCTCCTTATATTACGAAATTATATGCGGAGGAGAATTCACCGAAGAGTCCGGTATCATTACATCGCCAATGTATCCGAATTTTTATCATTCTGCGAGAAGTTGCATCTACGAGATCGTACTACCACCCGGCAAAGGCATCGTTCTTACTATCGTCGATTTGGATGTGGAAGGATATTCGGAAGATTGTTACTTCGATTATCTCGAAATTTTCGATGGCCAAAACGAGAATGCTACGAAACTCGCTACTCTCTGTGGCGAAGCCGCGCCGTCTGATCCATACTTTTCGACTCACAATATCATGTATCTCAAGTTTACAACCGACAGCAATATTCAAGGTCGAGGTTTCAAGGCCAACTACACGTCTATCACTCGTAGTGAGTAAATATATTTAGCATAGAAATTGAGCCTAATTGCTTAATTGAACAATTGAGTAAAATAAAATCTGGATTGTTTTCATTTGCTCGGCCAGGATGCGGAGGATTGTACAGAAGTTCTACGGGATTAATCCAATCTCCCAGCGAAGATAGTAGTTACGGCAACAACGAAGAATGCATCTGGACGATTCAGGCACCGTCAGGTTACGTGATACAACTTACTTGGTTGTCCTTCTCTCTCGAGTATCATTTCAAATGTTTAAACGATTACATCAAGGTTTACGACAGTGCTACCGTATCTGACGTCGACCGCTTGGGAACGTAAGTAAACGGCAACGTTTAACCATTAAATTGATTCTTGAGATTATCTATAGTTATGCTATTTTTCTGCATTTTAGTTTCTGCGGCTCGAACAAACCACCTGTACTCACTACACAAGGTCCAGCAATGACAATAGTCTTCGAGACCGATTCTTCCGTCACGTTGGAAGGATTCATAGCTAGTTATGTCTTTCTTGACGCCTCCAAAATTTGTGGCAATCATTACATAAAACCAAACGGTGTAATCATCTCGCCCAATTATCCGGACGAATATCCGAACTCCAGGGAATGCGTGTGGGTGATCGAAGCGCCTAATAAACAAAGAGTCACCCTTACAGTCCATTCGTTTGAGCTCGAATATCATTCAAAGTGCATTTTCGATTACTTGGAGATAAGGTATACCCTGTTAGTTTTCTTCTTACTGTAAAAGTTATTCGTAATTCAACGATTCGCATAATTTAGGAACGGCGGTTACGAGACATCGCCCTTGATCGGTAAATATTGTGGTACGGATATACCGCAAGAAATCGTCAGTCAAACGAACCAGTTGTACGTTAAATTCGTGTCCGATAGTTCTCGACGAAACGCAGGTTTCTCCATCGACTGGGACAACACTGCGGAGGGTGAGTTGCAGACTTAACGTCTTTTTCTTTTTTTTTTTTTTTCGTTTTTGATGCTTCGAAACTAAGGATGACCTTTCAGGATGCGGTGGAAATCTGAACTCCATCAGCGGCGACATAGTGTCACCGAATTATCCTCAACCCTACAATCAGGATGCCGAATGCATCTGGAGAATAGCCGTTGCCGCTGGAAGCACGGTCCGACTGCTTATAGTCGATCTCGAACTGGAACAACATTCAAGATGCAAATTCGATTACGTGGAAATATCCGAAGGCGTCGCTCGTACGCGAAATGCTCAGCGATATTGCAATAACCATCCACCGATCATTACTACGAACTCCAACATAGTTACCATTCGTTTCCACAGCGACTTCACTACGGCCGCGCGTGGCTTCCACATAAAATACGAAACTGGTAAAACGCTTTCTTTCCTTGTAATATTGATCGATATGTTTGACTTTTTTTTATAACAAACATATCGTATCCTTTTCAGCGTGTAACAACAAGGTACACGGATTTCACGGCGTGATAGAATCGCCAAACTTCCCGAACAATTATGAACACGAGATGAATTGTACTTGGACGATCGATGTCCCGATCGGTAACAGAATCAATTTGACCTTTTCACATTTCGACCTGGAGGGAACCATATCACAGAACAATTGCCAATACGATTACCTCGAGATCAAGGAAGGCTCGAAGGACGAGCCCAATACCGAGCTAGGAAAGTATTGCGGTTCGGAGGAGCTTCCGAAGAAAATTCACTCGTCGCAGCCTCAAGTTTTCCTTAAGTTTGTCACTGACTCCTACGTCACCTTTGGCGGTTTTCGACTGGAGTGGGTGATCGATGGCTGCGGTGGACATCTGACGAGACCTTTCGACGAGATCTCCTCGCCAGGTTATCCTATGCCCTATCAGCACAAAGTCAAGTGCGAGTGGTTAATCGAGGTGGATTTCACGCACAGCATCGAGATCACGTTCCACGAAGTGGGTGAAAGAAAAATTGAATAGAATAGAGTTTTAACAAATTTCAGTCCTAACCTCCTTTCTTCTTATCAGATCGATATGGAAAAAAGCCAAGGCTGTCATTTTGACAAAATAGATATCTATGGAGGAGTGGACGAAAACGCTCCAAAGTTGGGTCAACTGTGTCACGCTAATCAGCCAATAGTTTACACGACTTCCGGCAACAAGATGTTTGTCACGTTCCAATCGGATTTCTCCTATTCCGGTCGTGGTTTTAGAGCAACTTACAAGAGCATACCACTGGGATGTGGTGGAAGATTTACAGCGAGCTCCGGTGTCATTCATACTGCCAACTATCCTCAAAATTATCCGCATAATCAAAACTGTGAATGGTTGCTGCAAGTTGATAAGAATCACGTCGTGAACATCACCTTTGAAGATTTCGATATCGAGGCCAGCAGAAACTGTAGCGATGATTACGTCAAGGTATGTCAACGTGAGTGATCTTTACGATCGAAAGTATTTACTTCAGGGGTTGAAACGGTTCCGAAAATAACTATATCAAACTATTTTATATAGGTTCTTATTGAAACAGTTATGAGAACCGAAAAAGTGTTACAACACAGTGTTACACAGTGTTATAGATATATCGGTTCTCGCCTATATCAGTTTCGGTGTCAATGTTACATATATCGGTTCTCAAGAACCGAAACCGAAACCGATATATCTATAACAGTTATAGCAATTTTCGATTTTGATAACTGCTTTGAGAACCGAATCCTATATCATAACTATTTTCAACCCTTGATTTACTTCAAATGAAGCATTTAAATGGTACATATAGATATACGATGGGCCGACCACGAATGACTATTTGATGGGCACCCATTGTCGAAACGAACTTCCTCCTTCGTACGTTTCGACCGGCAACGAAATGGTTGTAGCTATGAGAAGCGACAGTATAATATCAGCAAAAGGATTCAAAGCTCTATACACTATAGCGTGTGGAGCTCGCATAACAGTAAAGGACCAAGGCTTCCTCGTACCGTCAAGCTACATGACCAGTGGCGTAGTCAACTGTACTTGGATATTAATGGCGGAAAATCCTGGTGAGCGACCACCCAAAATGCAGATAATTTACGTAAATTCCAACCATTTACATATCTTCATTTGTTCGTTTTCAGCTGATCACGTAACGTTAACATTCACGCACATGGATTTTGCCGAGATGAGATACCGTTACATCGAGAGTAGACCGTCAGGTTGTTTATGGAAATACGTGCAAGTGTTCGAAGGCGAGGGCATGAATGGACCGGTCCTTGGGAAGTGGTGCTCAAACAAAGTACCTCCTTCGATCACTAGTACAGGAAGTATTCTTACCGTCCATCTTTTTTCGGCTACACTTGCAAACGGTGACTTCTCCGCTACTTATAGCGTTTTGAATTCGGGTGAGTCGATGCGAGGAGACGTAGTTTTTTTTGTCTTTTTGAAGTTAAAATCTCTTAGATGAAGGACTCGTGACAAATAAAGACGTACTATCGTTCACAGCATGCGGCGGAAACTACACCTCGGAACACGGAACTATCGCGTCCCCAAGCTATCCGTACAGTTACCCTCTTAATTCGGAATGCGTCTGGATCTTGAATACCTCGCCTGGGAATAGAATAAGAGTAACTTTCGCCCAATTCGACATTCAACAAAGCGAAAATTGCGACTTGGATTACCTCGAAATTCGCGAAGAGGATGGAATTGGTAAACTGATCGGCACTTTCTGCGGGCAAGAGGTCAATTCGTTTACCTCCTCCAGCAGGATCTGGATAAAATTCAAGAGCGACTCCGACGGAGTGGGCAAAGGTTTCCTCGCGGATTATAGCCTCTTACCAGGGAACGAACTTTCAGGACCGATCGGTCGAATCACTTCACCGTTGCATCCAGTACCGTACAAACGGCCAGGAAGCTTTACCTGGCGAATAATGGTGGATACAGAGTACATCATCCAAATAGAATTCAAAGAATTACACATAGAGAACGTCGAGGATTCGTGCAATAATTACCTTAAGGTAATCACCGGTTCCATGGTTTGCGCAACTGTGTTACGTTAATAATGAGATAATTAATAACTTTGTTCAGATCTACGATGGTTACAATGACGAGGCACCTGTCTTAGCGGAACTGTGCGGCCTTATAGCTCCTAAACCGTTAGAAACTACAAGTAATATCGCGTACATCGTCTTGTACGAAGGCTATACTAGGTATGGCGATTGGTTCGATCTTAGTTGGCTGCAAATACCAAAGGATACCACTAAAGACGAAGAAGAAGCGAGACGAATTGAACGTAAGTCGATCTTTACGTTATTCGGGAGATAAATCGAGCTAAGTTTAAAGAAAGAAAATTTTTCGTTACAGTCGCGAAGTGCACCGAGGAGGTATCGTTGGTGAGTGAAGGTAACAGTAGTTACACCTTCTCGTCGCCCGGCTGGCCGAATGGTTACGATAATAGTCTCGAATGTACCTGGCTCTTTACGTCCCCACCAGGCACTCATCTTGTTCTTAGAATTTTATCGATGAATTTAGAGGAGACGACTGATTGCAGGCTCGACTATGTTTCCGTCTACTCAGGAAATGCCTTGACTTCGACAGAGAATGCCGTTCTTAAGCAAAGATTATGCCTCTCAAATTCTACTTGGACCCTGATAAAGGCCAGCAATGTGATGACGGTGAAATTTATCACGGATTCCTACATCAACGGGACTGGTTTCCGAGCTTACGTCTACAGAGGTGAACTTTCCTCTACGAAGAACTTTTCTGAAGTTTCTAATACATGTACGTAATCAATATTTTATCGTAAATAAATAGATTGCGGTGGAGAACTATCTGGACCGGATGGTGTAATTGAAATTAACAACAGTACCACGGTAAGACGAATGCCCGTTTGGCGTTTCTCTTGCGAATGGTTCGTCACCGTGAAACCCGGCAGGACTATAGAAGTCAAAATCACCGATCTGTCGACTACAGAGACTGTACAAGAACAATCGTGCAGTAATTCTTACCTCCTAGTAAGTAAGATTTTTCATCGCTCAACGTTTATACTCTCTAACGTAGGATTAAGAACGCTAACGTTACGAACTTTTTAGATGAAAAATGGCGGAGACCCGGCGTCCCCGTTACTGGGAGATGGCAAATATTGCGGTGATGTTGCACCGGCTCCATTGAAAACAACCGGAAATAAGCTTTATGTCAAAGCTGTTGGTGTTGTTGGAAATCTTATGTTCAAATTGACATACAGGTGAAGATTTTTGCTTCATTGAGTAAATCATTACTCGAAGTCCTTACTTTGAAATATTACGAGTCGCGACAAATTTTCTAGAGAGATGAGTATGAATTGCGGAGGTGACTATGTATTGGCGGAAGGGAACAAGGAGCTCACGATTAGTTCTCCAAATTATCCGAACATTCCACACCCATACACCGAATGTATCTGGAGGATCAGGGCACTGGCTGGTGAAAAAATATCCATTCATTTCATAGAGAGATTCGATTTGACCTATAGCCCAAAGTAAGTATACTTTACGACTCGTGAGATTTTCACAATGATTCAAGATTTTTACAATAATGAGAACAAAAATGTCCCATTTAGTTGCGAGAGAGAATACGTGGAAGTGAGAAACGGTGGCACGGATAGCTCGCGGTTAATCGGAAGATATTGCAAAGATACGGGACCTAGCAGTGTGACGTCCGAGGACAATATGATATATATACATTTCTACACGGACGTACCCGAACCCAAAAATGGTTTCAAAGCTCTTGTTACGGCCGGAGGTGAGTTTCGGTATCTTCTAAATCATACGTTATTTTATTGGCAATGATCTAATTCATTGAATTATTAACGGTAGGTGATTTGTGCGGTGGTATCATCAGAGGTAGACAAGGGACCATCACTTCGCCGGATTATCCACACTCTTATCCTAAAAATCAAATGTGTGGTTGGTGGTTAATCGGTCCCGCAGATCATAGCTTAAAATTACAATTCCGCGATTTGCATCTTCCTTCTCGAAGTAATTGCGAGACAGTCGATTATGTGCAGATAGGCGACCAGGTTCCTGAAAATGAGACAGGTACGAAACTAGAATTAACCATCACGGTAACACCTTTTTATTCGTCGTTTATTACATGGTTTAATTACCTTCTTTTAAAGCAATATTTTGTACTAATCTATTTTTTTTTATAACACTAAGCCAACATTAATAGAAATAATAATATTTGGTGAAAAATTAAGTTATTAGAACGCAATAAAAAAATTATTTATCATTAGAACTGGCAGGCCTCTCAAGGCCTCGAGTGTTACTGTGAGGATTAACGAGCATGAAAAATGCGCAATGGGTTACTTGTTCATTTACGTACTATTAAATTCTCAGCAGTCGAAGATTTGGGCACGTTTTGCGGTACAATAAAGCCGGACATTATCGAAACAACCTCGAACGAGGCTTTCGTCACTTTCCACAGCGATGATAAAGAGTACGCTCCCTTCAGAGGCTTTAGCTTAAATTTCACGGCGAGTCGAGAGGGTAAGAAAAGTCTTAAGATAAATCTGTCAGAAATTCCTAGCGTTTTCTTTATATAAATATCATTTGTAGAGTGCGGTGGTTTACTTACCGCCATGAGTGGTATAATAAAATCCCCTGGGTACCCGAATCCGAGAACGCGTTCGAGGTAAGCAGTCTTCAAGATTAATTAAACATGCAACCTTTTGGATAATTCACCACATTCTCTATATTGTGGTTACTTTTATAGATATTGCGATTGGAGAATAAAATTACCGTTAGGCTATCAAGTTGTGGCAGATATTTTAGACTTAGGTATCGTGGGTACATCTACGAGACCTGGTTATTCGCTATCGGTAATTACAACTTCGTATGATCAGTATCTTGCTGCTAGTATACTAAAAGTAATATTATAGCCATGAAATTTCTTTTCAGTTCTACAACGATTTCCATGTCAAGACGAGGATCAAGAGCATAACTAAGGCTATGGAAGTACCGCAAATAAGAAGTAGCGGCAATACAATGATGATCGGTTACTGGGCTTCGGTCGGTCACAGGGGTTTCAAACTTCGTTACTCGGCCGCCGCACCTGCGCGTACGTCTTTTATCTTTGAAATAAAAATTAATTTTTCATTTATGTTAATTATCGAATCGATCGATCGACGTTTCAGCTTGCGGAGGAATTTTGACCGATGTAGAAGGCAAAATCAGTGCACCACCTGCACCATACAATCTGACGTCATTTATGTGCGAATGGTTAATGAAAGCACCCGAGAGTTTAACCAGTTCGGCTAATGAGACTGGATTGACACTGACTTTGAAAATCACCGGCACGATTGGTCAATGCTACGGGTCAAAACAAATCCTTTTGAAAGGTTGATGTTATATTATCGTTTTAGTCCACTCTATTTAATACAGATATACATTATCAGAAATGTTTCAACACGTTTCAACATATTTTCTTAGGCGTCGGTACGTTTTGCGGTAACTTGACCACACCGCAATACCTGAGAAGCCCGTTCGTCGAGAACGAATTAAGGGTAATTATCTTTCCCTCTCTCTCTCTCTCTTTCTCTTTTTCTTTCACCATGACGATTCTTTCGATCTGTTTGATATGATTAACAAATTGACGTTGACGTTTGACAGATATTTAATGGCACCATCCCAACGCCCGGAGAAATACGCTTCGATCTATCGTATCAGTGGCAATCTTGCGGTGGTATTCTCCCGGGTCCATCACACACAATCTCCAATCCGAAGAATCTTCCTTATCCTATAAATTGTGCATGGCACGTCAAATACGCGGACATCGGAGAAATGATAAGCCTTTACTTCTCGAAACTCAATTTAGGCAGCTGTGAAAATGCTTACATCATAGTCAGGTACGGCGATCGAGACATAATTATGATCAAAAGGATTTTAATGCGCGATCTAACGCGAAGTTGGATATTTTCAGAAACGGTGGACCAACCTCGCCAAAGTTTGGCACTTTCTGTGGAAATTTACTCCCAGACAATATCACCAGCACGTCGAATCAATTGTGGATCGAATATTATGCGGCTGCGGCGCCAAGCGAGTTTGAGATCAACCTACAATTAGCCAATCACGGTTGCGGAGGTGCCCTACGAGGTTTCAGCAAGGAAATTGCTTCGCCCGGGTAGATAAGATCATTATTTACGCGAGAGATGAAAGCAGCTCGATTGAACTTTAATTTTAACGCAAAGGTTTACGCTTCTTTAGATTCCCAAAACAATATCCGAACAAAGCGGAATGCACGTGGGAGATAATGGCGGACGATGGTTACCACATAGGATTAAGCTTCGTTAGTCGATTTAACTTGGAGAGTAGTCCCAACTGCGAAAAAGATTATATACAGGTACGCTCGAGCTCTTTCAATAAACTCTATCTACAATTTCGTCGAATCGATTTTATCTCTGATCCCTTCCGATGAGATTTCTTTCTTCCTATTGAGAAAGTGCGAAAAAGAAAGGAAGTGTCGAGTTTTTCCAAGTCAATTATATATCATAGGTATTCGACTGGAAACCAAAGCAGAGTACCAGCACCGGGAATTGGACCGAACTAGGGAAAGTTTGTGGAAGAGAGCCACCGAAGCCGTTCAATTCTACGACGAACCGAATGAAAGTTATCTTCCATTCGAACGAGAACGTACAAGGCGATGGTTTCCGCGCAGTCTGGAAGGAAAATTGCGGCGGCGTCTTTTATGTCAGCAAGGAACCTAAGATCATCAGGTCACCTGGATATCCCAACCTTTATCGACCCAACTTGTTCTGTAATTACACGATCCTTTCCGAAAATGAGGAAGATATCATCGTCGAATTTATGGATTTTGAGATTGAACGAAGTGAGTAACAATCGGGTGACTTCGAACCAAATACATGGTGGATTATATCTTCTCTATTTGTCTTATAATTGCCACGGATTCTAGGTCGCGAAGATTGTCGATTCGACAATTTAACCATCATGAGGGAAGATTTAACATATGGTTATACGGAGGAACAATCTTGGTGCGGCTATGATATGCCGCCTTTGCAAAGAGCATCACGAATGGAGATCATCTTTAAAACGGATAGATTCATTAATAGACACGGCTTCCAATTCAAATACTATATAACTGGTAAGTGCTGCCAAGAATATTCAAATTTTAATTATTACGCATGGATGATGATCAACAATGATTTTTCGCCTAACAGATTGCGGTGGAGTAATAACGAAACCAACGGAGTTAAGACCCCTGATCTACAGTAATGAATACTTTGAGAATTTGAATTGCACTTGGGTAGTTAAGGCGCCAAAAGACGACAACATTATTCTTCGATTCGAACAATTCGTTTTGGAATCCAGCGGAAGGTAGGACAAATTTTATCGTATCCTTTGTTTCCTGTATGTTTTTCCATAGAAACTTCACGTTAAATGACCCGTTCATTTGTTCTAGCTGCGTGTTCGATTTCGTTTCTGTATTCGAGGGCGAATACATCGATGACTCTAAACTGTTGGGAAAAGTTTGCGGCAATCTGACCACTAGCTTGCCAGTTTTTAAGACCGAATCGAACACCATGGTCGTTTATTTCCGCTCCGATAGTTCGAGACATTTTGAAGGCTTCGTTGGCAACGTAATAATAATAAATCATTCCCACAATTTCAACTTGAGATTATTGATCATCTGTTTTCAATGTTTTTTCACGATGAACGTCACCCGTAAAATTGTAGATTTTCTTCGGGCTCGGTCCTACTGCCGGCTGCGGTGGTACAATAAATATGACTGGCACAGTATCGACGGCAGCATTCAGGACTCAACCGGGTGCTTCGTACGCGTCGTTGATGGATTGTCATTGGACAGTCTTGGCTGCTCCAGGCAAAATCATTAAACTTACGTACAACAGCATGGACATTAAAGCTTGTTCGAGTGGATTGAATGTCACGAAGAGCGATCCATGCAGCTGCGATTACCTTCAAGTAAATTTTCTTCTTTATCTATTTTCCCCTATCGCACGAACACCTTTCACAGTTTATTATTTATTCAAGGTTAACGATGGAGGAGGACAGTTTTCCGAAATGTTAGGCAAATACTGTGGAAACGTGACACCCCCACCGGTAATGTCCAGTTCGAATAAGCTTTGGATACGATTCTTTAGCGATGGCACTATCGAAGGAGCCGGAGTAGTCGGAACTTTGGAGACGTTGGACTGTAAGTAGTCTCGAAAACTATCCTCGACGAAACATAGCTCACGGTCTTACGAATCGATTCGATTTTTCAGCTCCTTGTGGATTGACCTACCGAGAGGTTAACAAGACGAAAAGATACCTAACGTCTCCTGGATATCCACAACGATACGAGCCTGGCATTCGATGTCGTTGGTTCCTAAAACACAATGACAGCTATGGCAGTCAAGTGCAAATAAGATTTTTGGACTTCAATCTAGCGAATTCGAAAAACTGCGAAGAGGATTACTTACTGATCGCTGATTCCGAGGTAACTTGATTATGAGCCTAATCTTTGATAATAACTATAATTAAACAGTTATATGTACCGTACTTGTTATTTAAATAGACTGTAAATTACATCGACCACGGATTAGGAGAGAATTTCATTTACGGTGGTAGCACCTCATATCCGGTCAGCATCGAGATGGTACGTTTGACTGCAAATCGAATTAACGAAACATTGATCTGAAATGTCTGATCATTTTCTTTCAGGGCAGTCGTAATCCCAGCTCGAGATATAAATTTTGCGGACAAGAGAAACCCTTCAATTTCTATAGGTGATTAATCTTTGCTCGATCGTTTATGATCGATAGCTTATAATTTGATTTTACGCTACTTATCTTATGACGCAAATGGATCGGGATAAAGATCATGAAAATATTTACGAACGATGCTATCGTATCCGATGATCGCGTTTTTTCCATGACATCGGTTTCACTTAAGAAATTTCTCGATAAAACTATTTTATTATTATTCTAAAAGAACGTTTTGCTCGTAACAGTACTAACGGCGGGATCGAAGTCATATTTAAATCGTCCAATCGAGGGGATGGTTTCAAGCTCGAGTACACCGAACTTGGTTGCAATCGAAATTATACGAGCGATGAGATCCAAGGTCGAATCCTCCACATTGGATTCACGGATTGCTGGATCACTATCACCACGTTACCTAATCGTACGATCGCGCTGTACTTTAACACCTTCAGAGTTTACGATGATGAAGAGTGTACGCGCAATGCTCTACAGGTATGAGACAGCTTTTGATAAATTAGTAAAACCGCATTGCAGAAGAATAATAATCATCGACCGGTGTAGGTAATTATTTACTAAGCTGATGACTTTACCGATTTCAATGATATTTAAATATGTCGTCAAGGTCAATATTCTAAACAATTTTTCCTTTTATATAACTGTTGCTTGGTTTTAGTTTCTGAGATATTTGCAAAAATACTTTGGAAATTTCTTAATATAATTTCAAAAGTTTAGGTCGAATTTGGATTACGTTTGGGTTCAAACCGAGCAATTTCCAACCATAGACATAATTTTTACTCAACCATTAGTAGATATATAGGATAATCATATTTGAAAGTCAGTGGTGTCCGAATATTAAAGTGAGTCACTGTCCAATTTAGGGCGGAGCAATACTTATAGGTGCGAAATATTACATTTGTATTTTTAGTTGGCCCCGGTACGGGACAGTTGCCTTTTAGTTAACGAAATATAGCTGCACAATGTTTTGGGGAAAAATATGAATATCCTCAGGATCTTTTTTTATTTTATAAATATAAAAAAAAAAAGTATAATTGCGATTATTTTATAACTTTTCGTTTCTGTTTTCTTTATTAATGAAAACAAAACACTCAGAATCCATCACGAGAAGGTGGCTGCAAGTCGAATTCCACCCCTCCACCCTCCCATTAGTCTAAAAACTTGCTAGATAAAATTTTTTTGTTCCTACTTTTGGTATTTCTTTTCTACAAGAAATTTTCGTCCGAATTAATTCGTCCCCAGCCTTTTCACCACATGCTAACAAAAGATTGAAAATTCGTTTTTAATAAAATTGTAAGATTTCACATTCGAAAATTTACCTAAGTATATCATCGAATTGAACTAAATTTTTCTTTAATTCACTTTGACCTAAAAAGGCAATTATCCCAACCCAGGGACGTACAATTTCAAAAAATAGTTTTTATGCTCCGTCCTAGATGTACATGTCGCACAACGAAATACCACATATCAAAATATAATATCAAAAATACTTTGGCAAATATCCCAGAAACTAAAGCCGAGCAACGATTAAATGTGTAAGGTAAAATTGTTCAGAATATTGACCTTGACAACATATTTCAATATCATAAAAATCGGTAAGGTCGTCAACTTTGTAAATAATTACCCTCGTCTATTTATTATCGTAGATTCGAGATGGAGACTTTAGCGGGAACGTCCTGGCGCTACTTTGCGGCACTTCCATTCCAAATCCTATCTTCAGCACCGGCAACAAGCTTAGCTTACGCTCATGGTCGCACGAGGGTGCCTATTACGAGGGCTACGATATTACCTTTGTTACCACGGACGCGGGTAAGCGCGCACCATTGACCCTGATAAAATTTCCAAATTTGGTAGATATATCACGGTAGGAACCATGAACATTTTGTTTCGTAGGACGTGGTTGCGGTGGTACTATATTCAATTACGGTGGTACTTTCACTTCACCGATGTATCCGAACATCTATCGAAATGATACCGAGTGTACGTGGGACGTGAGCGTGCCTCGAGGCTTCAAGGTTCTTCTCAAATTCACCGCTTTCGATATCGGCTCGAAAAAGACTTGCGAACGAAATAACGTGAAAATTTATGACTTGTATTCCAACGGTGAACGCTTGTTACGGAATACTTACTGCGGAGGGGTAAGTGACCATTAACGCTTTACATACCCAGACCTAACCTTTTTTTGGGGGCAAGGGGGGAAACCTTGCATTCGCACTTGTCTCCAAGTAGTGTGAGATTCTTACTAATTAAAACCCCCCTTGGCGGCAACCCAGACCCAACCCAGACCTAACTCTTTACATTCCACTGTCGCCTCTGAGACGACATATTTCCAACACTATATCATTTCATGTGATATATCACTATCTACATTGCACAGTGGGTCAGGAAACCATCAAAAGTGGCCAAAACTCACTTCGTGAATTTTAGATTTATTAAAGTCGTATTACATTCAAGATATTTCAAATTATTTTTTCTTAAAGGTTTATGGCGATTTATAAAGATTTACGTATAAAGATGATACTTACATAATGAAAAAGTCGAATAAATTTATGACGACCATTATCACGTATAAATGTTGCTTAAAAACAGTGGCTCTTTGTATATCTAATTGTGTTGTACTTTTCTTGTAGTTTGGAGTCTAAAAAATGTTAAATTGCTTAACATTATAAAAAAAGCAGATGTGAGCTAAGAACAGAGAGGCTGTACAAGAAAATTAAGTCCCCGAGTCGAAATTTTAATCGCGATTTGACCCTCCAAAGTGCTCCTTTAGAAGTTTGTAGATTAAAAGTGAAGCTTATGGAATACGAACAGTATATCTATATATATTATGAATAAACTTCGATTTCAGCCTCCAAATGGCAGTTATGTCCGCTTTTAACCATTGGAGGGTCAAAACAAAGCTTATAAACTTCGTTTTGAGCCTCCAAAACCTACATAGCCTAAAATGTAGGTTATATAGGGTCAAATCGAAGTTTAGGTTAATCGTTAAACTTCGGTTTCAACCTCCAAATGGCAGTTATGTCCGCTTTTAACCATTGGAGGGTCAAACCAAAGTTAACATTTCGACTCGGGTCCATTTTTGTAACGTGATTTGCTACTTATACGCAATAACACGAGATAATGCATCCAAATGAAATAACGAAAGTTTTGTTACATTCTCGATAATGTATATTTCGACGTACATGTGCCCCATTTTGCTCCTTTTTTTATATGTCGAAGTTAATTAGCTTCAAAGTAAAATATACATTTCCTTAATCCTTTGAATCGCGAATTTTTATGTACAACCTTTTTTTCTATTTTATTAATATCTTAGGGTTTTCGGAATCGCTGATTACGAATCCTAAGTCAGATTTCGAAAAATTCAAAATGACAGATCCAATATGGCGGACGACAATTTCAAAATTGGTTGAAACTTCACAAAAATTGATATCCGAGGCTTTCCGCGGTCGTTGAATTCGAATCTAGTTATAGATTTTGAAAATTCAAAATGGTAGATACAACGTGTGTTTTTGGTCCTATTATTCTTTCGAAAATTATAAATTTTCGGTGTACTGTACTGCTTTCGCCATATGTTTAGTCGTTGTATTAAGTGGGGGAAGGATGAAAAAGAAGACGAAGTGTAAAATTATATTTATCTTCGAAAATCGACAAATTTGAACCCTGAAGGTGATACTGATTTAGGAAATATATAATTAACTGGTGTTCCCGAAACATTAACGTATTTGGATCAAAGCAGTATGTCAAATGATGAAAATGATTCACTTAACGAAAATTAAAAGCCACGATAGCATAGCAACCTTCAATATTAAACTTCAATACGGTCAGAGTACTTTGGATATTAGAATCCGTCATATTAGAAGCCACTTTGAATTCCTGAATTTTTATTTTGGATTCGAAATGTACAAAAACTTATTAGTACTAAATTTCAGTACAGTCTGAGTATTTTTAGCATTTCTGTCTGCCATATTGGATCTGAAATTTTGTCTTTCTCAATTTTAACTTCAGATTTAAAATCAGTGACCTCAAAAACCCGTAAGTACCATATTTCACGGCAATTCAAGAATTATTAGTATTTTGGCCACTTCTTGAGGTCTCCTGGCCCACTGTGCATTGTGAAAAAACATATGTTCGAGTTGCTGGCACGTGAATTGGAGACAAATCTGCCAGTACAAAAAGAAATTGAGAGTCGAGAAACACTGAACATTGTATTACAGTTAGAATCTCGATTATCCGCCAATCGCAGCATCAGAAATAATCACCAGGGTGTATGAAATACAATAAGAAAGTATACCCCGGAATTATTAACGTAAAAAAGAATATGTAATGTAGCAGGACGGAAAGATTGGGAAAAAAGATTCGACGCAGAGTGCAAGGAATTAAAAATAAAATAATCTTTCTTTTCTTTAAACGCAAGCTCACCGTGTGCTTTTTTATTAGGACGATCCTGCAACATTCGAGGCCGAAGGTAACAGAATTCTCGTGAAGTACGTTTCAACGGTAAACAATGTCGGAACCGGTTGGTCCGCGGTCTTCATGTCGCAATCTATTTGTAAGTATATGCATATCAAATATCAAGAATTCATGTATCAAACTATTCGTATGCAAAAAACATAAATGATGAAATATTTGCAGCACATCCTTTAGAGATAGCGGAGTGGTAATCGGGGCCAACCATTCGGATGGCGCGTTGACATTGTAAATAATAAGAATTATTGGTAGATATCTATATCTTAAGATTGCTAATATACTGTAAATAGAATAAAATAAATAGCAGTGATTAATCGGTCTTCTCCTTGAGAATCGAGCCACTTTGAGTTATTCCGTTAAAATGTCGAACCGTTCATGATACCTCGAGTAGGTATCTACGATCCCAGATTTCCGTTCTCAACTTCAACCGTCGGCAGGTTCACTCACTATTATCCTCTTCAACGACCTTCTCCTTTCTGACGCAACTCTCGGTATCCTCTTGAAGAATCTCACTTTGATCGCACTCTTCTTGCTCCATCATCTGCTCCTCTCGATCCTCGACTTGTGTTTCCTCTTCAACGTGAGATTCTTCCTTTAATTCTTGCTCCACCTCTGCTACTACGTGACGCTTCTTCCTCTCCTTCCCTTTCTTTCCTTCTCTCGTCTTCGACGTTTTTGAAATCTTCCTCGGTTCCTCTTTTATTTCCTCCACATCGGCAGGTACGTTAGAATCTTTGACGTTCGTTTCTTCCACTTTCTCGAGCAAAGATTCTTCCTCGTTCTTCGGTACTTGAGTCTTCTTTTTATTCTTTTTCTTATCATGCTTGGACTTTTTGGACTTCTTGTTGACCGTACCATCGATGTCTTGAGAACTCTTCAAAGATTTCGGCTTCTTGCGATTTCTATTATTCTCCGCGTTAACATCGCCGTCCATAAGTTTCTCCGCATTTTCCTCGACTACTTTCAACGACTTCTTCTTGTTCTTTACTTCCTTCGACTTCTTCGAATCACTCGCCACGTTACGCGACCCCTCCGATTTCTCTTCCCCAACTTCCTTCGAACGTCCTTTATCGCTTTTACTCTTCGCGTTTAGTTCCGCGTTCTTGTACTTGTCCTTCGCGTGTCGTACCTTTTCGTGAATAACTCCTGCCTCGTTTGCATGCTTCGCTTGTTCCTCTGGTTTGGTACGTTTGTTCTTCGACTTTGTCGCTTGATGCGACTTACGCGAATCTTTCGATCCATCGAAATGAGTTTCGGAGTTTCGCTCTTCGGAAGGGCTACTGCTTTTTCTCTTCTTCGATTTACCATGCTCCTTCAAGTGCCTCTCCTCTTTCGAATTGCCTTCTCTGAAACGATTTATCGAATCGTCGAGAAAATAGAAAAGACACGGAAAGAAAGATAGAAATGTATCCAAAAGATTTAATGTTACGACTTACTTCGTTCTATGATTCCCAGCATCCGTACTATCCTTTCCGTGCTTCTCGTGAACATTTTTCGATGACTCGACTTCCTTTGATTTTGTCTTCTTCGCGAATGTTTCCGTGGCCAGTACGGTGACCATTAAGAGCACCGTTATCAAAAGCCACAGCCTAAGACGAGAGGTTTGTTAATTGAAAATAAAATGATTCTCGCCAATTGGAAACGAATTGCTTACCGCATTTTTCAAATTTCAACGATTCTCTTTGCTTCTCGTTTAGCACGACGACGTTAGCGAACGGAGAATCTATCATAACAACTGGCTACGTCGTATTCTAGGTGCCCTTTATATCTTACTGGCGTCTGGAGATATCTTGATAAACACAGGCGTTCTTCCCCGCGCCGACCCGCTCCTACGCACTCGAGTCGAAACGCTTCGCGGGAGAACCGTTATCGCTGACGCTATCCGACGAGACGCTATCTCGATCTACGAAGAGTACGAGAGAGCTCGAGAAATAAGCGTGCTTGGCGCGAGGAGGGGAGTCTGTTGGAAAAGCGCGCTAAAGTGCGAGGTTCAAGCGAAGAAATCGATTTCCGATCGACCTTGCGCGACGACTCACACTTGACCCGAACAATTCGCCTTGCATCCTTGCATTTTCTTAGCCAAAGAATTACGTTACCGGTTTTTCCTTGAAAAAGATATCTAATCGTACTTGGAAGATACGCATCTAGCGATTGATTCGCGATTCAATGTCGTCGTAGATCGACGACACTCGAAAGTTTGAAGAGTACGTGTTTAATTCCACTTTTTTAAATCGGATTGATTCAGCTTCGGTTGGTAAAAAAAAAAAATAATAATTTTCTTACACGTTACTACATATTTCCAACCATAATTTTACAATGAGTTTGTGGGCCCAATTTTCATTTTCTGTATGCAAAGTTCAGTTTTATCGATTTGCTTATCGCTCTTGCCAGGTCGTTCGCACCACTTATCTTTGCATCTTCCAGGGCAACCTCGATTGAATTTTTTTCCGCTGAAAATTTATAGAGGATGGGTAATGCTTACGACGTTGATCGTTGTAGACGCTTCAAATATGTATAGGGTTTTGCGTTGACACTCATTTTCACCTGCGTCATCGGAGTTCTTTATCTTATTACTTCTCAACCCCTCGGCTCGACCATTTTTGCGTAATCTTCGTAATCGGGAGTATAAATGATTAAGGGCTTCTTGATTTTCTAATTCGCATTTTGAGTAATTATATACGCGATGTTTAATAAAATTATATATACATTTATTTTTTATTAAGTTTTACATATATTCTTCGTTAAGTAGGATCATGCCATTTATTTGGCATTTAGCCCGTAGGATGTCTTATAAACTGGACTGGTTGATTCGATTCGCGAATTTCTGCTATCGCGATGATGACCACCGATCGGTAAATGTCACGAGCAACAACTCTAAGTATCGTTGTAAATGGTACAAAACGCGACAATACCGATCTGTCTAGTACACACGTGAAAATGCTTTTATAAATACGCTTGTAGAATATATTTCTTAAATTTGAAGTTACGATCATGGCTGTACATGGCACATGAAGGTTTCAGACATCATCCAAACACATGGAAGTCTTTATCGTATAATCGATAGGTTATTTATAGTGTTCAATTATCGAATTCGTCTACATTCATTTTTTTTTCTTACAATTGTCATTGTTAGAATTGCATGATTATAATTTTATTCGATTCAACGATATTAATATTATATAAGCACCTTCCACGCGCGATGTTGTTCAATGACTGTTTTGTACGCGACATACGTCGTTTCTTCATACCGAGGGCTTACCACAAAAAGTGGTAGAGTCAAAGGTCATAAAAGTTGATTAAAATATTTTCAAATAGTACACATCTCCGTAAACTAATTTAAATTTACATAACTTTATGCATTTGATATTATAACTATGTTTTCATAGAAGGTAATCTCGATTTGATGCGAGCCTTTAAACTTTACACGTAATTTATACAAAATCAATTTGTTTGACTTGGTTATTTTTTGCAGTAAGCCCACGATATATATAGGTATGTGTCTTCAATGACATAAACTAAAAATAACAATATCATTGTCAAACTTTGTAACGAAGAACACGTTTAATAAATTACGGTCTATGAATAATCGATAAAGAGCAAAGATTACCCATCGACATTATTCTAACGAAGAGAAAAATAGTACAAAAAACAATTAAAATTACAATACTTGCGCGAACACGTAATCATTTCGCGTAATTTGCTAACGGAATTGTTGCGTCTTATGTTAAATCCGTAAACGCAACTGCAGAGAGAACGATTTAATTGTAATTTATTGTAGATCAATGAGAAATTTGTAGCGCAGATTTTATGATTTTTTTCTAAGTTCATACATTCACGAATTTTCCTAGCTCAATGAGTGATTCGGTCGTAGCGAACTCCGACTAGATACATTTAACCAAATATCGTTAAGGTACATAGAGTACTGAGATTGATTGAAGTTGCAACAAGAATTTGGCTATGCTAAGAGAAATGTACCTAGAGCAAGGCACTGATTAGTACAGAATAACGTTCCTGTCATATACATATATATATACTCTATCGTCCATCACCTACAACTGTATCTGAGAGTGTTGCAAAATCCAAGCTATATGTCTATATATAAGAAAATCTACTTAACGGATCAAACGGCCAACACTTATTTATCTTTTGTTTGTCTCTGGTTTTCGTTCTCCCTCATTCTCTCTCAATCTCTTTTCCTCTCTTTTATAGTTTTGCAATGGCCTTATTATAATTATTCGATGCTAGCTTAAAGAGAAAAAATTTTAAGTAACAGTAAAACTAAAGTAATGTAAGTGACGTATTCATAGAAAAAAGATTCGATCACAGAGAATGTATAAGAGTAAATCATTACGCAGTATGGTACAACATTAGCAATTGATAATTATTTTACAGAGTCTTTGTGCTTTTATCTTCCTCTTAAAAATCGAATTCAAATAAAATCTTCACTCGTTTCGTTTCCTGAGACGACTACCTCATAAAAATATTCTCTTGGCATTGTAATATACAGTACCCTGATGTCTATGTGTATCTTTTATAGAGTAAAATATAATTCTTATTTACAGATATATGACGACATTGAAAATAAGTACTTTCGCGTGGAATAACTGTGTCAAAGAGAGCTTTTATGCGCAACGACAATTTCATGTATAAATATTGATTATATTAGAATTAAACGGTATACTTTGATTTCTGATCGTGCGAGAGAAGTAAATTTTCTACTATATTTACGATAATCAATAATTAATTAATATTAAAATGAACTATAACATAAAAATATCGAGATACAGTAATATCTTCAAGATTGTACACGTTGGAGGTCCCCTCATATTATTCACCCTACTATTCCTACGCCTACAGAAACGTTACTCCTACGCTTATGCTATCTTCCTCGGACTCTTGTAAGACAATAATATAACTTTATTAATTTTACTTTTTTCTTTTTTAGGCACGACCGCAGGGAGTTCCTTATGGTTCCTTATGGAATTAAAAAATTCATAAAAAATCTGTTATAAGAGCAAAACAATTAAAATTTTGCAGAAATATGTAAAATTATGACAACTTATAACATGAATTTTTTCAAAATTTTTCAGCAAAACGGTACAAAATGGCGGACTAATAAATAGTTTTATCGATTATAGCGCCTAAACGGCTGAACGGATAAAGCTGAAATTTATACGAAAAATCCAGTTCTTCCTAACATAGATCCGCTAACAATTTCGAATTGATTCAATTTCCGGTTTCAAAATGGCGGTCATTTTAAACATCAAAAAATTCATAAAAAATCTGCTATAATAGGGAAACAATTAAAACTTTGCAAAAGTATGTAAAATAGTGACAACTAAAAAGGGATAGGCGAGCGCAGCGAGCCGACTTCCTATGCGAATCATTACCGCGGTCGTGCCTAATACGAAACAGCAATAAATTTCAGCAAGGCTGTTTCGTTGGAGGGGCCCCAGCCGCCCTATAGCTGGTTATATCTGACAATCTTGGAAACATTACTGTATTCGCCACGAATGTCACATCAATTGCGATTGTACGTTCATTAATTATCCCGACTAATATCGTACAAGCGCACATCGGACAGAGGAGATAAATCGTGTGGAATATAAGGCGATCGTCTCCTATCTTTATTCATTACCATACGTAATCGGATTATGCTTCCTCCGATATATTGTCTCGTTTCGAAACTATCTTTCCATTTTTGCTAGGTGAATCGTTAAGAGGTTGCGAATCCTCTTGAACGGATTGAGGATACTTTTGATCGGGATAATTCCATGCCTGAATGTCGGCAGTACCACAGATTTGATACACGATATACGTGCTACAAGCTACGCACGCAGTTACTCCGAACACTTTCCTCCAAGCGTCGAGTGCTTGCTATAAAATAAATTATTTATTTATCAATTATGCAAGAACACGGAAAACCTAGCAAAATTAGACACGGATACTCACGCTTTCTTGAGTAAGCAGACCAGCTGCTATCGGTGACAGAAAGCTAGCTGTCATGTGAATAGTTTGCGCAAATGCTAACACAGGACCTATGATAGACAAGAAATGTATGAAAAATCCAAATCGACATTGACCGGATAAATCGTTACGTTTTATGTCACAAGCTATTGACACTTACCGGCAAAATTGGGCGCGATATCAACGATGTTAGCCATTGCACCAGCATAGGCAGCAGTTATGAGCGTTACAGCTACGAACCAAACGATTGCCACGAGTATTATATTACAACCCAGGTACCCGATAAGAAGCACGAGAATTCCAGGAACCACTTGTGCTATGAAATTAACGAGACATTAAAACATGACACGACGAGCGATAATCCTAGTTCACGTAAAGAAGTAAAACTTACACAACGCGGTAAAAACTTTGCGAACGTTTGTAAGAGACAAGATCTGTCGCGTGACCAGAACATCGGCGACGTAACAAAATACGACGGAACTCAAGTAACTGCAGATGAATGGTAAACCTGACAGAACGCCGTTCTAAAAAATAAAAAATGATCTTCTATGCAAAAAGAAAGGTCTAAACAGATCATAGATACGCTTATACTGTTTCCAAAACATACAGCCTGAATGCTGAATCCTAGGACGGTTTTTATATACATTGGGCCAGGAATAATAAAGACATAGTGGACCCAAATTCTTCCAAAAGTCGTAATACCAATTGCCCAGGCTGGCCAGGACGAAAGAATCGACTTCCATGGAACGGGCATTCCCTTGAAAAAAGGTAAGGACATCGGTAAAATCTAAACGTTACTATTATCCTTAAGGAAATCGGTTTGTTCCTATCTCTACTCTGTAAACATTGGCATCTTTGTTACCCGAAACTTTTTGGGAAATGAAGATAAATGTTTATTTTACATTTAGAGCATAGAATTTTTTCTGTTATTTTTTCTCAGATTTTCTATCGTCTATTCTTTCACTAACGTATAAAATAAGTACTATTAATAAGATTTAAATTTAAAATTTAAAAAAAAACCGATACATACAACGATGCCTTAAATAAAAAAATAATAGTTTTAAATTATTGTTGACCTATAAATGCGTCAGGGGATCGCTAAGTAAACAAAATAAGGAGTTAACTGTTGGGGGACTTTGCGATCCCCCGACGCATTGAAGGTTCAACGCCAATTTAGAACTATTCTTTTTTATTTTTTAAGGGATCGTTTTATATGTCGGGGTTTTTTTAAATTTGTTTTGTATCTTTTTTGAAATTTTATTTTGTCTATGAAAATCCCTAACCCATTTCGGAAAAGAACTCGTAACCTTTTGAACAGCTGGACGGATTTTCATAAAATGCAACTAAGAAACATCCCGATTTGACTAGCTTTCAATTGAAAAAAAACGCATTGAAATGGGTCCATCCGTTTGGAAGCTACGATCCCACAACAGACATAGCTGTCAAACTTATAACACTTCTCGTTTTTCGACGTAGGGAGTTAAAAACCAATTTTGTGTCTTTAGTCGTTTCCAAGAAAATGGGTTACAAAGACGCCTATTTTAACAGAGTATAGATAGGAGCTAGCTGATTCCCTTAACATCTATCCTAAAGACTACCTCATTCGTTCCCAAAACTTGATTGCCAATGCTTCCACGAATGTAACGGAGTTCTTGCTGAGAGATCCTTGGATGAGCGGCCGGTGTGTCGAAGGCAAAGAAATACCAGAAGAGGCACCAAGTTATTCCGATACTGCCGGTCGTGTAGAATACCACTCGCCATCCAAAGTGAGCGATGAGGAATCCGCACAACGGATAGGTCAATCCGATCCCAAAGCTGAACCCTGAATATAGATAATCTAGATGTTAGGTGTGGCTCACCCCACAACCAGGAAGGAAGCTGAAACATGAGGCTTGTCGAATGACCTCGGCCCGGGCTCGTTTCACGAATCGCACGCGTCGTCGATGATAGCTCCTGGATGGCGGTGAGCATGAATCAACCCTGTAAAGCGATTTCAGTAGAGACTTAGTACGAAAGGACGAGGATGATGGATGATGAGGCTGTACAGTGGGACAATGAAACTTCTATACCTGGAAACAGTTCGAGCAGGTACTTGCTCTCCCTGCAAAATGAGAGTAAGCACTCGTCTTACGCAGAGACAAGAATCACAACTGATCGGATTCATGTTAAAAAAAAAAAGAAGTGTCGATAAGTTATCATCGTTTAGTCGTACGTGAGTCAATGTTTGATAATAATAAAGAGAAATAAAGATTGGGAACTTTCGTGATACTCTCTCGATTTCTATTCGGTCTGTGGTCCGTCTCTGGGAAAGTTTGAGTGAGAAGGATGATTAGAAATACGTGTCGAACGAATGTAGATTTTGGAAAGACAAAGAACTGACATGTAAGAGAATGAGCGAATAATATTATACAACGTGTGCACGTCGAGTCCGGCTGATTCTACCAGCTGGAAGTATACTCGGCCTTTCTCATGCTGTTGAGTGGTCGCTGTTGAGTATACCCCTCGGTCCGGCGAATCCAACCAGCGTGGAGCTAAACCAATCGAGAAAATAAGCGTCAACGTTCGTGACTATTGCCGCAGAGTTATTACGTCTATCTATAACAAGACAGGTCGTATCGTTTACATATGCACATAACATATACGCAATGAATTTCTTGCTTCGGACTTGAATTTTGATAATAAGTATAGTTTGGTGTTGAGACTATCTTCTCATTCGAACTTCCGTATATTCCAGTCTGAAAGAAGTGTAAATTAGTATATCTCGGGTTTGTAATCAACAGATCGTCAAGCAGCGTGTCATTCTTTTCCCTCGTTATTATATATAGATATATATGATTTAGGGAATACGATGGATCATGTATATATGTATATATAAATATAAAATTTTAGCATAACAGTATGGTTCGATACGTATCGAAGTTTCACTGTAACACACAAAAGAACTCGTATTAGCGTGTCGGGAGTCTGGACCCTTACCTTGAAAGGAAGACATGAAACGAGATCGTTCAACCGGTGGAATCCAATGTCCAACAATGGCGTACATCGCCGGCCAAGTTAATCCCTAAAAATTAATGTTTTCTAATTGGTCGCATGTATGGATAATATGTATATGAGTTTGTGTTAAGGGGTTACATACTTTTGATAAAGTCAAAATAATCGATTTTTCAAAAATTGTACATTTTTTTAGTACGATTCTTTTAGAACAATCTCGCGACGTTTTATTTGGAAATTCGTGAAAATAACAAATTAGCCGGGAAGCTAACCGTGCACACGTTTTTTTCGAGACGAAGTTTTCAAAATCGCTACCAGAAATATCTAAGAGACTACTGAATCAATTTAGATAAAACTTTGCAATAATATTCTTAAGACTATTATCTAGTCCTTGAAAGGGTATATACATATTTTTTTCTCTATTAACAAAACAAGTTGGAGAAGGTCGAAAATTACATGTTTCAGTTTAAATAGCTGCCATTTGAAAACAAACATGAGTATCTCTGGTACCGCAAACGGTGTTTTGATTAAATAGCTCTCGTGTCTTTCTATCTTCAGATATTTAGTTCAAATTTTGAATAAATACTATTTAACACGTTCGGCGCCCGACGTGATTGAAATAAGGCAACTGAAAATCTTATTTAATTTGAACAAGAAGAGAGTCACCGATATATGGGTAACGTGGCGCCGAACGTGTTAAGTAACATGTCAATCTTTTAATGAAACATAATATTATTTTAACCCAGCGTCATTGAGGTTGTGTTAAAATGACCCAGCGTGTTTAGAATTTCTAATATTTTTGTAAGTATGCATACGATATTGCTTTGAATTAGAATAATTAAATTTTTCTCTATCATCATGTTTTCTTTCATTTAGGAAGCCACGATTTAATGAAGCTATTACATAACATTGATTAATAATTTCTTAAAAAAACATTGAAATATCATAAATGAAATACGCGAGTCATACTGACCCACCTCAACATACCTACGGTTAAAATTTTCTTATCACAATGACGATGGGTTAAACAAGAAGTTAAAATTTCTATTATTTTTTAACCGTTCAAAGGTATGTAACCCCTTAAGCTGACCGATTTCACTTACGCTAGCGATGCCTTGTATGCTTCGCAACGCGATCATAGCACCATAATGGATCTCGGCTGCACTGGGCATTAGTAAACTGCAAATTGCAGTTAAAAGTTGAGAACCACCAAAGACGGTCTTCGTGCCGAAGTATTGCGTTAAAACGCCACCCACGACTTGCGATAAAATGTAACACCAATAAAAGGAGCCAAGGATGGCTGACTGGATTGCTGGACTCCAGTCGAACTCACCCTCTTCCTGAAACGAGAAAACAGCTGCGATCGATAAAAGCGTCCCTTCTCCATTGCTCTCTTTCTTTAGCTCGGTTTCTGTATAAAAGGTTGAAATTTTTTATGATTCACCGACGATATAATAAACTAGCGATTTACATTATCACCTTGGGATGAATCACCGGAACGTAATTGCTTATCAGATGCAACCCACATTTTTTTGTTACACAAACGAGATATCTCATTATTCAAGAATGTTAAAAACATGAATATAATTAAAAGCTCGATTCCTTTTTCCGCGCGATTTCTACCGTTTGAGAAAAAACAAACAGCTGATAAATTTGTTGATTCTAGTCATAAAAAAAACATTTACGACACACCAACGCGACGTGAATCATAACGTGAGTGTGCATGAATAAAAATAAACCAAATTCACTTAACCTCTTGTATAATTCGTATATAGTCGAGCTCGTAATTCTTTTGCCATATCAAAATACAAAGTAGCAAACAATGTTATTAATTTGAAAACTCTTAAGGACAACCTTGCTATTTCCATTAGTTAGTTATCTTGACCACGATGTTATTTACGATCAAAGAAAACACTTGTCGACATATTTTCAAAGCGTTCGAGTAGTGTGCCGAGCGAGCTACTTATGACGTCTATAACAATTTTTTTATTTCCAGTTGTGGGTATAATTTGTAAATCGATCAAGATAATCGTAGAGGCATTCGTTCGAGGAAGGAAAAAGGCGAATGCGCCGATAATCTGCGTAGTATATAAAGTACTTTAAATACGTAAGAGGATCTTGTAAGGTGGTGATTCGAGTAACGCCAAACGATTACTTACGTAAGTTAAGAAATAACCAACGTAACGCGCTCTATTACGTGACAATTCGGAACATCGCATACGATGAGTCGAATTGGCCGATATTACGAACGATATTGCGACGAGGTCGTTTGTAACCTAATCCAACAGAGAAAGATTAGAAAAGATTAAGGAAGATCACCTCCGGTCTAACGGCTATACTGCTGTTATCGGGGTGAGACACGTTCGCTGGCTTGTAACAATAATGAGAGGTCTCGGTGAACGTGGCGTCCGACGTCGTGGGTGGTTTCGCCATTGCTACCATGGCGAGATTGATATCGGTCCTCATCATAAATGAGACGAGAAACCCCGAGAAAGAGAGAAGGTAGAGAACGACTCTCGCTGGTACCATGTCTAAAAAAACAAAGTCAAAATTAAGTCAAAATTATTAACGACTTCGTTAGTCTTTTCTAAAAGATTTTAAACGATCACGATTAGCTGTAATTGCTCGTGTTATTTACTTGAACACGATTCGCAACTAATCGATAAAGATTCGTTACAGCGAGTAAATCGATACCAGCTATTTATGTCCTATAGCGAGAGGTCTAACGAAAGATCGATGGCGCCGAGAAGGAGTGTCATCGACGTTCAGCGTTGATACATTCGTTTAATTATAAATGCGGGTATTTCCGAGTTTGGTAAGAAAAAATGTAATAGCTTGCGAAATGTGAAATAATAGAATAAATAGCATTTGGAATGCCTCGACTATTATCTTACCTCCCAACCTCCGCAGACCACAAGGCGATCGCGTTTTATACATGGTAGGATCCTCGTATCTGCAAATCGAATTTATTCGTATATTTAAATATTTATATATTTATTTTTAGAAGAATCGAACGATTTATCAACAATTCGCTAACTTACCGCGGTGAGTCCTCCATTTTTGTTCTTGATGGATAAGTACAAATTAAATTTATCCTCTCTTAACGGAGAAAACGTGGATCTTCTTGGGTTCTGAAAATCAAATCAATTATCTCTTGCTTTTATATTATAATGAAGTAGCTTTTCGTTAGACAAACAAATTAAAACGAACCGTTTTACAGAATATCAAAAGTTCGACTGAGTTTTCGCGGAGCGACTGGCGCAACTTGGTGCAACATAACGCTCTATACATATGCAGTTACGAATCGTTGATGCAGAATCTGTTCTTCTTTATGTAACTTCCGCCACAAGGTTCGAATGACAACGACATCGAGCGTGTTGATGATACAAGGTTTGTCATTACTCTTACCGATTCAAATAATTCGACATTTTTGAGAGGATCGATTCTAAAAGGAAAGGATACGATATTTGCTTTCTAATATAGCCTATTAGAGTGAAATCTGACATAGGTGGTTTAAACGGGTAATAGAAACTGAGATTATCGTTGATCATCGAATCGAAACATTTTTCTTGGTTAACGTGACTCACGATTTAAACATTCTAAGTTTTTAATCGTTCGAAACGCATTTTCTTTGAATATATTATAAAATTAATAATTTTTTTCGTCTAGATTCGATCGTTCGTGATCATTAAGATATTTGTAAGAAATCGATAATTCGAGAAACCAAGTAGAGGACTCGTGAGAAGCACACAATGCCAATAATGCATTTTATTAATGTCAATGTTATTCACTGACCTTAGGATCAATAAGACCGACGTATACCCGGAATTTCATATCTGTCTAACAACCCGAGCATTCCAACACGCCTTTCATATCCCACGATCCCCGAGTGCCTGAAGGGGAGAACGAGGGCTGATATCGTATCTCGAACGAGATCGAGTAAAATTCACGAAGTGAAATATGTGCTCCTAATTATGAAAGTGTTCTGTCATATTTTTTTATGAACAAAATTGCTTCATTTTATTGTGACATAAATGGATTCAATGCAAAAAAAGCGATAAATTGATTTTTTTTACATTTTTTTACTTAACCGTTTGAGTCTCAAGCAGCGCGAACATGCTGTTCAGATTTTATGTCGAGAAAACCCAGCACATAAAAACACAAAAAGAAAAGAAAAGAAGCGATATCACGCTGCTTGGGTCTTCTCGTACTCATTTAGATAGAGAAAACGCGGTTGCGTTGTTCAGGATTCTTCGACAGTATTTTTTCAATACTCCCTGGGACTCAAACCTTTTATAATTAAGGACACATAAATATAATCAAAATCGTTAACGCGTTTGGTAGAAAATCGATTTTACATAAATCCATACGGTTATCCAATGTTCAGAATAAAGATACCGATATAATTAATTATTGCATCTCACGACGAATGATACTTATAAACGTTTCAAATAAAATCAGCCAAATCGAGTGCCGATTCCCGTTGACCTCTAGTGTACCCAATATGTTAACACGTTCGTAGACGCAAATGCTATAGCATTCATTTTCATTGTGATGCAGAATGACATGAATGCTATATATATATTAATACTATGAATGCTATAAATATAATTTTTTTTTTCGTGGAAGTTATAGCATTCATTGTATATACCTAACTATTAAAATATAATATTCTGACTACGCTTACAAAATGTGTCTAATCAAATTTCAGATATCGCAATTAATTTTAAAAGAATCACCTGTTTACTTTTGCGGCTCATTGAAATTTTTTACTGTCCGCGAACGTGTTAATCAAGACTTACAAGTCGCAGTGACAGCGTTTATAAACGTCTTCGCGCTTACTTTGTAACGAGCACGACCACGCATACGCGTTGTGATTGCATTTACGTAAATGCGAGCGGCAACACCTGTTGCTCTTCATGCTAAATGAGTTCTTCCTCCAAAAAGAATGATTGTTTTGAGAATAAGCTTGTGAAATTGGCAGTCACGATTACGATGTTCACTCAAACCTCTTTTTGTGCGAATGTTTTTTGTGCGGTAGATATTTATATTAACAAATTTTTTCATACAAAGTATTCTGAACGATAGTTTTGTTCCCTATTTATAAGGTTCCAGAATATTTTTTTTTTGTGCGTTTCCTTTCATGTAGTCCCAACCCCTCCGCACAAAAACAGATTTGAGTGTAATTCCAAGTGTCGATGGAAGTCTTATTTTACCACATTCACGACGACCGATAACGTGAATTTACGTATTTTCAGATTCTGTTCTTGGTTACCGCTGACGTGAATTCACGTTTTTTGAAGTTCTATTCCAATTAAAAAATTTATTTATATTAAATAACAAATTTTTACAAGATTAATATTTTAAATCAAATTTTTTAATTTTCGAGCAACGAGTATCAGAATTTTGTCTTTTTCGCCGCAATTGTGTTACTATGGTAAGTATGCAAGTTGTCTCGAATGAACTTCTTCACCGGAAAATGGCACGTGCACCTCATTAATTTAAGTCGAAAAATCTAATACCATTTCTCGAAAATCGGTCTCATTAACGAGTTATTAACTAACAAAGCTCGACCAATCACGGCGATTAGCGACGAAAGGCGTTTCACTCGAGCTTGCTGCTAGGCAAGAGACGAAGCGGCCGGAGGAGCTTTCCACGAAAACAATAAATATGATTGTTCGTCTTTGATTTTCGTGGCTTTCTCCTCCTACCGCTTCGTCTCACGCATAGCCTTGAGCGCGAGTGGGTCCCCTTCCGTCGCCTATCGCTTCTGCTCGCCCGTAATTGGCCGATCTTTGTTAGTTAATAATTCGTTAACGAAGCCAAATTTCCAAAAATGGTATTAGACCTTTCGACTCAAACTAATGAGGTGCATATGCCATTTCCTGGTGGGGAAGTTCATTTTAGACACCCTGTATAAACTTTACCGTATGCCGTAATACTAAAGATAAGATATTATAAGTTTAGTTTGTATTCGGTGTTCGTTCAGGTCGTGTATAAATCTCGTGTATAAATATAATATCAAGTCTAAACTTTTGAAATTGAAGTTATACAGGGATACGCTATATCAGTTAATTTGTAATATTCGGCTATCTATTCGAAGGGTAATATGCAACGTTTGTACATTACAAATTAACTTACATAGCGTAACCCTCTATAATTTAAATTTAAAAAATGTCGACACTTATTTTTAATAATTTATACACAACCTTAAACGGGCGCCGAATAAAAACCAAACTTATAAAAACTAAATATGAAATTATCCGACATCCTTCGATTATTTCCTATCGATATATCTTACCGGTGTCAAACGTTTATAAAAGACGATGTAGAAGCTACAGGTGTCAACGGTCTTCTCGTGGTCCACGATCACGAGTTGCCTCTCGGAAAAAATAGGAAGGCGCCTCGCGAACTCGACAACATGACACACGCGATAGGAATAAGCAAAGCCACGCGGAAAGATTCGATGCACTCTCTCGTCGCGTGCGCCGCGACACTGAAAGTCGATCGAACACCGGTTGAGACGCCTTCTTCTGTCTTTCCAACCCCACCTCCACTGACTTTTCTTGCGAGTCGCCGACCGCCTTGCGGAAGACCGACGAAAGAGAGAGATAGAGACACATTGATCACGAGCTCGCGAACTTTCGTGTATTTGCAAACATCGCGTCCATCGATCGAGCCGGAACAAGCGCGACACCACGCGTTTATTATCATTCAAGAATCAATTTTGCGTAGTCACGGCTAGTGGTTCGTCTAACAATAAGCTAGGAGACGATCAACTTGTTTTATGAATAATTCAATGGTTAACGAACGTCGATAATGACGTCCACCTAGGGACACGATCGAATTTTTCGTGACAAATGTAGTTCTTATCTTCTTTTGTCCTCCATAAGCGTACGTCGCGTCGTAAATTGAATGTTTTTTCAAGTGCGATAATCCGAGAGAGGCAAAATAGTCAAACGAATAGGTAGACGCATATTGAAAAAAAGTGGGTTAATTAGAAGCAGTACTCGAGCGTCTATTTAAACATAAACGAGCGTTTCTTTGGATACGTAAGGAAGTCTCGAATCTCGTTCGAAACGTTATGAAATATTTCTATTCCGGATATAACGATCGATCAATATGTTTCCACGTCATTGTCATTGTCAAGAGCTTAGGACGATAATACGCTCGTTAACGCTAAACCTATCGACGCCAAATGGATACCTACTTCCATCACGTGTATCTATTTAATGAATACTTAAACAAAATCATGTTATTTGTTATTAGTAATAAATGATATTGAATAGATCAAATTGATAACAAATGCCTATAACTTAAACTTTATTATAAAAAACAAAATCGCGAATCGAATCGACTGGTCGTGGTAGGTTTAGTGTTAAATCATTTACCGTCGTCGCTTTGATAGAAATATATTTTATATGTATGTATGTATCTATATGTTCCAGTTACAGCGTTAATATCGTCAATGTATACAGTCACTGCTAAATGCATGCATTAACTAAATTGTTTAGACAAAGTATACACAAATGAATTTATGAATAGTTTCACTACATGATTTATACACTCTCTATTTAAATATGGTTAATGTATTCACAAGACTGATTTATTATGAGATGATTATTTTTTACTTTTAAATTAAGATTTATATCTTAATGTCAGTAATATTTTTTCGGTTGCGTCTAGACGACAAATTTTGACATTTTAAGGTTAAAACAATGTTTATAGCTATTTGTATTTCTAGCTGTCACGTGAACAAATATTAAACCAATTTCAAACTTTAACTAATGCCGTATATGTTATCTAGGTATTATATATTTCAACTAGATATAACTTATTATTCGATTAATACTTTGATAAAATTAATAATTAAATTAAATAAAAAAATAAAATTTTTTTCCATATTAATCTAATAGAAAATAAAAAAGTGCGATGAGGGACATGTTAATATAAATATTAAGAGCTCATCTCTTAACAGGCGTCTTTTTAGACTAAAATGAAACTTTTGAGCTTGTTTCGAAAGAAAAAAAAAGGATTTTTGTAAAACACCCTATTATACATATATGTATACTTCGATAATAGTTCGTTGCGTAATTGCACCTTTACGTTTATCAAATTAATATTTTTTTCCTCGAATCGATCGCATCTTCTAAATAATCGAATTACAGTGGAATCCAGTTAATACGACTCTGTTTATAACGAATTTTAGTTTGATTTCTTATATATATCGACGCTAGAAAGCAATCTTGCTGTATTTCGAAAAATGGGATTTAAGGGGGAGCGTTAAAAGACGATTTAAAATTTTAATCATTCTTAAACTGAAATAAGTTGAACAAAACACGAACAAGTAGTAGAACAAACAAATATTATTTTTTAATATTCTTAATCCCTTTTAACGTATTTTTAGTAATTTAATCGCTATCGTTTGAAAATGAATAAAATATGACTACTCAAGAAATTGGACAATTTCCTTTCAACTTTGAGAAGAATTCGTCTCTGAAGACGTTAAAATAAAGCTCATAATTTACAATTATTGTCCATCTAATTTTTAATGATATATAAAAGTGATATTTGTATTTTTTCGAGATACAGTAACATTGCTTTCTAGCGTCCATATATGCCTACATATTTCCATGTTGCTTATAACGTCATCCGTTTAATACGACGTAATTGTTGCTATTCTATGAATGTCGTTACAAACAGATTCTATTGTAGTTTCTTCTAACGAAAAAGAAGTTTCGCTATTAACCAGGAAAATGTCTCACCAGATGCACGTTTCATTCTTTTGCAGGACGTAACGCACATACCGATAAGCGCGTATCCGCTGCCCGTTGTTTGATTGGCTGACCGAACTCGTCTTTCCGAGATCCCGCAACGCCGTGTCAGCATAATTTATGACATACGCTATTAGTTTGTATCGTCTTGCGTTCCTGAAATTGCAACAAAAGAAAATCCGTCGTAATATTGAATTAAATTTCGATAACAACGCTAGTTATGCTTTCCTGATCTCTCGAGATACTTCAAAGATTATAGCATTGTACTTCCTCCGTCCTAATAATATCATGATTTATTCTTATTCCAAATTATGGTATACAAAATTTTCCAATTAATTTTATTTGCTTTTTAATTTCATTAAATTTATAAAATAATATAATCACAGTAAATTAAGAAAAATAATGTTACTTTAGTACCGTAGTATCTAGTACATTTTAACTGCATTTGAAACTTTCCATGCCACGTGGCGCGTATACGATCTACGCAAAACTGTCCTTTTAGGCCATTCAAAACTAAGGAATTGTAGCACCGAGCATATGCGAGTCTACAATAGCGCATAGTAGCTACAGGGTAAATAAAACTGAAAGGTATCGTTCAATTATAACCAATTTTTTAAAATAACGATCAAATTAAAATAGAATAAAATTCTTACAGAGAGCCGTCTGTTTATTAGTAGATCGTCTAATTTTGATAAATTCGCACCTACAATATTTTTTTATTGTATATTACTAACCATAATCAATTAAATTATCAATTATAATAAATCAATTAATTCAAATACCTACTCAAACTTGTTATTGTGCGAGGTATAGGGAACGCATAAAGAAAACACACAAAAAAAAAATATTCCGAAACTTCATAAGTAGCTAACAAAACTATTGTTCGACACATTTAAAAATTTTTTTTTAAATCTACCGCATGAGAACAGGTTTGCGTGTATACCATAATTTCAGATAAACGGAGTATTGTCGAAGTACGACAACGATATCTACAAAATTGAAAGGAAGAAAATAATTAAACCGGTGCGACGTTCTAACGGCGACCTCGAGATATTCGTGGTATTATGAAAAATCCAAAGGCGACGTTTTCAAATGTAACGAGCGTTGTTACGACCGTAATGAACGCACGGCATCTGATAACGTCAAGTGAAAAAGAAGATAATAGCCTTCTTTTTGAAATGATCGTATGTAATATTTCGTAAGATCAAGAATTCGTAAGCTTGCGTAAGTTGTATATGATAATATCACGTAATTACGTCGGTGAGAAATATTACTCGGTTTCTGTGTAACCAAGTCCACGAGATTATCTAAGATCGATCGCGTAAACGATTTGTGAGAAAACTTTTCAATTTTCTTATCACGCATACGATGACTTCGCGAAGAATCGATACGTCGTCACCCGGCACGCGTTACCCTTCGCGTTGGTTCTTCTTCGATCGAGTAAAGTCGCAAGGACGAAGAAAAAGCGTTTATTTCCGACGATCGATCATCCCGGTAAATTATGAGACATGCAGTAAGGTGCAAAACTGAATCCATGCACTTTAAAGTAGAATAACTTTTTTATAATTTAACTGAACGATTTATATTTTAGCAAGAAATAGGATTAGTTTACTATACATCGTAGTTTTTTGTTTTCAAAAAATCAGAACTTTCGATATTATAAAAAATGAATAAAGAATCGCATTCTTCTCTAAATCTAAATCTACATAAGGCAGTTTTTAAATTTTCATTATAAGCTAAAATAACAAATTAGTGATAATTTAGAGCATAATTTTATTTTTATGAATATGCTTTATTCACGCAAGCCGACGTTTCGGTCGGCTTTACAAGGCTGCAGGGGTTACAATACATAGTGTAAGATCAAAGAGTTTAAAAAATGACTTTTTATTTATTTATTTTTTTTTTGTGTAATTTTTGAAGATTCTGATTTTTTCAAAACAGCAAACTACGATGTAGAGAACAGTTACATAGAATAATGTATAGATTAGTTCAATTATAAAAAAGTTATTTTATTTTAAAGAACGTAGATTCACGTTTTACTCCTCCCTATATACGAATTGCGAGGAGGAAAACAAAACGTCACAAGCATAGATTAGTTGCATTTGATTAGTCGCTCGACGAGTGATCGAAAAGTTCGTAAGCCTCGGACGACGCGATCCGATCGTTATACGCTAATTCATCAGCCTACATATGTGTCGTTTATTGTGAAAGTGGTGTAACTCCATTTTTTAAAAATATGTATCTTTTTGCTTTTCTATATCATATTTAGTTATGTCATTCCATTAAGCAAAAGGATATATATTTGTTTAAAAATGTTGAGTTACACCACTTTTACGATAAACGACACATATGTATACCCACCTCAACTGGATTACTTACAAGGGAACATTCCCAACCCGGAAATTCTGATTTTAATGAAACTTTGTGGATAAGTAGAGCTCATCGAGTTGTTTAAGAAACAATTTTTTTTTTCGGCGGAAATTCACTTTAAGGGGGTGTAATCATCCCTCAAAGTATTGCGAATTTTTCGTTTTTTTAATATAACTATGTAACTGTGAGAGATAGAAAAAAATTTTTAATGTAAAACTTGCATGATATTTCAAGATCTATCAGACTGCGTACACAGTTACATAGTTATATCAAAAAAACGAAAAATTCGCAAAACTTTGAGGGGTGATTTCACCCTCTTAAAGTGAATTTACGCCGAAAAAAAAATTATTCCCTAAACAACTCGATGAACTCTACTTACCCACAAAGTTTCATTAAAATCAGAATTTCCGGGTTGGGAATGTTCCCTTGTTAGTAGGAGGAAATCGGAAACGACGTCGAGTATGCGGCTAACCTTGAAAAAAGGTGAACTTATTTAAAAAACAATTCTCAAGAAAAAGAGTAGTTATTTCTCCAAGAACGTAATTGCTTCGTTACGATAAAAAAAAACGAAGGGCAAAAGAACGAGATCGTTGCAAGGCAAAATTCTTGCCTCGTGTGGAGACAGACGGTCACGCGGACGATGACCGTCGTAATATTTTCTATGCGTTCGACCAGACCGATCCGATCTTTCCAGGAAGCTCGCCGATTCGCGAAGAAAGCTCCCGTCGAGTTTAATTATTCTATAATTGAGCCTATGAAGATCACAATCAAGATGATCACGCGATTCGAGTAATGGAATCGTACCCCGTGAGTCAGCACGAGATTGAGCACATGATCTGGGAAGAGACTCATGGGATGTCCTACGTCAGTGGTGGCGAACCTATGGCACGAGTGCCAAACGTGGCACGTATTAAGGGGTTACGCCACCCTGGGATGCTCTAAAACGTACTAAAATTATTTATTGTACAACTATAATTTATAAATGGTTTCTTTTAATGCTTATATTTACAGCATATATGTGGTAACAATTTGTGAAAATTTTGTTTCAAAATATTAAAAAATAGATGAGTTATGCGTTTTCAGCCGAAGCTCCTTTTCGCTGCCGGCTGTCACTTTTCCGAGATCCAGATTCGTCTAAGAGGAAAAATAAATAAACTGCTCTTATTCAGTGATAAGATAGCTAAAGTGTAGCATAGGTTTTTTTTCGATGCAGTGAATCGTTTGTTTATAATACATTTTTCAATGTCCAACTTAGAGGTTCAAAACATAACGGGAGCTGTACTGAACGCAATAATTACTTTTTTTTAAAACCGTTATGCTACACCAGAACTATATTATCACTAAATAAGAACATTTTCTGTATTTTTCTCTTAGACGAACCTGGACCTCGGAAAAGTGACAGCCGCCAACGAAAGAGAGCTTCGAGAGCCAACGCATAACTCATCTATTTTTTAATATTTTAAATCAAAACTCTCAAAAATTGTTACCACATATATGCCGTAAACATGCTCTAGTAGCACAAAATATTGAATACATATGTATCCAATATTAAAAAGATATTGAATCTCTTTTTTATATTTAAATATACCTGCTTACAATATTTATTTTACATTTAGAATTTTTTTTTTTTTAATATTTATGAAATACTTACTGCATATTACGGAAAAATATCCTTTTCAAAATATAAAATAGATATTACCTAACTTAATATTGGATTTTTTATATTCTCTGAATATTTAGTTCATATTTTCTAAACATTGATTTTAAATTTCTTGGACGTGTACAATATTTAAATCCAATATTTTTCACATGTTAAGAAGTGTGGCTTAAGAAATATTTTTTCAACATTTGAAAAAGATATGTAACCAATATTTTGGTGCTACTAGGGTAGGAATTAAAAGAAACCATTCATATATTATAGCTGTGTAGTAAATAATTTGTCAATTTCAGTAAGTTGTGGAGCGTCTCAGGGTGGCGTAAACCCTTAAGTTTTTTATAAAGGACATTGGCTTGAGAGTGAAAAATGGGAACTTGGAATGCTATTCCTAAAATCTTTAGCTGTTGAAAGAAACTAGGGAGGTTTGAACTGGTGAGAAATTCATTTGTGTTTAATTGTTCATAAAAAGATCGGAATTGAATACGAAACTTTTTTTCTTTTTAGAAGTGTTTATTACAAAATCGAAGAGTAAAAATATTCATTGAATATCATATTTATCAAGGTCAATAATATCGATGCTACAACATATTTAGGTGAATAATGTAAAATCTCGTTCTACCACGATTTTAGTCGAATGGATGAAGAGTTTTTGAAATTCCGCAAATTTTTCCTCTCCCTATAATCCCCTCTATGGATTATATTTGAAAGATAAACAATAGAAGCATCATTAAAGAAATGGCGTCGAAATACTGGAAATGTGTCGATAATCGTTTTTCGAATGGACGCCATTTCTTTAATGATGCTTCTATTGTTTATTTTTCAAATATAATCCATAGAGGGGATTATAAGGAGAGGAAACATTTTCGAAATTTCAAAAACTCTTCATCCATTCGACTGAAATCGTGGTTGAACGGGATTTTAAATCTTATAATTTTGAAACTTGTCTCAATAAAATTAACAAAACTTATTTTTTCATTATTTGTTTTCCCAATTATAAAACTACCCGACACGTCAGAAAGTCGATAAATAAAAGTTATGAATTTTTGACACGAGCGCATAAAAAGGGTCGTCACCACTGTCCTACATATATTCGCGATAGTGCGATTTCTTCGTCGTTTTTTTGTCTCGATGATCACGCGTAACAAAAGGAACTCGACTCTGAAACCTAGAATTACAAATTATACGAAAAAAATCGAAATCAGTCATGCAAAACGTGCCACTTATGCGCGTTTTTTAATACATAACTATTCATTTGCTGGAGATAAAGTACCGGGATCAACTCGATAACACTTTTATAAATTATACGAAAAAAAGATTACAATGTCGACGAAAACAAAAAAATTTGTCAGGCGATCGAAGATTCGACGACCAATCGTCTTCGCTTATGGACACTCCCTTATGGACTTTTAAAAGAAACACGAGAACCTGAGTCAATGATTCGACACAAGGTCACTATTTTATAAGGCTCAGTTGGCCCGGACGTCATAGCAGCCCGTGAAAAGAGCCAAGGAACGAGAGACCCATTACGTCATCAAGATATCTCGATGATCGCGATGCGCTTGAATGGACGGTAAAAAAAAAAATCGACGATAAAAGAAACGAGTGCCAACGATTTAACCTTTACAATTTCGCGTCGAATTAAACAATACATTCGTCTAACGTATACGATAACCTTGTTACTTCATTCCTTTCCCTTTTTTTTTTTTTTTTTCAAAATGATTCATCATCTCATATTCGACATTCAATTCATCGTGCAAAAGCACTACGTAGTAACCAACGTAATATCATAGAATAAATTCAGGAAAGGGGTAGCGGTACTCCAAAGAGAATAGCTACTTTCATTGACGTCGCCGTCATAGACTAGGATATGTCTCGTATCAGAAACTTAGTCAGAAAAAAAATATCTCGAGGAGAGGAATGAAACGAAACGTAAAGAAAAGAGGACTCACTCACTTTCGAAGAGTTCCAGCATTCGGCCGAGAGCTCCGACGATAGGTTCGACCTTTTCCGCGACGACATTTTCGTCCCTTTCGTCCGTTCGCGATTCGTGTGTGCGTCGCGGCACGTAGAAGAACGCGGAGAGGAGCGCAGAGGGGATACACGTGTTCACGCTCGCTCGCACGCGGAACGTGACTCCCGTGCCGGTTGCCCCGCACCGCCGCACGGACAAGTTACTTCGATCGCTAGCCAAAATGGTGGCGCCACGATCGCTCCGCAGTATCGTACAGCGACGTGTTAAAATCTTGGGCTAATAATAATAACGTATCTTCGTGTGACGAACTTTGATTCTTTATGGCACTACCACACGTTGAAGAATATATATGAGATGCACGATGTGTAATCTGGTACAAACATGCCGCAAATTTAATCAATAGAAATATAGTTCATTCGTGTATTCTTTGGAAGAATTTTCTGTATGCACGCGGTCACGTGGGTTCGTTTCCACGCGATTTCATCCTATCACACGTAGATTATACCATCTTCCGTGATCCTCGTTACGTTTTGATCAACACGATTATTCTTCTCTGCACAAACGATATCGTAGAATGACAATATTTGTGAAACACCGACGAACGTGCTTGCGGCTTAACGCGGAACGAAGCACGATGCAGAGATTACGCGACGATCGATCGTCGGCCACTGCGCCGTCTCGTGGCAAATACAGGGACATACGTGGACCTTATCGTGCCTTGCGCCTTTAAAAACTGTGCTTGGTTACTTTCACTGTGAGATTTATGTTTTAACGCTCCGTTTACGAACAGTTTCTATATATCTACTAATACGGACACGCGTCAATTTGACGCACGCACGAAATCATACATTTTCTTTAACACGTTCGCGAACAGTAAGAATTTAAAGAAAAAATAGAAACCGACTTCGAAAATAGTGAAAAGCAACAAATAAAAGAATAAAAGATTTAAAGATTTAAATAATTGTCGATGTAGAGTTACAATATGAATAAGTTTCAATTTATAGAGACATTATGGAAAAATATAGTAACGAGTAAGACGTACAGTCAATTTTAATTGACGAATACGTATGTTTTTCATTTTCATCTTTGACATAAATAAAAAAATTGTTAACAAAAGAAGTAGAAACCGACCTCAGAAATAGTACCGATGAAACGCAATAAACGATATTAATGTAATTTAGAAAAAGCGCTAAAAAGAATGAAATAATTTTTTATGTATACTTACAATATAGATAATGTTAATGATAACTCAAAATATTGCATCTTTTTCGGAGCCGGCACAATATATTCCTACACGGTCATTCTCACGAAAAAAAAAGAGCGAATGCCCGATACGGAAATATTAGTTCAAATATTAAAATGTAAATCAAACTGGCTAAATGTTTGGCCATTAGTGCACAGAGGCGGATCAAGTCAAGCAGAGGCCCCAGGCGGTCAATATTTCGGGGCCCCCAAACTAAAGCTCGAAAAAAAAAGTTTCAAGAAAACTCTCATTAACTTATTAACCAAAATGAGAAGTAATAAAAAGTTTGATCTCGTAACATAATAAATAAATTTATGAAAAAAAAAAACATTTTTTATATGAATTTTCGTCTTACTTCATATCGTGCAAATTGATCAATTATTTTAACAGTAGTAATTAATACCGATGAAATCAATTGGATTGGATAGACGGCGCGACAATGTGTAGGCTCATCGTCCGATTAGAATGATCGGATATTTGGACAACCAAAAATACTTTTTTAATATAGAGGGCGGTCAAGTAATTGTTAGCAAATGTTTTCGTTATTTGATATAATATAGAAAAATGTTATATACAAAACTTGTATGGCATGAAGGGGGACATAAGGTTGTTTCAATATTTTTTGCGTGGGAGGAGGCGTATAGAAGTTTGCAAGGTCACCTTGATTTTTTTAAATGGATTCATATGTTTTTTTTTTTTTTGTATAGCGTGATAGTGGGTCATGAGCGGAGTACAACGGCATATGACTCAAGGTCGTACAAGGTCATCCAAGGTTATCCAAGGTCAGTCATTACAAGACAAACAATTCGTATAGCTTTTGAATTTCTATTATTAATGAAGCTTTAATTTACAGTTAATGTTGGAAATGATGGCAAAAAATATTTACACAACCTTATGTCCCTCCCCTTCATGCCACGCGAGTTTTGTATGTAACATTTTTCTATATTATATCAAATAACGGAAATATTTAAGTGCTAAGAGTTATTGGACCAGCCTGTATATAAAAAAAAAACGTAATTTTCTTGGAATTCCCATTAAAAGACACTTTAAGATCTCGGGGTCCCTTGACATTCCGAGCCCCACGCGGCCGCTTGGCCCGCTTACCGCTTCATCTGCCTCTGTTAGTGAGCCGTTAATTAATTAATTAAATTAATTTTCGCGATTAGCGAAGGAAGGCGGTTCACTCGAGCTCGCAGCTAAGCAAGAGACGAAGCGGTAGGAGAAACAATCCACAATAAGCAACGTTACACGTCGCTACTCGCCGTGATTGGCCGATCTTTGGTAGTTGATAGCTATTTAACTGAGCCGAATTTCGGACAATAGTATTAGACTTTTCGACTCAAATCATTGATGTGCACATTTAGTGGAACCGGACACCCTGTATATGTATATGTATTTTATCAAATGATTATATCTAAATATATAGTATAAAAATTCAAAAATATCTGCTGTCTGCTATTATTATCGCAATGAAACGAATAATCAATATTAATTTAAGTTATTAAAAAATTCAATTATCAAAAAGAAATTATTTTTATTCTATTAATAATTAATGACTAAATAAAAATCGAAGTTAAAAAATACTTTCGATAAAAATTTCTTGTTCGCTTCACATATAGGTACTTTTGATATTAAATTCACGTCAGTACAAAAGGGAATCTAACGACGCTGGTGGTAAAAGAAGACAACCTTATAGGTATAATTTATGAGGTAAATTTTTTCGAATCTCCTACTTGTGTTTGTAGGTAGTCCTTGTGTAGTCTCCGTGATATAATCAATTAAAATTTGAGAAATGAAGTTACGCCTTGTTTAATAATATCTTTCTATATCTTCAATCTTATAAATATAAATTTCTTTTAAAAGAACAACATTGCTATTGCCATATTATTGAACTATTTTGCTGTAGCCTGTACTCGCAAGCCGGACTCAGGTTATCTTTGGGAAGCGAGAGCAAGGTCTGACTGAGGTATAGAACAGGTTCTTCTTGAATTTAAGTAAGACTTTATTGAATAACTGGACTTCGGTGATGGACAAGCAACCCTCCTAACTCGTCGATAACTTGAGATGGTCTCTTTAGTCGTTTCCAATACTTAAACACCGCTTTTGGATCGCCTTTTTGGATTGCGGCCTTGAACATGATACAATCGGCGTCGCTTAGACGAGTAGCGGATACAACACCCCTCCCCCGCGGGAAACAGAACGTTCCATCATTCTTACGATTAATTGCCCGTGGGTATACTTGTGTATTTAAAATACAATGTTTAAATATTCCCGATAACATATGTTAAGTATAATCGTTTGCCTATATATATATATATATATATATTCTTATATATATTCTTATATTGTGCTATATTTGTCTACTCATATTTATTCATTTATTTATTTATTTTATTTTTTTTTTTTTTGAGTTTACAATGTTTACAAGTTAGTTTCCCGATGACATGTTTTAATACAATCGTTTATACTTATATAGAATTTGTTCGCTTTGGTTGTCTTTTTAGATGCTATCTTAATTTTTGTTGCCGCGGTTTACCTTCACTTGTCCAGTCATCTACTGGGGTTAGTTTCTATGTCTACGGTTGTCGCACGGCATTTTCGTTGATTTCGCCTGTAGTAGATACTATAAAGTACTGCTAATATTAGGGTTATAATTCTTCTCGACACGAGTGGAAGATGATCGAATACGTGGTCATTATTATTATAATTGTTAGTATTCGCATTCCTATGGAAGATATTACAACTATCGTAATTATTGCGCGTTATCAGCTATACACTTCTACTTCTGTTACGCGATCTAAGAGATATCCTGATTTCACATTTAAGAAATCGGAAAGTTTAGTTCTGTCTGTAAGAGTGGTAATGCTTTTTGCGAGTATTGAATTATTTGGGTAAACGATAATAACGTAAGTTGTTCATCTGTCTGTTCAGTGGGGTCAGCTTTTGAAGGATGCGTTCGTAGGTTTTGTTAAAAAAAAAAAAATTTTATCGCAGGGAGGATCCTCTGTTATTCGCTTTCTATTTCTTCTCCTCGTTTTAGTTTTTACTCGTTTAGCTATGATTCCACTGCGCGAAACTCAGTCGCGCAACTGTTTCGCGTCATGGATACCTAGTCTTCGCCCCGAAACTTTTCCCGCGAGCGACCCATCGTCGGTTTTTCGACGCGCAAAGTGTTTCACGTTGTTCGTTTCGACCTGTGAAAACGCACACGTGTTGCGATAATCGCAAACACTGCAGCAGCCTCTAGAGAAACTTCGCGTAATTCGTTTACATAATTGTCGCAATTTTACAGGGCCTGTGGTTCGCGTTTGATGAACGTAGGGATTTCGACTAATCTTCCGAAAACTAATTCGTACAGGGTATAGGCCGTAGCTGTGTGTAGGGTGATGTTAGACATATACGTAAACATCGCGTACGGTAACCACTCATCCCAGTTAGCTTGATCTTTTCTTACGTAGTTTTTTAGATAATCTGCGAACATCTTGTGGCTCCACTCCAGCGCACCGTTGGATTGGGGGTGTTTGTTTGTACCTATCTTTTTCATGTCTAACAATTTGCATACTCCTTTGAATATATCCGTTATAAAGTTGGTTTCTTGGTCCGTTAATATCGTTTGTGGAATTCGGTATTCGCAAACTATTTTTGTGGTAAATTCTTTAGCTATTTGATTGGCTTCCTGATTTGGTATAAGAATGGCTTTGCTATATTTTGTTAAATTATCTTGAAAGGTAAGTATGTAATGATTGCCTGCATTGGAAATCGGTAATGGTCCAACTATATCTCAGCTGCATTTTTCGAAAGGCTGAATCGGTGTATCTGTAATTACCATAGACATTTTTGTTCGCGTGACTAACTTATTTTGTTGATATTTCGCTATGTATTCTTCTATCTTCTTTCGATTTCCTGGCCAATCATATTTTAAGAATACCCACGAAAAGCACGCGTAACCGTGGATATTCGTTTGTTTTATCTCTGATGTATAATTTGTTTTTAGTCAGTCTTTATGTTTCGTCCGTCGAGTGAGCAACAGTACACGCTATAACTATTAAAATTCTTCATTACGTTCATGTATATTTGGTTTACTTCTTTATAAGATTGGATCACGGTCAACATTATTGATAAGATATAAATCTATCAAACTAAACAAACATTGTGTGAATTTAATCGGCAGAATTCAAAATATCGGTGATTTTGTTCAAAGTGGTCCAATATAGTCGACTTTCCCTATACGCGACTCAGCGCGTCAGCATTGCTGTTGTTCATCCTTGCTTTGTACGTGATTTGGTAATCGTACTCTTCTAACTTAATACGCCATCGCATGAGGCGTTGTCTTGGATCTTTTACATTAAATAGCCACGTCAACGGTTTATGTTCCGTTGCTATCGTAAATTTTGTTCCATACAAATATGGTCTGAAATGTTTTACTCCCCACACTATTGCTAATAATTACTTCTCGGTAGTTCTATCATTTATTTCGGCTTTGTTGAGTATTCTACTCGCGTATGCTATCGGTAGGTCCTTTTTAGGCACGACCGCAGGGAGTTCCTTATGCTCTCGATCGAGCAAAAAGTATAACGGAGAATTATCTCCGAAACTATTCGAGATATCCAAAAACCCTTTTGGATCTTTACGTTTCATAACAAGATCTAAATGTGTGTGTGTGTGTGTGTGTGTGTTCGATTCAATCGGACTTCCGATTTCAAAATGGCGGGCATTTTAAAAATTAAAAAATTCATAAAAATTCTGTTATAAGAGCAAAACAATTAAAACTTTGCACAAATATGTAAGGTAATGACAGCTAATAACATGAATTTTTTCAAAATTTTTCAGCGAAACAGTACAAAATGGCAGACTAATAAAAATTGTTATCGACTCTAGCGCCTAAACGGCTGAATGGATAAGGCTGAAAATACGAAAAATCCAGTTCTTCCCAACATAGATCTACTAACAATTTCGAATTGATTCAACTTCCGGTTTCAAAATGGCGGTCAATTTAAACATTAAAAAATTTGTAAAAAAAACTGCTATAATAGGCAAACAATTCAAACTTTGCAAAAGTATGTAAAATAGTGATAACTAATAACGTAAATTTTTTCAACATTTTTCAGGGAAGCAATACGACATGACGAACGAAAAAACATTTTTATTTTTTGAGCAGAAATGAGTTTAAACGACCGCAATCAGCTATCCTGTACTCTCATAAGAAAAGGGATAGGCGAGCGCAGCGAGCCGACTTCCTGTGCGAATTATTACCGCGGTCGTGCCTAATACGAAACAGCGAGGCTGTTTCGTTGGAGGGGCTCTTGCCCCCCTATGGCCGGTCTATCTCTCCTTGGGATAGAATGGCTCTTAGCGCCTTATCAGACGTGTACGTAGTCAGCACAAAAGGTTTGGAGAAATCTGGGTATTGTAGTATGGGTGTAGATGTTAGTTTGTGTTTTAATAATTCAAATGCTTCTTATTCTTGGTCGGTCCATCAGAAATTTGGTTCCTTTGTTAATAGTTGCGTTAGTGAGTTTGGGAAATTTGATTACTCCTTTGATTTTCATAGGGTCTGGTTTAGTCCCTTCTGGCGTAATGATATGCCCTAAATACGCGGTCTCTTTCTTAAGGAATTCACACTTCCCTGGTTGTAATCGCAGTCTTTGAATATTACCAAAAATCGCTTATTGTGATTTTCTAGACTTGGAGCGTCAACTACCGCGTCGTCCCAGTAGACAAAACATTTAATTCCTTGTAGCCCTGATAATACCGAGTTCATCAACTTTTGAAAAATGGCTCGGCGCGTTTATTTGTCTGAACGGCATACGGTTATATTAGTAATGCCCGAATAGGGTAGAGAAAGCTGTCTTGCTTTTATCTTCTGCTCACATTTTTATCTGATGGTAACCTGATGCTCGGTCTAACTTTGTGAAATATTTCGCGCCTCCCAGCTGGTCGAATATATCTGCTATACAGGGTGTATTCGACCATATAGTCAATCAGGATTCCACGTGTAACCAGCAATAAATTGAGTCGAAATAAGTCATAAAAGTTAACATAAGCCAGGTTAGTTAACGAGTTATTAATTATTAAAGATAGGGCGAAAAAGCGGTAGGCGGCGGGCGAAACGATCGAGCATCGAATTGTTTACTTGCGCTCTTCCTTCCTCTTTCGTTCTTTCTCTCTTTTCCTTTCATCCACGGCGCTACCTTACGTTGACGACTCACGCGGACTCTCTCTCTCTCCCTTCCTTTCTCTCTTTCTTCTAGCGTCTCGCCATCAGAATAGCATGGCCGCGGCTTGCCGCCTACCGCTTTTTCGCCCTATCTTTAATAATTAATAACTCGTTAACTAACCTGGCTTATGTTAACTTTTATGACTTATTTCGACTCAATTTATTGCTGGCTACACGTGGAATCCCGATTGACTATATGGTCGAATACACCCTGTATTTAGTAACGGGAAAAAATTTCCTATGGTCACATTATTTAATTTTCTAAATTCTATTACGACACGAATTATTGTCTGTCCGTTGCGAATCTGATTTTTTGGGTACTACTAGTAATGGGGCGTTCCAAGAGCTTTTGCTTTTACTTATTATTCCAGCCTCGAGCATCTCCTTTACTGGCCTATTTAATACTTCCTTTTGTTTTTGGGGTAAATGGTTCGGTTGCAATTACCACATCGGGACGATAAATTCTGCCGAGAGCTGTCCTGATGTTGGGACGTTTGCGGGTACGCGAAGTTCCGACCTTGTCCATACGTTATTTCTGCCTCCGTCGCTCCTACTATCGCGTCCTGCAGGGTCTTATATCCTTTTGTTTGAACGATAGTCGCTACACGGCCGTACAACCCGTTTTCAAAAACAATTTGAGCCTGTCGCTCGAGTATGGCGGATATAGCATTGTTCGTGGCTTCATTCGGTTGTGATTCGATGGTTAATCTTACTAATAGCATGTAAAGTTTTTCTACACGCCATCCAAAAGCTTGCGCACTCTCTCCCGGTCTCTGCCGGCTTCTATAAAACTCGGTTTGTACGGACGCTAGCGATCGTCGTTCTAGAAATACGGCTTCTAGAGCTGCCTTAAATTCGTCGAAAGTATTAAATTCTTTATATCGCATTTCTTGACACGCCTTTCCTTCTAATTTGACGCTTCTAATTGCCCTGAAGAGGATTGACTTGACGGCCTCGCTAACAAGGGCGAGCGCGCATTCGCATGAGTCTAAAAATTCGGATACATTGACCGTAGAGTCTCCATTAAAAACTTTCACGCAATTTAGTGCTTCTTCGAAAGACATATGACCTTCCGCCATTTCCGAGCTTTGTACGTCTAAAAGAGAAAAATCTGGTCGCCCTATCGGGTATTCTCGCCTAGTTTCCACTTGGTCACTGGTCGGTGATTGTAGTCCCGATGCGCCGCGGTCTGATTCGCTATAATCGCTTTCAGTACAGGGATGCTTTACAGCCGTCACAGATAATTTCCTACGATTGCTATCGCTCTCTGGGATAGTAAATTTGAACACTGAGTCGAAAAACGATTCAAACGATCAACAGAAGGTTCGGCTATACGGTAGAAAATACGCTCTTGCGAGATTGTTGTGAGCAGACATACAGTCGCTCCTTTCGGCTATCTTGCGTGATGAAGTGTAGAGGTTACTCACAGTAGAAACGTCTGCCACATTCTGCTGGGCTGACGTCACTCATCGGTCACCTGTTCGCTGGGATTGACTGCCCCGTATCTCGAACCGTCCGCAGATAAGCTCGGTCAACTGCCTCTCGCCGTCAGCTGAGGCGTTGATGATGCTTGTCGTCTCCTTGTCGCTCGACCAGTAGTCTACTTCCTCGTACGAACTTTGGCTGCCACCGGGTCTGATTCCTCCGTCTCGGTGTAGCCTACACCGTCCTTCACCTTGGCCTTTGCTTCTTCGACGATTCGTCGAAACGATTCCACTCGCTGCCACCAGTGTTTTAGCCCGTGCTCGCAAGCCGGACTCAAGTTATCTTTGGGAAGCGAGAGCAAGGTCTGGCTAAGATATAGACCAGGTTCTCCTTGAGTTTAAGTAAGACTTTATTCAATAACTGGAATTCGGTGATGCACAAGCAACCCTCCTAACTCGACGATAGCTCGAGATGATCTCTCTGGTCGTTTCCTCGGTTCTACGCGTGCCATTCCCTAGCGTTCGGCGCTAAGAAGGGAGAATCGCTGAATTGCACCTTAAGCCCAGCACTCGCGGTTTCAGGCCACTTGGGTGATGCAATGCTTATACACCGCTTTAGGGTCGCATTCCCGGAAAGCGGCCTTGAATATGATACATTCGGCGTCGCTTAGACGAGTCGCGGCTACAACAATTTGCTATAATTATTCTAACTAAAAATATTAATCGAGTATTGTGTCAAAGTTAATATAACTTTGAAGCTGTTATGGCAGGAGAAACTTACACGAAAACTTTTCAATCCAATAAGTAGATTCGTATACTTGAGAAATAGTCCAATGGACAAATAGTTTTGCAATAACCATTTAAACATAGTGACAATTGGGAAATTTAACAAATTATTACGATCTTCATAGTATTCGCGAAAGGATCGAAAAGGTTTGGTTCCGATATGTCGACCCAATGTTCGAAAAATGTTGAAGAATCGATCGAAAATCGTTTTGTATTTTTTACTACTTCACAATAACTTTACTAATTATAAAGCTATCGAAAAAAGTATTGAAAGTGGACCAACGAAGAACCCAAAGTAAGAGTATAGAAAAAATTCGATCTCGATCGACGGCGGAGCTATGCGCGGACAAACAAAAAAAAGAGTCATCGGTCACTATCAAATTGAGTAACGTTCTCTTTTTCGAAGTCGATTAAAAAAAAAAGAATTATTTTATTGAAAATTAAACGAATAATAACTGCTTTTAAATTTGAATGCTATAGGATTCACGTCTGCGAACGTGTAAAAAACAACATAACAATACACTATTAATTCATATGTGCAACTGATAAAATCAAAAATTTAAATGAAATGATGTATTATTTACGTATATCAAACTTAGAATATTTAGCATTATACGCAGTGTTCAACAAGTCAGGGGCCACCTGACTTTCTCGGAAACGGGGAAAAAATGATCTAAATAAAAGTTTCACGGTTTCTAGGAATCTATTTGATTCCGTAAAAATTAGATGTACCCTCCCTCCCCTCCGAATTAAGGTGAAAGAGGGTAACTTTAAAATTTTAAATAGGAACCCCAATTTTTTATTGCATATGATAATTAATTAAATATGTTTCAAAATAAGAAGAATTATGCATCTACAAAAGTATGAGAGTTAAAAAGTTATCTGCCGTATGGTTTCCAGCGACAGGATCGTTTCATAGAGACGCGTACTTTTTTCTGATTTATTTACTTTTGACGGTTATTTTTTTTTTAAATTAACTTTTCTATTAGATTTAGATTGATTATTGCAATAATTATTTCGTGAGTGAAGCTAATTTATTAGCATTAATGCTTATTTTACTATTGCGTCAATTTGATGTGTATCTGTAGAAATAGGTAGAGGAAAGTAGGGTAATATAGACCACCAATTTGAAAAAATGTTATAAAAAGCGTGCAGAATGAATTTTTTAATAAAACTACTTACATATTATAGGGAAACTAATGTACTTTCTTATACAAAACGATAGAAAAATTATCAAAATAATAAATATCGTTTTTTTGCCCGAACGAAAATATAAGCATAAGACGTGATTTCGATAATGTGCACGTAATTTGGATCATCCCATTTAGTTGATAATTATACGTAAGATATTGGTTGGAAGGATTGAAATTACAAAACAAAACATTTTTATGAACAAAAAACATTCATTTTTACGAGAATAATACAGTGATCCAAATTGCCAACACGTCAATGAATAACTTACTTTTCAAATAAGTCATATAAAAAAAAAAAATTGAAATCAATGGAAATACATAAAGTAGATATGTATAATAATATTATTACAGACTAACGGCAGTTAGGTCTGTCCGTCGCAAAAAAGTAGGACTAACGCCGGTGGTATATTTACAGCAAAATCGAAATTTCAAGGGAGGGGGAAACCTTAAAATGCTAATATCTCATCGACGCGAAGTGCTACATAATTTTGGTTTGGTTCATCATAATCCTGAAACTTTTTCCCATCCGTTGATATATAATTTATTAGGATCGCGACTTCCGATAAGTTAATAATCTAATTTATGTGTTTTAAAGTATCAATTTATTAGTGTTTTTTTTCCAACCTTTTCGTTAACATTGCGAGTATATCTATATATTACGAATATATATCACTTTCGTCCACTTTCCCAAATTCGCCACTAGCAGCCGGTAGTGCTAGCGTCGACATCAGGTGGAAATCTAGCCAGCGCTGGAATGATTGACATTCCGATATTCTTAACCTATCACATTTTATTTATTTATTGTACCCGTCGGTACTGTCACGATCTTCTTGTCTATAGAAACGTAGAGAATATGTGCGGTTAGAAGGGATATTTAAGGAAGACAGTAGACTTGTAACTCATTAAGCGAAAACGTGGTTAATTCTATCGAAGTTTTTAGAAAACAAGAAGTTGCTAATTTTTTGTTATAACGTCCTTCACACGCAGGAGGTAGAGGGTAGTGGTTATCAAGCAGGTTAGAAACACGTAGGGGAACATGGGGCAAGACGGGGCAGCGAGGTAAGACGGGGTACCCCCTTTATCTCATGATCCGAATGAAATAATTAAAAACTCAAATAGGTATTAGATGTGTCTCTATTAGCGTCAACGATGAGCCAAAAGACAGCGTTGTAGGAGGACGCGTGTAGGAGTTAAATCAAAATTTATACTTTTTGGCATGCTTTGGCATGCTTCATATTATTTTTGTACTTTCTTTCACGTGCGATATTTGCATAAAAATCTGTACTATTCAAAGTGCACGTACGTTTTTTCGATACAGAATTTAACCAGCTATAAGATACGTATCTTAATTTTTACTTTCGTACATTGCATCGAGGTTTTATATTGATATGATTGCGATATGACGAGAAGGGGCAAGATGGGGTAATGAAAAATAATAAGGTAATTCTGTCTCGAGAAAACTACTATGCACTAACAAACAGTACACGTGAAAGGAAGCATAAAAATAATACGAGAAATGTCAAAAAGTCTAAATTTTTATCTAACTCCTACACGCGGCCACCTACTACGTTGTCTTGTATCTCGTCGTTGGCGATAGTAACGACACACCTTATACCTACTTTCGTTTTAATTATATTGTTTGTTTATAAATTTTGCTGGTTGATTGGAATCCCAGCTTGTCCACGGGGGTACCCCGTCTTACCCCGCCGGTGGGGCAAGATGGGGAAAAATGACTTTTTTTATATTTTTGTTTATATAGTTCATAAGACTTCGAACAATTGGTTGATTGGTAGTTCAAATGAAAGACCGATTACCAAAGAGTAATTAGAAAGTAAAACGGATTCGTTAAATGCAAAAACCATTGTTTTATTCGTTGTCAAACCTTAAGTACCCCGTCTTGCCCAACCTTCCCCTACTTACTAATTTTAATCCCATTCGACATATTAATAAAGATATGAACTAACTATCCCTTAATGTAATTTTTCAGATAATTTTACTTTTTTACTTTATTAGAAGATTCGAATTAGTAATAAGTAAAATTCGCTGTGTGTAAACGTATAGATGAGTTCATTTGGTTACGTTCCGGGAGTTTCTCAGAGCGGAGCGAACTATCATATCTTCGTAGACGTTTTTATGAATAATATTGCAACAAGTCTGAATGTATACCACATCTGTTATGTACTTTTTCAGTAAATTTTTCCATCATTGTACACCTATTACATCGATTATACACATTGTAATATAATATATCATGTCCTCTAGTTAACCTGGTACCCTCGAAAAAGATCGTAATATACGACCGGCACGTCGGCAATCTTCCTCGAAATGCATAATTTTCATTTTGAATCGTATGGATTTCTTTGCTCTAAAAGCATACAATTTCGGATCCCTAAGAGTTTTCTAGTGAGTACGAACTCAAGAACACTATCTAGTATGAAAGTAGCTAAAAAATCGCCAAAGATCGTCAAATGGAGCTTAGGTATGTATTTTTCTTCGAGAGACAATAGAAAATAATAACATCATAGTCTACGTATGTAGAAAAAAAAAAAAATAAGAGGAATGTTACGTGGGCCGTCGCTGTAGTTTCTAATTGCTCTTATTTTTTTATTGAAACAAGAATTTTTTATTATAACAAAATGATGTAAAATCAAACACAAATAACATTAAAAATGTAAAGTGGGCCGTCGCTGTAATTAACATAAAAAATAAATTATGCTTTTTCTTGTTACATAAAGATATTAAATCAATGATGCGTCGCATCTTTATTAATAACTTTCTATCAAATATCTATAATTTCGATTTCCACATTGGTTCTTTAGACCATGTTAAACATTGTTGACTTCATAAATTACACATTCTCCTTCAAACAATTTTACAAAAATAACAATCTCTGTAAAAAACCTTGTACAAAGTACGCGACGGCCCGCTTTTTTTTAAAAATGAAAAAATACAACCTGGCAATCTGCGAAGCCTTCTTTTTGGTATTTAATAATTGAATTGAAAACATGGGGTGGAGCATTTCTAACAGGAAAATGAACTATGTACTTGATTCAAGTCATTATCATACTAGAAGAATCATCCTACGTTACACGGTTATTTATGAATTAAGAAACAATAGAAATTGAATAAATTCATTAAAATGTTTAATAAATTAAATGTTATCACAAAATGTACTGGTGGGTTTAAATTGTAGATTAAAGATTAGTAAAATAATTTTTTTTATTCCTACTGCACATATGTAAACAATTTTAAAAAATTATCTAAAAATTGTATATGCATAACCTTCGAAAAATTAAACTTATTTATTATTTATACAAACATACTAAATATTGAACCTGAATTGATAGGTGTACCAAAATGTTATATTTAACGTTTACGAAAAAAGCGGGCCGTCGCGTTCTTTGTACAAGGTTTTTTACAGAGATTGTCATTTTTGTAAAATTGTTTGAAGGAGAATGTGTAATTTATGAAGTCAACAATGTTTAACATGGTCTAAAGAACCAATGTGGAAATCGAAATTATAGATGTTTGATAGAAAGTTATTAATAAAGATGCGACGCATCATTGATTTAATATCTTTATGTAACAAGAAAAAGCATAATTTATTTTTTATGTTAATTTCAGCGACGGCCCACTTTACATTTTTAATGTTATTTGTGTTTGTAGACGATTACAAAAAAATTTAATGAATAATAAGTCAGACATAACTGAATTGTATACTTACTGAAAAACTTTCGCTAAAATCATTTTTACTTATTACTCTAGTGACCGTACAATCACCATGAAAACCGTGTGACAAATGTCATTGTTTTACGTTGTCATGGTTACCTTATAGTACGTAGTATTTCGAAGGACATAGTACTATTAGTTATCATAATATTGCAGTGGTCCATATTACCCCACTTTCTTCTATACCACCTAGATCATTTCAAAATGAGAAAGGGCTTGAAGAAAAGGAATTTCGATATTATATTTGTCTCTTTAAATGGATAATACTCGGTACAAGTTATGGGGAAACACTAGAATTAGGTAAGTATTATTTTGTTTATGTTGTATTATATAGATAATTAATGTTAATTAAATAAATAATATTTACTTTTCTAAAAACTAGGAAAAGTGTACATTTTGATAAAGACACGTGAATTCCTTAACTAAACAATACATTGGTGTATACAAGAATCATATTCGGAAATTAGTGATGTCCGAATATTAAAGCGAGTCACTGTATTATTATCAACACACAGACATAACATACATTCGAAGATAAACAAATAATTGGATATGCGTATAATATAAGTACTTTATTGTAAATTATAGTGTAAAAAACACCATTCTTCTATATTTTCTAGTAACAATCTTGATCTTGCTGAAGTTACAATATTTTCTGCCTGTGAAAATAATCGTTCACTGGAAGATCGGGTTGCCGGAATAGCAAGAAAATGTCTCGCTATATTAGCTAATAGTGGAAATTGCGTACTGTGACATTTCCACCAATTAATAATGTTGGTATGAAACGGTTCTACCTTTTCGGAAAGATACGTTTGTATTTCACAATTTATATTTGTTTCGATGGTATTTACTTCATTCTCCGAACTCTCTAATTGAGTTATAAAAAATTGTAACACCCTCGACTGTGAATCATCTAGAAACAAACTACAGTATGTAATATGTTACAGTTATATTATGAGAATCATACTGTCATTTGAGAAACTTACTATTATTACAATTGAATGTATTTGATGTAGGTTGAGTATTTACAGTATGTATATTAGAATTTATTCTCTCTTTTAATTTCTTTATTATTTCCGCACGTTCGTTGTTTACCAATAAACGATCTTTATACCGCGGATCTAAGACCATCGCCAAAAGTAATGTGTCATTTTTTCTTAATGGTTCAAAGTGTTCCTATAAATGCATTTTCTCTTTTATTTTTTATTTTAAGATCAAAATAAATAAGATCAAAATTACCTCTAATTCCTTACACAGATTCGTGGAAATTAATTCATTTGGTTGGTTGTCCTGTCTAAGCTCATTTATATAATACGTAAGTAAAATATATAATGGCACGTACTGAGATAATGTTGGGTACGTGTCACGGCTCATTATTTTTATAATTTCTTCGATTGGTTCTAGTACATTAACTATCGATTGTAACAAATCCCATTCGTCGTCGCTTAAATTCCGTGGCATATTGTCATCATATGTAATCTCATTTAAATAAGGACGTAATAAAATTAATTTTTCTAGCATAGCGTATGTAGAATTCCATCGTTTGTTTTTTTTCTGTATCAATTGAAGAGCTGGTACATTTTGATTTAAAGCTGTCTGCATTTGTATAAATCTTTCTCCTGCTGTCGAAGAATGTGAAAAAAAGCTTACTATTGTTTTGCACTTTTTAAATAAAACAGCGTATTGTGGAAGTTTTTGTAATGCAGATTTAACAGCTAATTGCAAAGAGTGTGCAAAACACGGAATGCGAATCCAAGATTCATTCATATCGATGGCTGCAACTAAGTTTTCTTCATGCTCGGTTATAAAATAAACTGGTTTATCTATGTTCAAATCCCAAGTGGTTAACGAATTCTTTAATATTTGATGAAGATAGCTACTTGTATATGTTTTTGGTAAATATTGCAAATTTAGCATATATCGACGAATTTCGAAATTTTTCGTACTATAATGTAACGTTAAACACAGATAGCTCTCCACGGAACGTGACGTCCAACCATCAGTGGTTAATGTTATTGCTATTGTATTAATGCCTATTAATAACACAAAATTCATACCATTAAGTTAAGAACTGTAAATATAAAAAATGCGTTAACAATCTTACCGTTTTTAATATCCGTATTTATCTGATTTGTAATCTCTTTTTTTTTGTTCTCATACATCTTTGGAATTATTTCTCTCGAAAACGTTGTACCCGATGGTATTTCATACTGAGGTTGCATAGTATTCATTAATTCTTTGAATCCTTTATCGTTGACTATAGAAAATGGTTGAAGGTCCAAAATAATCATACGTGCAATCGCGTTTGTCACTAGTTCCGCTCTTTCGGAAATTTCTAAGTTAATATTTTGTGCTATATTATTTGAAGTTTCTGCTGTCCGTGTTTTTGCAGTCTGCGTCCCTGCCGTCTTCGTTTCTGAAGCCCGTGTTACTGCAGTCTGCGTTTCTGCATCTTTTTTATATCCAGCTTCTTTCGGGTGTTGCCTCCTTAAATGTTGAAAAAGTCCACTAGTGTTACCGTACTTGGTTTTAAATAGTCGTTTACAAATATAACACTTTGCTTCAGCCAAGTTTATTTTTTCAAACATTGTCCACACTAAACTTTCTTTGAAAAATTCTATTGGAAAAATCACATCTTCTTTAATGCTTTCTACTGCATTCGCATTATTTTCACTAGCATTAATCATTGCTAAAATAAATCAATAAATTTTCCACAAAAGAAATATAAAACTTGCTAGGTGTTACTCTGACTGTGTTTAACGTAAGACTGACTTTGAAGAGTGCCAGATTCTTTATTATTTTCTGAAAGGGTACAACAAAGCACCATGACGTTTTCTTCCAAGAGACATCTAACGATAACAAATTTTAAAACACCGATAAGTTTGCAGCGTATCGCCACTTCAGATAATAGCTTAGCTTAAACACCGCTCTGTACGTTTACGACTTCGATTATATCCGAAGTTACATGAGAGTTGTATATGACAATTTCTTAGAAAATAAGCTTCTGTTATTTAATGGATTGACCCTAACATGTGCATCCTCCCTTAGAAAGACTTAATGTAAAAAGGGAAATATTACCAAAATACCTACTTCCTACTTCCCTTTCCTTCGAGCGCTGTAGTCCAGTCATTCTATCCAAATTTAAGGCCTATAAATGCAATTGAAGATGCACAGCTGATTTTTGGATACGTTTTAGAGGGTGCCTATAAAAGCTTAACTTGAAATTATCGACCTAAAAATCGTGGAGCTCCCGCCGCCATCTTGGAAAATGTAAAATTTTGTTTTTTCGCGATAACTCCGCTCCTCGACATGATACGAAAATTTTAGTTACATACTTTTGTAGTTTTTTTAATGCTCGATAATTAAAATTCTATACATTTGTTACCTACCGTAGATCGTTGTGGAGATATCGAACGAGAAAGTAAACAACTAAGCCATTTAAACTCGTTTTTCGCATTTTTCTCTTTTCTCGCGATACATATCGAAAAAATTTCTATTATGAAACTTGTAGAGCATACTAATACCTATAGTGCAATGGTTTCGATTTTTTTGTAAGACATAAATTACGACTTCTAGCGCGCCGTAAATTTGGGAAGTCCGCGCAAAATTTCGATTCCGTAGCTTTTCCTAAATTGGCGACATCCTACTTTTACGGCGTGCTGGAAGTCGTAATTTTTGTCCTACAAAAAAAAAACCGTCAAATTGCAGGTATTTGTATGCTCTACAAATTCAGTTCGCTTAATTTTTTCGGTACATTAAACAAAAAACCGGAAAAATCGCGAAATACGTGTCAAAATGACTTCATTGTTATCTTTCTCCTTCGATATCTCCCCAACGATCAACGATACGTAAAAAATGTATAGAATCTAAATTACCAGGCATTAAAAAAGCTACAAAAGTATGGAATTAAAATTTTCCTATCATGTTGTTAACCATTATTTCAGGATGGTCAGAAATTATATACGAAAGATGGACCGAGGTAAATGGACAGAAAAAATGATGACAAATGCGGTTACTGTTGTGCTAAAAGCCAAAATGGGATATTGTTTAGCAGCAAAAACATATTCAGTCCCACAGACTACACGAGAAAGAAAAGTTAAACGAGCTTGTGAAAATGATAATAAAATTAAGGAAATCAAAGTACCTTTAGGGCCAAAGTGTCCAACATTAAGAACTGAAGAAGAAGCAGAGCTGGTGGAATATTTTAAAGATATGAAGTGTAGGCTGTTTGGGTTAACGACTACCGACCTGAAATCTCTGGTGTATCAGCTAGTAAAAGAAAAAAAAAAAAAAGTGTCATCCTTTTAATCATGACAAATGTAAGGCTGGCAAAGACTGGTTATTTGGATTTTTAAAACGGCATTCGGACTTAGCGATTAGAAAACCAAAAAATACGTCAGCTGCTAGAGCTGCTGGTTTCAATAAAATTGCTATAAAAAATGTCTATAATTTGTTAGGCGAGATTTATGATAAATACCAACTAACTTGTGATTGGATATTTAACTGTTACGAGACTGGAGTGTCGGTTATTCCGAAGACAAGATGTAAAATAATAGCCAAAACAGGCCGGAAACAAGTTGGTGCATGGGTTTCTGCTGACCGAGGTGCTACATGCCCCCAATGTTGGTGTTTCCTCGTAAGAAAATGAAAACGCAATTAATGTCGAATGCTTCGCCAAGTGCTTGGGGTGTGTATAGCGATAATGGATGGATGACATCAGAGTTGTTTTTGCAATGGTTCAAGAAATTTGTGGCTTTTAGGAGAGCATCCAAAGATAATCAAGTTTTGTTGCTGCTAGGTGGACATTGCACACACACAAAAAACCTAAAACTCATTGATGAAGCAAGAGCGAATGGAGTTATAATTTTGTGCTTTCCACCTCATACAACACATCGCATTCGGCCACTTGATGTAGCATTTGTAAAGCCTCTAAGCACGTATTATAATCAGGCAATAACGTCGTGGTTTCGCTCGAATCCAGGATTAGTAATTACCACATTTCAAGTTGCAGAGTTATTCGGGAAAGCTTTCATTCAAGCTACGATTATGTGGAATTTGGCCATTTGACACCGCTGTTTTTACAAAAGCTGATATTATAGCATCCATAACAACCGACATTCTTTTATCTAACAGGACAGATCTTGTTTCGAATAACAATATTCAAGATGAAATTGAAACACATGATGCTCAACCATCTTGTTCATTTTGGCCTGACCGTCCGAATAATACGACCCCGGACGTTCCAGTACCAGAAAAAGAAACATCTTTTGAACTAGTCAACCCAAGGGAACTGTTAGCCATGCCAAACACTAGAAAAACGTCTCGTGTGTCGAAGAGACGTGGATGCACCGCAATCATCACATTATCGCCATATAAAGAAGAATTAGAGAGTGTTATTAGAAAGGAAAGAAGGACAGAAAAGGAAAAAGAAAAGAAGAAGCAAAAGGTAAAACTGACACGAAGTATGAAACTGAAAGGAAAAAAGGATAAAGTTCCGAAAATGTCCCACCCCCGATTGAGCTCATTTTTTGTGTGAAGTTAGTATACATAGAGATAAGTAAAAAACCAAAAGGATTTTTGGCGCGTCGCAACCGTTTTGGAATTATCAGGTTTTTTATTTTCGATTTTCGATATCCATGAAAATGATGTTAAATCCATGGAATTTTAATGAAAATTGATTAATATATATACAAAAAAGCATAAAATATCTAAATAAATCTCTCATTAATGTATAACAATAATAATAATAATAATAATAATAATATCAATCTGCACATTTTTATGCCGCCGTAAATACTTTTATAGGTGCAACCAAGACCCAACCCCACCCAAATCACTTTTTTTCAGACATGAAAACGCAAACTCATTCTGGGTCGGGTCTGGAGTTTTGTATATAACCTGGATAAACACGTTTTATATCCATCAATAATTGAATAAAAGCATCGCGATTTAGTTTCCTAAGACGACGACGCCACAAAAATTCACACATATGGGAATCTAAGGAATCTGCATGGACACCACCTCGAGATAACTGCCTACGCATCCACCGCCAAGAGGATTCTATGTTTTGAGTATGAGCTCCAGTTTCTTCATTTACCAATTCTTCGGAATGATTTACTGTAAAATGCTTATATCCATGAGATTCTAAATCGATATACCCTTTCCAACAATCTGTATAAATTGTAGTTCCTGGCTTTACATGTTTTTTAATTAAACTAATCAGAGTATCCTTATCTCGTTTATTATTCGGACAAATTTCTAATCGGTAATGATGGGGATGATTCCGATGAAGCATACCTAAGATCCATGAACCTTCAACTACTCTTCCTCGTTGATATTTTCGACGACCAATTTTACATTCGTCAATTTCAACAATTTCGTTTTCACCTCCAATTAATCCTTCATCCTCAAACTGTTCATCTAATGCTATCATACAAACTTCTCGACAGAAAGAGAAACGATCCGAAACTGTTTCGCGAGAAATTTGTTCATCGTCATTGATAGAACATTCCCTAACTGTCTGATCAAAACTTAAATTAATTGAAAAGCAATAAGTAATTAGAATACAAATTTCTACTGAGGTATGACAATTTTCGAACCATGTATTCTGTGCAACGGCAAATTGGTGGTCATGTTTGCCTTTTTCTCTGCATCTAAATGAACCACAAGAAAACCGATCCTCATCTAAAAACATTCGTTTTTTATGTTTATTACAATAACGAGTCGATGGAATTAGTTCAATGTCTCAACTATTGTAAAGTTTTTGTATGATCACTCATAATCATAGCTAACTTCTGAAAATTATACAATTTATCCATTTCAATTCGAAATAGATAGATACAAATAACGATAGCAGTAACGAAAGAGTTTTCTTCAATAAAGTTTCAATTCTCCCGTCAATCTAATTCAAGCAGATACAACTGAAATATATTCAAATAGCAGCAAAAGATAGCAGTAACAGAAACAGAGTTTAAGATAATAAAATTTAACATATATTATTTTAATTCAATAATTCAACAACGAGAAGGATTCTATTGAGAATCCATCTTGCGGAATGTATTGAACTAACAAGGGGACCTCGTTTACCCGCGATAGCGGGTTAGTCTAGTAACCCAAAGGTTCCGTGATCGAGTCTCGACACGTGCACTTTTTTTTTTTTTAATAACATTATTATTATTATACATCAGTGAGAGATTTATTTAGATATTTTATGCTTTTTTATATACATATTAATCAATTTTCATTAAAATTCCATGGATTTAACATTATTTTCACGGATATCGAAAATCGAAAATAAAAAACCCGATAATTCCAAAACGGTTGCGACGCGCCAAAAATCCTTTTGGTTTTTTACTTATCTCTATGTATACTAACTTCACACAAAAAATGAGCTCAATCGGGGGTGGGACCTTTTCGGAACTGCACCCTGACTTTTTTTACATTTGTGTTTATATAGTTCATAAGACTTTAAACAATTGGTTGATTGATAGTTAAAATGAAAGATCGATTACCAAAGAGTAATTAGAAAGTAAAACGGATTCGATAAATGCAATAACTATTGTTTTATTCGTTGTCAAACCTTAAATACCCCATCTTGCCCCACCTTCCCCTATACATAGCAGATTGTCTAACCAAAGCCGAAAAAGTAAAATGCGTAGTTAGCGTAATGAATACAACCAAAGACGAAATCGAGCTCACTGACATATCAGTAGAAGTTAAAGACCTTGCGATTCTCTTTAAAGAACGCACGAATAGCGAAGTCAGCGCGAAACTAAACACGATACGAAGCCACAGCGGAACGGAAAGAACGACAAAACTTCGGGCTAGTATTAGGACCGAACATTTTAATCAAGAGGAAAAACAGGCGATTTGGAAAATCTATGCAAAAACACAACAAGCTATCTTATCTAGAAGAAGAGTTATTAGAAAGTACCTACGCGACCGAGCATTGCATAAATGTAGAGCCAGGAACGACACCCATCAATGTCGCACCACATAGATTATCCCAAAAACAGAAAGAAAGAGTAAATATGCAGGCAAAGGAAATGATTGAGGCCGAAATAATAGGTAAAAGCTCTAGCTCCTGGAACGCCCCGGGACTAACAGTATCCAAGGAATCAAGCAGCGACGAATAAACAAAAATACGCATATATAACCATTCAGAGATTAATGCATTCAGTCTTATCACAGTTACAAAGTATTAAATGTTTTGTCCATTTAGACGACGTGGTAGTACACGCACTCAGCTAAGGAGAACATAACAAACGACTTCTAACGGTATTCGAACAGCTACGTAAACATAAATTACGGCTACAGCCAGAAATATGTGAAATTCTGAGAAAGGATGCAACCTACTTAGACCATATCATCACTTCTGAAGGGATAAAACCGGATCCCATGAAAGTACTGCTAGCAAACGATTTTTCGAAGTCAGTAAACGAGAAAAGAGCTTAGAAAAAAGCGCTAAAAAGAATGAACTAATTTTTTATGTGTAGTTACAATATAGATAATGTTAAATGTATAGATACATTAGGCAAAGATATAGTAATAACTGAGATATGCAGTCAATTCTAGTTAAACGATATGTAGATGTTTCATCGTTGTCATACTCAAAATATAGCAACTTTTTCGGAGGCGACAGAAAATTAATTAACAATACATTAATAGCCAGAAATTCACGGACGTTGATGGATATTTCCGTATTAGGCACTCACTCTTTGGTTCGTGAAAATGGCGGTGTTGAAATATTTTGTGTCGCCTCCGAAAAAGTTGCAATATTTTGAGTATGACAACCAACAAACACCTCCTTTTCGAAGTCGATTAAAAAGTGGCATATTACCGGAGATGGCATATTCCCCCGACTCACAGTGGGCCGAAATCGACGTAATCAGACATAAGATATTTTGTTCAATAAACTGTTTTTTCGTGCATAAATCGATAAAGCTCGATTATCTGAACAATAATTATGCGGGTCACTTTTCTCGGAAACGCGTTAATCTCGCTTTTCTCATAAGGAAAAAAACACAAAAAGCTTAATAACTAAAAAACCGTAAGCGATCTCGCTTTGGGACTTATGTGTGCTAATCTACAACTAGTAGGCAATCCAAAACCATAAATATCTCTCACCTGCGTCTGCCCGTTCGCCTGCTACAGCAATCGAAAGAGATGAACATTTTTTATTCAATGTAATTTTATTCAATTCATTGAATAAAATTTTCATTTATTGTATTTTTCATTTCATTGGTTGTAATTTTATTTATTTCGGATTGTTCTTTATATATTTATTTATTGTACGAATTTGTTGTTATAATAAAATGTTTTTGGTTTAGTTTATCTTAAATGGCTGTTATGATTTTCTGTAATGTGTTGCAATAGTTATAATAGTTAATTGAAATTTGTTTCCATTATCCATGTACTTTAAATAATATTAAATAACAGCGCGATAATGTTGGTGTGATCATTATTTTCATTTTACCATTTTTACAGAAATATATTTTCCATTGCTTAAATTTATTTTTATGCAACTAGTTCTATCGTTATATGTTAAATAAACGATACAAATAATTGAATAAAATTACATTGAATAAAAAATGTTCATCTCTTTCGATTGCTGTAGCAGGCGAACGGGCAGACGCAGGTGAGAAATATTTATGGTTTTGGATTGCCTACTAGTTGTAGATTAGCACACATAAGTCCCAAAGCGAGATCGCTTACGGTTTTTTAGTTATTAAGCTTTTTGTGTTTTTTTCCTTATGAGAAAAGCGAGATTAACGCGTTTCCGAGAAAAGTGACCCGCATAATTATTGTTCAGATAATCGAGCTTTATCGATTTATGCACGAAAAAACAGTTTATTGAACAAAATATCTTATGTCTGATTACGTCGATTTCGGCCCACTGCGCGCGACTTTCCGTACATCATATATAAAACACATACATACTCTACAATTAAACTTGATTGCACTCATCACTTGTTACTATATTTTTTCATACTGTAACAAACAATTGTAAATTATTTCATTCTTATTAGCGCTTATTCCAGATTACTTCTGTTTAGTTTTTCGATTTTATTTTCACTACTTTCGAAGTCGATTTGTATTTTTTTGTTAAAAAATTTGTTTATGTACTATTTCACTGGGCTATTGTGCGCATAGCAGCCTATTGTTCGCGTTATTTGATTTATCTATACGCTTAGTACATAAATGGGTCAAAGTCGATCTGATATACACGCGCATGGTACACTTTTACTTTCGTAATTATCGAGTCACGCGAAATATGCATAAGGATCGGGAATTCAACGTATTTGCTAGCAACCGCGACAAGAATGTTTGCAATAAGAACGGAACTCGCCTTTTTTTTCTAGAGAATAAAAATCGAGTGCGCAGCGATCGTTCGAGCTGCGCTGTCATCGATATTTTGAATGCCAGTCGCCCCTCTTAGATCTTGCCTATTTCAAATGCAACCACCGTCGAACGTTTCTTTCGGACAACCTATACAAATTTTTGACGTAAATGTTATCGGACTCATCGATGAACGATATTCAACGCACGATGAGTCAACCGGACCCAACAGGAATTTCGCGAAAGAAACCCTTACGTAACGGAAAAAACAAGTATATTTTAATATCTTTAGATATGATATATCTCGGATCGCTCTTGATCAATCCTGCATATCTTCTAAATTATTCATTCGAAACTCTTATCGCAAGATTTTCTTTAACAAATTACAAAGTCGATTATCGTCCGATCTTCTCAGAATAAAAAGCGTGCCATCCACTTCGACGTATATATTGAATACCACTGAGGAGGGGTTAGAAAATGAAAAAATCGATACATCGCAACGATCAAGAATCGCTTCTAGTCCCAGCACATCAAAGTCCAATACGGATAAAACGGTACGAGTGATTTGTCTCCTATAGCGAAATATGTTTGGTAATACCGATAGAACCATTGCGTTGATAGAATTCTGGTACGTGTTTCGGTGGAAGACGATTATGGACTAATGTTAGCAAACCAGTCGAAGAGCCCTCGAACGCTCCTACGTATGTAAACGGCACTATCGAAGAAGGTACGGTAGGAACTATCATAAAGTAACACTTTTTGAGAGGTTAAAGTCAATAAGGACGCCAAGAACAACGCCTTTTTATGATTTTTTTAACGGCTGGTTGATTTATTTTCATGTCAGTATTTTTTCAATAAAATAATGCATGTTTAAGAAGTTCCAAAAATGTTTCATGACAAAATATTGATTCGTAGCCGAGTTATAAGCCATGTCCGAGATGTCGTTAAATAGAAAGAAATTTTTGCGGTGTTCACAGCTGTTCAAGACTGACTCATTTGTAATCAGAAATTTTAATGGGATCATTAGTTAACAGCACTAGCTTCCGGGTCGACTAAAGGTTTAAGCTAATTTTGATTTATTACAAAATGGCGGATGTGCAAGAGAAATTTGTTTGCGGCTAAAAAGATTTCGGTTTGCACGACAACATTTTTTTTGTTTCGCGTCAAAATGTCTTTTCATAACGACAAAAAAATTTCTTTTGCACATCCGTCATTTTGTAAAAAATCAAAATTAGCTTAAACCTTTAGTCCACCCGGAAGCTAGTGCTGTTAACTAACGATCCCATTAAAATTTCTGATTACAGATGATCCAGCCTTAAGCAACTGTGAACACCGCAAAACGCCATTCTTCTTAACGACATCTCGGAGATCCCTTACAACTTGACTGCGAATTAATACTTTATCGTGAAAAAATTATTGAAATTTCTTAAAACATGCATTATTTTATTGAAAAAATACTGACATGATCATAAATAAGCCAGCCGTAAAAAAGGATCATGAAGAATGCTTTTTTTGACGTCCTAATTGACCTTAACCCCTTAACTAATCGCCAAAAGTAATACCTTCCTTTCTAAGCAATCGCGCTATATCAGAGACAATTAGAAAGGAGAATGGAGAACGTTTCTTGATTTTAGAAAGCGAGTTCGTAAGTCTGGTGACGAAACAATTGTACCTGGCGGAGTCGCAGATGCAGAAAATGCAGGATCTTTTATCGAAAGCCGAGGAACGTGGGCAAAACAAAGATGAGGAAATCGAACAATTGAAACGGAAGGTTCTCTGCCGCGCTTTCGTCTAAGAATAATACATCTTTCGCTTGGATAATGTTCGACGTCACGTAATTTGGCCCAGGTGAAGGACTGGGAGATCAAGTTCAAGAATCAAGAAAGTTTACGGAAGAAGGAGCAACAGCAGCGAAGAAATCAAATCGACAATACGGAGTGCTTTTACCAAAGATGTCTCGTGTTGGAACAGAAAATTTTCGAGATGGAGGTTCGAAGGATCCTTTAAAGTAGTGATGGATTCGAGACAAGACAAGACAAGAATCGAACATACTTGTCTAGTCTTGATTTTTTATAATCAATTTCTTGTCTTGATTCTTGATTCTCGCAGGAATTTTGATATTTTTATAATATCTATAAATATTTATTTACCATACCTTGATTTATTATTTTAGAACATCTTTATACAAATTATTGAAAAATATGTTTTTTACATTCTACTGGTCATAAACATTAAAGGATCAAGAAAATTCCTGAAATTTTTAGGTCATTTTCAAATTACTCTATATCAGCTACAAATGTTCGTAGTAGAAAATTTTTAAAACTATTTCGAAGCTTACAAGATAGAGATTTCCTATATTCACAATAAAAATAAACCGCAGTTTTCAGTTAAATTATAAAGTTTATTGTTTCAAATTAATTTAAATTTTGCATGTAATTATTTAAAATTGAAAATAGACGGAAGGATCTCATTATGATTATAATATAACATAACCCCAATATACATATATGGCCCTATATATAAAATTACAATTACATAATATATAATTATAATTACACAATTATAATTACATACGTATAATTGTAGTTTCAGTTATCGAGAATCAAGAATCTTAATAGATTTTTCTTGTCTTGTCTTGATCTCGAAGGACAAATCTTGTCCTGTCTCGATTTTATCAAGAACAAGAAATTGGTAATCTTGTATTAAAAAATCAAGTCTTGTCTTGTCAAGATCTTGAAATTGTTGTTTTGCCATCCTTCATTACTTTAAAGGGGAAATTTCATTTTTCGGCCTAAAAGTAGTGCTATATCGCGAAATTTCTATTGACGAGCCTATTGTTATATGTACTTATGGTGTTATACCTAGTCAGCAAGTTGGAAATAGTACCTACATTTTGTAACACCCGCTGTGAAAGTTTGATTTTCGAGCACCGTATGGCGGGCGCAAAGTAGCTGTTTCTCAATTTTCAGAATTTTTCTACACGCGTTTTGAAAGTATATACTTTCGCTATGGTGACGTCATACTTTTTCGCACGTGTGCGCAAAGTACAGTCGGCGGCATATATGGCTCCCCAGTATGAAGTTGGCGATAATTAAATCGTATGAGAATTTCTATAGTATTTCTGTTATTACTAACTTCATACTGGGGAGCCATATATGCCGCCGACTGTACATACTTTGCGCACGCTTTTTCCTTAGACCATATATACTTATAGACACGGCCTGTGTATAGAACTCCATGGGACCAAGTGCGGCCAAGATAATATCATCTAAGTGACGTCACATGTGGGCAAAAGATAATTCAATATGGTGGAAACAAAACAAAACAACACAAACACAACAACACCAAACACAACACAACTGCCCCCGTAGACCGCACATATATATAATTTGCCCACATGTGACGTCACATAGATGATATTATCTTGGCACGCAGCCAGTTATCTTAGGCCGTGTCTATAAGTATATATGGTCTAAGGCTTTTTCACACGTACTTCTGCTGACAACCACCAGATGGAGCGGAGGTAGTCCTAATGTACCTTATGTGTAAGATTTGGATTTCAAATTTATCGTTCGAGCCTGCAGACGAACGTTCAGACACCATTTCTTTTTACCATAGCGAAAAAAGTATATACTTCCGAAACTCGTGCAGAAAGATTCTGAAATTTGGGAAACAGCTATTATGCGCCCGCCATACAGTGCTCGAAAATCAAACTTTCGCAGCGGGCGTTACAAAAAAACGTACTTTTCGGTATTTAAAGAAAAATAAACTGTTAGATGTTTTTATTCTATTGATTCGCTATCATAATATATGTATATCTATAAAAGAAGTTTTCACAATTTTTCAATTAGAAATATTTATGAAACGTAGGTACAGTAGCTATTTACCCGAGATATCTTTTTCCGAAGACGCTTTTGGTGGTGAACAAAATATGTTTGGAGCTGGATTATCAAAATCCCCTCTAAAATTACGAAGTTGGCCAACGAAAGGTTTTACAAAAAATAAATTTTTAATAATTTTTCGTGTTAAAACTTTTCGTTCTTTTGTTAATAAAATAAAATTTTTAATTCAAATTAAAATCACTCCGCTCACATACTAGCTTTTAATATGTAGAACAAGTATGCAAAGTTTCATGCAAATCGGTGCAGCAGTTCTCGAGATATCACTGCTAAGCGTCTTCGAAAAAAAAGATGTCGCTCAGGAAAATAGTTACTATCACTACATTTCTCAATATTTTTAATTGAAAAAATTGTGAAAACTTCTTTAATAGACGTATATTACGATAGAGTTTATTTTTTTTTAATTACTAAAAAATGCGTCTTTTCGTCCTTCCTAACTAGGTATAATTCTTCAATCTTACACCTTCGGTCCATAAACGTATGACTATTTTTGGAAGAAACAGTAATGAGTTATATTAAATTTATCATTTCTGTCCTCAAAATTCGCCAAGGGTAAAGTAACGTTGATTGTATATACTGGTTTAATTGAAAGCAAACTGCGATAACAAAAGTTATCGAAGAAAACTTATCTGTATCGAGAAAACAGCGTTTAAAATGTTAAGTTTAGTTGACTTTTTGAGTCCAAAAAATCAAATCCCCCCACTTAACAGACTCTAGTCAATTCGTCCTGCGCAATCCCATTTAGGATACGATAGAAAAAATAATTACTTTTTCAGAAATTCTTAGCCGATTACGGTCTAATCTGGGTTGGCGATAGCAGTGCTTCGACTAATGGAGAGTCTGGCGTTAGGTAAGTCCATTAATACGCGATCTTTTAAGACGCAAACGATCCATCGAATTGATTAGCGCTTGTCGACGAGTTTCAGTAATTACATCGAGACCTGCTATGAGCAGCTTATCGCGAGCATCGATCGGTTGAACGTAGCCGCAGGAAAGGGTGAAGTTCACGTGCATCGTAACGCAAAAGGTGGTGGGGCAAGTTTCAAGGTAAATCAATCATCGTTCTTCGTCTTAATTTCGATCGGGACTTTGATCGCGAGTTTCGAGAACAGCGTGTCGATAGTACCGTTATTTGGGACCAAATTTCTTCCAGACACCTTCGTGCATGTCCTTGAAGTTCTACAAGAATGGAATGACCGTCCAAGGAGGTCCTTTGCGTCTTTACACCGACCCAAAAACTACTTCCTTCATTCGTGATATCCTTGACGGTTACTTTCCATCGGAATTACAAGAATCTTATCCAAATGGCGTGCCTTTCAAAGTAACCACTCGATGCTACTCTCTAAAACTTAATTAGTGAATTTTTCAGTTATTCGAATAGTGAGTCATCAATTCACAACAAAAATAGTGATTTCTGCTTGAATCTACAAGTAAATTAGTGATTCCCTAAAATTACATCTAGATTTGTGAACTTTCACAATGAAATTAGTACAAATTAGTGATTCCCCGAGTGCTATGATGACTGCAAGTGGCGCTACTGAAATAACAACATATGTTTTACATGTGTGTTCTTCAATAGATTAATGTGAGAAATCATTGTTTTTTGAAAAATCAAACAACAAAATATATTTATATAGGTAAGTACATTATGAGCGTTGAAATTTCTTAATAGCTTTATGTGTGTTCGATAATTGTTTTTACTGGTCTTTATAAAAAGTACAACTGACAGTAATTAATTAATTTTTACTATCAATCTGAAAAGATCCTGTTAATCCTGTTAAAGATCCCGTTAAAACCACTTGTTAATGATATTTTTTTCATTTAAGGCTGTTTACCATCCAATACGTTTACGCGACAACTCTCCTGGCCACAATTTTTGATCGATTTTGACGAACAAGGGCTTATTTAAAAGCTGAGGGACTTTTTGTGCGGATGATCTTTTTCAAATTTTTAAAACATATTTATTTCTCGGAAAAAATCGCATCCAAAAAAAAGTATTTCGAAAAAAACTCTTTGTGAAAATTTTAAAAAGATTAATTTCACAATAAATCTTTCAACTTGCGAATAAACCCTTGTTCATCAAAATCAGTCAAGGATTGTGACCAGGAGACCAGGAAACGTATTGGGTGGTAAACAGAATGATTCATAACCTTAATCTATTGTCAACTGTACTGTCAACTGGGATTTTACGATGTTTTGTGCTGGAAGAAACATCCATACGACTCAAGGATTAGTCCAAAAAGTACTGGACAATCTTTCCAGTTGGTCAAAAACATCGGGATTTCAGTTCTCTCTATTCAAAACTGAATTTATTGTCTTCTCAAGGTCTCCCAAAACACTCCAGGAATCCCCTGAACTCGTTTTAAATAATTTAATATTGCCAAGGGCCAAACCCAGGAACATGAACATTAAATCCAATACAAACCATGGCTCTTCGCTTTGCTACAGGAGCTTTCCGTACTCCAGCCAAAACTTCAGTGTTCTTGCGGAAGGAGGCGAACCTCCATTAGAAATAAGAAAAATTGAACTTAATCTCAGATACGCACCGATATATAAAGTTCTTACAGAGGGAAATTCGTTAAACTATTCGTCAAACACAGAAACGTACGCAATTTATGAAGATAGACCATCCCTTTTTTGTCCGGCTAAAAAAAAATGTTAATCATATAATGCCAATCTACCAAAAGTGCAAAACAGGTCGCTACATCCGCTTCCTCCATGGAATCCGCCAATCATCAATGCAGATATGTCAATCTCCATTGAGACAGCAAGTAAAAGAAACACCCCGACTCAAGAATCCCTTCAACTCTATAAAAATCGGGTAGCCGAGAAGTACAACAATGGCCAAAAAATTTTCACGGATGGCTCAAAAAGAAATGGAAACACCGGATGTGCTACTGGCACCTTTGGACAGGAATTTGCAATGGGACTGCCGCAAGCGATGACAATTTTCTCTTGTGAAGTACATACAATATGGTTAGTAGTAAATATAATTGAAGAAACCAAATCTTCACCGACAATTATACCCACCTACTCAAGATCTACTCTAGAAGCCTTGAAAAGTAGGTCAAAAAATAAATAAAACTATACAGAACATTCAAGATAAATTAAAAGACTTGAAGAACAAGAAATTAGTATTACTTTTATGTGGATTCCCTCCCACCAAGGAATCCATGGTAATGAACAAGCGGATAAAGCAGCAAAGTCCACAGCGGAATCAAGTGAGACAACTGATTCTAGAAATATCCCAATCACTAATCCATAATATAAAAATGAAATAAAAAACTTTATTCTAAACAAATGGAATGATTGGTGGAATACAGGTCGGCTTACGAAACTACATGAAATAAGAGATAATGTTCATTAGAATTCCCCCAAAGTGGAAACAAGAAAAGAACAAAGCGTAATAACGAGACTCAGGGTCGATCATTCCAACCTCACACACCATACCTCAACACAAAAACTGAAATCCCATGGTGTACTTCCTGCGATAGTCAACTTAACATCGAGCATATATTAATTAATAGGGAGATGTTTGGCGTAGTTCAAAATGGTGACGCTGTAGTCAATGAAGACCTTCGTAGCCAATGGAACCTTCGATCTCACTATTTGAGATTTGAGGTTATGTTCAAATCACGCCACGTACTTACCTACCTACATTTCAGGTCTCTATTTCTAGCAGCGTCACTAAGCGGGAGAAAATTCTAGATATCTCCCTATTGTAAAGAATTTTCAGCTAAACGCGAATTTGGTAACCCCCAAAAGTCTCTAAAATCATGTGCAAATAACTCCAGTAACTGTAAAAATACTTAAAATTCTCTGAGAACAAATAAATTTTATTCTTTCATATAAGCTGTCGGATACTGTTAAAAATACTATAATAGGTTGGGGTTCTATGTAATTTACTTGTAATTGTAATTTACTTGTAAACGTATGTCACTAATAACCTCGTTGTTGAAGCAAGAATAAATAAATACAATAAAAAAAAGAAACTATCTTTCTCAATATTGAAATCATCATCACGGGTCGCTAAAGACCAGTAAAAACATTTATCGAAAACACAAAACTATTGGTCACAATTACGACATGTGTATCATGCAGTTATAAAATTTCATGTATACAGGGTGTCTCACGTAAGCTACAACATCGAATATACACGTGTCCACATGGATAATTGGAAGCGAAAAGTGAAATAAAAAGTAACAAAATTTGTCCTCGTTAACGAGTTATTAAATAAAATAGATCAGCGAATCAGGAAGCACCGAAGCGGTAGGCGGTGAGCTGCGGCCATGCTAGTCTGAAGACAAGAAGCGATAGCGTAAGGAAGCGTCGTGGACGAAAGATTGAGAGAAAGAGAGAGAGAGAGAGAGAGAAAGTCAACGAAAGAAAGGGCGAGAGAGAGAGAGAGAGAGTCAGCGCGTGCAGGCAGCGTGAAGTAGCGCCGTGTTAGGGTAGGAGGGAGCGAGAGAGAGAGATTAGATTAGATTTTTGTTGTGCGTAAGGTAGCGTCGTGAAAGAAAGGTAGAGAGAGAAAGAGTGAGAGAGGAAGAGTGAAAGTCGACACTTTTTCCTAGAAATCTCCTCCTGACCACCAGTGATGCCAGAACCGAGGACCGAGGACCGAGCCGCCGAACCCCCACTATGACCTACCGGCGTCTCCCACTTTACCTCCACGGCGCTCACACACACAGCATCCTACTCTTGTCCGTGTGCACCGCTTGCGAACGGGCACTGCACACGGACAAGAGTAGGATGCTGTGTGTGTGAGCGCCGTGGAGGTAAAGTGGGAGACGACGGTAGGTCATAGTGGGGGGTCGCCGCTTCGGTCTTCGGTCCTCGGTTCTGGCATCACTGCTGACCACTACCTTCTCACGCCTGTATACGTGCCAGAACGCTCCGCCTGTCGAAATTATCGCTTCTTATCTTCAGACTAGCATGGCCGCAGCTCACCGCCTACCGCTTCCGTGCTTCCTGATTCGCTGATCTATTTTATTTAATAACTCGTTAACGAGGACAAATTTTATTACTTTTTATTTCACTTTTCGCTTCTAATTATCCATGTGGACACGTGTATATTCGATGTTGTAGCTTACGTGAGACACCCTGTATAATCTATTCCCCTAAATAAATATATTTTGCTGTTGAATTATACTTATTGAACATTTTTGACATATTCAATTAATGAAACTCACTTTTCAATGAGTGAATATTCATTATTTCAATTAGTGCATATTAACTAATTCAATGTGTACAATTTCACTACCTACTTTAACACTTTAACGACCGCTCACACAACATGTGTGTGATGCTACCGCCGAAGGTTGTTGGCCAGTACCACTCTTTGTGTGATAATTTATGAATGTAAACAAGCGTGGATATTGCTATTGGTAAATACTGCCGGCCGCCCCTGGCGACGTTTGACTGCGTAGACGAGCGGTCGTTAAAGTGTTAATATGTGGCAACTTTCTACTAATTCGAATAGTGAATATTCACTATTAGGTAGTGGTCTACTTTGGACATTTCAGAATAGTGAATACAGGGTGTCCGCTTCTGTATAGTCAAGCGGAGGACTACATGTACACATCAATAACTTGAATCGAAATGTCTAATACCATTTTTCGAAATACGACTTAGTTAACGAATTATTAACTAACAAAAATCGGCCAATTACGGCGATTAGCAAAAGAAGGCGGTTTACTCGAGTTCGCAGCTAGGCAAGAGATGAAGCGGTAGGAGGAGCAATCCACGATAAACAACGTTACATGTCGCTGCTCACCGTAATTGGCCGATTTTTGTTAGTTAATAATTCGTTAACTAAGTCGAATTTCGACAAATGGTATTAGACATTTCGATTCAAGTCATTGATGTGTACATGTAGCCCTCCGCTTGACTACATGGAAGCGGACACCCTGTATACACTCTCAATTAGTGGTTCTTCATAAATTCAGTTTTAGATAGAAGTAATAATGATCTGAATTACGACGTAATCCATATATCCTGTATTGCGATAGGTCGAAGATCGCAGAACTGTGTTGCATACGAGCGACGTAAACGTTTTTCCCGGGCAGGGTTATCGATTAGGAAAGCAAACGTCCAATGACGGACCGTCCTCGACACGTCTCCGCAATTCTAAAATTTCATCGTGTGGGTCGTCGCGACAATGCAGCCCACGCACTAAAGAGAGTCCTTGCAGCATGGAACTTGCGGCATCTTTCGCTACGAGGTATCGACCGACAGAATAATCGTTTTGTATGTAAAATAATGAATGTCTCGAGAACGATGTATTTTCGTAGGTCTCTGAAATCAAAAAATTCTTCGGAGTCACAGTCGATCGATCTAGTGTCCTTGCGTTCACAAATTTTAGCCTCTCACAATAACGTCTGCTCGGACTCGCATCTCCAATCTCATATAAATGCAGAGCTAGCTTTGAGCAGCCGTAGAGAGAAGGTAAAAAGAACAATAATTTGATTCCTTTGAATTTTAACCTTTCATTTGACTTACTTCTTAAAAGCGAGTCCTCGCAACTAAGAACACCGAGTACGACCTATCGATGAGGGAAAGGAACGCAAAGTCCAAAAATGTGTCGAGGTTTCCCAGCGGTGGAAGAACGTATCAACGTTGTTCAAGCGACAGATCCTATTCAAGATTGTCACCTATGTAAAGATTTCTCATCCTTTTTAATTCTACATCCCTATTTAAATAACAAATTATAATCATCACGTTCATAGTCGTCCAGACAGGATCGGTGATCGATCACGAATGCGATCGAGATCGGCAAGCATATCTAATCGTCGATTTAGTGGATCAACGATATCAAAATCAAAAGTTCTGTCCGAAAATGAAGCAAACGTGTGTCTAAAGTTATCAGCTTCATCCGGAGAATCTGAAATATCAAGAAATCCTAGGATTTCGAAATCTGCTACGCATACGAAGAAACCTGCGGTAAAATTATCGAAACTTCATTTGAAAATAATTTCTTTCGACGTTTCATAAAGTAGCAAGTTGAACGTGTCTTTGTAAATACAGTAGAGTAGAGTACAGTAGAGTGTAATTTTACTCTATGGACGAGAGATATTACAAAAACAAAGGTAAATAAAATATATAAAAGAAAAAGAACAAGAAACAAAAAATAATTAAAAAAAAATAGTAACAAACAAAATTAAGAACAAAAATGGTAAAGGAAATAGAAATTATGAAGCGAGATAAAAAATAATAGTGAAAAAATGTTTAAGTATATATTATCTCTCATATTGGAGCATAAGATCAATGCTGACGAGGTTGTCGTTACCTTTCAGCCGCCTATCTTGCATCAGATCAACGAGCCGAGCGGAAGACCGGGCGAGCTACGTTTGAAAGTGAGATCATTGAATGGCGGCACCGTTTATCTTGTTCACCTATCCGTCGACGATTCTGTAGCGAGACTTTACGAACTTTTAAACAAAGCCCTGCCCACGACTTGGCACAAGGGTTACAAGATCCTCGTCAGCGGGTACGAAAACCTTTATTATTATTTTTCTTCTTTGAAATTAAGATTCTTTGGATTTTATCTTTATTATTTGGTTTAAGGTGAATTATCTACTGTATTTGAATTAAGATTTAGTTTAGTTATGATTAGCGTAAATTTTCAAGTTGTTGAGAAACGTGAAATTTGATCATTTAAAGCAATATGAACTTATAGTAAGATATAAAAATATTATGTTGCAAATCACTTTGTTAAGTTAGATGAATTCGAACCTTAACGTCTCGACGATTACTTTTTTGCCATCATCAGAAGGAAAGAAGGACAATTTTACGAGCGATTAATTCATCGCATAACATTGTACACTATAATTAAAGTAAATTTATTTTAACATTCAATATAATTTACGATGAATGTCAATTATCTTTTCAATTGACGATATCTTATCTAATTTGCAAGTAATTTGCTAATTAATCGTACGTAAAAGTTTACTTACTTCTTTCCGATAAAGACAAAAAACTAACTGCCAAAATATTTATGCTTGAATTCATTTAACTTGAAAGAGCGAATTGTAAGATAACATTTTTAAATTTTCTTTAAATTATCAAATTTCAAGTTTCTCAACGACTTGAAAGTTTACGCCAATCATAACTAAACTAAATTTCAATGATATCTTTATATTTTTCTGTTAACAGTTACTCGCCAAAACGATTGGAAGAATGGAACTTGTCCTTGAGAGAAAGCGGGATCACGCGAGACAGCGTACTTCATTTGGTGAACGATTGAACGTTACCTATTAAACTAGATTAATGTCTTTGCCAAGTGTAATTTTATTTCCTTTACGAGAACGGATAGAATGCGTGTCTCATTCGTCAATTTTGTTAGTCGCGTTGTTAGCGCTTTATGTAAGCGATTACATAAATACATTAAAAAAAGAAAAAAAAAACATGAACGTATTGAGAAGAAACTTAACGACGTATTTATATCGAGGAGAAAAAAAGGATTGAAGCTTGACGGTGTTAATTTGAAACACATTGCACACGATTTCATCAGCTTTTCAAGTTTAACAAAGAATATGACTTGCGATATGTATTTTTCGCAGGAACATGTGTCAAATATATTGACACGAGAATAGTCATTTTTTAATAGAATGTAATCGTGCCAATTAAATTGTTGAAGGATTTTTGGCTTTAAACAATTAACCGGATCTCAAGATAAATCTGAACTGTATTCTACCGTGCAGATTAACTTCGCGTTAATATTTCATTTAACAAAAAAAAATTGGTGCCACCTGAAATTATTCTCCAAGTCTTATTTTAGACGATCAAGATACTCTACGACTCGCCATCTAATGGATAAACTTTAAGCATTTATCGGTACTGCAGATTTTAGCTTTAGTTTCCTACGCTAGATCATGAATCGACCGAGAACTCAGACGGTCGATAAGATAGATCACAATGGAATGATGTTCTATACGACATGAAGCTTTTCTATAATTAAAAATGAATGTAGGTAATGGTATGCTTTAATTGCATGCGCGTGATTGTTCCTTTCCTTACGTGTTAATTAATTATACAAATAAATAATTTAATATTAAAATGAAGAAATATATTTCTACAGGCGGTTATTTAACGCCTTTGTGGACTCCAGAATTATATGGCCCAATGTACGGGAAAGGAAGTCTTGCTATCACGGAGGTTAGTTTTCATTTTCTTCAAAATTTCACGAACGATGACCAACTTTTTATTACGTCAGGCCTTGAATATTCATCAAACTAATAAATGCACTCGCATCATGGCGACATTCGTACCAAACGAGATCGTTCAATGCAAAGATCTGACAAAAAAGATTACGGACGAATTTGATGCTATTTTACTTCATATTAATGTTTCAGGTTGATTTTATTTTTTCCCAACTGTATAAAAATGTATAAACCTTTTTGTTCTCTTTCAATCTTATCCCTACTACTGACAGGTTTCTCGATCCTTTATAAAAAGTACACAAACGCCGAAAACGGTGGGACTTATGCTTATACCGCTTTATTAAATAAATATCTGAACATTATAGTCGAAGAAGTCTATTCTTCCGGAGGAGACGTGTTAAAATGTTCACGTATGTAGAAAGCTCAATGCGGCGTAATCACCCAATGATTTCTCAATTACACAATTGTACAATTAAATAGAAAACGGAATACTATCGATATGGAGAATCCAGCAGGATGAATTAATATTAAACATCATGCCAAAAGTCATAAGCTCTGCTTTACGTCTTCAAAGATCCATGGAATCTGTAGAAGAGGGTGAAGAAGTTATGGCGAAAAGTGAATATTATAAATTACTTCACGATTTGTATTTGCTATAAAACGTTTTCTTTGAATTTTCATATACAATAGTAAACGTAGTAATTTCGGCTGGAAACGTAATCTTTGGTATCATTGGAAACGAAGTATCGCGACATTACGTTCTCGCTGGTGAACCGATTTCACAATTGAAGAAAGCGAAGAAAGTTTGTCTACCCGGTGATCTGGTTTTATCTATGGACGCGTGGGAACACTGTACGCCTTGTCAATACGAATATGTAATCAAGGACTCGCATAATATAAAGGTTCGTTAATGTGCATTTATCAAGATACATACATATTTAAACAATGGCAGCATCAATTGACTATTCATTCCTATCTTGTAGATAATAAAAATACTGCGAGATGAAAAACATGAGTCGAGGCCATCGATCAGACCATTATATTCCAGTATTTCAAGTCAATGGGATCACAAAACGTTGCGACGATTCACCGAAATGTTAAACAGGAAACCTATTGATCTGGTGTTGCAAGAAAGTAGTAGTTCTGCTGAAGATACAGCTGCCAAAGTATTTATAGGTATACGATTAGTGAATTTAATGCCAGGTATAGCTATACAGGGTGTCTGGTTCCATGTAGTCAAGCGGAGGACTACATGTACACATCAATGACTTGAATCGAAATGTCTAATACCATTTTTTGAAATTCGACTTAATTAACGAATTATTAACTACAAAGATCGGTCAATTACGGCGTTTAGCAAAGGAAGGCGGTTTATTCGAACTCGCAGCTAGGCAAGAGATGAAGCGGTAGGAGGAGCAATCCACAATAAACAACGTTACATGTCGCTGCTCGCCGTGGTTGGCCGAGCTTTGTTGGTTAATAAATATTCAACTGAGACGAATTTCGGAAAATATTATTAGATTATTCGATTCAAGTCATTGATGTGTATATGTAATCCTCCGCTTGACTACATGGAACCGGACACCCTGTATGTTATGAAAAAAGTTAATCAAATATATACTATGTATCGTTGCAGTCCGAAGTTCAGTGGTGGAGGCGATTAAAAAAAAACTGAGCGCGCAATTAAGGGTTTATTTAATAAATACGGTTGCCGAGCAAGTAAACCTTACGAATTCTACTTACAAGGGTAGAACCAGGTACATAGGTCATCGTTTTTGATCAATTTTTGCACAGAGCTTTATTAGTCGAATTTATTGGACACATGTTTTCCCAGAAGTGGAAACCCTCTTTCGTTTTTGACAAACGATCTAGCCGAATAAGAGCGGCGAATCTTCCCCTACCAAATTTTGTGGCTCCGCTTTTTTCAAAAGTTCCTAACCTAAAAAAAATTTGTCTAAAATTACAGCTTTCTAGATGCGTTCACGCCAACAACTCTCCTGGTCACAATTTTTGACCGATTTTGACGAACAAAGGCTCATTCGAAAGATAAAAGATTTCTTGAGGAGATGATCTTTTCCAAAGTTTGAAATCATGCGATCTTCAGTCAGCAAAAGGATGTTTAATTATGCATATGTTGTAGTGTCATTTAGACATCGAAAAAAAAGGTTATGAAAAATTTGAAAAAGATCATCTCCTCAAGAAATCCTTTATCTTTCGAATGAGTTATCGTTCATCAAAATCGGTCAAGAATTGCGACCAGCAGAACTTCTGCCGTGAATAGCGCGTGCGAAGCGACAAACTCGTATAGCGCTCGGCAAAGATTCACGGCAGAAACTCTCCTGGCCAGAATTCTTGATCGATTTTGATGATCGTCAGATTGTTCACAGCTGAGCCAAAGCGAGACGTGCTCTACGCGTGCGTATGTGTACGGTTTGGATCAGCTGTGAAAAATCTGACGATCACACACCGTTCGTTGATCGGCTCGCGCCTTCGCTTCCGTCGCAAGACGGTGGGGTAATAGCGACAAACACATGCCCATACACCGATACGATAAATTGGCGGTTCCCCTTATTTGCCTGTAGTTCTTATTTTCTCCGCTCCCGTCGCTGAAGTCACGCGCGACTCGAGCGAAAGGTGGTGAACAGCCTTAAATGACATTTTTTGAAAACAAAACATTGTTTAAATAATTTGTAAGTACTTTCTTCGCAATATTTTGTCCTCATAACAAATATTTTTAACATAAGTACGGAAATTTGAAGCTCAATAGATTCAACTATAAAAGCCCTGTGCAAAAATTGAACAAAATTTGTGACCCACAGATCTGGTCCTTCCCTTGTTACACGTAAAACTTTACTGCTTTGTTCCATCGTTTTCATTGTGACAGATCGTTCAAGACTCTCCATTGGAGCATTTAACGGAAAAGAGACGAGTAACAATGATTTCTATAGATATTATACCCGCTAATTGCACTAATTACGAACTTGTTCACTTAGCTGACGAGTGTTACTTACTTTTACATAGGTACGTTCAATAAAATATGCACAATATCTCCCAAGTATAACGTAATAACATGCTTCGAACGTAAATGTAGTTTCTTTATTTTTTTTTTAATAATTGTTGCAGCATAATAACTCGGTTTACAGCGTCGATCTACTTCATGAATTTATACGACATGGATATGTTATTTTGTATCGCGTTTGGTTTAGAAGAATCTGAAGGCAGTGTCGAAGAAATTACGAAAAATGCTATTGTGTGTGCTTTTGAAATACTACAAGTCTTGCAAAATAAAACCGGTATAAATGGTGTGTTGATTGGTGTATCGACAGGTATTTAATATATTTAATATCTGTAACATTCCTTTTTATTATAAATCTATAAATCTTCTACTTTTTGTGCACGTGTACCAAGGAATGGTTTATTGCGGCGTGATTGGACACATTGCAAGAAGGGAATACGTAATTGCCGGCATTCCAGTAGACAAAGCTATGAGAATGATGGAGATTTCGTACAATAAGGTTCGGTTTTTTGTTTCTTTCAACATCTGCATTTCACTGCCAGCTTTAACTCATGTAATAAATATTGGCGAATTAAAGGTATCCTGCGATTATGATACCGTGATGCACAGTCATTTGTGCAGAAGCAGATTTCGATCGCGTGGCGTGAAAGATTTAAAAAGACTTGGAAAGTATCACGTTTATGAATTTCTTGGAATTCCATCGTGAGCAACTTACATAAAAATTTCCTATACAAGGTTTTCGTTGTATTAATTTCATATGTTGCAGTATACAAGAATTGCGGAAGAATATGTCTAGCGTGTACTATCGTTATCCGATCTTAGGTCGAAACCAAGAAATCGAAATTTTCAATGATATCTTGGACAATATCGGTGTGCTCGACAGAGACCACTCAGGAATGTTGATAACGGTACAAATTCTGACCCGATAAAATGTAAAATCTTTGCGAAATGAAAAAAAAAACGTATATTTTTAGGGTAACGAGAGATCCGGGAAATCTAGGCTGCTCGATGCTTTCGTCAGTTGTGCTGAAAACAGACAAATAAACGTCGTCAAACTTCCTTTACATTTTTTTTATGCCGAAAAGGAATACACCGTGATATATCATATTCTTTTACAGGCAAATTCTCAAATCTTTTCTAATGAATCTGCATTAATTGTGTTATTCAATTAATTTTTTACTACAGATATTCGATGCAGAGGATTGCAAATCCATTAAAGATCGTGAAAAAGCAGTTATGAAAAAATTAAGTGGGTCTCTCCCGTCGAGTGATTTTTGTTATTTAAATACCGTAATGAGGGTTCGCTTTGCTCTTTCGAACGATTATCGTGCAGATAGTGATTCGATACGTCATACGAAAACGATGCAAATCTTTAACACTATTTTAAATAAGGTAAGAGATGTCAGCTATAATTTAATTATCAAATAAATAAATAAATTGCTTTTTTTAGTCATAACTTCTTCAAAAATTAACTAAATGGGACATTTTTCCTAAATTTTTTGTCTTTGATTTTACTTTTCAGAAAAAAAAATACACAATAATTTTCGGATGTCAAATCCTATGAAATTTTTCAATTTTTTTATAAAAGCCGTCATTTCTTATAAAAACTTCGTTTTTATAATAAAATAAATTCAAGTATGTACATGCTTCTATGATATTTTGTACTTATTTTATAACTGAATCTAATGATATGTATATGATTCGAATTTCACGGTTAATACGATTAACACTCAATTTTTTTATACCAATTTAACAAACGACTTATTTTATTCTTATTTGGCGTTTAAATAATTTACAGATTCTATGCTTGTCTAAATTCGAAAAATCCGGACACAAAGTGGCCATCTAATTTGTTTCGTTTTTGAAAATCGGTCACTCAAGTCGTTCGCAGCTTTATTGTAATCCTCTTCTGGCGAAAACTTAACCGTTACATTCGGGCAGTTATACGCTGTGGAACCCCATGCATCGAGTTCATTAGTTAAATCGGTATAAAAAAATTGATTGTTAATCGTATTAACCGTAAAATCCTAATCATAAATCATAAGATTAGATTATTAATTAAGTATAAAATATCATAGAACCATTTACTTGGATTAATTTTATTATGAAAACAAAGTTGTTTTTGGGTAGAAAAAATAAACGATTTGGAAAGAATAAAAACATTCTCTTTTCAATGAAAGAAAGAAAAATAGAAATGTTGGCACACTCTGCGATCCTTGGTAGGTATTATCCGCAGAATAAATCGATGTTTTTTTAGGAAAAAGAAATGAAAATGGCGAATTTTGAAAAATTGGTGGTTTTTCTAAAAAATCTGAAAAAATTGTATCGAACTTGAAACCTGAAAATTTGTTTGTATTTTTTTCTGAAAAGTACATTCAAAAACAAAAAAGTAAAAAAAAAAACCTACCATTTAGTTAATTTTTTTAAAAGTTATGGCTATTTGATAAAAAGTGCCATGTTTTAGAAAAATTCGTAACTTTTCTTCGGTACGGTAAGAAAATTTGAAAAAATTCTGAAAAACGTTTTTAGTAGGGTAGAAAAAGATAACAAAATTTCAGCTAAATCGAAAGGGGTCTGGCTCAAAAGTGGCCGATTTAGCATGCAAATTACTCATATACATTTTTATACTATAGTGTGGCAAAATGTGTATTCTCTTGGACGACTTTCATTATTCTGACTCGATATCCTGGCAGTTCGTATCTCTGGCCTTGGACAATGCTAATGTGGTTGCGGTTATAAGCATTCTGAATTCTCCTGTTAACGTTACGTTTAATGTTGAGGAGAATCTTTCTAAAGACGAGAGATTAATAAAAACAAATTTACAAGGACTCGATAACCAACTGTTAACCCCATTCGCTTGTCAATTTCTTAATGTCGTTGCGATACCGAAAAGTTTGGACGTGTAAGCAGTCTATAAAACGTTTATTGATTTTAACGACACATAGATAATTAATATTAACAAATTTTTACACAGAATCTTGAAGAAATATAGCAACAATGATATAGGATGGTGCGAAGCATTTTTGAGTGTGACGTTGCAAACCGGTGGTCTCGAATTCCGAACAATGACAGCCGCCGAATTGACGCAATATAATTTTGTTTTCCCTGAGACTTTCATGATCACAAAAGTACCATCCGATTTGTTGCCGGAAGACGTGATACCCTCTTTAGAGACAAATTCTTTCCACGTTTGCATAACGAACGAAAGATACGTCGGTTTCGTCGACGCCAACTTCGACTACGATGGTAAATAAAGATTATCATTTGATTTCTTATGAAAACTCTAATATTCTATTCATTCTCAAAAATAAAATTGCTTTAGGTTTGAAGAAATCAATTTACTATAGAATGAATTCGTACGAGCAGGAATTTCTTAAATGTGCTGCGGCTGTAGGTAGATTTTTTGTACGGACTATCGTGCAAACGGTTATGTTAAATTCCACAGCAGTGCATACAGCTAAAAGCAAGTTAATTTTTCGTTAATTGCGTTCATTCAAGAATCGTAAGATTATGTTCTGTTTTTTTTTTTAGCTGTCTCGGAATTGATTAGAATACGAGTCATAGAATGTGCCTCCATTCAAAGAGGTATATTTTATATGGACGATCACTTGTACGGTTTACTCAGAAGACGAGCAACATTTTCCAACATGCACCACCTGGTCCAATGCGATTGCCTATCTTTCCGTAAGTGACATGTTATACCGATTTTCGTATTAGTATAAAAATCAAATTAAATTCTAACCATCGAAGATGACTTCTCCGTTCCAACTCTCCCGGCGTATTCTAATTGCAAGATACAGGAATTTAAGATCCCGTCCTTTCATAAAATGGTATACGATATGCTGAAACTCGATGAAAGAAACGAGTATCGACACGGAGCTTCTTTGATTTACGAAAGAGAAGCTCAAAGATGTGCGGAATGCGGTGGCGGCTCCTTTCTGAAAATATTTTCTCGATCGTCGGCACAGGTAATAGAGGGAAAGTACCACTGAAGATATATCTTTCCAATGTCTTTGTACAGTTGAACCCCGTATAACACGACATTTTTATAACACGGATCGAGAATGTGGAAAAACCCTCGTACAACACGAGTTCACTCTAGCACGATTCAAAAATGTTGGAAAAACCCCGTACAATACGTATCGTGTTGACACGCTACGACACTTAACATAAAACAAATAAATTAAACATTTCACTCTAAAAAGCATAAAAAAGGCCTAGAATTACAAGGGGAGGACCAAACTTGTAGCTCACTGCTTCTGATCAATGTTTGCACAGAACTTCTTTAGCCGACGTTACTCGACACGTGTTATGTCAAAAGTGAAAAAGGTCAGCCGTTTTTTTTTTAATTTGAGGTAAAAAATCAGAGTTCGCCGATCAAGCTGAAATTTTGCAAACACGTTGAGAATGTAAAATTAAGCGAAACGTATTTTTATTTAAAAAACTATTTTTTAAATAATTAGGATATTCTGATCTACCGTAAAAGTTAACAGCTTATTACATATCCGGTATGACTGTGCAAGCAGTGTACTCGACTGCGAAGGCTTATGGTTTTCTCTATTGGGGTTCGAGTCCATTTAGCAGTACTTCGCAATATTATCTCGTCTTTGTATCGAATTATATTTTCAACATAAGTACAGAAATTAGTAATGATAGGTATAAATTTTAGGGGGGCCTCGATTGGCAAGCTTTGATTTTTTACCTAAAAATAAAAAAAAAACGGCAGAGTGTTGCTACTTTTGGCAAAACACGAGAAGCTCCGTGCAAAAATTGAGCAAAATTGGTGACCTACGAGTCTGGTTCTCTCCTTGTTAGCCGAACAATTGGAGTTATACAGGGTGTCCGGTTCCAGGTGTCCAAGCAGAAAACTACATGTGCACATCAATGACTTGAGTCGAAAAGTCTAATGCTATTTTCTGAAATTTGGCTTGTCAGTTAAATAGTTATTAACTAACAAAGATCGGCCAATCACAGCAAGCAGAGACATGTAACGTCGTTTATTGTGGATTGCTCCTCCTACCGCTTCGTCTCTTGCCTAGCTGCGAGCTCTAGTGAATCGCCTTCCTTCGCTAATCGCCGTAATTGGCCGATCTTTGTTTATTAATAACTGGTTAACTAAGTTGAATTTCGAAAAATGGTATTAGACTTTTCGACTCAAGTCATTACTGTGTACATGTAGTTCTCCGCTTGGAAACCTGGAACTGGACACCGTGTATATCGTACATGAAGATCCTTAAGCTAAAAGCAGTATAAAATTTAAGAAAGAACTCTATAAGTGCTTAGCACCATGTAAAGAACTTTATAAAGATCTCTCAGTCAAAAGCAAGCAATCGGAGTGGCGGATTTTTTGCGAAAAGAAGAGCATGAAACTTAAGATACCGCGGAAGGAAACATTATTTAATATATAATACATTATACCTACTTCTATGAAAATTCGTCTAATAAATATATTTCTTCTAATTATAAAAATATGGTAGAGTATTTTTTTAATTTTTGAAACCTAACACTCTTTTTTGCACAAGTTCTTTGTTTCATATTACACTGCATTTTTTCAGAACGTAACAACTGTGTTACACGGTGGTCAACTGTACTTCCAAGAAATTCCTCCACGCGATCCCGCGTACAAACTTCGTTCGATCTGTCAATTTTGTGCCATGAACGGCGTCTTCAATATTTTTAAGTGTTACGTGTTATTGTTGCAAGAAACAGATACTAAATACGTCTCCAGTTACGAAGGAATTTCTTATGAGACAACCGAAACGAAGTATCCTCAAAACTCGACGTCGAACGACCGTGAGAAGAGCACACGCACCAAGAATATCTATCATGCCGTCCGTTGAAGATGAAAGTGACGAAGACGAGGAAGGTTATCCCTGCAATTTTTTTCTTATTTATGATTGAATTTTTGAAACTGTTCTCTTCGTATATTTTTCACTCGAAAAATAGAGTTTTCATCGGACGTTATCAGTGTATCAAGCAAAATAGGATTTCTATACGATAGATCCCGATCAAAGTTTTTAAGACGATCCTCTGTAACGCCGGAGGGAGTGACGGATCCCTCTCGATACATTCTTTTAAAAAAATTTACATCCATCGATTATCGTAATTGTCATTGTAATGATAAAATTAATTGTATATTTTGGCAAATGGGTCGACATTTGGAACAAATAGGTACTTATTTTTTTTATCGTATTAGGAATAGTTACGTTTTCTCATCGTTCAAACGTTTTCTCATCGTTTATGACTATATTCTTGTAGGATCTGACGAAAATATTTTAGAATTTCTTTTCGCATATAGCGCGGGATTGATCGATACCGCGGAGCCATCCTTTGCCTTAAAAATTCTCGATATTGCCGAGGAAAGAAATAATATATTTTTCAAGAAGTGTCAGCAAGAAATTAAATGTGACGAGGATCCGATCGTCAATAGGGGACTCATTTTTGTTTTAATGGGTACACGCATAACGCCATTTTATTAATAATAACTATTTACAAATTACCATTTTAGGTGACTCATACGAGAAACTTGGTAATTATTCAGAAGCTAAAAGAATGTACCTCAAAGCAGTATCCTTAAGGACTAATATGCCAAAATCAAAAATTCATATTTGTTACAAAACGATTATGGAAAGATTGCGATTACGATTCAGAGGAAAATATCCGCACTATTTTATTAACCAGAATCACGGACCTTCAGCTTACGACAAATTAGAACTGGCATCGTATCTTCGTCGACTATCTTCAATGCTCATGGTTATACTTCTATCCTCTCCGTTTGATCGATTTAAAACCCTATAAATAATTATTTAACGCGACAATAATCGTGTAGACGGATAAAGATCTTAAACTCGCAAAATTAATCGCCCTGCAAAGTCTCAGATTAGGATTTGAGAGTGCTGGAAACTTTCTGGAACAAGGCGAAATTTACCTAGCTGTTGTCAACGTTTTTCGTAATACGGGCAACCTAAATTTCATTAGATGCCTCGAGCGGCCAATGATAGAGATAATGAAGAAGAAAGTTTATTGGTGTCGCGTCGAAGAATTGACTACTACGACGAATATATTTGTAGCGATGTATGAAATTAGGTACGAGCATCAATTGAAGAATAAGCTAATGATCTTCTAATCTAATTCTAATTTAACAGAATTTTAAGAGGTGAATTTAAAGGAGCTATAGAGTTTGGTAGAAAGATATTTAGAATATCGAACACGATAAAACTCACTCACGTGAAGCTTGCTTTGCTACCGTCTTTCATAGAAATTATGGTAATTAATTGGTTAAACAATATTGATAAACGTTCACGTATTCCAGATTGACAAGTATGTTGGCAATTAGAGCACATTAAGAGTTGTTTTTCAAACATTACGTAACAGTTCTTATAGATAAGTCTACGTACTACAATAAAATTGGGGTTCTATTAGCCGACCAAGACAATTACACGTTTTTACCCAAGGATCCAACCAATAAAGTTGAAACAATGGTTAATAAATTAATAGATCATTGGACTGGTAAAAAATATGATAGTGATAGTTTCAGTACATATTAAAAAATTATGAATAGCTTACCACCTAGACTTTACAGGTTACCAAAAATTCATAAAAACACTTTTCAATTGAGATCAATTACCTTTTCCATAGGCTCTCCATTATACCATTTTTCAAAATTCTTAATTTCACCCATTTAGAAAATCATTAAAACCAAACCTAGGAGTATCAAAGATAGTTGGGAATTTACCAATAAAGTTAATAACTTAACACTTCGTCCGAATTATACATTTTTTTCATTAGATGTCACTTGTTTATTTACTAATATTCCAAAAGAGTTAATAATAATATGTATCACAGATAAATAGGGGTTAATTTTCAAAAACACTATAACAAATGAGACAGATTTTCTGATCGGGTTAAATTTAATATTACAATGGTCATATTTAAAATTCAATAATAAATTTTATTTACAATTTTTTGGTTTACCTATGGCATCCTCGATATCTCCCATCTTGGCAGAGTTAGTAACAGAATATGTCGAGGATGAAATACAGAACTTCAATTTTATTATAAATACGTAGACGATATCCTAATCTGCGACCACACAGATGAAATAGATAATATACTTAAGGGTTTTAATAATTTTCATAGACGTATCCAGTCACCATAGAGCATCCACAAAATCGTTCTATAAGTTTTTTAGATATGAAGTTATCTTGATAGAATAACATTACGTCAGCATAATGTTTGAAATACAACTCTTAATGTGCTCTAATTGCCAAAATACTTTCTAATCTTAAATATTAGAGAGCAGAAACTTAATACGTAATATAATAGTTCACTTATTTCCCACCCTATCCTGTTAATAGTTGTGGACGAAACACATTTGCGAAGCGATAGATCTCATGAACGAGCTCTATTTTTTATCGGACGAGGACACGGACAGTTCAGCGATTACCTGGTATTACGCTCTCAGCTTGGAATTTCTCCTAGACGCTGGAATCTTCTTGGAATCTTACGAATCTTGTCTTCAACATGCCGAAACGCTTGCTGGTACAGTTTTTTCCACCACATACTTCGATCGTGTCGGTCGTTCTTTTGATACCGTCCAAGTATACGATAAGAATTAAAAACAAGGTACTTGTTTACGAAACAGCTTGCAAAACGAAATGTTGCGTTTCGCGCGATCCGGAGAGTCGTTCTCGTCTTCTAACCGGTTTATGGATTTGGCAACTACGAATGTAAGTATATGATCTATATCCATTATTTAAAAGCATGCATCGAATTTTTCATCAGGGGATATATGATCGATGAAAAGTTCAAACTAACCGCTGATACTTACACGAAGAATATTAAGTATGATAACTTTTCTAACATCTTCACCTGCAGCAAGGTAATCAAAAATATTGGCTTTAAAAAATCAATCCTCGGCACTCGATAAGACCAGTTTTAATGGTAAAACGATGTCGAGTACCATTCGACATTCAATTGGTTTTACTTTAACTTACTTAAGAGCAACTTTAACTTTTTTTTTCACAACATAGTAACATAAAGTACCTACTTTGAGATAGAATGACATAACGTTTAAAATATGTCGCCTCGAACTCGACAATCGAGTGCGCAAAGTGTTAATTACATAAATCTTAATCGTTGTAGGGTTTGGAGTGCTTCCTCCTAGTGTTGGTACGTTGTATAAATCTGAAGAAAGCGAATGAATTGATCGATCTAATCGATGCCGTACACATGATAATCAAAGCCCTTGATCGAGTCTCTAGCTATGCTCCGTTCATAAAACCACGGTTTTGTTTTTTAAAATCCTACATGGATACTATTCGCGGCCGGAAATCGATGAGGATGTTCAACTTTCGCAAAGCAGAAAAATGGTCTCGTTTGCAAAACAATTTGTCTATGATCGCGTGGATCATGCAAAACAAACGGGTAATGCTTCTAAGATCGGTAGAGTCAACATATTTTTCGGTCGTTTATTACCGAATGAATATTTCGAAAATTTTGCAAGGCGGCTACAGTCAGCAATCTCGCGGAATACTGGGTAGAGAACGTCGCATACGCGGGTACCATTCACTGGCAGGATATTCATGAATTCGACTTACGTGCCTGGGCTACCATGCTGTATCCCTTACCAATTCCAAACACGTGTCTGTAACGAAAATATCTCCCTGCATGTCTCAAGTAAACGTAATTTTCTGTAATACAGTAGTTCAATTACCTTCTTATCTTGTTTTATTATGTTGTTCAATTATCAATTACCTTATTTTCTGTAAACCAACGTTCGATTATCCGAATATCGGTTAACCAATCGCAGCATCAGTAATAATCATTAGAAGATATGAAGCACAACGAGAAAATATTCCCGCGAAATTATTAATATTAAAACAAATATTCAATTTAGCAGTACAGAAAGATTAGTAAAAGAAAGGTGGTTAAAATAGGTGTATTAAACGAGTACTATGTAAAAAATCATAATTTTTCATGTGAAATTTCGCTTTAACATGAGTAGTTCGGTTATACGATTGTCGTGAACACAATTAATTCGGATAATCGTGGTTCTACTGTACTTATAGGTCGCACAGAGGAACGACTCTGTAGTAACGTTGGACATTTAGACAAAACATTCACAAAAAATATTGTAAAACTTATTTTATGTATTTCGTTAAAAAAAAAAATAAATTAAATTAAAAAAATTCGTATTTTGAATCATATTTTATTTCATTGTCGTATAATCGTATTATATTATTTTCGAAATACGTTTTTTCTTTTCATTTTATGTATATTTTTTATTTTTCTTTAACGAAATACATAAAATAACTAACAGCAAAAAGTATGTGAAGTAGGTATAATAATCTATAGAGTTCAGAGAAAAAAATGGTAAAGATTTTTGTGCGGGCGTTCCTAGACAATTTTTGTAATTACCTACATAATATTTCCATGACATCTGTCATGACGTGTTTGAAAACTCCATTCTTGAATTAAAATTCTTTTCCGTTAATTTTGTATACATTATAACTGCAACATTATGTGCAGTAGATATCTTTTAGGTAATAAAAACGTAAAATATAGCTACTAACTTACGTATTAAAAAAAAGACTGGTTCTCTTCAAGTATTTAGTATTGGGTATTCTTGAGTAACTACTGACACTAGATCAAAAAAAAACATTGTTAAACATAATAGTGAAATAGTAATAATATTTCTCCAATAGAGTGCAATTTTCAGGTTTAAACTTTTAGGTTTTGTCCAAATGTCCAACGTTACTACAGAGCCGCTCCACTGTGGGTCGTCTGGTATTGAATGGTAAACGAAATGAGTTCTAGCGAAACATGTATTTATTAAAGGCATATTATATTTTTCAGGTTCTAGAAGGTAAACATCGACGATTCCCTCGTGCGCACGATACTCCGGGAAAGCGAAGCTCCTCTCGACTCTTTCATTTCCGTAAAAGTGATCTCCGCGCTTTCGAACCTCGGTGGATACTTTTATCACGAAGCGACGTACGAAATCTTGTAGTCGGCGATCATTTTCTCAATTTTTTTCTCGTTCGCGAATATTATTATTATTATCATTATCATTAATATTATTATTAATATTATTATTATTCGTGATTAATTGCTCTATCCCGAATTTCTCCGAGTACGCCAAGAACGTTGGGAGATTTGATAATATAAAGAAGACACGTACGTAGAAAATGATAAGAATCGAAGGAGGAGAGGATAGAGAGTGATAGGAAGAAAATAATTAAGATAATTAAATAATTAAGTAAACGCAAAGACGTCCTTACGTTGTGTCTCGTGTGCCCAGCCGTATCGCGAGCAAGTTTACCCTGTATAAATAATATAACGCTATTACCATGTTACATTTACATACGTTAATATAACATACGAGTGTTTTATCGTAATGGCGTTATATTATCACGATCCATCGCTGGACGAGACAAGAGGAGAAAGATAGGAAAGAAATAGAAAAATCCTTTCAAAAACACCTACGCGTGTCTCGATCTTAACGTCAGACCCCCTACTAAAATATTTGTCATTTCGATAGGAAGACCCGCTTAAGAAAGAAAGAAACTTGATTTTTTGATTACACCTCGTAGACCCACCGAATCGAAAGTTTCGACCACAATTGTTTTCTATTTCTTGTGCTCCATAGAGACCAAGGATGTCAAAAATTGGGAAAATGGGAGAATAGAGGGATAAATAAATTTGCTTGGCGTACTCGAAAGGGTTTGTTAGGAGAAACGAAGAAAAGGGGCACGGATGCCGTGCGCGTTATTCATCGTTCTCCTAGTTTTGGCTTTTCCATTCTCGATTGGTGGGTCTCGATCGCCACTTAAATCTGTTTGTCGTTTCATTCGTGCGTATCGATCTCGTTGTCGATACGACTGCTCCTGATTCCGGTCTTGCCCGTCCACGGATAAATATCCGGACACGCTTGGCAGGTCTTCATGTACCTAACACCGGTCTTGTGCCAAAGGTTGCACACTTTCGGATTGTTACATTTCTTCGGTCGATCCTGAAAGAAAATATTATTATCTCAGTCCTTACTTTGTCTAGGAGAGTCGAAGATCCTACGAGATCTACTTACCGCGTAATTGCAGCCAAAAGGCTCGAAATTACCCATCAAAGCTAGAGGCGTTGGATTTCTAATCCACTGAATAGCCTGCCAATTTGTGACGACCCAAACATCGTCCATGGCGACGATCGTGTCGAGGAACGAGATGAAACCTTCCTTGTGATGGGGTTGAGTGAACCACGCCGCGTGATAGAAGAGACCGAAGGGTGCTCTGTTACACAAGCATGCAGAAACTTTTATGTATCGACAGGAAATCGAAGGACCATCGATCGAACCGTTTAAAATGAGACACGAAATATTTTCAAACCTGTTGGTCGTGTAATGTCTCTCGAAGTTCTTGATAAGCATCTTGTAGACTCCATCGGCAGTCGGTGGGTTACTGCAAGCGTCTCCCATGGAACACCTACCGCCGTTCAGGTCTTGCCACATTACCATAGGAACTTCCCACAAGCCGGGATAAGATCTGGTAGGACAAGGCGGTATCATGCAGTCGTGGAAGAGTTTGTAATCCAACGTGTAAGGCCAGCTGGGGGGTCTGTTCTCGTAAATCGGCATCGATGAATCGTAGGTGAAGTTCGTATCCCACAACATCTTGAACATGTTGTTTCCGCCGACCTACCAAAGAAGCGGTACGTGTGATTTAGATAAAGAAGAACAGAGATAGAGACAGAAAGAAAATACAGTCGAACCTCGTTAACTCGAATCTTTGGGGAACAGAGAATAATTCGAGTCACTGAATATTTTGAATTAGCAAGGTTCCGAGTTACAGAAGGTTTATTAATAGAACTTTGAGTATATAGAGGTCAATTCATAATACTGACCTCTACACCTCGAAATAATGCGAGTTATAGAGGTGAACTGAGATGGCTACTATACTTGAGAACACTTCGAGCTAATCTCCTATTTTTCTTCGACTCATAAGTGTTTTGCTCTAGGGGATAAATAAAAACCACATCAAAAACATAAAAATTAAAAAAGGACCAAGTTTTTGTTATATTTGTTGGGCTATTAAGTGTATTGAAATCCAACTCAATGCCATGTTGGAACAACTTTTTCGTACAGAAAACTTAAAATACAGAAAATAATATGAACTTGGCAGATTTCGTTAATGTATCACAATAGTTAAAGAGTAAAGTTATATAGGTAATTATCACCATCTGCCAAGTTCATATTATTGTTTTCCGTATTTTAAGTTTTTTGTATGAAAAAGTTGTTCCAACTTGGAATTGATTTGGATTTCTATACTTTTGGCAGTCCAACAATCACACAAAGAGAACTTGCCCCTTTCTTTAACCTTTATGTTTTTGATTCCATTTTTGTTCAGCACAAACTATTTGGAAGCGATTTCCTATTTGCGACGGCAGCCGAAAACAGACTCTCCTGGTCACAACTTTTGACTGATTTTGACAATCAAGGGCTTATTCGAAAGCTAAAAGATTCTTCCTGAGATTGTTTTTTTATATTAATTTTCAAAAATTATTTTTCCATTTTCGCCAAGTAATAAGTATTTTTATGAAAATTTGAAAAAGATCAAGCTCACCACGAATCTTTTAACTTTCGAATAAGCCTTTGATCGTAAAAACTGATCAAACTGCATACGAGGTGAACGCGTTTGAGGCGTAGCGGCTTACTGAATATACCGTTTCCCAATCTCTTAATTTTTCTATAATCTAGATATAATGTACTCCACGAGTGCCAAAATTATACGGTGCTAGCTTGATTGGAAGTGGTCTAGAGGTTTTGATTACCTTTCAGTCAGTGAGTGCCAACAGTGGCAGAAACTATTGCAGCGTACATTCTTTAAATTTTGCACAAAATACAAGAATCCGTATCTTATTTCGTGTGTAAAATTTGATCTGTGTTTTATCTGCCCGTTTCGAGAACGTGACCCGTTCACTGCCGTGCGTTTACATTCAAATTATAGAGGTTTTCGAGTTAACGAGGTTCGAGTTAGCGAGGTTTGACTGTATAACGAAGAGACCGTGAAACATTACTACAAACAAACTTACCGACAAGAACGGAGCTCTCATTCCTCTAACATCCTCCAACTTGACGCCTCCGTAAGCCGAAAGAATTTCACGCTGTCCGGCCACCTCGCGCGACCACTTTCGCTGCGAAAATTGTTCCCCGAAACTGTGCCTGTGACGAAGATTTATTATCGTCTTGTCATCGAGAGTTGTAATAGTTAACGATAGACCAAGCCCGTGTCCGAGACAAGTATGTATACATTAGGCTGGGTCAATTTTGTAAATTTTTTTTTTTTAATTTCTTAACCTGGGTTAGTTTAAAAAGTTACCTTTTAATTTATACTTTTCTATGGTGCATTTAGTTTTTACATAGCTTATGACTTTTGGGCCTCTACCGGCACTTCAATTTTTTATTAATTATTATATTTCGTAAAAATCTTGCATGCATAAAATAAATAAATAATACCCTTTTTATACAAAATAACCGGGTGATTTTAATAAAAAATGGTTGTATTATAATCTAGTAGGTATTACAAAATATTAATAGCATACATTGAAAAAGGAACTTATACATATAGAAAATATTGATATTTGAAAACTTTAACACTTGTATTGTACCTTGCTATCAAATGAAAGCATAAAAGGTCGTGATTGAATTTTAGTACGGATAATTCCATCTCTAGCCCTTTTCCAGCTACCGCTAAATAAACATTTTAGATGATTTTCGTAAACTTTCAGCTTCGGTAGAGGACTAAAAGTTATATCGAATATTTTTTTTCCTGTTTCTAATAACAAAAGGCAACTTTTTAGACATCGTCTATATTAAAATTCGAAAATTATCAAAATCGGCCCAGCCTAATATAGCTACATGTGTTAACTAATTTTTGTTTCTTGCATACAGTTAGGTCGTCTAAAAACTGAAATTAAGTTGAAGTAGACGACTCAAAAAAAATTGATTATCACATATTAACTATTTCGTGGTCGAGAATTTCATATAACCTATTGGTACCCAAGCATGTATACGTAACGAAGAAAGTATCCTCGATCTTTTAAATCTTAGATTCTCAGAACGACACGTTCGTCCCGGGCCTGGTCTTTCGTAACGCGCGAAAGCGAGAGCGTTTTATTCTCATCGACCACGTTCGATTCAATTAGTTAACCGTGTAAGAATGATCCACGTTGCCATCGGCGATCGAGGATATATAACAATAAAAGCTGGCGTTATTAGTTTCTAGCGAAATGATCGAGCAGCGATCGGAAATGATCGTTAATCGGTTTGTCTATTATACTCGTGTAAGGTATTTTGCGTCTGTTAGCGTGCCGATGATTCCAATGATCGTTGGGCAAGCGTGAATCGAATTCGAAAGCGCATTGACGTGAGAAGAAAAAAGAGACGAGTGAATTTGATGGACTCGAGATAAGAGAAATCGGTCCGTTGTTCGACGGAAATCACGGTAGTCGTTTATATATATACGTTTGTAGATGCCATCGGAGTGTCGAACCTAAAAGGGGATACTTACGAGACCGTGTGGGAGGCAATCTCATGACCGTTGGCATAGAGATTTTGAACCTGGCTGTAGTCGGTCCATTCGTGGGACACGTAGAAGGTGGCCGAGATGGGACAGCCGTTTGGATTCTTTCGTCCCTTCTCGAAGAGATCGGTGTAAAGACCCTTGTTCAAATCGTTCACGGAGTCATCGAACGTCAACAGGACGATCTGCGGAATCTCCTCCGGAAGGTAGTCACCTATTTGGGTTTAAGGATCGTGGAACGCGAAGGAGGGGGGCCCGGAGAGAAATCGTAGGAAGGTCGCGTATGTCCCGTTTTAGTTGCGATTCGTCAAGTTGAATTTTTTTTTTTCGTAGTAAAGATGGGACGATGATGCGTGACGATGAAAGAGAGAGATAGAGAGTGTGTGTATGTGTGTGTGAGAGAGAGAGAGAGAGAGAGAGAGCGAAAGGGAAAGAGAAAAGAGTTATAGTCAGTAGGCGTCATTAGTATACCGCAGAAGTATCGTACGCGACCGGTGAAACTCTTTACACGCGTGGCGAGTATCGGTGTCGTCGGCGTGCCACCTTCTCGTTGAAACGAGAAAAGAGGAAGCTGAGAAGAGGAAGAAGACGATGCACCCGATCGTTTCACCGGACGCGGACAATCGTTCCTTTCTTATTGCGCGTTTAGGGAGGAGGAACCCAACCGATCGAGGCGTAACGTCGTTTCTTTGAAAACGAAAAAATACTCTCCGGAGAATTCCCGATTGGCTCTATTTGCTTTCACGCGCTTCTCCTCGATGCGAATAGCCTTGACTCACTGTACTTGGAGAGATTTCACTATGTCGGTCACTGTAAGAGGTTCCATCGATTTGACCCTCCGTAATGCTCTTGTAGCAGTTTGAGATTAAAAGTGAAGCTTATGGAATAAGGAAAATATGTGGTGAATAAACTTTGGTTTCAACCTTCAAGTGGCTGTTATGTCCGCTCTTGAGGTATTACTGCGGTAAACCCGCGTAATCGAGCTTAAGTTCGGTCTAGGTACTCTTAATTTGTAAAGGGGTACATATCTCTACCAATTTTTAACATGATTGTCTCATATATTTAAGAGAAAATCACGGTTAAAGTCAGTACTCGTAACACGTACACCCTATACAGGGCCAATAAAATGCGCACTTTTTTTTTTTAATTTACTTTTTTTTTATGCGCATTTTATTGGCCCGGTATAGGGTCTACGTGGTACGAGTACTGACTTTAACCGTGATTTTCTCTTAAATGTATGAGACAATCGTGTTGAAAATTGGTAGAGATATGTACCGCTCTACAAATTAAGAGTACCTAGACCAAATTTAGGCTCGATTACGCGGTATCGAGTTTACCGCAGTAATACATTAACCATTTGAGGGTCAAAACGAAGTTTATAAACCTCGATATGATCCTCCAAATCCTACAAATGGAGGTTTTTAAGTGTCAAAACTCTCTGAGCACTCTCTGAGCATTTTGGTTTTTAAAGTCAAACCGAAGTTGATATCACAAAATTGTTGTACAAATTTTTACAAAAAAAAACTATTAGTTTCTCGACGAAGTAATACACAACTTTTTTATTTCCCTCATTAGTCCCTATAACATTTTTAAAAAATCGGTTCGATTTGACGACCATAAAATTACAAAATTCAAATCGATTTTTGGTAAAAACCATTAGGCTATCGAAGATAATATTGCAAGGTATCTCCAAACTTACCACCCTCTAACAGATTTTTTTAACTAATTTGGAAATTCCAGGATTATATGTCGTGACCTCCCCTTGTTCGATACAAAACCGGTAGTGAGACTTTTAATAATTTATCGTGACGCTACTAACCTCGATCGACGAAATTCCTCCAAATTAGCGCGAATATTTTTTCTTAATAAAAAGAAAACTAGCTAACGAAGAGTGATCGTAAGCGATAAACATAGATGCATATAGAAAGATAAAGAGGATGATGAGCGCAGCGTCAAGCTCGAATGACGATAGCCACGCGCCATATGACACGGTTACGTGATTCTTTAGCCTTTCTTGTTAAGCCACACAGATGTCCGTTGAAAGGACAACGAAGATTCTTTTCTTCTTAGCGTGAGACTTACGAGACCGTGTGAGACGCCATTTCGTGGCCGTCGGCGTAAAGATTCTGCACCTGGCTATAATCTGTCCACTCGTGCGAGACATAGAACGTCGCCGTGATCGGACAGCCGTTCGGATTCTTACGGCCGTTTTCGAACAAATCACCGTACAGCGGTTTGTTAAGATCATTAACGGCGTCATCGAACGTTAGAAGGACGATCTGCGGTGTCTCCTCGGCCGGGATTCCTCCTGAATAGACGATTCATCGTACATGTACAACCCAATACGATTTCAATTCCATTCCTCGCACCTTTTTTTTTCCTTTTTCCCTTTTTTGTGAGCGACCCCGATCGGAAGAAGACGATCCGGATGGATTTCTATTCCGTTCGATCGAATTACTCGATGCTCGCGTTATTTCATCGCCGAGTCTAATACTTTCAACGCGTTTTTATTTAGAACGGGCCGTTAACGAGATAAAAACGCGTGTGTTGTCAGTGTTGCAGATCGATCGGTCAATTTTACGTAATTTCCTTCCAAGTCGCGAAACAAATTCCTCCTCTTAAAAAGACAACTGTTTATATAGTTTAAGTATAAGTTTTTGTATTATTTTTCATTTGATTATTTGAATAACCTCAGCTGTTGAAACGACCTAAAATAAACGCAATGAAAAAAAAAAAATTCCTCGAATATGTTACCTTAACTTTAATATTCCCGTATAATTTAATCGTCCGGCTAGCGCTCGAAAAAAAAACAACACGCCGATTCGTTCTTGAAGATGATCTTCCGTTCGATCGTGCACGCCTGTGGTTTTCGAAGAACCATTAGGCAATTACGTAATGTCACCCGAAAGCGATAAAAAATACGTGTGCATATATTAGTCTTGCGATGCTTCGTAAAACTTCAGCTCACGCTGTCCAATTAAACGCCAAACGTTGAATAGATAATTTTTCGTTGGAAGTGATCCAACAAATTAATTCGTTGGAATCGACCCAGAAAGTAAGATCATGTACCGATACGAGCTAAGTCATTCGAGCTAAGAGATCCACGGAGATCGTTGGCACTTTGCTTTCATCCGGGAGCGAAGGAAAAAAAATCGATCGCTCTCGCGGAAAGCTTTCGATTTCGAAGGGCATCGCTCGTGCCATAAGTCGTGCGATACGCCGGCCGGTCTATGTATGTAAACACGTACGTACAAAGCGGATCTGTTTCACTTTCGAACGCACTATATAACGAGTATATGTAACGTTAGAATCGGAGAAAGTCATGGCGACCGCTAAACCGATCGTCAAACTTAACATTCGTAGCGCGACGACTTACGTCATTGCCGGTCGACGTTCCTTCGTATCGGAAAGCCAACGCGATTTAAGCCCTCTCGACTCGTTCTATAAATTTACTATCGCTATAAGAAATGTCTCAATTGTGATCAATGTATCAATTGGAGAGCTTAGTGGATGTTAACATGTTAACCTTTGAGTACTGACGTGGCTTAGCCAGGTCATTTATTATATACTAATTAACAATATTATTTATTTAGAATATGTTCCAACTGTTATTTATGTACTAAGAAAACATACAAAAAAACAACATTTCTAATCTTTAAAGCTGACAAAATAAGATTCAAATTTGTTCACCCGCCGTCTGTAAGACACCCACGTCAGTAGTTAAAGGTTAACTAACAATTTTGTGAATTTGAGAAAATACGTTCTATATTTAAAACAGACCATAAGATGTTCTTCCACCCAGAAATCTCCTTTTTTTTAAATGTCACTTAACATTTGGACTTAACATATTCATTCACTAAGCTCTTCAATCGTGAACTTGTACTCGATTATGTTCCCACAAATAATAAACTTAAGAACAAAGACAAGTTATGAAATAAGACAAGAACATTTTTTCTGTCTAGTTAGGAAATATCATAGCTAGTCTTTGTTCTAAAGTTTATTAATTGTACATAATCGAGTACAAGTTCACAATTGGTACATTGACCACAATTCGGACATTTACATCCTCATCGTTCGCAAGAAGGAAGATCGGAGAATAAGAAATCATGAGCAAAAAAACGTTGACAATCTTTTCAGAGAGTTAAAAGCAAAAAAAAATAGTTTTAAAAAAAAAGTTGTGCATCCCATTCGACTGAATAATATGAAATTCGTATAGATTCATTCGCCTACTCTTTTGCGATCGATAAGAAAAGGTCAGAAAACAAGAAGAATACCTATTCGATCGTAAAGTACAATCGGTATTTTACCAGTAAAGAACTATCAAAGATAAGGACGAAAGTGGGCGTACCTGGAATGTCGGAACCTCCGCAGCTGCAATCCGGAAGTAGACAGACATCCCTTCGGCATTTCGCTGCAGGCTTGTCTACCTGAGGAGTCGGATAAATTGGGGCTGGCCTAACCGGTGGGTATCTGTAGATATCGACGAATTCTTGTGCCTTCGATACGATCTCCGTCGATGGTTTCAAGGTGGGTCGCGATCGACTGAAAATATCCATTCACAAAGTGTGGTATAATTGTGTGTAAATATGTACACAGTTATATCTTCGAAATATTTATAAAAATGATAAATTAATGATTAGTTCATATCAGAAGTTTAATTTTTCTTAATTTTCTTCAGCCATGGAAAAAAATTCGGTCCGTAGAGGGTTTAATATCGTTCAAAATCTAACGAACATGCTTCTTTCCTTTCCCTAAGCCTCCAGCAGGCCGCAAACAAAATATATATCGGACCCCATTTATATAATTTTTTTTTTTTTTTTGGTTTTGGCAACTTAGGCCAATAACCAGAGGAGTGTTTGTTATCAACTAATAAGATTTTTGTATGATTTCATTTCATGAAATAAAAAAAATGCCATACCTAATGAAACAACATAATTTTGACATTCTGATAATAAATAAATTGTTACAAAATAAATATATAAATTTTCACAAGCGATTGAGTCTGAGCCCCTCCGAATTGCAGGCCCTAATCATTTGCCTTATTTGTCTTTTAAGTAATTCCGTCGTGTGTGTACAATAATAATTTCCAAATCGAACGCGCAACTTTTTCCACATGGCAGGACGCAATATCCTCCAAGAGTTTCTACTTTGTTATTTTCACGGTATGCAATTGCGCCGATACTTCAAAGTGTAAGTAACGTATGTACGATCTCGCGACGTTACTTTCATTATCGAGGCAAAGGAGAGAAGCGCGCCGCTAACGAACGCCGCTTTCGTAATCCAATTTCACTACTCGCTAAAAAATTCTATTCTTAACGTAACAAATTAACGGGCTATAGTTGATTCATTAAAAAAAATAATAAGAATACCTAATATCAATGATAATTAATAACAAACAATCGATCAACTTACGGTGGCGCGGTGCCGCGGTTTACTTGTTGCGGGCGTCCTCGGCTGAAACAATGAGAGAAAATTAAGGAGAGAAAAACCAAAAGATTTGGATTTGATCGTTAAAACGGGAAGGACAATGTTGTTTGCAGTCAATGGAGAAAGCGAGTAAGAGGGAGAAGTCCGTTCTGCGGAGGCTATTATACCGAAGAGCGAAATCGGGTCTCGGCCGACGGCCCTTTGAGACGCTTCGCCACGCGTCTTCAACGATCCAGATCAAGTTTGGATCCATTCGATAGAGGGGCGTGACAAAACAACGGTTCTGGGATCTCCGGTCTAATTAGTGGGTTTTTTTAGCATAGATACCCGAGTTGAAATTTTAACCTTAGTCTGACCCTACAAAGCCTATTTTCCATTGTTGTTTCTATATGCCGTTTGAATTAAGATTCACTTTTACTCTACGAGATACTGTGGTAGACTTACAAATTAGTAGGTTCAGTCAATGCTGTGGTAGACTTAGTAGGTTGAAATCGAAGTTTAGACAAATGTAGGTTTGTAAGTGCCAAACGAAGTTTAGAAATCTTGCTAAGTATCTATTCGCACTCTTCGAGCAATTTGTAGGGTCAAAACGAAGCTTATAAATTTCGGTTTGACCCTAAAATGGTTAAAAACGAACATAACTGTCAATTGGAGGTTGAAACCGAAGTTTATTCACCATATATTTTTTCTATTCCATTAACTTAACTTTTAATCCCAAACTCCTAAGAGAGCATTTGGGAAGGGTCAAATCGTGGTTAAAATTGACATATGCACGTACCTTGACACGCCGACGGTATAAGGTCTGCTACTGGTTGTCGGTGTTTGCGTGCTGGTTGTCAACGGGACAAAAGTGTCGACTATAGCATTTGGTGTCGTTACGTGGACCACTGGATGGCTCAGCACGTTTGTCCTGTATGAGGAAAGATGACGAGTGTCATGTTTAATGAGCAAGATCGATCGATAAGCCGGGAACTCACGAAGAATCGCTTTTTCCTTTTATCATTTGAAGGCTTCGACTAATGAGTCGACGACACGACTATTTATAATACTGATTAGATCGATAACCTCGAGGATATACGCGTATGGGACTTTAACCCGTGAGAAAAAAGCTCGACGATTCGTTTACGCGTAATTTTTGTACGAGTACGTAGACATATTTTGAAAAAAAGGCAAATCATTTGATTCTTACCTTAACGGTGACTGCCCTTCTGTGATCCTGAACTTATTTTTATTAAGCTGAGCCTGGTTCTCGTAGATATCGTAGTCGTGGCCCGTGACATCGTGATTCAAGTTGTACCTTTCCGCATCGTTCACACTAACTTTCTTCGATTTTTGCGGATATTGTTTCGTGCTAACCTCGCTAATTTTCACGTTTGGCTGTTGCAGCGGAACCGTTTGATTCACCGTGTATTGATTGTAATCTAAGCGAGAAAAGTCACGGTCATTGAGAAAAGGAATGTCTGAACGATAATGTCAAGGAAGGGTCCGTGAATATTGACGATGAAACGTTGTCGTTCTAACGATTTAAAAATTAAAACCAATGACATTTTCCACGTCTAAAAAATAAGGTTCTTTGAAATAATAAAAACGAATGATACGAACCATCGTCGGAATAGATGGAGACATCGTCGTCGTAAATCGTGTAATAAGGATAAGTTTGATCGGGATCGTTGTAATACGTGTCTGAAAGAATCGGTGCTGCGGTAGACGCCAATGTTTTAGCGATCCTGGGGGATTCCGTGGTAGGTACCTGCGTCCTACAACACACGTTTCGAAACGACGCTTTAAAGTTTTTATCCGAAAGTGAGAATTTTTATTACTCGTGGATAGGGTCTTTTTCGATAAATTCATTAATTTATAAAACCGGTTTTTGATACTTCCATTAATATATACAATTTAATTAATTTTTTGCTAGCACGAACATTTTGAGGCAACTAGAAAAAGAACAAAAAACTTAGATTTATTATCTTACGCCCTGAAAACGATAAAACCATATCCAATAGTGAGTGAAAGAGTATTTTCTATTTCGGGTAATTTTGTTTCTAAAATAAGCACAAAATGAAGTAATCCGGAAGTTAAATACAGGCAGAGTAGGTATACAGTCAAACCTGTTTTTGTGCGAGGGATAACGACCGCATGAGAGACAACGTACAAAAAAAAAAAATATTCCGAAACTTCATAAGTAGTTAATAAAACTATTGTTCGCAATACATTTTTTGAACAAATTTTTAAAATACCTACCGCAAAAAAATCGCACAAAAAAAGACCGCATAAAAACAGGTTTGAGTGTATTTATACATTTCGAGAAACAAAATATCCACTGTAGAAACAAAATTGGCTGAAATAGGAAATACTCTTTCACTAGTTACTGGACTTGGTTTCGTCGTTTTCAATGCATCAAGTGATAAATCTAAATTTTTGTCGAAAATTCGGTTTTTAATTTTTGCACATTTGATATTATTTTACTTTGTTATATTATAGTATTTCCATAAATCTTAAATAAACTGAACAATTTTTAAATAATTATAAATATTTTTTACTGTGCCTATTATATTATTTTTTTTTAAGTGCGAAAACCGGTTTTGCCTCTTTTTTTGGAATATTGGAATTCGAAAACCGGTTTTTTCAAAAGTCGGTTTTTGTACAAACAGGAAAGTCAAGAATCGAAAAAAATTGTCGAACGTAAGAAACACGTGATCGGCCTCAAGCCAAAGAAAAATCACGGTCACGATAACTATTAACCCGTATACGAGGATCGATTAATATAAAGCGTTGCTTCTACGATACCTGTAATGAGATTCCGCTTGAACGCGCGCGTTCACCAGGCTCTCCTTCTCTCTTTCCTGCGATTAACGGTAAAGAAAAAAATTACTCGGTCAAACCTCCTGGATCTTTCATTCTCCTTCTTTCATTTCCGGAGACGTAATACTCACGGATATGACGTTTCTACGAAGTCCGTCGCGGTCGCGTTGCACTTGTCCGATCGTCGAAGGTTGTCCTCTGTAGACTCGTTGCTGTCTGTCGCTCTCGATCTCGGTAGCCGGTTCGTAATCGTTCTCGTGATAATTCCTAGGCTGCTGTCGCTGACGGAATTGCCGTTCCGTGGTTTGAGGTGCCGGTGTAGCCGTCGACGTGATTAGTACAGGCTGCCTTTGAATCGGTCGTTGCTGAGGTTGAGCTTGCTGCTGTTGTCGTTCCAGGGATTCGATTTTCGTGGACCTGCGATTCGTTTGTTCGATAATTTCGTAAAAGAAAAGAGATCTTTGCGTGTCGATCGAAATCGTTGAATTTTATGACGTTTTTTTTAATTATAAAACGTTATAAATTTCTCTCGATCGCTATCGTTGACACCCGGAACAAGCCAGGACGAGGAGAGGGTTTTACTCGGTAGAAATTGAGAAATCCAATCCCCCTCCGGTTACTTCTATACAATACTTTAATGAATGCCCACTGACTTCTCGTTGCTTAACTCGTTGCACAACGGGACACTTGGTTCTTGCCGACTACGGCCGGCACGCTTACGCGAGAGAGTAAGAAAAACGAAATTCAGACGAGGAGCATGCTACGATCAAAAGAAAGAAAGGATCGATCGAGCGATCATGGAAAAAGAAAGCGAAAGTCAACAGATTTGATACTATATACATTCCATTTCTAATATTAAATCACTCTTTCGAAATCTTTTAATTTTAAAGAAACGATTTCACGTTCGTGCCAGTAAATCAAAACTTTTGACCCGGTCAGCCGTGCACGAAGTCACGTTTATTCGTAACTCGAATGGAATGTTAGTGGAAAAACATGAAAACCCATAGCAGCCTTGGCTAGACGAGATTCGCTTGGAAAGAACTCGAAAGCCTTGTTCGACCCACGTGTCATAGTACCAGTCGTTTAGGCACGCAAGTTAGGAGAACGTGCGGCGGGCGAGAAAGGAAAGAAGGAGCGAGGGCCGAGGTGAGTCGATTGGGAAGGTTCGAACAGGGCAGACAGAGCAGGAATAATCGAATCGCGAATCGTTCTATCTCGAAGTTGTTTTCCTTTCTCCGGTCTCCCTCCTCCGATCCGTACTACTCTTTTTCCCTCCTTCTTTTCGTCTCTACCTCGCTAACCGAACTCTTTCACCTTCTTCTTTTTATACTGCCCCGTCCCCTACTCTTCGTTCCACCGCGAAAGAACGTGAGTGAAGTACAAAACAAACAGAATTAACCTGATTTCTAGGGGTATGCGAGTACTCGAATTTTCGAGTCGAGCACTTGAATTTTTCGAGCTACTCGAATCGTTGAACTGTTTGAAAAAAAATTTGAACTACTCGAAAACTTTGAAAAGATCAAATATTAGAATTATCCAAATACATTCGAGTCACTCGAATATGTTCAAGCTACTCGAATGTTTTCAAACTACTCGCATAGCTTCGAATTACTCAAATATTTTTAAATTGCCCGAAAACATTTGAGTATTCGCGTACTTATTAATTTTCTGTCAAATGTCACTCTTATTTCAAAGGGAAAATATTTTTGTGTCTGATTCCACAATCCGACACAAAAATTGTTAAGTGAGCGAAAACGTATCTGGGCCGTTTCCCTACTTTAGCTAGGCTACCAAAAAGTTTATTGGGAATATCCGCTACTCAAGTGCCCAGCGAGCGTTTATGTTCAACGGCTGGAAATATTGTTAGTGCAAATCGCACTACATTATTAACGGACCACTTTGAAGAAATGTTTCCTACATGAAAATATAAACATTATATAAACTTCGCATTAATGTTTAACATATTTTACCATTGAAATAAAAGTGACATTTGACAGCAAATTCATAAGTACACGAATATTCAAATGTTTTCGAACAACTTGAAAATATTAGTGTAATTCGAACCCTTTGCGAGTAGTTCGAAAATATTCAAGTGCTTGAATTGGCTCGAGGAAGCGAACCGAAGTGATTTCGTAATCTCATCGAAAAATCGGATCTCGAAGCATGGACGGACGTCCGTCTAGAAAGTCACGATCGATCACCCTATCCTAACCCCACTACCGATCATTTTACCACGCTACCACGCGTGGGAAAGGTATCGGATTATTCGATTATCCGGCGATCACGCGTTATCGTAATTACTCGTAATTAAGCATAGATACATATGATCGCGGATCTACGATAGTCGATAGGCTATCTCGATGCGGTGGGAAAGCTCTCGATCGCACGAATTAATGATGTTACACGATGACGTCATACGACGCTGTCTCAATTACCTGGTTGCGTGCTCGATTACTTCGAGTAATCAACTTGAGTACAATAAACCACAATTAAAAATTACAACAACGAAGTTACGTGAAGAAACAGTTGTGAAAAAGTAGTAGGTAGGTACGTGATAAGATATAAAGTACCTATAAGTACGACGTACTTCGAGTTTTACGATTCATTGATCGTTCATTACACTATTTTTATTAAACCCTTTCACGGTCCCTTTCTTCATAAGTTGTTTTATTACCAATTAGAATATACGACTTGAGTGAACACCACATAAAAACGAAATTTATTAATAAGTAACTCTCGGTCGAATTAATTTTATTACAATTCACTTGAACATTGACGTGACATAAATACTAGAGGTCGCAAATCGAGATCCCAACTCTCGAAAATACCGGGATACCGGATGAAAATGACAATTTTTGAATCCCGGAATCAGAATAATGAAAATCGCGATTTTCGGTATTAGTAAAATAAAAAATAGAACCGTCATTTTGATTACAAAATACCTATTGATGTGTACTTTTTTGTGGGATGTTGACAGTCTGACGTGCGAAATTTATGTTTTTATAAAGTTTAAATTATAGATAGTGCTATTAAAGATACTTTTTAGTACCTACTGAAGTGGAACTGAAACTTTTGTATGTTTATAATGCTAATAATATTGCGATTTTATATGGCTTTTCATTTGTTTACTTTTCCTTACAATGAAGAAATTTTGAACTTTTTTTAAATGTCGAAAACATCGAAAATACCGGAAAACTGGTATTGAAATAATATTAATACCGAAAATACCGGTTTTGGAGAAAGGACTCGGTATTGCAATCGCTAGTAGATACCTACTAATCGCTGAAATATTGATCTTTTCGAAGGTAAAACCTTTTAAGGTTGCACATTGATCTTACCTCTCCAAGAGCGGATCCTCGCCGATGTCCTTAACTGCTGAGCCACTTTCAGGACAGCCTACGTTACGCGGCCAGTCGCACGTCTGCAATTCGTGACTGCGAACATAAGTTAGGTCATGGTTTAATGAAAAAAAAAAAAAAAACATATTTTTAACGACGAACTTAACGAGAATTTATCCGAATAATTCCAAGTCATAATTAGCATCATTAGTCCCTAATCTGATATCGTGTTACCGTTAAGAACCTCTGTGCGAACGTGTACGTGCGTAATCGCTTGTGCGGGTGTGTTAGCATATGCGCGTAGGTTCGAATATACCGTGTGCCGTATTGGACGAGGTGTGGCAGATCGATTTTTTCCAGGGTTACACTTATACGTACGACCCCCTTTTACCGTGCAAAACCAGACGACCGGATTGAAAGTGCTCCAGGGTCGGCTTTACGAGCGCCGATCGCCCGTAGTACTTACTTACTCGCTCGAAATCGACTCGTTATAAATATTTCAACCTCGAGGATACCCGGCAACCTTAACGAATCAAATCCGCCCTTACATCCTGACTCTACTTCGATCCCAATAAAAAGGACGAGAGTGCAAGCGATGAAATCGCGAAGCTTGGTAAAAAAATCGAAATCAACGCGAGCCGTAAGAATAATCGAGCGAGACGGATGTTAAATGTCAAGGCTTCGCACTCAAGAATGGCATTGCAATTCCTTGTTAATCTTTCGAAGGAAAAATATCACTTCTTCCCGCTCGTCGGCTTTTCGTACTAACCTGCACGATCTTTTTCTCTTTAGAATCTTGATCGCGTGATACCACGTGCTTTTACGCAAGAGAATCGAGTTTTCAATCCTGAATACGAGAGAGACGAGGGATCTTTAGGTACGCTTCGCTGTGATAAAGATATTATCTCGCTAGTCTATCCGATTTCACGCTGAAAATCGACCTTGATACCTGTCATCGTACCGTGAAATTATATTTCTCGTTTTTATCATACTTTTAGATCATCGATTTGAAATCTAAATAACCGAACGATAAAACAGGCCTACAGAAAAAAAATTTTTGTTTGGTGCCTGTGATTATAGAACTGATTGTAGCTATTTTTTGGGCGCTGAATCTAAATATGAAATCAGTTTTTCTCTATCTGCTCTACTTTTTTAGATCAGTGTTTCTTTTTTAACGTGCAGTTCTTAATTATATATACAAGGATTGGTTCCTGAATATTTGCCCTGTTGTCAGTCTGCCGTCCAGTTAATTCCAGAAAAATCCACCAGATGGAAAGAATGAAAATCATGAATGTCACGGAAAAGAAGCTTCTGAAGTGTCCAGTGATTAGTTTGTTTCATCGATGACTTTTTCCTCTATCTTTGCATATAATAATAAAAATTTCGTGTTTAGTTTTTTTTATTTGATCGATGGATTTAACTTAAAATAGTGTAACGTATATTTCAGAAAAATGTTATATCTTAGAAATTTGAGCTCCTAAGCAAAAACTAATACCACAGTTGAATGCAAGGCATCAAATTCATATGAAATCAGCTCCAAATACTCTGTCACCGAAACAGCTGTTAGCCTGTGTAATTAAGGAGCTTAGTGGGTGAACATGTGAAGTGAGATTTTTGGAAAAATCTTATGGTGAGCTTTAAATATGAAACGTTCAGTGATTCTGCCAAGTCTTTTAATAAAGCGGTTTTTTATGGAAGAAACTAACATAATAACAAAGCATAGCATGGCATTCTAGCAACTTTACAGTTGATTTTTTCAAATTGACTAAATTGTTACTTATCATGTTCACAGACTAAGCTCTTCAATTATATTTCTAGAAATATCAGACAAATTTCATCGACTTCGACATTAAAGGTTCGGAATGAACGATTTTTGGTGCAATTCACAGTGGGAATTCATTAACTTCCTGGTCTCCCCATCCCATTGGCGGCACTGTTCAGATTACGACGGTATCTCGTTAAGGTTCAGATCGAGAGCGTCGAACGGACACGTTACTATACACCGGAATGGTCAATCGGCAAAAGTGGCGTTCGCACGGGACACGTTGGCACGCGAAATTCATTATAAACGAACTTTGTACGCTAGCCGGCTTGCAAAGATAAAAACACGTTGTAAACGCACGGCTTGATACAACTTCATAAGGCGTAATTACATCGCGATCATTGATCTCAGTTCGGCTACCTGTGTGATTTAAAAACAAATCCTTTGAATTCATTCCAAATTATCTTAATAACTCTAAGAATGATACTTAAATTTTTTTATTTTTTCGCAATGGCTGTCGTCGCCACGAGGACATCGATATTTATCAAAAGTAAGTAAAAATAGAAATTAGAAAGCAATTCCTATTGCGAGAAGCCGCGATAAAAAGTAAAGATTTCGTAGCACGCGTTCCGTGAGAGCTCGAGATCCAACGAATCTTGCTTTTGTCGAACAAGAATACCGTTCATTCTGTTCGTTTAACCTATTCCTGGTTTTATATCGAGTCTAACTCGACACTTCTTATGCTTGTGAGTCATTATTTTCCGAAATAAATTTTATAAAAGACAATTGTGACGAAATGTGAACCATATATACAGCATTTGGCACCCAATGTACAACAGCAAAAATCCCATTAATGAATCAAATGGTAATTTTGAAACTTGATGCAATATAATTGAAAAAAAAAAATTTCTTATAAATATTTGTCTGAATTAAAAACTGCATGGCAAGTTAGAAAGTCGATAAATAATAGTTATAAATTGTTAGCACCAGTACGTTAAAAGGTGCGCCTCTACTGATCTAGTCCATATATGTATATAAAATTTAAATTAAAATGTTGAAAAACTCCCGGCACATAAAACGATCCCTTAAAAAATAAAGTTTTAAATTATTGTTGACCCTTAAATCCGTCGAAGGACAGCTAAGTAAACAAAATACGGAGTTAACTGTTGGGGGACTTAGAGTTCCCCCGGCCACATTTAAGGGTCAACGATAATTTAAAACTATTATTTTTTACCTTTTAAGAGATCGTTTTATGTGTCGGTTTTTTTTGTAATTTTTAATTCAAGTTTTATTTTACTTTGTCTATGAAATCCCGTACGCATTTCGGAAAAGAACTCATCACTTTTAAACAGCTGGACAAATTTTCATCAAATGCAGCTGAGAACCATTCCGATTAAATTAGCTTCCAATTTAAAAAAGCCGCATTGAATTCGGTCCATCCATTTAGGAGCTATGATGCCACAGACAGACACACAGACAGACATAGCCGTCAAACTTACAACATTCCTCGTTTTTCGACGTCGGGGGTTAGAAATCACAGAGAGGTTTATTATTCATTTTGCGATGACGATACATATAACGAATTAATGTGTAGGTATTACTTGTAATGAAATGTCTAAAGTAACGCGGACCTCAAAGAGTTAATATAGGTGGGTACCAACTCTCGCTAAGACATCAATTCACGGCCATATTAGCCTAGTTCATCGCAAACTCTTCGCGAGAGTTCACCTGTCACTCCGGGGAGCAGTCGTGATTCTCGCGGACGTTGGCCTTCTACGATTATGTACTTATGGAATAGGTATGCGACATTATAAGCGTACAAGCGAAGAGAACGAAGATACGGAGCGGTCTCGCAACATTTTCCTTTCACCGAATCGGTCACCTTTTCACACCTTCCCAAGTGATCGGTTCTATTCTATCTAACATGTGGAATTCTTTCGAAAATATCGATTACGATAAATTCCATGAATCTCGAACGATTGATCAGCATTCGTACAAACCTGTACATCAAACCACCCGTGCAGGATTCGAGCAAAGCACCTCCGAAGACGCAGACATAGTACTGCGTGCAGTCTCGAGGATGAGGATAGTAACCAAATTCTTCGGGACATTCGAACTCCAAAGCCGCATCGTTTCTACTGGCCCTCGCACTTCTCGGTGTGTTTCGTTGACAATCTGCGATAGAAAGTAAAGTTAGTACAAGTTTAAATCGATTTTCTTGTTTCTAATCTCTAATTATGAAATTTCCGTCGAAATAATTCTTATTTACGGCATAGCTCGTAAGGAAAACGCATTGAGGAAAGACCGTCGAAGGTTTTTCGTAGTCAACGACCCACAGAAAACGTTGCAAAACTATTGTACTTTTCAAGAAAGTTCTTCGTACACGCTCGGCTGAGTTGAAGTCTCTTCGAGCGTCGACGTGGCTAGAATGGACATTAATTTCACGGGAAACTATAATTACTGAGAAGGAGACTGCCTTAAGAGCGAATTAGCCGCACATTGCCCGGCATTAAAACAATACTCGTTAATACGGAGGACTCGACGCGTATGGTTACGAATTGATCGTTCAATTTTACGCGCTGGCGCCGATTGCACGCTATTTCTAGCTAGACACCGTATTTGGATGTTAGTCGGTAATACCAGCATTTCCACGCTGATTTAACGAGTAGACTCGCGAGAATTAAAAGATAGATATACAGGGTGATAAAAAAAGGGTCCGTAATTGGAAGGGCTTATAGTATTCACCGAGAGGAGTAAAAAATATCTAATGGACATGGGTCCTAAAATCAACCCTTTCGCTGTAAATTAACTTTTATTATTAATGAGTGTTCGTTACCGTGAGTCTCTTGGTCACATGTTGAATGTAAACAGAAGAATTTGCTTAGAAATACACTAGTTCTAAGTTGTCAATGTACGTTCATTATGAAAATAACCAAAAACTATTACTAAAATCAACAAAAATTACTTCGATGACGCAAAACGATCACTTACAGTATCGAACACTCATTAATAATTAAAGTTAATTTACAGCGAAAAAGAGTTGATTGTAGGACCCATGTCTATTAGAGATTTTTTATTCCTCTCGGTGAGTACTATAAGCCTTTCAAGTTACAGACGCTTTTTTTTATCACCCTGTATACATTCGTTATTATACGTTTTACTCTGCTTCCTGTATGTTTAAGAAGTCTACCGCCGGACACGTTTGACATGAATTATTCGAGGAACTGTAACGAATAGTGTAATGTATAGGTAGGAAAAAAGTGGTCTCCACCCTCTCGATAATTTCTTACGAGGACTAGATTATCCCAAGACGGTGCACGAGCCATAGAAGTATAGCGGTATCGCTTGTCGCATATTGAAACGCGAACGGCATACTCGATGTCTTGCGCAAGAGAAAAGTAAGCGGATTTTTGGTCGACCTTGCGCATACGTTATACGCCTGGTGCTGGTCTATGCGTATCGAAGTTGTACGGGTTGCTTGATACGTGCGATGCATCGACACGCATGCCGATCTAGTATCGAAAAATAAAACAAACTCGTAGACCGGTTGCTTTCCTCGCGAAAAGATCTCGAAATCTCTGACTCGTTTGATTTGAAATGGAATTTCGAACACAGGGGGTTAGACAGCACGATTGGTTGCGCTTAGCAAGTGTGGGGTCTGGCAAAAATTGCATATAACATATAATATATACTTACTATATACCAATATTTATGTATAAAAAATGTAACAGGTGCAATACAAATTCGTACATTTTATTTCGGCTAAATTGAATTTTTCATGTTTCGATACGACCATGATTACTCTCCACAAAAAGAATTATACGAGGCATACTAATTTTATACGATATTAAAAGCAATAACTTTAATTGCTCAGACGTAATATCCTTGATCAACTTTTCGGTATCAGGGAGGACATTCAGGAGGAATAATACATTATTCCACTTCCTACTAATAAGACCCTATTTAGCTGCAATTCAATTATTTCTCAATTTTCTGCTTTGAGTAATAATTGTCATCCCTCCATTGATCTATTTGTTAATTCAAAAACTTCAAATTTATAAATTGTATGTAAACTAATAACATAAGTACCGAGCTGCTTGTCGTATCTAGGGACGGGATTAAGTATCTTACACGTAGGTTCGAATCTAACTGAATAGTTTCGAATCTTTAATGAGTACCTACTTTGAAAAATAAAAGCAGTACTTTTAAGTAAACTCGAATCTAGACGAGATAAGTTCGAACTTTTTATAAGTATTTGAGTAAAATAATCGGTATTTGCAAATACATTCGAACCCTGATTGAGTAGATTCGAACCTTTTATGGGTACTTTAATCAGAGGTCCAGAGGTCGGGAAGTCGAGAAAAAAAAACTGACGCATAGTTTCTAGCATTACAGAGAAACGTAACTTTTCAATGGTAGGTACTGTAGCGTGACAACTGCTGGGGATTCGAATGCTACTTGTGAAAGGTTCGAATTTTTCGAAAATTGAACGTCTTACAAATACATTTTTGAACCTACAGGTAGTCATTCTAGAGTTCCCAACTTGTATAAAGTGAGTACATTTCAAGTGTACTCATTGAAACTTTATAGTTTTTGAGTAGACATCGAAACACATGAAATGAAGCTTGATTATTGAAATTGACTTGAATTTGTAAGTACATATTGAACTTGATCCCATCCCTAATCGTATCGTCGTATTTCTTATTATTATATACAAAGGCTGTTTGCCTTTAATAAGTAAATAATCAAGTTTTTCTTTCATAAATAAACTAGCATCGGAAAATGAGTCTCACCGGTCTACTGTCGATTCGATTATCTCGCTAAAAACTTTCCGACGTAATTTTATCGTGGGATCGGCCGGCTCGCAAGAGAGGACGAATTGATTTGCTAGGAAGCCGACGACTTGCGTCACCTCGCATCTCGGCTCTCTTACGTGAGAATATGTGCTCCAACAACAAAACCCCTGTCTACTTCTATTCCATCGAAATGTTTCTCCCATATACGTTCTCTTCGTGTTAATCCACTAACTAGGACGAATATGACGGCGCGGATAGGACGCGTGAAACTCGCGATCGTAGAAACTAGATCGGCTCGCAACCGTTTCTATGATCGTAGCAGCTATTGCCGTCTCACCGTATCACGTGCATCGACGTTGATCACTAAATAGCATTGATTCGTTGAAACATAAAATCAGACAAGATCAGACAAGATCAAACATCTCAACTTTCAATCAAGAGTCCGAAATTTTCAAGTTTGTATAATCAATGCGTGAAAGGTTCACAAAATTCCGGATAGGTACGTCCGAAAATATTTAGTAAACACCATCGGACTCTGCACGTGACGAGCGAGAGAAACGGAGAGAGAAACTTCAAAGAAAAAAATCGTTCGCGCTCGTTGCGGAAAATTGCTCGAAAGGATAAAATAATCAAAAAGAGAGGACAGTGTGTATAAAAATTTATCGAAACGATACGATAACCACTTTCTACGGCTTATAAGACACGACAGGTGACTTAGCAGGAAGAGATGTAGATATCATTGATCAAAAAAGCATCTAATAAATGAGACTCTCTCCGCTGCTCGCATATCTTGCACTTCCACGAAGATACCTCCATTATGTGTCGCACATGGGTACATAATGCATGAGGGAAGCACGTGGCTCCGTATAATTATCGCGGATGTGTGGAAGAGGAAGAGAGAGGGACACGGAGACAGGAGAATGCGGTCTTCCTGCTGACATTGAAAGTATCGGTTAACTCGCTCTGGAGAAAGGTCGCTGAGAAAAGCCAAAATAGTGGCATGACGTCCTTGAAGGACAGGAACCAGCGAGAGGGGTTACAAAAATAAGGATCCTGGTCCCGTTCCTGGATCGTTAACGACCCGTTCGAATCGACCTCGAAATCATAGTCCACCTACTTGTTTGCAAGGTAATCCAAAAAGACGACGGGCTTACCGGCCGACCGCTTTATAACGCCTCAAGTTAAACTGCTGTTAAATTCCACGAGAGTCAAGGAGAGTTTGAGAGTGGTTATTCTTTTTGTTGGTTAAACCTGATTGTTATCGAGCTATTCTCCAGCATTAAGATATTGTCACCGAAGGTGTCTCTTTGTCTCGAGTTCCGGTGAACGCGAGTACTCGATGAATTTTCGAAATACGTTTTGTGCGTATACATTCTAGTATGTAATTATTTATACAGGATGTCTCATTCCGCGTTACCCACCGGGAAATTGCAGGTAGAGTGAACGAATCTAAGCAGAAATATTGAAAATTGTTTAAATAAATTCGGTCTAGTTGACGAGTTATTCTGCTCTCCATGATTGGCCGATCTTTGTTAGTCAATAACTCGTCAACTAGACCGAATTTATTTAAACAATTTTCGATATTTCTGCTTAGATTCGTCGGCTCTATCTGCAGTTTCCCGGTGGGTAACTCGGAATGGGACACCTTGTATAAATGATGCAACCTACGCATTACCCGCGTACATACCTACGAAGATCCTGTCGCAAAAATCATTTCTAATATCTCGGTAGCGGTGTAATCTCAAGAAATTGCTCTCTCAACAATGATTGAAATTACTACGCGATGTTCTATTCGTCATCGAGTAAATACGATTCTCAGTCTGGCATTTGGTGAAACACTTCGATCGGAATAAGATCGTATGATTACAATGGAATATGAAGATGAAAGGTGTGCATCTTTATTAGACACGATATATGCGTACACAGAAATGCTTTTACCATGAGTAACGCATAAAAGACAGGACTATTGGAGATCGTGATTTTGCAGATCGAACGTATCGAATCGAGAAAGAATCCGGTAGAAAAAGTCTAGAAGCACGCGTTAATTTGAAATGGAAGGTATAGAAAGCAGGCTCGCGGTAGTGAGTCCAGCAAACAGGAAAAATAGTTTTAATAGACGCGACATGATACGGAAATACAAGATGGAGAGCTCACGACTTCGGTGGTCCGAACAATGCGAGTGGTTGCTCGTTCTCTAGGGACCGTATAGACCGCTTATAATTCGCCGTATAGTATAATTTAATTCGCTGCACGCAGTCATGAGCTAACGATTGTTAAAAGCGTAATAGCCAGGAACGCGAGGTGATTACTCGAAAAAGGCATCGGTAGAATGGGATGCTGCGTAAAGTCGCGTATAATTTAGAACGAAATGGCTCGTGAATCGACCATAAATTTCTTTCCGTGTCTCTCGCACGTCGTATTTACACCAAATTCTCTCCCTAGGAATTATGCCTTTTGCGCGTGATACACGTATTACACGAACACGCGTTCTTGCACAGGTATGCGCGTCTCATTAAAATCCTTTATAACAACGCCCGAACGAGGAGTGGCTGTGTTACTCGAGACACACGCTTTGTAACGAAAAATTACAAAATCTAGTTAACGCCTGAGCCTGCATTTCGCAAAGAACAGTGTGGTTTTCGGCAGTTGCGGCGGCGGCGCCTTCTCGTGAGAGAGATATTTCTATAATATTCACATGGCTATGAATATCGCGAACGTCCCGAGAGATTATATAATTTTGCGTAGCTCGAAGGCTCAGGAATGTAAGAGTTAAATCACCCAGAGGATAATGATCTTCGTCGGTCCGCTATCGATGTTACTCGTCGATGTACCTAAAAGGAATGTGACCTTACGAGAAAACTAAATTATACCTGTCTTTACGTTTAACAGAGTAGATTGAACGAGATAAACATATCCCACTGACTCATCATCGGTCACGACTCCCATTAACTTGTAGTCCGTTAAACTGATAAAACGTATCGCTTACGCAAGTAATAATGCTATCGTTTTATCGATTTATATTTATATGTAATATATAATTCATGACACCAAGATCTATAAACCATCGCGATGTAGCTCGAAACGGAACGTGCGAGGGGTGTAACGAAGGACCTACGAAGTCCGGAGAAGTGAAAGTCGTGCGAATGAAGGTGAGTGAGAGAAAGAGAGAGAGAAAGAAGTCTGGATAAAAGAGTCGACGAGTGAATGAGTGAAAGTGAGTTGGAATACCGAAGCGAGCCTTTGAAACTGGAGCACGTCTTGCATAATGTCGGACACTTTAAAATGGTTAGGCGTTTTATGTATATACATATACATATATACACAAGCGCCTTCCTATTTGTCTCTATCATCGAAATTAAACATTTGTGTTAACGGAAAAACATATACAGGGTGTCTGGTTCCAGGTGTCGGAGCGGAAAACTACATGTGCACGAGTATGACTTGAGTCGAAAAGTCAATAAACTTTTTCGAAATTCGGTCTATCTAACGAGAGTTATTAAATAGCACAGATCGATCTACAAACAAAGACGAGCAGCGGCGTTCGAGTGGGCCGTCTTTGTTCGTCGATCGCTTCTACTCTCCGAGATTGGCCTATCTTTCTTAGTTAATAACTCGTAAACTAAACCGAATTTCGAAAAAATTTATTAGATTTTTCGATTCAAGTCATACTTGTGCACGTGTAGTTTTCCGCTCGGACACCTGGAACCGGACACCCTGTATTTCTAAGAGATGAAAATATAAAAAACTTTCTAAAAATCTAGGATATTTCATCAGGAATACTAATCTTCGAACGTAATAATGGCACGAGCCGGGATAATGGCGCTCGAAGTGTCCTCCATTCGCGGCGATAACTCGAGCACGAAATTTGTCCGGTCGATCGACAGAGAAATTACGGTAACTCGTGCGGGCACGGTCGAATCTGGTCGCAAATGCAATTACGAGTGGCAAAAAGTAGGTAATTAGATCTAGAGATCGTAAATCATAGGGTTTTTCTTCGAGTGCCGAAGTAATAAATCGTAGAAAGGGAACCAATTTCGGACCTTGGCGAATATGCCGCTTGCATAACGAAACTCTAAAGTTATTATTAAATACTTTAGGCTCGACGCCCCGAGGTCGTGTGCTTTTTTTTCTATGTCGTTTTCGTCGTCATCACGATCATCGAGGTAAACCCGATTACGCGACCGCCGGCGGATCTGTACTCCTTCGTTGGACTTAATTGCGCTCGAATTGTTGCCGGTCGAAGCCGCTTCCGAACGAGATCGCGTAAAAGGTGATACGAACGATCCATGAGCGGCTTGCTCAAATTATCGATGGATTTATAGCATTTGATTCGTGCGCGATCGTTCCGAGTGAAAAGTTCAAAAATTCCATTCCTAGAGAAGAAAATTCCGGAGTGAGGTCTTTTCATCGCCGTGGGTATCGGAAGTCGAGGCACGTTTCCTGCACAAACTAAACGTTTTTAACTTTCTTCGCGTGACTTAGACACCGAGCCATGGTATTCGAAGGTAGCAAGGAGCATCGAGACGTAACGGTAATGGCAAAAGTAAGCCGTTAAACGATTTAAACTTTTCGTCCCACGTAGAGGTTGGTATATAGCAGGTAGGTACCTACTCGAGAAACCCGTGCCGTGGTCTTTACGATCGGAAACGTCCGATCGAGGACTTCCGCTTTCCAAATCGCGAGCTATCGCGATTTCCTCGCAGAAATCTAACGAGATAGCTCCTTTCGTCTATTACGAGTCGGGGTCTATCCGATTTACATGCTCGCGGTCGTCGTGCGCGCGCCGCGCCGCGCCGCTCCCTTCACTTTACCGGACTCGATTATGTTCGCCGATTCAGTCGTAAGCGAGATAATAGTTGAACGTTTCGAGCGATCTCGCTTCTTATTCGTGTACGTTAGCAAACATGTTCTCCGCTCGATTGATTTAAATAAACAGAAAATATAATCGTGTAAACGACTGGTTTCTTACTTTGTACGCAAAGAAAGTTGAATGATCGATTTAATTCATTTTTCATGCTCCTTCTTTTAACACGCAGTAACACTTATTTTATATTTATGCTCGGAGGCAATTGCGTCAGACGTTACACACGCATCCGCCGATTATGAGAATCGCACGGCAAACGAAGTGCAAGCAGATGCAAGATCTTCTTCTCCACATCTTTCACTCTCACCAACGACGTCGAAGGAAGCCGTCAAAGGTCGAGACTCGAGAAAAGCTGAGGTTGGCGCTAATTAATGTCTAAACTCGAACGATGACCACACTCGGTTTCTCGCACCACGTCATAGAATACAAACGAGAAACGTCATTTTATTGAAACGTTCGCGCCAAAGAACTTTACGATGCGCAAAAGTCATCCTTTCCAGCTTTTGTTTAGCTTCTTATGCATGGTGGGATTTATTTTAACCAACCTCGAAAAGTTGAAGTCACCCAAAAAAGTATAGCCAACGGTGACAGTAGGGCTAACGTATGGTCTAATATTGGGGAAATAATCATTGGCAGCCAATTTTCAACCTGATCTTGGCTCAATGTCATAGCCATTATTTAGTACTATAATCGTTGAACACAGTTGGCGCAATACTGTGCCAGTTGTAAATATTTTCTTGGGCACTTGGTTATACAGTTTAATATTTTATTTAAAGTTTTTCATTCAGTTAAATAAGAGAAAACAAAAATGTATGCAAGTCAAAACGCATTAGTAAGTTATTGATATTGCTATGATTAAGGTGCAACTTAGGTTTATATTTTGTTTAAAATAGTCTGCCTCAAAGAGTTAGAATCTTAAGACCTGTGTGACGGCTCGAAAATGTATGAAATATTCGGAATGGGATTGTAGAAAAACTAAACGTCCAATTAGGTTACGCTTTTGGATGTTATTTTGTCATGTTATAAATTAATGAAACCAGCTGTAAACACTAAAATAAGATTATTAGGATTAAAATAAGATTAAAATAGGACTAAATGGTGTACCTACAATAAAAATTGGTAAATATCTTTGTCATTATATTTTCTAGGCAGCAACGGACGATTTTTTTAAAACACACGTGTTCTTATTAGTATAGCATGCAATCTAATTGGATGTTTAGTTTTTTTTACAATCCAATTCCGAATATTTCCTACATTTTCGAGCTGTCACGCAGGTTCATGCCCTTAAGCTCGCATACATCTAATCGCATACAGATGGGCCTTGTTTTTCTTCAAGCGGAGATGAGATCACTCTCGCAAGATCGTTCTACTCGAGAAGAAGTCGGTCACCCATCGTGTTAAAAAAAAATCGAGACCCACATCTGTGAGTTTGCGCGTCCCTTCGTTTCGTCCGTCGTTTCGTTGCTTAATTCCAGCGGACCTAATCTTGCAACGTCATCGCTGATCCAACTAAAATCTTTCTCTTTCTCTTAACAGATGCCGATACGCACGAAGAGTCGCGAGCAAGGAGGCCGAGACCTCGGCGGTGGTGTTGTGCCATTCGGCCTCCGCGTCTTCGATGATCAACGAACGAACTTTACGAGAGAAGGAAATCGAGACGAGGATTTCTTCTTCTCTAAGAACAAGATCTCCGTCTTTTCCCTTTTTCGAAGATAAGATCGATCTAACGAGCCGATTCAATCGATCCTTTCTGGCGTCCTCGAAAAGTGAAAATCGTTAAAACGTTACTGGAAGATAGACGAGCGTGGGAGAGAAATCTACCGAAGCACGAAATTTGGTGTCGACCATATTCTACTTTTTTCTAGACCACTTTACCACAAGTGTATACTTTGTAAGAAGCAGGCTATCCGTGCCGGAAGGTGCGCATCATCGATGAGATTAATTACCATCCATCGTAGCTAACGTTTAACCCTACACGATCTAGGAAGAACAACCGTAAATAGTACATTACGGTTATCGTTTCTTTCGCGTCACGTAACACCGGATATAAGAACGCGAAAGACCAATAACGTATCAACGTTTATCCTAAGTTCGTGGGAGAGAGGTGGGTCGAAACATTAATTGCAAGGAGCGATCATGCGGTGGAGAACGCGATAGGATCGCCACCGTGCGATAATCGTGATTTTATCGAGTGAGAAAGAGCAAGAAAGAAGATTAATAATAACGTCCCGAGTACAGTCAAAGTGGACGTCGGTTCTCGTGCGGATTCCCTCGTTCCAGTTGCCCTTTTCCAGCGATTAATCCGTTTATGTAAGTCGGAGAAAAGAGAGAAATAAAAGGTGTATGGATACGTCTAGCGGAAAGGATAGGACGGTGAACGCCCCGCGATATCGAAGGAACACCCACTCACGATCCTTCGCTCCCTGAAGATTACCAAAGGCGCCTCGACCTCCTCGGCATTCGAGTCTCTATCCCACGATCGGCCTCTACGTTAAGGATCCGCGTTCTGAGTCACGCCGCTCTGACAGAAAATATCACAAGATACTCTCGATACTTGGGAATCGTTATCCTGCCCTACGCAAAGTCAAACAATTTTATTATTAGCCAAGGAAGCGAGAGTTCTTGGTGAGAACACGAGAAGTACCTACCACTCTTGACCTTTTCCTCGATATAAAACAAGATTTTCGATATCGTCGGATCTTGATGTTTTAATTTATTGTATTTGCGACAGACCAGATGATTTATCGCTGTTCTAATTGCTCGTAAAATTTTCATTTTTCCTGCGATGATTGACGACATACAATTTTGTTAGATTAAGACACGTTCGAGTAAGAGTGACAGCGTTGTAAGTTATATTTAAGTCGTCGCGCTAAAGAAGAAACACGTATTATATGTTTAAAGGGGAGAACAACCATTTCGACTTCTTGCGATACCGAAAATGCCCATTTATCTTTAAACTGAGATTTTTACAAAACGGTTTATTATTTTCTTACGAAACTTTTTTTTTTATTTGAAGCTATATTAAACACTAAAAAAACCGGGACTATTGCAGTCCTCTAATTTTTGATATTTGTGATATTTCGAGCCAAAATTTTCATCGCGATTTGAATCACCAAAATGTTCTCTTAGGAGTTTAAAATTAAAAGTGAAGCTTATGGGATAAGAAAAATAAATGAATAAACTTCGATTTCAACCTCCAAATGGTAGTTATGTCCGCTTTTAATCTTTGGTGAGCCAAACCAAAGTTAAAATTTCGACTCAGGATGGGAAGCACCAGAATCTGGAGATGAAAATATCGGTTTTTTTTTTTCATTTAAAGAACATTTTCTGCTAGCACGTTGCTCTGAGTAAAATATTTTTTTCCCTTTTAAGAAGAAAAAATTACTTCGCACTAGGGGGTAATGCATCAAGTAACGTTACGTACGAAAATTCGGCTTGCGTACTCGCTCGAGAAGCGAAGAATTTTATTGGCCCTGTTCGAGAAGATTACGCGACGACGAATTATACGCGGGTCCTTAACCTCTTGATCCTCGCGTGCGATTCGCAGGAAGGAAAATCATTGCGAAAGTATTGGCGGACTGTTACTTCATTAAACATAATTATTGCGTTCGAATGTTCCAACCGAGTACGCAATTAATCATCGTACCGTGAGATCAAAGTGTCGAACGATTCGGGCCCGTTTCAATTCGTCCGGAACGATTCGGTGAAAATTCGATGACTTGCGAAGACCTTACATCCTGTGTCTCTGCTATCATCTTATGCTGTTAACAAGTGTGCACGAAACTGAAATCAAATAATTTCGCATAGGTGTCACGATATTTATATGCTAATGTCACGAAAGACGGAAGTAACGAAGAAATAAATATCGATAATGTGATTCGAACACAAATTTTAGTCACTCGATCTTACATCGGTCGACCCTGACTTTCTAAATGACTTTCTAAATAAAAATGACTCCTCCCTACCATTAGGATTATTTTTCATCTAGTTACTTGCATTCTCAACGACCCACCAGATAAACATTTTTTTTTATAGATTCGAAAATGATATTTTTGGATACGACAGAGATGATTACTTCTCTTGGATTCTTTATCGGCGTACATGAGTTCTTTTTTCTGTCCCTGGCACAAGCCGGCGACTTTCTCCTTCGTGCTCGTGATGCAAGAACGCTCGTACGTAGTATATGGTAACCGTATGTGCGCCATAGCTGCCAAACGTCGCGAATTTTTGCTCGCGAATTTATTCAAAAATTATTTACTAGAATTTCCTCGAAATGTATAAAAGCGAGACCCGTCGAGTCGATCGAGTCGTGTACAATGTTTACCGTGACAGAAGACTGGATGTGTGCCAAAAGGAGGACACGAGTGATCTTTCATCGTAACCGCCTTACGTATCCCGATCTTGAACGTGCTGTAATCGCAAACACTTATGATCCTAACGGAAGCATATTGTATGCGTGGATGCATATTCTTACAGTTCGATGCACGGCACGCGAACACGATTTAAGGATCTTATCGAAGAGCCATCGGGCTTCTTACACGACGAGTCTTCGAGTCGATCAGCGTGTCTCTCTATATCACTCTCACTGGACGTGGAAGGTCGAGCACCCACGTATACGTAACTGCCAGCTGCACGCGTATGTAGTATACATGCAACGATACGCGAGCCACGAATTCGTGTTGCGAATGCATGTAACGAGGTGAGCGTTTGTATGCGCTCCTCCACGTTTCTCTCCCTCTCTCTGTACTCCTTTGATCGGTCAGCTGGCTTGAGAGACAAGACGGGTTTAATATTTAGCCGTTGCAAGAGTATTTTCTCTCTCTCTTATTCTTACAAGCACGTACGACGTCACGCTGCTAGTGCCGGCAAGAGTTAGCGAGCGAGCATGCACCGGTCGACGGTGAAAGTATTTTGTTGATAAAGGAAAAAAAGGCAAGAAAAATAATCGAATGCAACGTCACGTGGCAAGTTACAACGATGGGAAACTTCGATGCGAGGGACATAAAGAAACCTTCGAATTCGCTTGTTCCTCTACCCCCTGTCCTGCAGTGACGGATCTTGGTTTTGTAAGGCCCTCGGCGCAACCTAATCTGGAGACCCCTATTGACCCTACTTAGAATGGTATGGTTCGCTAAAATGAACGATGCAGAAAATGAGTGCACTGTAATCGGATGCAAGCAGGATTGAAAGGGTTTGGCGATTTGGAACTAAATTGGCTATCTTTTTGCTTAATTTACCATGTTTTATCAATTGGTATCAATGACTATTACTCAATATCCACTATGAGAATAGGTTTTAGAAGATACTAAAAATTATCTACCGTTACGTCCTCGTAACTCCAAAACGCTTTCCGATAACTACGAAGAACTCCAACAGGATGTCCTATGACCATTCCGAATGCCCGAAAAAACACTGAATCCTTACCCAATAAGGATATACCTATACAACTTCCAAAATATACCTAAACGTAGCGTCTGGGTTAGGGCCCGTCTACATCAGCCCCATTGATGAATCTGTACGCACAACCCTTTCTTTTTTCCTACAAAACCACCACCTTTCCAAAGGAGTTTCTTCGGAGGACGAATCCGTTACGCGCCCTAGGACCAAATGGATCCGGAACCTAACACCTACAATTATTATTTTATAATTCTCATATTAAAAGACAATAAAAATTCAATTTTGGGTTTTGAAGATGAGGCACCCAACGATTCCGAGGTTCCCGCTTTGCTGAGACCCCAGGCACGCGCCTCATGCGCCTGTGCGATAATCCGCCACTGCAGTCCTGATCGATGATAATGTCTTGCAAGAAAGATTCTCTAAACATCGTTCGACGCAATTCTTTTTTCTTTATTTCCCAATGCAAATACTTCGATGAATTTAAAGTAATAGGTCTCACGCGTGCTTGCGCTACTCGACGCGACCAAGATTCGGATTAGGAATACGAATTAGAGATCTGTTAAAAAAAATAGCGAGCGAATCGATATTACAAAACTATGTTATAATTATTTCCAGTTATTCGGTGAAGGCCAAAGCACACGGGAGAATGTTAGCTGCCGTTTTTCTCTTTTTTCTTTCCTCCGAGACTTTCGATCACTCCCGGAAAGGTTAGCATGCATAATAGGCGCGCGAGATTACGCAAGACGCGCGTGTATAATACGCTCCATGAGACAATTGTCCCGCGTGCGAGTGGCTATCGGTTCGATCGCTCCTTCCTTATAAAAAAAAGTTGGCCTCTTTCTTTTTTTCTCTTTCTACTTGATCGTTCCGATCGGTAGTCAGGACGATCGATCAACGACGATTGAGATTTCGTAGGTAGAACTTCCTTGCTCTCTTTCTTTGATACGGGATCTACATGTTGTCCAATGAAAACGTATTTACGTCATACAATAATGAAGGCGGATACGGATCTCGCTAAGAAGCATTCTCTTACGATTAATCTTGATCTACGATCTTCGATGAGAACTATCTTTAAAAAGGATCGAAAAAGTCCTGATCGATTTCCATGTAGTTTGCAAATTTTCCTCCTTGTCCAGCTAATGAGAACAAAACAAATCGTTCGTTGTAACGTCTTTCGTAACTGACGGTCTATCGCGAGCATAACGGAGCAAATCGAATTGATTATCTTTACGTTTCTGAACCGTCGATATGTATAGTCTGAGTTTATTAGAAGGAAAAGCAAGAGAGAGAGAGAGAGATAAAGGATCGAAGGGGCGTCAATAACGCGATTCACGCAAGCAACGAGAACGAGTGGAGCGAACGGCGATCGTGATCAAGAGCAGGATCGCGGCCTGAAAAATAGATCAAAGTCATGCGAACGCGAACGTTCGAGTCGCGATTGCACATCGACGGGTGATTTCCAAATTGGTCACGACCTTCGTTCCTTTTACAGCAAGGAGAAGAACGTACGTTGGTGGTACAACGAGCTACTTCGTAGATTATCTCAAAATATCTTGAAACGCTTTGTCCTGCATTACTTTGAGCCGACGTGTATATCTTGCGTAGGTACTAGGGGTGGTCGATACACCCCTAAAGTATCGATACGTATCAAAAAACTGTGTATCGATACAATCGATATCAAATGATTTTGTTTTATAAGTATTAAAAAAGACAAAAGATATAAAAAAAATAGATATATAAATGAATATAAAAAATGTAGAATTAAAATTTTTAAGAAATCAGGAGTACAGTAGTGTAGAGTGTAATGTATTACGCCATCGGGCGAAAGCCCCTATGGACGGTAGATGCATGGATGAGATATTACAAAAACAGAAGTAAATAAAATATATGAAAGAAAAAGAACAAGAAACAAAAGATAATACAAATAAAGAATAAAAATGGTAACAGGAAATAAGAATTGTGAAGTAAAATAAAAATAATAGTAAAAATTTAAAGGTAAGTACGGCGTGAGATATAAATATATGAATGTGTATGTATATGAATTGCATAAATGCGAGTATAGGCAGTAATAAAGCGAGAAAAGAAAAAAGAATTTAATTACAATATTTTTTTTATGAAGCTTTTACTATTGATAACCTAATTATTATTAAAATTCCAAGATTCGTATACTTCCTCCCTTTAGTGCGCGAGTAAATAATGTTGGTAGGAGAAAAGTATCTATCGAATCACGATATTCGTTAGCTGAGTATAGAGACACACTAATATCGAAACGTTAAGTATCGATACAAAATGGCGATATACCTACTACGTACCGCATACTCCGGTCGATGTTAGTAATCTTTTATGAACGAGCGATAATCATACTTATAAATGGTCAACAACATAAGACCACCCTTTAAAACGAAATAAATTTTTTACAATTGAATCGAATGATTTTAGTATTTGCAAGAGGGTAGAAGAATTTATTTCCTAGATATAGTATTTTGGTTGTTTCGAAAAAATCGGAATTTCCAAAACTACAAATAAAATAGTAACAATCATTTTTTTAAACTTTTTTATCTGAACTTATAATGAAAATGTAGAAAATACCTTTTACAAATTTAACTGATATAATATATGGATATATCTATGCAAACTGAAAATTCCATCCAAATCTATTAACGTTGCTCTTAGTTACAAAGGTTGAAAGGTTGTGGAATAAAATCAAAATTAACTGAAATCACCCGAAATCATTAATATTTCATCTTTTCTGAAATCTTTAAACGTCTGTTAAATAATAAAAAATCTAATATCAGTGTACGTTTAATTTGTTTTTATTCGTCCTTTATTCTTTCTAAAACAATATGGTCAACGTATGTATGTTAATCTTGTTAGTCATTATACTTTGATATTGGCTGTTGAACGCGTCTAATCTATGCATCTCGATTAAGATAGAAAGTCGGAAATGTTTATAAAATCTGTTTTTCTTTCGAGAAAGTCGATTTTACCGAGAAGTTTAGTTCTCACTTGTAACTCCGTTACGTTACTCGTATTTGCTCTAATCGTATCTACGAGGAACCATTTACGATAGGCATGTAGTATCTATATTCCCACAATCTTGGACGAATCATCCTGTTGGAGAAATAAGGATCGAGGCGCGGTAACGAAGGCGAGATCGGTAAGAACGGATTTGAAGTATTATTCCGCGAAACCGGTCCTTCAATGTTGCAATACCGCGGTGGCGTTTAAGCAGCGCGCACCACCGGTGCAATTTCGCTTTCACAAGCATTTGCAAGATATCCGCGACGTTGCGGAGGTAGAATTCGGCCGCGATCGAGAATCGAAATCGTTCTTAAGATCCAGGGAAAGGCTGAATCGACTTCGCGTCGAGGCGTTACCCGCTCTTTCGTAAATGCAGGAATAACTTCTCGGATGCTCATCGTATATACGTTTCCTTATCCAATTAAGGAGATTATATCGAACATTTCGCTTAACAAATTTGCCGCACTTATATGATACACCTTGCCGATTATGCAAAATGTAAATTCATTCTCGTACGTTGAACCATCTGCTTAATCTTAATTAACACGCCCGAGTCACTCTTAGGAGTTGGAGATTAAAAGTGAAGCTTATGGAATAAGACAAATATATGGTGAATAAACTTCGGTTTCAGGCTTCAAGTGGCAGTTATGTCCGCTTTTAACCATTTGAGGGTCAAAATGAAATTTATAAACCTCGATATGACCCTTCAAACCCTACAAATGTAGGTTTTCTAGTGTCAAAGCAAAGTTTATAAACCTCGATATGACGAAAAGGAAAGTAGGCTTTGGAGGGCCAATCCAAGGTAAAAATTTCGACTCGGGCGTCCATTCGAATTTCATGATAACATTTTAGCTCCATTTTTCGCGTATATCCAAGGTGTTAGCGAAGTTATAAATTCTCACTTCCTACGTAAGCGACATTAATCGGCCTCGAGATCCCGCCGTAAATTCTGCTACCTACTCTATTCGCAATCCTTGAGGATGAATCAAGATGTGTCGACTTGCTGTAAGTAAAGACAAACAAACATTTGATAATAATATTGGTAACATAAAAAAGTTACTGGACATCGTCGAGGCTGGTACGATGTAGAAACGAATCTCAAGGCTGTAAAGATATCAAAAGGCGTTAACCGGGAACGTAGTCGGAACTCGACGTTGATATACACCACGTACGTTCACCGACATAAGAACAAGAGATCTATGTAGATCTCGCGGTCACACGTATCTACGTAATACCCGTTATATCTACACGTTGTATCCGTGTGCAAATCTTTGAGAAAATAAATAAATGCTGGCTCTCGTGGCGCGAATAACGCGTTGACCGGGAAAGACGAGCGATAATCGTGCACGTACGCAGAGAATCGTAAACTCCGGGACTCGAGATAGCTTTCTATGTACCATATTTGAGAATCGTATGAGAGATGTTGTTGGAACCGCAGAATTCCGCGTGAAAACCCATGGGAACGCCCGGTGTCGTACCATCGACATCCACCATCGAGTTCCATTGTTTCAGAAATCGATATAATCGTGTTCTTCGACACGATCTTTCCCTAGGAAAGATCGGAATATTTCGTATAGTTGAATGGTTCACACCGTAAAACGTTTACCGTTAGATCGACGAGGATCTGTACGCGTTGTCACGTTCGTTTCTCGTGCATCCTAATGAAAACCATAGACGATCGCACTCGTCCTTGAGGCTGCGTCGTCTCGCATTTTAAATTCTCTTCGTTCTTGGCTCGAATTCAAAGAAAAAAAACGCGATAAAAGTACCAACGACGAGGTTTAGTTGATGCATCGATCGAACGACTTTCTATCCCACTTTCGAGGATTTCCGGAGAAGAAATAGAAGGATGAGATATTATAATAAAAAGATCGGGTACGAGAAGAGTTTAACTTCCGCCAAGACTGTCGGATCACTATGTTCGGAGCAAAAAGGCACGAGCCAGCACTTTTCAGGCCGTTGTTGAATTTTCCCAACGAAAAGCATGGGAACGACCGTCGTCGGCGCAATATCGACATATTGCTCAAGTTCTGGTATTGTCTTACAGTAGGTTTCACAGTATCGACTCGTGTACTTCTATCTCGGGCCGGTAGATATAAGGAAAAGTCACACGGTGTTTAGTCGAGACGTTCGTTCCGGTTCCGCACTTGTGACATATGTCCTCTGTTTAAAAAACTTGTACGAGAAGTAATTACAGACTAACGGCAGCTAGGTCGTCCGTCGCAAAAAAACAGAACTAACGCCGTTGGTATATTTACAGGACAATCGAAATTTCAGGGGGTGGGGGGGGGGGGGAGGAACCTCAAAATGCTAATTTCTCGTCGACGTGACTTCCAATAAGTTAATCATTTAATTTATTTGTTGTGGTATCAATTATATGAGTGTTTTCTTTCCAACCCTTTTTCGATTCAACATCGCGACTATACAGGGTGTCCGGTTCCAGGTGTCCAAGCGGAGAACTACATGTACATATCAATGACTCGAGTCGAAAAGTCTGATACCATTTTTCGGAATTCGACTTAGTTAACGAGTTAATAATTAACAAAGATCAGCCAATTACGGCGATTAGCGAAAAAAGGCGGTTTACTTGAGCTAGCAACTAATCAAGAAACGAAGCAGTAGGAGGAACAATCCACAATAAACAACGTTACATGTCACTGCTTGCCGTAATCGGCCTATCTTTGTTTGTTAATAACTACTTAATTTTGCCGAATTTTGGAAAATAGTATCAGATTTTTCGACTCAAATCATTGATTTGCACATGTAATTTTCCGCTTGGACACCTGGAACCAGACACCCTGTATATATATAATATATTACGAATTTTGTCCCCTTTCCTAAATTCGCCGCTAACGGCCAGTGGTACTTGCTTCGCTGCGTTGACATTAGTTGGAAATTTAACCTTTGCTGCAATAATTCAATATCTGTCCGCTTTCTTCGTAAACGTCAAGTACTATAACATTTTGGTACACCTATTAATTCAGGTTCAATATTTGACATATTTGTATAAATAATAAATGATTTTAATTTCTCGAAAGTTCTAGAAAGTTATATATAACATTTTTAATTTTTAATTTAATTTAAAGTCGTTTGAAGGAGAATGTGTAATTTATGAAGTCAACAATGTTTAACATGGTCTAAAGAATCAATATGAAAATTTAAATTACCTATAGATGTTTGATAAAATTATTGATTTCATATCTTTCTGTTTAAAAAAAAAGCGCAATTGTTTCATTTACTACAGCGACAGCCCACTTTACATTTTTAATGTTACTTGCGGTTGATTGTTCTTTACTCATCATTTTTATTCGCGAGTTCATCGCTAAAAAGAAGAGGAAAAATTAGCCACGGTTTACGTTCTCAGGCGAGAATCGTCCCGATAATGATGATGATGATGAAGAAGAAGCGCTTTCTCGCAATACGGCGATTAAAAGAACCGTGCGAGCACACAAATGAAGAAATCATTTTCTCGGACGATTCACGCGTGTCGAGTCACCACCCCGTGGGCTTTCGCGTGTAGGCCGCCGATAGACGGTAAGTCACGTATACGAGCGCGATATATTTCACGGCGGCTCTCTGTACTCCGACTATACCATTTCTTTCATCCATTTTCCTTTCCTCTCTTTTTTTCCTTTTGATCCCTTTGCTCTTTTAACCGAACAAGCATTTTCAACTTGATATATCCCGTAGCAAGACGAGACTTACGACGTGCTACGAAACGAAACGTGCCCCGTACAGAGTTCGGCCTCTCTGTGATCGTTGTGCACGATCCACTCGCACTTAAATATCTTGTTCTTCGCATGGAATATCATTCCTTCGCCACTCCTACGCTTATTCCCTTTGGCAGGAAAAAAAATCAAATTTATATACCCCTCGAATGACATTGTACGAATCCTCGATAGAGTAGGGCGGGGCTTGAGGGTCCGCGGGTAAAAAGGTAAAGTAAAAAATCATCCTTATCTTTAAAACTAACAGTCCGATCTGTTAGTTTGTCATATGGGTAGGAAGAAGTGCGTGGGAGAAACAATATGCCGTCTGTAGTACGATTATAACAACTGGAAAAAAGATACAAGGTTATGATACTACAAGTACCTACGTGAAAGTAACTTTTTTCGTTTAACTTCATGTTGGTATAGGAATCTCGCATATAGGTTTGTACTATATTCAGTAATACATTAATATAAGTTAGTATGTAAGCTTTCATGTGATATGACGGAATTTGACGTGCACGCATTATTTGTCTGAATTTAACTTTGAAATTGAAGCCACCTACGGTTGGGGTGAAAAGTTCCGTGGCGGTTCTATGGTGTCCTACAGTGAATCTTTCTTGCTCGTCATTTCTGTACCTTTTTAAAACATCTTCTTAACATTCAATTATTTTGGGATACGTGATTATAGACTTTAAAACTAACAAATTGAGCTAATCTGAAAAGCGTTGTTTTGGTTCTGAGGCCCTTAGATTGGACAAGAATTAATATTTATAGTAAGAAATAAGAGTTAAATTACTTACATATAATGTTAATAACTCAAAAGTTTTATTTCTGTTATTAAATTGCATTGTATTATTCTTTTTTAGCCGGACCTTTAAACCCCACTAATGGGGCAAAAAGAACCAAACGCCTTGATGACTTAAAATGTATGTAACTTGAAATTCAAAGAAGTTACCCCGCTGATAGCCATTGCATTTTATAACTGAATAATGAAGCTGATACTGTGTTAATTTTTGTTTATGTATACCTTATACTTTTGGAGATATTCAACGAAATATGAAAAATGGACCTTCACGCTCTACCCTACCCTTCTATGGAAAAAATGATGAACTTTGCGATCGTGTAATCGACTAATCTCGACTCGTGTTACGAATTCTCGTTAACTCTACTAATGGACACGACCTATGTTAGTGGTATACCAATAAGTATATAGAAGTAGCGAGAGCTCGCCATACGATAGCATTAACTCTGACGTTCTCCAAGTACCTACGTCCATTTATCGCGTGCAAACGAGTCGAGACTCTAACCAGCCACCGTTCATCGATGAAACGCGAAGATCATCGTTTGTCTATCATACTGTCGTTCCTTCTAAAGAACATCACCAGCTTCCGATAACACCTGTCCTTTTCCACCATGATCGATCATTTTAATTACCAAAAGATAAAAAAACCTGAGATAATTTGTTTCATTTATTTTCTTCTTCCAGCACGCTGACAGAAACACATTTAAATTACGTAATCATCGTGACGTATCACTACGAGAATATAACACGTGAAAGTAAATAAATCGTTATTTCGATAGAAACCTTAATAGTAATTTATAAAAATTCATATCGGAGAAAAAGCACAGGATGAAAACTTTATCGAAACTATTAACGACCGGCCGGACATAATAAACTAAAATTCATATGACTCGTGTCGAAACGACTAATCGGTGGTTCCTAAACGAAGGAAGGTGAAAACGAACTCTCCGCTTCGGAGAAAGTCCGCAAACCCGTTCGGCAAAACAAAGTAGCCATTTCGATGATATCGACTAATCTGTGAGCAAACGCGTAACTTAGAAGGATTTATAATTTAATGACACGGTTCGTACGCGCGCGCGCGCATGGACACTACTTTCTCCGTACTCTGCTCGGAACGTGCGAACGATTTGGCATAGCGATCGAGAGTGGTACGATGACTTGATACAAGAAAATGTATTTTTCTGAAAATATCTATGGGGATACGTTAACTTTCATTAATATTTTTTATCATAAAAGCTCTAGCAAGCCGAACATCACGTAGGAGAAACATGAACAGAATGAAAATTAAAAAAGTTATGAACTCCAAAATCACGGTAATACTTCTTGGATAAATTCTCTCAACAACAATGTATTAATTTTCTTAATAAACTAATAATCAACAAAGTTATAGATGATAATAGCAAGACCTACGAAACATCATTTTGTCCATACATAATGGAGTAAATGCAAGGGCAATTATCGTCATCTGCTTGTGTGTCATCTGTAATATTTCCATTTTCTTTATCCTCAATTTGCATATTCTAAAATAGTTGTTTTTTAACTACTTTCTTCTTTATCACGACTGGTTCTTCACGGATACACGTATGTTATTTTCTCCATCCAAGCTGTATGTCGTTTTGCCCCACCGTACACTACATTATGTTTTAACCTATATTCGGATGAAAACGAAATAAAACATTGCAAAAACTATCTTGATAATTTACTAATACAACAAGCTAATTAATGATACCAAAAATATAATAAAACATTTAGTCAAACTTACTTTATAAACGAAAGAGTTATCGTACCTCGAATTATCAGCGCAGGCAAAAATATTATAATACACACCACACTCACATCATTGTCATAAAAGGACTGACTCGTATACTATACAGGTTAAGACACGATGCTAGGATTACGTATTGCAATTGTTTAAATCGATCTATTGTTTATTGTTCACGAGTTACCACTACTGTGTCATTTTACCCATATATTCCATTTTTTCCATGTTTCCCCTACTCCTCTTTGCAAGTCATTCCGTGCGATCGTTCAACCAAGTGCCGCTATTGGAATTAATGTGAAATTCGTTTTTAAAGGTGAGGGAACTCTAAAGCATAGAAGGGAGCGCGGTTGGCTGGAAAATTCATCGTTAATTCGCCTTTCTACGTGCGCGAGGGCAACTCCGGTGTGCGTGAGTGCGACGCGGTTACGTGCCACGCGTGTTTCTTAATACTGTATACAGTTACAGTAAGATTTCCGTGGGAGTGGAGCCGATCGGTCCCACGGACCGATCAAGGTTTTACGTTACTGATCTAACAACGTCGAGAAAGGAGCATTAAGCGGTCTTATCTATCCCTCTCTGTCTCCTTTTTTACTTCTTCTCTCTCCCTCGCATACCCTACCTCGTCAAACTATTATTCCGTGGTGTTAATAAAACGTAAGTAATCACCGTACTAACCCACATTGCGTCGCCGCCGTAGAAACAAAGCTCTCTTTCGAATCCGGTTCAAGACGTTCAATTGACGGTGAATGGAAATCGACCTCCCAGATTGTGTTAATTTTCTCTAGAAACGAGTTAAATATTCAAGGCAAAAGGGGAATGCATCGTTTGTTTCGTACTCGTGGTGTGGAAGTGATCGCTATTCAAATAAAATGAATACAATTATTTGAAGTAATTTCCCGGTTCGTTGTTGCCAAACGTCGTTATCAAGGTTGCCCTCCGGTTTTGTAAGGAAAGTCAAAGTCTCAGGCAGGTTTCTTCGAGGCGATAAGTATATTTCGTGAACGCCGTGACTAACGTTCGAGGTCATTAAAAAGAGCAATAACTATTATAGGTCGTGTACCATGTGAAAGTGATCCTTTGTAGAAAACAACTTTCGAAGGATCGCCAAGGATCCTTGTTCCTTCTCGGTGGTTTAAATAAAGAATGCGGAACAATGACATCGACTACGGATTCAAGATGTTTACAGGAATCTGGGATATCTTATTTCCCTTGCCCCGTCTACCGACTGTTCATGGGAACTGGATAGAATGGAAAGGAAACGATGACGACCTTGATACATGCTCCGTTCCTGCATTTTTCACATATAATAATATTTCAAACGAAAAAAGATAGAGAGAGAGTGAGAGCTGGAGAGAGGATTTTAACTAAAGAATATCGTAAATCTTTAGAAGCGCCTTTTATTTTTTTAACGATATAAACATCAATGAATTTTATGAAGTCATCGTCAAAAGAAGCGAACGAAGAAACTACCATCCTAAAAATCCAAGACTTTCGTGGAATTAACCAAAAAAAGTTGCTAGGCGACAGGCTATATTTTATAACTCATATAATAGGGATAAATTAGCCGGAATACTTTCGAACGTATACCCAATTTCACTTTTTTGATTTCACAAAGACGATCGCGACGTTCGCGATGATCGAAAAGAAGAGAAAATGATTTAACCTTTTGCAATCGACCGTCGTTTCCGAAGCGACATATTTTCGACGTCATTTCATTTCATTTAAAATGATATATCATTCGTAATATTGTGAAAATAATATGTTGTAATTGCTGATAGGTGAATTGAAGAAAAATCTGCGAATACAAAAAGAATTGAGCGTCGAGTAACATTCGCCATCGTATTATAATAAAAATCAGTCTTGTCATCACCAATGGCGAATATTACCAATTACAATACATTATACAAAAAAAAAAATACAATTAAAAAAAAAATATACATTATACAAAAAAATTTCTGTCATCAATAAGAGTTTTCCGCAACCAGAAAACGTTTCTCTCATCGATAATAGTTCTCCGTAACCAAAATAAATTTTTTTCATCGATAACGATTATTCGTAACCATAAAAGATTTCTCTCATTGATAATGGTTATAGATAACCAAAACAAAATTAAGCATCTATAATAGTTATTCGATATCAGAACAGTAAGACTTTTTTTTTTTTTTTAATTATTCCATTTTCGGGAATATTTTCAAAATATTTAATGATCATTTTAAGTTATTTTCAATTTTGAGTAATAAGGGGATGATTCCTCACATAAAATAGAATCGAAAATATAGAATAAAGTTTTTTCATACAGGGCTTCAGTTTCGAGAAAATCGAGTGCGAAAATTCGTTAGCGCGACCAATTAAAAAATAATGTTATTCAGGCATTCGAAGAAGTTAAAAGATCGAAGACATTAGTTTCGGTTCACGTTTCATTAATTCGTCGAGGAAAAATTTGCCTTCAACAGCAAGGAAGACATTTTCAACATTTGCATAAATCAATACCTAATTGAAATTTACGGCTAATTATTAATAAAATTCATACCATATCCTCAACGATACTGTTTACAGATGCAAGCAGCAATGGAAATTGCGGGTTAGACCGAGCGAACAAAGCAAAATCTGTCCAAGTACACGTGTACCTAATGAATTTTCAACCTCGATTTTCTCGAAACTGAAGCCTTGTATGAAAAAACTTTTCTATATTTTTGACTCCATTTTATGCGAGGAATCACCTCCTTACCAGTTGTACCTACCACGAATTACCAAACACCCTGTATAGGTAATTATTAGACTCGGTAAGAATGCATAACGAGAGCTCGACGAATTGTCGACATATCTGAGATAAGAATCGCATCGAGTTCTTTTTCACGGATTCGTTAATTAACCTATGCAACGAGAGCGAGCTGGATGATCACACGGTAGTTCGTGACGTACACGAGTTCATGAATGCGATGAAAGTATCCCACGTGCGAAGACACGCGTATGCTATACGATTGTAATACTTTATTTTCCACTACGCGTGTTCCCCATTCCTCCTTTTCTGCCAAGTGCGTTATTTTACAGTGAGAATAAAATAGATAAATAGATCGTTAGAAAATTATTCGTACATAAAAATGCGTAACGTGTATTATAGAAGAACGCGATATCGATGCTTGAGAACCGACACACTTTAAAAACGATTGTACTTTATCGCATGATCAAAAATGCGTTCAACTCGGTATCGAGAATAAAATTAACGCATACGTGCAAATATTTGTTCACTCGTTCAAAAAAAGATCGTGCTCGTGAGCTTTCTCTCGACTCGTTGAGCGATTACTCGCGATATTTGCAAGTGACGACGACTAGACTAGTCACGAGCGTAGCTATCTGACGTAAAGGAGCAGAAAAATTGGGTAATTCGTAATTAAGGGACGACAAACTGCTTACAGTCGGTTTCACGTGTCTCTTTCCGATCTTAAAATTAAAAGCGGCACGCGATTGAAGGTTCATTTAAAGAGCGATATATCGTCGTGCAAGAGGATTTACTTCATCGTTCGTTGTGTCGCGATTACTTAGAAAGTAGACAATAATACGAGGAATAGATTTCGAGATGGATTAAGAAACGTAATCGCAATACAACGGGACGCTTTTCCTCGATTTCCTCGATCATTACGAACACGACAAGACTGTATAGTACTAGTTGAACGTTAAGAATGGATAATCGGTAACTTCTGCCGATGTTTTATTACGCAACGAATCATTCCAAAGTATAAAGTATTGTGTACATCGGCCGATAGCTTTTTATATTATCTTCATATTTCACATTTCATTTATTTCAACGGGACTAATCCCTTTAGTATATATACCTACACAATGAGCAGTCATTGGTGAGACAAGTACAAAGTCAAAAAAGACGTTGTAAGGAAACTACTCTCTAAAACTGAATTAGTGAAAATTTCACTAATTCAAAATGTGATTATTTCTACAAATTCAATTTGTAAATATTCACTATTTGCCTGTGGTCTTTTTTCGACATTTCAGAATAACGAATATACTCTGTCAATTAATGATTTTTCGCTAATTCAGTTTTAAAAAGTAAGATACGGTTTAGACAATTCTATTCTATCTTGGAAAAGCTTTGCAAATTCGAAATTAAGATAAAAAACTAAGTCGATAAAGGTCTAATTGTTTAAGTTTCAATAATTTCCAGCGATATTACACATATTCTTTACGAATGAAACCAGAGCTCGAACGAAGAAGCGAAAGTTGCCATCGAACGTTCCCCATTTCTCATTTTCTCGGAGCCCAAGGTAACCGACGGAACGAGCAGGTTGGGATATCTTTTCTCGAATGAATTGCAACGCGATAACCAAACAAACTAATTATTTTCAATCATTACTAATCTTAGCCGACGCGAAGCTACGTCAGTTTATTCAGAGACGTCGATTTCGCAACGGAGGCTTTTCACGAGACACAAAGAATTTAACGAGTGGGCGTCGAGCTAGACGATCGGTCTTAGAAACAAAGCTGAACTTTACGATCTTTTTCTACCACCATTTTACGAGAAAAATACATAAGTATATACGAAGATGTTCGTTTTCGCGCACGTGCAGAAGTGGCGTAAGAAGACTCATCCGTCGTCTTCGATCTCAACCTGTCGTTCGCGCCAATTCTTGCGCCGGTTCATTGGCACGAACGATCGAGAGAGTAGAAATCTTGTTTCTCGATTCCGCGCGTTTCGTTTTCGAGGGCACGCGTCTCGCGAAGATGTGTCGAGAGTCATCGATAAATCTTTGCATCGAACGTTCACGCTGCGAATACTAGTTGGTAGGTAAGAATTTTCTTCAAAGAGTATTACCATTATGCCATTAACACAAACGATAGCTCGTTTAATCGTTCTCACGACGCGCGAGATTAGAAAAATTTCTAACAATGGAGGATAGCATCTGGAAACGTTCGACAGGATAGTATCTTTCGAGCAAAGTAGAGTCGATTTACGAGCTAAAGAAGCGATCGGCAGGTATTAAATCATTATAACACCGACGTCTGCGCGCAGACGCACCGATGCGTGGGTGAGTATCTCGTCTTCGAAAAGAATTTTTGACCCATACGACACCGAGCTCGACAGGATCCCTCGCGCAATAAACACTCGAAGCCTCGACTTTGCTTTAAGGGCATGGGAGCCCTTGCTATGAGTACGGCGTTTGCAGGTACTCCTTTATAGCTAAATAATTTATTGCTTCCCCCCGTGTTCCTACGGCGAAACAATAGCCATGGTACGGAGTGGTGCTTCGATGTGCCTGTTACGCGATCCTAACTCGGCCCTTCGAGAGAGTCCAACGAGAGAGTTCTGCAAGGTTCCGACGAGAACCCTACGAGGGAGAATTCTGCGAAGCTATTCTTGCGATGTAGCAGAAATTTATGTAACAAAATATCTGCCTGCTATGCTATGATTGTATACCACCATTTTTATAGGACTTTCACTCTTATAATAATGGCTTATAAAAAAAGGCTCTCGTTAAGAGTCCGATCATTTAGCGACAACGAAAGAGTATCGCAATTATCGTCGCTTTGAGTACGCGCGAACTGCGAGTAAAGGAGTTAATGACACTTAAGTGCGTGTTATTCTGTAAGAAGTTCTCGAGAAATGAAAATACGTGGAAACGTTGGATGCTGCACCCGTTATTCTGTGTCAAATTAGATTCATAAAAGTTTCATGCCGCGAGACCAGGTGTCAAGGTAGCCACGTATTTTCCTTTCCAGGTGTTTCATCGACCATCGAGCGACGACGAGTTCGATTTCGAATAAAGCTGGTATCTCGGGATAGAACTCGATGATATAGCAACCATATTAGGTAACATCGATGCGACTCGCTACTCTTGCACGCTGCCGATGTCGCTGGTAATCGCGAAGCATAAACGACGTCTGACATTTGATAAGCCTCTCTGGTAATCGCAGGAAATAAATGTAATTACGTAATGAATCGAGTAAGCATACGACCAGGATAAGTCCTCCCTCGTTTCATTTCACATGTCGAGACGTACAATAGCCGTCAGATATAACTCATCTGTACGAAGTTAGTGATAGCAGAAGTGATATAGAAATTCTACTGATCTCTATATGTATACAGATCAGTGAGAAATTCTTGTACAGAGTGATAAGAAGGAAGGGTGTCCGTAACTCGGAGGGCTTATAGTACTTACTGAGAGGAATAAAAAATGTTTAATAGACATGGCTCCTAAAATCGACCCTTTCGCTGTAAATTAACTTTTATTATTAATGAGTGTTAGTTACCGTAAGTGAGTCTTTAACGTCTACAAAGTAATCTTTGTTGATGTTAGCAATAGTTTTTTGTTATTTTCATAATAAACGTACATTGACAACCTTGAACTAGTGTATTTCTAAGCAAATTCCTCTGTTTACATTCAATATATTCCCAAGAGATTCACTTACGGTAACGAACACTCATTAATAATAAAAGTTATTTTACAGCGAAATTATTGATTTTAGGACCTATGTCTATTAGACATTTTTTACTCCCCTGGATGAGTATTTTAAGCCCTTCTAGTTACGGACCCTTTTTTTTATCACCCTGTATAACTTAACTACTGCCAACTTCATACCGATGAGCTATATCTAGCAGCAATTGTACCTCGAATTCTGCCCAACAATATTGGAAGCAAACTATAACGCGAATACCTACGCGCTTGCACGTACGGTTCTTACAAAAACAACCGCTATTATTTCGAGTAACGAAATTACTCAACCGTACGAGGACGTTAACCCATTAGTTTCCAACATCAGAAAACGAACTAATTTGATGTTTTTACTGCATTTTATTACTAAACATATTTATATTCAAATAACTGTTTATGAAGCTACAAAAATGACAAGTTTTTATTTGTTTTTTAACCGACTTCAAAAAGAAGGAGTTTCTGTGTTCTAACCTATTTTAATGATTTTTGTTTTGTTTACCACTGTATGCTTTCGAGATAGCTCCATATAAATTTTATCACAATTTCACCACGGACTCCGAAGATACGTCACGGAAATGTATTCAGGATATACATTTTTATAAATATCTAGTTAGGCCAAGGTCACTCAAAAGGGGAAAGTAAATATGTTTTTAAGCAAAAAAACCGACTTCAAAAAGCATTTAATAAAAACACTGAAAAGCATAAAATAAATATCCCACACTAATTAAATTACAGTTTTTTAAGTCTGTGCCAAGTCAACAAACAAGAAAGAACAACAATAGAAATAAGGCGGTACGCAAAACAAATATGCAAACCGGTATCACGAAGATATAAGCTGTATATCTAACATACCTTCAGAGTTTGGTTGGCTGGGCACCGACTTCAAAAACTGTAATTTAACCGGTTGACTGGCATTGTACCATATACGTAAAAAAAAACTATCGGGCCAATTCTGGTATTGTATCATAAGTAGGTATGTGTACAAATTTAAATAACTTTCTCAATTTTCAATCGATTTTCACAAAAAGTGGTACTCGAGGGTTTTTGGAGCAGCTGATTACGAATCTGCACTCGAAATTCGAAAATTCGAGATGGTGAATCTAATATGACAGACCAAATATACAAAAAGTCGTTTGATGACAGTGGAAGTCGGTACTCGGGTTCTTGCCAATTCTGGTATTGTATCGTATACGTACAAATTTGGCATTTTTAATGCCCAAAATTGTAGAGGAACAAAAGAAACTGAAAATTTGAAAAAAAAGTGCAAATTTTACCCTCAACCTCTAGCTCTGATCCTACAGGGCGAATGATTTCTTCGAAAAAAGAGTCTAATGTCTTAGAAAACGTAGAGATTTTATGTAATACAGCATAAGAACTTGGAAATGAGAAAACTGAAAAATTCACCTCAACCCTAATTTTTCACCCCTTTGGGGGTTGCAAACTGAAAACTAGGTTCAAAAATGAAATCACCGATCTCGCAAACCCCCAGAAACAAATTATTGTGTATTTTAGTAAATAATGTGCTTGTACCAGTGTTGGCACGAAAACTGGAAAAAAGTCTACCACTTAACCGGTTAATTAGTGTGGGATATTTATTTTTTGCTTTCCAGTGTTTTAAGCGCTTTTTGAAATCGATTTTTTTTTCTTAAAAAGTTATTTATTACAACCAAATGTTGCGTATACCTACGCAACGTTGAGATTTTCGCCAAAGAAGAATTACTACTTACTGTGGAATAGTTTAAAACAGTTGGAAAAAGTCATCTCATTCAATGACATATTCAACAACAAAAAAATCATTTTAAAAATGTTTCGTTTACGCAACGTTGGGGACTAATGGCTTAAGAGTGTTAAATGCGGCATGACCGGGTTGCTACCACGCATTGTTACGAGTTTCAAGGACAATTAATCGTTCCAGTTGTTATTACGATTTCAGAAGCCCTCGGAACTCGTTCACCGTGTTCTTAATAACAATAATGTAATAACTCGTGTATTCCACGCTATAAAGGGAAAGTTACATAAGTTACGTAGCATAATGAGTCGTGGTACGAAAGAGGCTCCATTTAATTTGAGGACGCACGTAAGAAGTCGGCTTTCCAAGAGACGATCGAGTTCCTCCTGCGCAGCAAGTATCCAGAGAGGCAAGAGAAGTCGAAGAAGCGATATCGGCGCATTGCCCGCGGTAAATTCTCTCTAGTAATTGCAAAGGGTTGAACTCCGTGGAGCCGGACACCGATGTATAACACGACCGAGAGAATATAATAGGCAAGAGCGCCCGGACTCCTCCTTGGAGCTTATGTACGTCGTTGTAAATTCTCCTCGTAATTGCTAAGAAAGAAAAAGAGAGAGAGAGAGAGAGAGAAGGATGCAGTGTGGGTGCCGATGGAATCCTGCAAGAAGGACACCGACCAGCTATCGAAGCTTCTACTTTGCATGTAGATCGGTAGACCAGCATACTTTTATGTACATTTTCTTACATTCTTAAGTCCAGATAATAACGCCAATTTCAAAAAATCATATCCTACTCTTCTCTCTCTCTCTCTCTCTCTACCGGTTATATTCTTATCTCGTTCGGTTGAAAGAACATCTTTATTTTATAGATGCACGGATAATAACCGTAAGCGGGCGGGATTGCGATAGTTTGAAAAATGTACGCGAGCAGGTATGCGGCCCTTGATCTTGCCCGTAGGTAACATTTTCAATCCTTATCGAAGGAAATCCTCTCGATGCCGCGTGCCGAGCCAGCACGATCCGCGTTCCGCTCGAAAGGATACATTATCCTGACGGATAAATTACAAGACGTAAATTTTACCACGACTGTAAATTATCCACGATAGCTGCGAACGATACCACTATATGCGCGTACCCACCTACGCTCGAAACCAGATCGGGCTCTATAATTCTGCCTCGAGGATTTCCCTCCTTCGCTTAGAGAACTTACGGAAACCTAAGATGTAAAGGTCCTATCTATGAGTACTATAGTTCTCGCGTAAACCGAATATTCTACTGTAATTTTAAAAAATATCTCTGCTGGAATAGAACTATTATTATTGGGTATAACGTTCAACGAGTAGTATATTGCTTGTTCACTGCACGAGTTTCATAACTCAAAAATTGTGATTTATGAGTTATCGTTAGAAATTGTTGCGTTTCTACTAATATTTTTAACTTGTAAAACGAACGTGGACCACGTTGTCCACGAAGCGTGATCAGTTTGGATTGCATCGAATTCTGTGTAAAAAAAATTCATGTAAAAAAAATATATTTCATCTGTGGAAAACTAGAAGATTGGTTCCAGTCCTAAGAAGTCAGCAAAAGTAATACAATAAATCATGAGTTTTCATGTTAGGATCTTAAGCATTTGATTTCATAAACTTATCATTTATTGACTTTTACGCAAAATTAATAAATATGTATTATGCACGAATTTTATTTTAATTTTTATTAAATTTTATAAACATCAAAAAGGTACTCTTTCGTTTGAACACCAAACTCAAAATGTAAACAAAGCAGACAACATTCCATATTGAGGTTATAAACTTCAGAGCAATAAAAATAAAGCAAAATTTTTTTCTTAGAATTTGGGTCGATCGTGTTAAACAAAATCGTATATAAACAGAATTAGGTGTATTCTGTTGCTAGTGATCCGATTGAAAATTATTTTTTTAGTATAACATGATTAAAAAAAGAAGCTCTAAGATGATTATAGTAATTTTTTTTTATTCTTTTTGAATTTTTAAATTATTTTAATGATTTTTATGATTGACAATTTTTTAGAACGATGAAAAAATATATTTTTTGATACTTGCTGAATTTGTCTCAATATCTGCTATAAGAAAGTGTACAAAAATGAGAGATTTATCTACAAAAAATTGAAGGTGCCCTTGAAAACTTTAAAAAAAATTGGTTAACAAAAAATGTACTATAATTATCTTATGCTATACTAAAAAAGAAAATTTTCAATCGTACCACTATCAACAGAATAATACAAGCAGATCACGCTTCGTGGACCACCCTGTATATTTTTACTTTTCACGAACTTTTATAAAATATTAGTTACACATCTTCGTTAATAAGTTTTCAAGGCATTCATACTAATTTTTTCACATTAAAAGATTGATTTGGTTTTAAAGAATTGCTAAGCTTTCGGGGGACGAAGTTTAGGCTTCTAACCCTACTCTCGATTCCTAATCGACTTCGAATCAACAATGTTTCACGTTCAACGATACGTACAACCTGACATTACGATCCACGACCTTATTATTTTTCCGACCACGTACCCACTTGTATTGAATTCGAACGTATCCTATCGCGTTTCGATATCACCCGATCCCATCTGTAGTAGGTAATTAGAGTTGGAAGGTTAGATCGGCGATTCCCATCTTCCTTCCATTCTCTCGGCGAATTTGTGCCAACCCCGAAGATCGTTCTTCGTTGACCAACAACAACAAATGGGAAGAGATCCCCGATTTCATTCTGAACGACAGCTCGATTACATAGTCGGACAGCGTTCCTTGGGTTACCTCCGGCCTCGTGGTATTTCGTAAAGACGACATTTCCACACCAAACTCATCTAGCGTGTTACCGAAATGTGGTACAACATGGCTGTTAACATTTCCCTTTGTCTTAATCGTAAGGCGAGGCAAAACTATCTCTTTCTCTCTTTCTCCTTACCTCGAAACGAAGCTGATTCGCTTCGATACCATTCAAGGTGTTTCGATTGTACTCGCGCTTAAGCAACCCTCGGAAAGATCGTCTCGACTCCGCTCGATTTTAACGTCGCAATCGGGACGTTTTCAACCATTATTTCAGCCGTTTATTATTAAAGTGATAGATGTAAATCCATTTTTCATGATTCTAATTTTTATGAATAAATAAGATAATCAGATCAAATTACAACCATAAATATTATTTACCTTTAAGTACTGACGTGGGTGTCTCACAAACGGCGGGTGAACAAATTTGAATCTTATTTTGTCAGCTTTTAAGATTAGAATGTTGTTTTTTTTTTATATTTTCTTAGTACCCACACCACTTTCAAAATAAATGGCTCATTTAGCACGAAGTGAGAACGACCCTACGAGGATATCAGGAGATATCGCATGAGATTCATTTAATAAATTATTTAATCGAGTTGCTCTTCAAATCTTTTCGCAATGCTAGAATCATCGTGGAAATGTATATAATTAATAATCGTGTTTGTTGTGACGTTCCTCGACTAAACGTAGCAATCTGACAGCAATTCGCTCGAGCCACGAATCAACGTGAAGGTTTTCAGTGGCTTATATCTTGTCAAATTTGCAGAAAACTCGAAAATCGTTCCAAGACGAAGGAATCTTGCTAGGTGGATGAAAAAAGCGTCGAGTGTCGGAAATATCCAGCGAAAGATACCAAGTCCACCCTCGGGCGCGCCCTCGGGGATCGGAGCTCGCTTTGCCATGCTTGATTTCCGCGTGTGCCAGATACCCAACGGCGCGATCATTACGTAAACTGACATTTTCGTGTGTAAAGCGCGAGCCAGTGAAAGATCGGATCGACCGGTATAGCGGTAGCTATAGTATAGTTGTTCTTTGCAGGGGAGTAGTCCCTGTCTACATGCTTTCTCGATCACTATCCTTTACCGCCTTGAATTTTCTAATCTCCATACCGATATCGACGTGACCCGAATTACGAAGAGCTTCCTTTTCAAATTGTCGTAACCGATATCGGTAGCGAGAGTTTTAAACTTTAACGCTAAACCCATCATGACCAATCGGTGTTTGATTTATACAAATTTATTATCAATTTTATTTTTATTAATAATAGTAGATAATATATTTTTGTTTCAGTATTTGTTGATGAAACTAGGTATGCATTTGGCGTCTTGTTTCTCAATTTTTTTAATAATAAACTTTAATTTATAGAAATTTATTATCAATTTTTGTTGTAACGATCGCAGATAATGTCTTTTTCTTTAAGTATTTGTTAAATAGATAGACGTTATGAAAATAAGTATGCATTTGACGTTGGTAGGTTTAACGTTAACATACCTCGCTTACCGTAACACGATTCGAAAGAATTTATTGACTTGCCACGAAATCGGATTGGTCGGTTTACGAAAGAATCTCTTAAAGATTCTTAATTAACGTTAACGTAAGCTTCGCAAAGTACAGAACGATCATGAATGCTCGTTCGTTACGCCAAACCGTTCACCGTTTCCCGCAACGACCTTCGAGCACGACTTACCTACCGCAAGTTCAGCGCTCCGTTGAGCAAAGTGAAGTTAATAGAAAAATAATAGAAAATCGCGAACCATAATTTACTTACTTTCCCATTGGGGAATGAGCATCAAAAAATTTGTAAAAAAGAACAGACCGTTTTTATTATTTAATATCGAGCTTGTATAAAAATATGGATAGGATAAGATCAATGATTACTCACCCACTCTCGAGAGGACCGCCAGTAGCATCAGGAGACCGCTGAAGATTATCATCTTCCCGAATCTTGTTCTCGACGCAGGCAAAGATTATCTTTCTCTCTTTCGGCGCGAACGTTTAAGAGAATTCAAATACCACGGCACGTGCCCGCCCTACGTATCGTATACGCGCGCGCGCACACACACACGAGATACGGCTAATTTTCTTCCTTCGAACACCTTCAACTACGAGGAAGCGACTGAGGAAGGGAAAAATTGAAAAAAAAAAAAAAATGGAAAAATGGTGTTAAAAACTTTGGTAGGTCGACTGTACGTGACGCTCTTGCGGGCGCTAAAATTTGAAGACGATGTTGAGACACTCGAGACGCTTTTCCCGTGGGAAGGATAACTTCTTGAGGGAAGAGCGACGTAAGCGAGACTTACGAGGCCGATGGAGCAGCGTTAATGATAGCGCTGTTTTCAAAGCCGCGAGAGCGCCATCGACGGTCGCAAAACATATGCTACGGTCACGAAGAGAGAAAGGTGACTGGTTATACGCGAGGCGTGCTCGATACCTCCTGTCTTCTTGGCATAGTCACCTTTCTAGCAAAGCGGTAAGAAAGAAGGGAGTGTTGGTCCCACCGTCGGTCCCACCGCTGGTCCCACCGTCGATCCCACCTCTCTACTCGCCTCCTCGAAGACGCCTTATCCGCGTTCGGTCAGCCCCGAAATGACCTTGCTCGCTAAGAAAATTTCCTCCGCGATGCTTGAAAAGAAGCAAGAGTGCTCGAAAAAAGTGTATCCGGTTCGTACGACTCGACTTTCACGAATCCTAATGACGAGTCCTTTTTTTTTTTTTATTTATCTTCTACCTTTATCAAGTTCGCTAGGGAAAAGACGCGCTTTCCGTGTAAAAAAAGTTTATTTCTTTCAACCATATAAAAGCACTAATATTATTTTACGGGTAACAGTTTACATAGAAAATCCTACTTAAAGAAATCAAGTGTTGTATCGACATATCACGCGATAATCATGAACACATCGTGTATAAATCCGATTCCTTTCTAGCAAACTGTACGGAATCCAATATTCTATCGTGCTCTTATCACTGCGTACCAGAATTTGCGTTCCTTCGTCCTCACTGATTTGAATCGGGTGTAAACGACTAGACATGATTGCAAAATTTTAGCAAGTATTCCCCTTTGAAACCTCGAATTCATAAAATATAATTATAAATACCATTAAACTTAAAGCGACGATGATCATACATCGGAAAGTTTCGTAATAGTATTATTAAACGCAACCAGCTGCCTAACGAGTCTTGGTTTTTGTTTTTTTTATAATATTGTCGGGACAAATCTTGTTCACCGAAGGCTGGTTTCAAGAATTAAAATATTAGACAGATCGCTTGTTTATTAATGATTACGATACGACTAATATATATATACATAAACAGAGTGCAACATCGCGGCAGGACGAGGTACCAAGCAGGTCGAATACGAACGGTATCAATACGATATTTAGTAAAAAATGTCTTATTAAAAAAGCATAAGGTAACGTTATTCATTCTCGAAGAATGAAACAATTTGATTCGCTGCCCGATAACATCGATAACGTAAAGACTTATAATGTCGTGAAATTTTGTTCACTTATAAGTTCACGACCTTGTTTGCAACATCAGGAGAGAACAGGGACAAAATGCGCTTACAAATGTTCTCAGCGATCGATCGATGCCCCATTTTATTCGAATGACATTGCAAAAGCGAATTGATTCCTGGTTGCAGGCTACGCTCGACGCATATCGTAAGAACGAAATAATTACACGATTGATCAAATTTCGTATATAACTCTAGTTACTAACTAATTCAATTTGCCTATATTTCTTACGCATGTTGCTTACAGAATCTTTGAACAGGACCGGATCGAGTCTCATGTTGGATCGCAACAAGGGCATATATCCGAAAACAGCTACAAATGTATTCATGCATGTTTGTCGCTGTATAAAATGATCAGGATCGTTCCACGGAGATCTGAGAAGGAAAGATCAATAAGATCCGATATACTTGTGGAAAGTCTATTTAATTATTGTGTTGGCAAGAAAATAATTTCGGTTTTGCAATTTGGAATAAAACTCAATTTTTGTTATATATAAATTATATAAAATTTATAAAATATATAAAATAAATAAACATATAAATTTCAAAACAAAAGAAATCATAACGCTAACAGCAGTCCTTCGAGATAAACATAACGTTATCTACTTGTGGAAACCGAAATTACTTTCTTGCTAACCCAATAGAAGCAAGTCTACGAATTAACGGAATAGACTCACCTGATCCCAGCAACCGTAGTATCTTTATACAATTTCCGTTGAGTTACTTTGATAGGTGGTCTTCTGGTAACGTGACTCACTAAGAAATTCATCAATATATCCTCGCAATTCTGTGACTGCTCCACCGTCTTGTGGAGAGTCGAACTCAAAAGTTCGGTATACAACGTGTTGTAATAACGATGATAAAATGCTGCACCAGTTAGAATGATACTGTAATCGTTCGTCCACTTACTCGTGTAACCCCAAGATCGCTTAAAATGTAATTAAAAAACACATTAATACAAATCGACTAAATAGCGATGTAAAAAAAAATTTTGAAAAGTTACCTTTGAATCGTCCCAATAATGCGACCTCGCTGGATAGCCTACTATTCGATCGGGAAACGAGCGCCAAACCACAAAAGCAAAGTCAATTTCATCCGTATTCAGAGTGGCATCTTCATCTAGCGATAATATGGCACTGGTTTTGATTAGTGGGTGCGGATAAAAACGCTGCGATATACCATCCACGGAAACTACATTTATTGACGCTTTGATCCCTTGCCATCGTGGTCTTCTCGGAAGTGGAATGTCCGAATTCCACATTAGAATTATCTAGAATATACAAGGAACGATGTTTAGACCGATATAAGTGATTATATAGAATTATTAATAGACTCCTCGCTTACCTTATCTAAATATTTACTTTTCGCGAGACTTTTAAGCAAACGGTATAGAACAGCGGTCGATCCCAATTGAGAATAAATGATGGCAGTGAAAGTATTACCAGGATTGCTGTTTGAAAACGGAAGTTCTTGCTGACTATCAGCAAACTGTGGCAATATGGCTAGAGCTCCAGGACTAGTATTCCAAATAATCCCTTCCCTAGTACCTTCCCATGGTAAACGTTCACGAATATTCTACAGAAAAAATATCATGCGACTTTTAACGTAAATACCATGTTAATGAGATAGAATTTTTTTTTTAATAAGCCTTACCTCGAATACCGTAAATATAATTTTTTCTATTGATGAAAAATATCGTTCCCATAAAAACTGTGTTTGCTGTCGTAATTGAAGAACCTGCGCATTCGATACGGATCGTACTATATCTGGAATCTAAGCAAATACACATTGATTCATTTTTGTTTCATAGGAATGCTTCAATTTCATTCAATGAAAATTATTTACCTGAAGCAACAATCGCTCGTCAGAAAATATAACGGCTTGCGTCCAATCTATTCGTTCGTGAAAAGGCAAAGCCCATCCATTACTTAAAATGACTGGTATACAGCCTGCTCTTAAAGCTTCTAAGAAGCGAAAGCTACCGAGTCTACGTCCGCGAGGGACAAGACAAAATGTAGAATTCATTAATAAAATCTCGTAGTCGTATCTGGGAAAAAAAATTATAAGCGTTTAGTTGAAATGTATTATTGTATACGATAGATATCTTACTCCTTACTCTACTCTTTACTCACGTATCGTATTCTTGATTATCTTGTTGGCAATGTTCGTCTTGCAATTCTCTCCAAGCTTTTCCATGGCGACAAGTAGTTACAAATACTAAATCTTTACCGTTATGCAAATGGTAAAGAGCATTCCTGGTTTCCGAACCAATACCGTGTACGTATCGTTTACCCTTAAAAGCTGCCACATATTTTTTATTACTAGGAAAATTATTTTCTAACGCTTGACCAAGTTCCCCGCCACGTTCAGGGTGTTGCTTTCCAAACAGCGGTATAGATACATCAAAGTTTGGTCTAAGTCTAAATATAGACATGCTAGCTTTAGCGAGCATAGCATACCCTAAATCGAATGCTAGAGATTCCTCCGCATAGTCCGGCCACGTGCCAGAATATAAATTGAATATTAAATGATTTCTTCCATTATTCCAATATGGTAAACGCAATAGCTTAGAAGGAAGATTATGCACAAATTCTGTCGATAATGGATCTCTATCTAACGTGTCCAAAGCCAGGACAAATATACATGCTCTTGTCGGATCAGACGTATAATATCTTGACTCTGTTATAACATTTAGTATTTTTTGGTATAATGGACTTATCATATCTTCAACTGGATATACGTAAACGGTAAATCCTTGCTTGCATTTCGTAAAGTCGAAGCAAGTCTCCATACGGCACTTCCTTATACGTTGCGATACAGGTAAGTTTCTAATCGACGTTCTCAAATCTTTGTCATAGAATTCTTCGTTCAGACTTAAATACGAAGGCAATCGCTCGTAAGGCAACTGAGACCTGCCTGTCCATTTTTCACTTTTTAAACGATAACCACCGAAATAGCAATAACCAAGAAACGCGCATGTCACGAATAGTAGTAAATAACGTTTCTTGGCTTGCATTTTTAATGCAGTCAAGTTATGCGATCGTATGTATAAACTCCAAACATTATTCTTTATATGTAAAATACTTGGAACTGATAGCGAACAGATCGCGACATATTGTTTTTAATCTTTGATATTATTTTCATATATGCGAGAGACTACGTTGAGGTGGAAAAGCTTCCATTCCTGAAGGTCTCTGTAAAAATGGAAAAAACAATTTCTCACATTAATCCGATACATTCCTATTACCTTAACGACGATACAATTTCACAACATTTTATAGAAACAAATCGTGTAGATAATTTCGTACGATTTCTAGCATCAAAGCTTACAAGGAGGGGGTAGGTTAAAAGTTCGACGATAACATTTTGCTGACTTCATTTACATAACAATTTAAACGTTATCATAGCGTGCAGAAAACCATAATTAATGCATTCTGAGAAATAAAATTTGTCATTACCTCGTTACGTATAGAAAAACAGAAATCCTCAAAGTAGCTTAGAAGAAAGAACATCTCGGTGGTTTCGAGTCCTTTGGAATTCATGTCAAAATATGAATTATACTTCTTACGGCGACTTTAACTTCACATTTACATATTACACAACGATTTACAAAATGTCGAGAATAATGACAGTTTGTAAACGGTCTATCAGCGTTTTAATAACCGTTAACCTATAATGTCGGAACGTCCCGAGAGTCGCACGAAAGTAATTACACCCGATGTGATCGACATAAATCGCCAAAGAAATACCGTCGACGTGTCATAATCTTTACTTTCTCGAATGTAACGCGTTGTAAGCTTTCTACAACTCGTATAGGTTAGTCGCAAAGCACAGAAAATTGAGACGACTCGCCGGCTGTTTTACGCTTCTCTGCATTTTCATTCGGTTTCGACACAAACGCGTGACATCGATTGAAAAACGTCTTCGGTTGCAAGATCATTGCACGCGACGCATTAAATGATAAAACGCTTTGAAACCAACGCGAGTCATGCGATGACGTTTGGACAATCAGACTAGTAAATCGCCTAATCGGTTATACTTTACAAAATGTTATCCTGAGAGCACATTCACAACTATATGGACGATCTTCTTGCCACCTAGGCGGATAGTGTCGAAATCTATCAAGTTTACCGACGCGACGTCGATGATTCAAAAGAATATATGTAAAGCGTACTCGATCAAGTAAAAGCGATTTTACATAAAAATTTTATATCACTAACAAGTTCAAATTAATTAAACCAAAAATAATTGACTTTAAACAAATTATATGAATGCATAAACAAATTTAATATTATAACAAATTGCAAAAATGTGATAACGAGTTGAACAAAGTTGCATCGTAAATATATCTACAGGGATCATGAAATGTAGACATTATTTATAAAATCAAGCTGAACATCTTAAATCCCAATGTATTTTGTACTACAAAGAATAAGTGCGATGTGACGTAATATCGCTATCAATAATGCACGGCTTGGCGTGTTTCGAATCGATGTCGAATCGTGATAAAGGAGCCTAGATTGATTGAAATTACAATGAAACCTAGATATCATTGATCGAAGTTGAATATGCCAACCGCGCATACGCTCGGTATGTGAATTTAAGCTAGAACGCGTTTTTCCGTAGTTCTCTAAAAGAATAGAAATTCATTAGATAGCTAAACGGTGGAATATGCTTGCGAGTACGATCAAGAAAATATGGCATACGCTGATCGAAGTGTATAACGAGTTCTCGATCGAATCTACGATACATGGGGTGAAACACACGATGCATGCCAAGTCAGTCAGTGGAAGGTAACCATCTAATCCTATATCTTTTATTTTATTTTTTTTTCTTATTTCCTTCTAATTCTTACTTTAAATGTATTAGAATATTGTGGGCCATCATCATAACGTCGTCTTTCCTTGCCGCCGCAAAGTTAGCGTTTTTGTTCTACGAACGTCACCAATCAGCAAGCATGAGTACCCTGATAGTCAGCCCTCAATTTCCGAATAAAATGATCCCATTACCAGCCGTTACTCTTTGCCACGGGAGTATCGCTGTGATACAAAAAGTGCTTCCTTACTTGACGTCTCAAGAACGAATGTACGATTTTTTTTATATACCTACTCTCCTATACTATCTATATCTCCTATAGATAGGAGAAAATATTAATTAGGTAATAATATTATAATTGACTAATCGAATTCGTATAATTATTTTCAGATATATTCCTCGAGGCTTAACGAGAGATGATTTTGAGCACACTATAAGATACTTACGTGAAGCGATTTATCCGAAGAATCACTATCCAGAAGAATTGGATAAACTGCAACAAATCCTTACGGCAAACCGATTATCGCTCTCTGAATTATTTAATAGCATCAACCCGAATTGCACGGATTTGTTAATAATGTGCCGATTAAATGGTAAAACAAAGCCGTGCGAAAAGATGGTGAACCCGGTAATTACGCCATACGGAATATGTTGTGCTTTTAATTACGAAGATCCGCAAGAGAATCAACGAAGGTAGCGTACAGAATCGTCTGATTACGTTTAACGAAACGTTCGTTTCTCGATCGGATAGAGGTACTGATACCAAGTGCATGCAGAAAGGAAGAGTTATGAAATTATTACCTTGACCGTAAGACTCTTCCGATCGATCAACAAACAAACCTATCACATCCGTCCTTCGCGAGAAAGTTTTTTCTTCTTTTTTTTTTGTTTCTGTCATATGGAGTTTGATCTTTGGTACCTATATAATATATGTAACATCACGTAATCACGAATGGCTTCTTTCATAAATTCATATAAGTAGACGATAGACGTTCGCGATGAATTTATTTAATCATAACAAGCGAGACTTTCCAGTCAGCCAAATCTGCCATATAGTGATGGATTCAAGACAAGAATCAGACATAGGCTTGTCTTGATTTTTTATTTACAATCAAGAAACAGTAAGTTTTGATTTCGGCAATCAATGTCTTTTCTTGGTTCTTGCAAGATTCTTGATATTTTTATAATATCTATAAATATTTGTGTACTACATCTCGATTTATTATTTTTTATATAAATTATTGGAAAATATGTTTTTAAATGCAATAAGCACAAAAATTAAAGGAACAAGAAAATTCCTGAAATTTTTAGGTCACTTTCAAATTGCTCTATATCAGCTACAAATGATCGTGGGAGTAAATTTTAAAAAAACTTTTCGAAGCTTAAGGCCTCTAGTTTTGGAGCCTTGTCTTCGAAAATTTTTTTCACGAAGGAAACATTTCTACAGCTGAGAACAAATTGTTGGTTAATGCCGCCGCGCGCTACCAGAATTTGTCTTTAATTTGAGCTTTGATAGAGATCTATATGCTGATTGGTCGCAAAGTTACGAGCTGAAATTTGAAGGACACTTCTGTAAAGCTAAAAGTATATGCTTTATGGTAGAATAATAATCAATTTTTCATTAGAAATTTTTTTTACTTGAGATATTGATTCAAAACGAATCAAAGTGTAAGAATTTTTTCCTACATCGATTCATCTCTCTCTCTCTCTCTTTCTCATACGAATACCCATTATTCTTTCGTAGGCATTTGATTATTTAAAATTTTTAATAAATGGAAGAATCTCAACATAATTATAATGTTAAATAACCCCGATTATACATATATACAATTATAATTACACATGTATAATTGTAGTTTCAGTTATCAAGAATCAAGAATCTTTATTGATTTTTCTTGTCTTGTTTTGATTTTTGAAGACAAGATCTTGAAATTCTTGTCTTGTCGTCCATCACTACTTCCATAACAGATTCTGTCGGATTCCTGTTACAAGATTTTAAACACAGAATGGCTACAGATTTGATGCAGAATCCTTTAAATTCAGCTATTGTAGCAGATTAGCGTTAAAAATCGAACAGAACCTGCTAGAATTGACAGCAACCGAACCTGCGCGCAGACTATAACGGCAGATTTGTAACAGATCCAGCAACTTCAACCATTCAAATTTTAAATGTAAGCGTATACATCCGTACATCCATTCGTATATGAGTGCATGTCCTATTTTGTTTTCACCTCCAATTTGGCAACAGATTATGTTAGCAGGATGTGCCGTCGGTTTCTGCCGCCAATCTGTTACTTCAGCGTTTCCCAAACTATTTCTACCGCGGACCAATATTTTGTGTCAAATTTTTACGCGGCTTTCTTTTATAGAAAAATGTTTTCAGAAATGTTTCGTTTATGAGATATTTGACCGTTCCGGGACTTTTGGGACACCCTGTATAAAAGACATAGCATATTATTTAAAATGCACATTTTAATGTTTGATAAATGGGTTAATAACAAATTAAATTATGTATTTTAAATAGACTTTATTAAGCTCAATGAATTGCACACTTCAATATAAATTTAAAACATGAAACAGTTAAAAAGTTTAAAAAATTTGAAATTTTGCCTGCGGACTGGTACTGGGGCGCGTACCACAGTTTGGGAAACGCTAGTAATAAACGGTAGTTTATTCTGTCAGCAGGTTCTGTTTGCAGAACCATAGCCAAATGAGAAAACAGATGGCTACAGATTTGTAGATAGATTCATTAGCATCTGCTGCCAATCTGCACGCAAATAGTTGCCAGGATTAATGTGACGTAACTCATTTTTGTCTATCCTCTAACAACTGGAAGACCAGACCTGTGGGTCACCGATTTTGATGAATTTTTGCATAGAGCTTTTTTAGCTGAATTTATTGGACACGTGTTTTGCCAAAAGTGACAACACTCCGCCGTTTTTTAAAAATTTGAAATAAACATTCAAAATTCAAGCTGAAATGAAATGAAATGTTGCAAACACGTTGAGAATAAAAAATTAAGCGAAACGTATTTTCATTCAAAAAACCATTTTTTAAATAATTAGGATATTAACAGCTTGTTACAGATCCGATATGGCTGTGCAAGCAGCGTACTCGATTACGAAGGCTTATGGTTTTTTGCTTTGGGGTTTGAGTTCTTTTGGCAGTACTTCACAATATTATTTCGTCTTTGTATCGAATTATATTGTTAACATAAGTACAGAAATTAGTAATGATAGGTATAAATTTTGGGGGGACTTGTTTGGCGAACTTTGATTTTTTACCTCAAATTTTAAAAACACGGCGTAGTTTTGCCACTTTTGGCAAAACACGTGTCCAATAGCTTCGGCTAAAGAAGTTCTGTGCAAAAATTGAGCAAAATCGCTGACCCACGAGTCTGGTCCTCCTCTTGTAAGATAAATTAAATCTGTACAGGTCAAACGAAGAATCTAAAACATACTACAGCGTTAATTTTGGAACGCGTTACGTTATATCCTTCCTTATGAGACCTATACAATCGCGCGACCGTATGTCGTCTATAATGTATGGAGAAGGTATTAAGGTATTAATACACGAGAAGTACACGTATCCAGGGCCCACCGCTTTCGAGTTTGTTGCAGCTGCTGGCCAAGAAACAATAGCAAAATTGTATCCTACTGCTCTGACGAGCAGCTCCGAAATACGACGATTGTCGCCCGCTGCTCGTGGCTGTTACGTGTCTAAGCCATCCCAAAAGAATCGTTATCGCGCAGATAATTGTAATATCCATTGCCGTGAAAATATAATGCGCAAACTTTGCGGGTGTATACCCTTCTCGGCGTCGATCATTGAAACTGGCGTACAAATTTGTAATTTGACTCATATTACGTGTCTCGCGCGTATCACATTACAAACGCATACCTTAATGTTGCAAGATCCAGAATGTAACTGTCTACCAGACTGCGAAAGTACGTCGTACGGAGTAGCCGTTACTACGTTGCCTTTGTCGGCGATTCAATACAGTCCAGGAAGATTTTAGTAAGTATACGTGCTAACTAAATTATCACTCAATTACGAACGAAGCTAATTACATGGCTAATGATATTTATTAACTGGTTTTAAATAAAGTCTTTGAAGTTCTCCATTTTTTCAAATCATCAGTGAAACCGCTGCACGAATTGCAAATGCGACTGCACTTCACGTTACGTTTGCCAGACATTCGGCGATGTTACAACGAAGAGAGTTGGTACTTTCATGGATTAATCTTATCTGTGCGTACGATATTAATGTGAGTCGATTATTAAATCGTGAAATGTCTAATCTCGATTGAATTCATTTACAGCTTCCCTGGGTGGTGTCTTCGGCTTATTTTTGGGATGTAGTTTTATTTCCCTCATTGAAATTATTTATTATTTCTGTATTCACTTTTCGTATAGATTAAGATTTCAAAGAGAAAGTCAAAGTTCAGATAAACTGTAAATAAATATAATTGACTTTATACGGAAATAATGATAATTTTGTAAACTAATCCTTCATAAGTGAAATATATGAAACAGTATTAATATTATTAATGCCTATGTTTTATAATATTTTTGTACAGATATAAGCATATAATAAAAGCGAATATAAGAAGTATATGCAAGTACTATGCAAAATATATATAAGTATCAATATTGATACTTTTTTCAAATTACAAAACACTATTTTCTGTCTTCTCTGTAGAGCTTTCATCATTTAACTTGTTGTTGGTTTTAATATCACAAATCCTTAGAGGTAATTTTCTCTTGTGCTTTATTCGACTGTCAGGTTTTATTATTAACCTATTTCCATGTAAAGATGGCCATGGTCGTTTTTTCAGTAAGTATTCAGCAGCAATTTCCATACTTTCCATTCTAACGATCGCACTTCTGATAAATGAAAAAGAAAATTATGTAAGTTCAAGATGTAGAAATCCAGTTGTTGCTTAATTAAAATGATATAAAAACATGATAAGCTTACCGTATAGAATTTGAATATGGTTTTAACAGAGTAACGGATATACACCCTGGCAAGGCTTCTTTTATCTCGTTCGGCTTTGTACCACATCTAAGATTCCCAATGAATAACCTATTTTATAATTACATAGAGATATTAATTTAAGTAAAAACAATTCAATTAGACAGAAATACTTACGACTGTGTTAGTTTAACATCTGGTTGTACATCAGGCACCTTAACCTTTTTTCTTATCTTCCTAACTACCGTGCCGCTTAATGTTTTTTGATAAGGTTTATGAATTATAATAGGTTTTCCGTCGAACATTGTACCTTTTAGAGCTTTTTGATTTTTTAATGCTTCTTTGACGGTTGAAAATTCGACATGGCAATTTTTACTAGTCTGTCGTGGTAATTTTACGGTATAATTACCGGTAAACAAATCTGTTATCTCTTCTGCATCTCTTATTACTTTGGAGAAACGAACGTAAAGTGTTCTTTCCGCTCGCTCCCTTAACTTTTCTTTCCACAGCTCTTCACGCATTTCTTGGAAAAGTATAGAAATGATTTTCAAAGATTTTAATATTAATATATTTTCACAATAACTTCGCTGACAAACTTATAGGTTATAAACACGTGTTATGCTTCTACCTGCCTCTACCACTGATTTCCAAATCAAAAGTTACTCGTTGTGTAATATTCGCTGCATTTGATTGGTCAAAAGTCTAACCAATCTAATTATTCAATACAAAAGGATACATGTGTGTGCATGGCGCATGTAAAAGATAGATAAATCTGGATAAATCGAACCTACTCCACTTACAACTTAAAAAATAATATAATTTCATTACTATAAATTAATATTAATTCAAATATTTAGACCTAATTCCCATTACCACTATCTAGAAAAAAAAATATTTGTCCCAGTCAACCAAACCTGCAATAGCAGATTCTGTCGGGTTTCGTCGGGATTGGAAGCAGGATCTGTTAAATCTAGCTTTTGTAACAGATTAACGGCAAAAATGTAACAGAACCTGTTAAATCAAATTGGTATCAGATCTTGCTAATACAACCTGTTGCCAAATTGGCGGCAGAAACGAAACAGACCTTGCACGCAGAATATGACGGCAGATTGGCGACAGATCCTACAACTTCATCCGTTTAAATTTTCTTCTCCTTCTTCTGTTTTTGGCCGTGACGCGCCATTTAAATTTTAAATAGAAGCTTCAACCAAAACGACTTCTATCTTTGTATTATTACGAATGAAATTCAATTCGATTCGAATTCGAATTCGAATTGAATATTTCAGCGGATCTTTATTAATTATTCTCAGACAAAATTGTAAAATGTTCGTTATTATCACTTTTTAATCTATCATCTTTAAGTTGTTTTTGTAATTATCATATCTCATATCGTTTAAAAGCTATTATAGTGATCACTACTATCCATATCGTGATGTGGACGAAATGCATCGTGAACACGTGTTTAGTATAGCATAGTTACATTGCAGCTAATATGGAAAATAATGTTACAACTATATTCTATTAAATTCAATGTTAAAATATAGTCTAAGTAATTTTTCTTAGCCTAATTCTTCTCTTCGTGTAAGAAATCTTAACGTCTATAAGAAATATGGACAATTCAATACATATCACAAACTCAGTTATTGTTTACAAATACTTTGGAATAGATTAGAGTAGCCTAAAAATTTGGTATATTTCATGTTATGTATAATAATTGGTAACAAGAATACATAAGATTTAAATAAGATATTAATTTCACTTCAACCAATAATTTACTTTCACATTAATATATAACTCAGATAACTTCAAGTATTATCCACGCTTAAATGTAATTTTATATGACTCCGGTTATCTTATTCTGCATAAACAGTATATATGCAAAGATATAACGTGATTTATGGTCTTAAAATAAAATCGACTCAATGGAAGTACTGTACCTAATAAAAAAATGGAAGCTTTATTTTGGAATAATTTAACAATAAAAATATTAAAAATATCATCTTCTCCAAATTATAACTTAAGCGCTGTTTGAGATCTGAGATGTTACAGTAAATTGATAATACAGCTTTTAATTTTCTTCTTTGTGAAGTTATACTCTGTACACTAATAATAAATAATCCTAGGTCTAAGCTACTCATAATTTTTGGTTCTACAATTTATTTTGTTTAAGAATCCCTATAAAAGCCACTTTTGCATTATTTTTTTGTGACCCTTACTTGGCTTAGATTAAAGAACAAGGAAGGCCGATAAATTATTAATGTCTACTACAGATTAACAACATAATATTAACAAATGCATTATACAACATAACTGTTCTGATATTAACACGTTGAGTGCCAAGTCAATTTTGCATAAACCCGTCTATCTATACAGCGTGATAAAAAAAAAAGTTACAATACTTTACGAGCTCATAATACTCGCAGAGACGAGCAAAGAATGTTTACTTACCGTTTGTCCTATGATCAACCCTTTGATATAAATTAAATTTTATTCTTTATGAGTTTATACTCATCGCATATTATTAGTAAAGAGAACTTACGACAACGAATAGAAAATGCACGTGGCACGGAAAGAATATTTTAAAATGTACGTTAATCTATGTGGATATAATTCATTGGCGTGAGATTTGTATTAACATGAAGGAAGACATTAAACATCTATAAAGATTTGTACATATTACACTTGTCCCTACGAAATAATCTTTGTTAATATTAATAATAGTTTTTGCTTATTTCCATAATAAACTTTTCTTGACAACCTTGAACTAACATATTTTTAAGCAGACTCCTCTGTGTACATTCGATATGTTGCCAAGAAACTCACTCACGATATCGAACGCTCATAAATAATAAAAGTGAATTTACATTGAAAAGGTTGATTTTAAGACTTATATAAATTAGACAGTTTTTACTCGCCTCGATTAGTGCTATAAGCTTTTCAAACATCGGCCCCTTTTTTTAGCATTCTGTATAATTTTATTAACAATTTTTTTAGATCAAACATGGAAGTCTTCGCTATCACATCTCTTATATTAAACCTTACATTTCTTATAATTGATAGTTATATTCTCGTAAATATCGATAGACAATATTTATAAATATTTAAAATGCAATATGACAAATCGAGTGCCAGTCACCAGTGACCACTACGGCATTCAACGTGTTGAACTAAAATTTAAAAATTTGAGCAGCTAAAATATACTAAGGAATTCGAATTTAAATACTTCGATAATATTTGTTAAGAAAAATGTATAGAGTATTTCTACACTAATTGGCTAAAAATAAATATATCTTAGGAAGAATGTTCTATTTGTCAACTGATTATATACTTTCTTTAAAAATAAAGAAATTGTGCCTACTTTTCCTTTTAGGAAAAATATTATTCCTTGTGGGAAAATCACAACTAATCAGTTTGACAGTAAATAATAAGGTAATCCGACCAATTCTTATGAATGTAAGTATGCTTGATGTAATTTATTACGGCTTCAAGACTGTGTTGAGGAATTTTTTCACATCGCGCATTTCCTGAAAATATAATAGTAAACATATAGATCTCCAACTTGGAGAAGGATCTTCCTGTAATGAATACAATTATGTTCTTATTTACCTCTTCGGAAGATGTATGCATCATTCCCCTGTATGTTTTAAATTCTGTCTGCGTCATAAATTGTTTAAGGAGCGTCGCGGTCATTTGCCCCCACTTATACGGCACAATAGGATCACAATCTCCATGGCATTGCAGTAACGGCGTACTTTTATTTCCTAGTGCTTCCTGATAATAATAAAGTAAAATAGTACTTTTGATTGTGATAATAATGATTAGAAATAATAGCGCGTTGATAAATTATCATTAAACTTACTGCAGGGAATTTTTGATGCAAAGGAAGCCATGATGATAAAGCTATTATACCAGCTAAAGGTTCTGAGAATGTAAGAGCGCTATACATAGCCAAAGCTCCACCTTGACTAAATCCTCCCAACACAATTCTCTTTGGTGGTATACCCGCTGCAATTTCTTGTGCAATCAAGTTACGAACAAGTTCCGCAGCTTTACGTATACCTTCCTCATCTTCTGGACCAGTAGGATCCAGGGATCGCAAATCAAACCTGTCAATTCGATACTACTTAACTATGCAGAATTATTATGAAAATTGATGTTTTTCGTGCGCTCTTAAAGATGAATTCTAAAATGCTTGTTGAATTAACTTACCAAGAAGGCATTCGAAATCCTGCGTTAAGAGTCACGGGCATTGTTGGTCTAAAAAATAATGGAAATGATTTATTCCTTATCTTTACACTTTTTATTTTTTTTAAGAAATATTCATCAATGTTTTAAATAAATTATTTCTAGAATGTTGAAACATACGCAGTTGGACAAATAACTTTGACATGGGGTGCACGTACAGCTGCCATAGGACTGGCCCAACCATTTCTGAAAAAAGAATTTATTTTATAATACTCCAAGAAAATTTACCCATCTGTACAAACATTATTCAATAACGTACCCTGTATCGCCTAAACCATGGAAGAATATAAGCTAAAACACCAATATTTTTTATTTTTATAAAGTAATTATTATGAATTAATTTTGTTATAAAGTATTACTAGAGTTATTCACAGGAAAGATACTAGTACTAACACTTGAACTACAGATAACAAAATTTGTACAATAATAGACAAGGTTTTATAAAAATTTAGTTACTGAAATCGTAAAAACTATAGGTCATTTTAAGGACATACGATAATACGTTTTACTTCTCTCTCAACTTGTAACATAAAAATGAAGATCACAAGTGAAATTTAGACAATGTAAAATGTAGTTATTGTATATATAATTATAGAGTAATACAACATATGTAAGCGTAACACGTAACATTCGTTTGAAATAGTTATCGAAAGTATAACCAAAAAAGCAATGCGAAACATATTTATAGCAATTATATACGAATATTAGATAATTACCGTGGCTGTATGTCTTGCTGCAGCAGAAATTACCACTGGGCTTGACATTTTTCGTTGATTTTCTCAGCGAAATACAAAATGTAGGACAAATTATATATTAATTCAATAAAAATCGTAAACAGAGAATACTAAAGAAGACATCAATTCATCCATCGGTGATCCATCTGCAGAGTTGGTTAATATTCCCCAGATTTTGCGAAAGTCATCGGTCGAGGTAATCTAGAATGCGACATACGACAAAATATGCGAAAACCATTGACTACGATAAATCTACTTATATGTTGTTTCTCTATAATATCGTATTTTTCATTTATATAATTAAATTAATCTTCATAATTTAATAAAGTAACTCTATTGTATAGTGTCTTAAAGAAATTGCATATTCTAAAAGTTATCACTAAAAAATATTTTAAAAAATAGGTTGCATTGTGCATTTCCGATTACTACTCTAGTAAAATAAACCAATCTAATGCTAGACCATCTATTTTATAATTCTCAAAGGTTTTCATTGATTTTCAACATAACGAATATTCTATAAGAATAATAACAAACGTCTTTTTTGGAAATATCATTAACAGATTATACGAGTTTACAATAGAGATATAAAAAATTTAAAAAAATGCAAGTCGGTAAAACAAAAGAAATATAGTATAAACTATAAAGAATAGAAGCTTGTAAAAAGCTTAAGCCATATCGATGAAAGTGTCGGAGCGGATACCAACGAACCAATCGGAAAACGTAATAAGAACTTGTTTCCACATAGAGGACGCTTTTCTCCGTCATAAGGGTGCGTATATTGGTAAAAATGGTGTCATGAAAACCAGACACAGGGGTGCCTGGAATGCGAGCATTACGAATAACAAAGATGGTGCGTCGATGCTCGAGGCATTCGCTCCATGATCGTTCCTAGCCGTCGAGTCGTGCTGGCCAGCCATATTGTTTCACCGCAGTGTTTGTTTTGGTGCAACCTAGATTTCATATTGAAAAATCGAAGAAGATCGGTCCGGTGTTAGGCGAAAGAAAGGCAGTAGAAGTGAAAAATCGTATTTTAGGGCGTTGTACGAGTAACGGTGGCCGTGCGGTATTTTCTATCGTAATCGTCGGCGTCCGAAGGGGGGCTAATCCGATATAATCTGGGTGTCAGTCGACGCGCACGAGAAACGGCCGAACGAGAGAAATGGCCTGCGCCACTCTAAAGAGGTCCTTGGAGTTCGACCCGGTGCACAGTCATGGTCGTCCTAGCAAGCGACGGAGATGCGTCCCTATGTGCGTTTCACCCGGTGCATCGGCACAAAACAATCCGGGTCCGCAAAATCCGTCGCCCTTTGGCGACGTTGCTCACAAATTGACTCCTGGTAATTACTACGGCTTACGGCCATTTTTTAGTTAACTCGCCGTGTGATACGGTGAGAAGAAGAAGGGGTACCCGTAACTCATTCTTTTTTTACCATTATTTCAAATTTTATATGCCTCCCTATCGTACTGTACATACTGGCCACCACCAGGTGGAAGGGTGGGGGACGGGGTTCCTTGATAGAGCGTGTACGCGTGATCGAACATTTTCAACGTACTTTTTATTCCTTTTCGAATTTCTTTCTTTCAATAAGGTGGACAATTTTCAACTGAGCCTTTTTTCTATTTCTCTTTTTTTATTCGTTTTTCGTAAATTATGCGAGTAGAATGAGTCGTTCGATATGAAATTTAACATCATTTCGAAAACGCTAAATATCGCTATGTAATAAAATGACTCGTTTTTTTTCCTTTTTTTCTTTCTTTCTTATGGCGATTGTATAACTTTCTTACAATTTACTTTTTTTTTTTTTTTTCCCCTTTATGTACTACATGTAATTGCTACTACCGGAACTCACGCTTCTGCGCAAGCGCACATATGCGTATACATAAAATTAACGTACCATACCATTAATTCTTTAAATTTTCTCAATTAAGTAAAATCGCTGCATTTAAATACGAGAGTAGTTACGAACTTGAATAAATTTTTTAATATGATAATTTTACTAAGCATTTACGGAGTCACCCGTGTATGTGGATAGTAGAGATATATAAGAGTATACACATGCATTCTAAAGTATTATCTATGAGATTAGATGTATAAACGATTTCATGTTTATTCAGTTAAAATGATTATATTTTTTTTTTTTGCTCCAATAGAAAAAATGGCTGCCAATATCAGAGAAGAGATTCGTAGACTGCATCGACGCAAACAACTGTATTTCAATCCTCAAAGCAACAATGGAGATTCTTCAGATATGGAAGGTCCTTCCAGTCCATCTAGCCCTTCTGCATGTGGTTCAAGCTCTTACAGTCCTAGCGGAAAAGAAAAGCCTCTTTTTACATTTAGACAGGTACTTAATGCTTGTAACCTTTTAATTTGTTATTATACTTACATCAGCAATAATTTTTAAATAAACGTAATCAATATTTTCATATTATAATAAATAATTAGATACTATGTATTGTATTTAATATTTCTGTCCACCAATGAAAATTCTTTTAGGTTGGTTTGATTTGCGAGCGAATGCTCAAAGAACAGGAAACACAAATCCGAGAAGAATACGATCAGATCTTAAACATGAAACTTTCAGAGCAGTATGATGCTTTTGTTAAATTCACCTATGATCAGATACAGAAGAGATTTGAATCTGCAGCTGCGCCAAGTTGTACGTAATCAAACTTGTGTCTTATATTTTTACAATTCGTGTATATATATATATATATCTCTGATATAATCTTTAATTTCAGATCTATCCTAAGAGAGGATTGTTATTTATAAGGATACATTTCTGTGAAGAATATTATGTGAGGTTTACTTTCAATATTTTTATTTAAGCATTAGATACTTTCATAAATATGAAATATGATTATTATACTTTTATTCTTTGCAATTAAACATTTGTTTGAATAGATAATTTGATAATTAGTGGAATTTTTACTTATACATAATTTGATTTATAATAAAAGTTTCTTTATCTATTATAGATTTGTACTGTGTGAAAAAAATTTTGCTTCAAGTTTAAACTGGATATGCTGTGCCACCTCGTTCGAAAAATTATCTTTAGATAAACTCACAGTATAGTTTACTTTTAAAAAACATTGAAGAAGGAAGAAGGATTTAGTAAAGTAAGTTAAGTAGACTTGCGCTGAACAGCAGCCAGACTTAAAAAATTTACAATGTATACTATTGAAACTAACAATATTTGTACTGTCACGTAACTCAAGTACGGTGGTATCAGGGAACTGTATTGCGAGAATGTTCTTATATATGGGCTACTACTGTTGAAAATGATATCTTGTACGAGACTATAATGTACTGTACTACAATAGCCTAGAACATTCATGTGATAGTTCTTTGTTAGTGTACAGTTGTAATGCTACAGCATCTCGGATATTTTCCTTAAGAATATGCAATAATTAATGCTTGTATACTACAAATTTGTAAATCATGTGTCACTATTGTAATATTATCCATGACTAAAGGAAATCGCAAATACAAAGAAAAATGTACAAGGAGGAAATTGAAATGTCTTAAAATATCTTTCATTTTTCTTTATCAAATTAATTGAAATTTGCTAGGTACAGCATTTTTAAAGTTAAATATCCATTTTATTTTGAATCTTTTTTTTTTTTTATGCCTATTTTCTCTTTTTCCTTCTTTTTGTTTGTAGTATGTACAAGGGTTCCATGCGAACGAAACATATATATTTGTTAGCATTAAGGTTTTCATGTAAAATTGTACGATTAATGGAAGCGTCATTAAAAATGTATGAAAAGGTTGATTATTGAAATGGTTATGCTACACTATATAGCTAAAATACTATTTCAAATCAAAACATGATCGTTTCTTTCATATATGTAGTCAATTTGTTTTTACATATGCCTATCTCTTTATCTAGTATAAACATTCTTTATTTGTAATACAAATATTGCGAACTGTAACAATGCGTAAATTGTCAGATCGTACAAACCATTGTGAATATGATGATGATAATAATAACAATACGAAATAAATATTTCATAGTATTCTTTAAAATCTTTTGTTCCCTGGTAGCAACGACTTTTAAACAATAAAGTACTGTTATACGCGTACACGTACAGGTTTATAGATACATATAGCCTGTGTTATTAAACGTACTTGTCATACATTAGCTAAACTTATTCACGTGAACTGTACAATTTTTGGTTAATAATAATTTAAAATTATATGCTAATCCCTGCTCTCAGTTTATTTATTTGGAGATATGATTGATTTGTATTCAGTCGTTACAAAGATTAAATTTCAATTGATATTAATAAATACGTAATAAAGACATTAGGAGGAAAGCTGGAAATGATCGTATCAGAAAGATGTTAATTACATTTGTATTTACACACAATTGCTCACTTTAAAATAGAACACTAATGTAGTATAAAAATTGAAGTCATCTTTTCAAACATTTCTTATCCGTGATAGATATTTGGTATTTTATATGAACGTTTATTATTAATATAAGATGAACAAATTTGCATGCATAATGTAATAGGAAATTTTGTCACAATTAACATTGATGCACTTATTTGTATTTATTTCTTGAAAAGAAACTTTCACTTGTAACACACAGATATCATCATTCTAGTAGCAAAGCATCAAAGTTACTGACTAAACACATGAAGGACGTAACAAACTCTTAACTAGATGTACATTATAAATCTTATTAAGTAAATTGCATAAGAAAATAATGTAATTAGGAGTATGGCTTCAAGTTGTGAAGCCCCTGGTAAGAGTATATGAAGGCACCAGTGAGCGGTCAGAATTGTCACTTCTGGTCGGGAAACAAACATTTGCTAAGCAGCTTGAGTAGAAAAAAAAGGTGCCAAATGTTCCCTATCCTGTTTCTGGCATTCGTTGTAGCCATTAAGGTATTCAAGAAGACCACGCCTAATGGTAAGTCATACAGTGCAAAGATAAATTCTTTTTCAAAATTGAGGTGGTTTGTCGTAACATTTTTTTCTTATAATATTCTTCATATCGTTGACCTATATTTAAACATTAATAGGCAAGGTCACTGTTTACCTTGGAAAAAGAGACTTTATCGACCACCTAGATCATGTGGACCCGATTGATGGTATCATTGTTGTGGAAAATGACTACCTCCAAGGACGAAAGGTTTTCGGTCAGGTTTGTATAAGAACATTCTTTCTTTATAATAGTCTTAAAAGCATGCAAAGGAATATGAAAATTGTTTCTTCCCATCCAGGTGACTACCACCTACCGATTCGGTCGAGAGGAAGATGAAGTAATGGGCGTCAAATTCAGCAAAGAACTGGTCCTATGCAGGGATCAAATAGTTCCTATGAAGAAAGAAAAGCAAGAAATGACACCAATCCAGGAACGACTATTGAAACGACTTGGACCAAATGCCTATCCATTCCTCTTCCAATTTCCACAGAACTCACCAAGCTCTGTTACCCTTCAACCTGGGGACGATGATCAAGGAAAACCATTGGGAGTCGAATACACCGTAAGAGTCTTTGTTGGCGAAAATGAAGAAGATAAGGTAATCTAGACAAAAAGTGTAAAGTATAAAACAAATTTGAAATATAAATGATTTATACTGAAGAAAAACATTAATTATTATCATAGGGCCATAAGAGATCATCCGTGGCATTGACTATTAAGAAACTACAATATGCACCACCAACACGAGGACGCAGACTTCCAAGCTCTCTGGTATCAAAAGGATTTACTTTCTCTCAGGGAAAGCTCAACTTGGAAGTTACACTTGACAAAGAAATATACTACCATGGAGAAAAGGTGGCAGCTAATGTTATTGTTACAAACAACTCTAGGAAAGCTGTAAAGAATATCAAGGTATATAAATGTTGATACACATGCTAAAAATCCTTTCCTCTCTCAAGCTGTTATACTAAATATGATATTATGACTGCAGCTTTTTGTGGTGCAACACTGCGAAGTAACTATGGTCAATGCTCAGTTTTCACGACATGTTGCTAGCTTGGAAACTCGTGAAGGTTGCCCCATTACTCCTGGTGCATCCTTTACAAAACAATTCTACCTTGTACCTCTTGCTAGCAGCAACAAGGATCGTCGTGGTATTGCACTTGATGGACACCTGAAGGTATCTTAAATTTAATAAATAAGTAAATGCAAATCTTTTTCTTTAAATGATCTAACAATCTTTTCCCTCCTTATATTATAGGACGACGATGTAAATCTTGCATCTTCTACCATGGTGCAAGAAGGTAAATGCCCTGCGGAAGCAATGGGTATTGTAATTTCGTACTCTATAAGAGTGAAATTGAATTGTGGCACTTTGGGTGGTGAACTGATCACGGATGTTCCATTTAAATTAATGCATCCTACTCCTGGTAAAATATATACTTAAATTATGAGAGAATTTCATTTATAATTTTGCATCTGTAGACATTGAAATGAACCATTTCTTTATTTCCATAGGATCCGTGGAAAAAGAAAAGGCTACCATGAAGAAGAGCAAGAGCATCGATAGGGCTCGCTATGAGAATTCCTGCTATGCTAATGACGATGACGATAACATTGTCTTTGAAGACTTCGCACGTCTACGCTTGAACGAACCAGAATAAAACATCTGTATATATCATAAATTTCAAGAGAATTTTAAATTTTTCAGTGATAAAAGAAATATCATAGAAAGCATCATAGAAAGAACGATGTGTTAACATCTGAAGAATTTAAGATTCTTTTGATGACAGACATAGGCAACTTATAATGAAAAACTAGGCAATCAATAAGGTAAAATTGTTAATTATAAAATTATTAAATTGTGATCAGTCAGTCATTCTGTTAAATAAATATGATCATTATATGCATATTATGGAACGCTAATAGAAAAAATAATAAAAATAAGTAAAAAAAGCGAAAATTGCAATCTGAAAATGATCGATGTCGTCACGCAATTTTCGTGCGATTGTGGTGGTCGCACGAAAATTCATTCAAGCTGGCGGCCAAAAAAAAAGCGAGCTTAATGAATAATTTATATCACATTATATTAAAAATCCCGTCTTACCAGAAGTGACATGTATGTTGTTAACCATAATTTCTTATTATTATGCTGTATATCAAGATGTTTCTTTATTACTAAAGAATACTAAGTTCATAATATTGTTCAGTTATTACTGTACATTAGGATGAAAATAAAATATAAAAATAGCTAATATTGATTCTAATTTGTCACCATCCTCTCAGTAAATATAAACAGGTCTTCGACAAAGTTATACAATGGGTATGTGTATAGCTAAATATTTGTACACATTCGTAGCTCTATACACATAGTATTTAATACAATTCCTTAATCAGTCGTGCATTAGCCAGTGACGCAACAGCATGAACATTACGAATAATTAAGAGACCCAAATAAAGAAATACGAATAGAAATATACCATGGAAAACAACAACCATTATTAATAAAGAATTCTTAGGCGATCTTTGAAAAACTGAAATGTTACAATATTTAGTTCATCGTTATCATGTAGTCATATCAAGCTAAAATGAAATTCTTGGAATATAAAATATTCTTTGAAATGTTTGAACACGTTGAAGATAATAGAAAAAACGATGAAATGAAAGGGAAAGAAGCCAAAACGGGGGTTGAAGACGGAATAAAAAGGGCAAGTTATAGTTACGACGCGTGCTGTTTGATGGCAGCATCAGCGGTACGCGTGCGTCGATTTACGATGTATAATTTGAAACTTTGTTCTCACTTTTCGAAAGATATTTAAAAAGTTAAACAGATGAATCGAAAGCTGGATTATATAGTTTTATTGTGCATATTATTTAATGACTCAGGATCGACAAATGTTTACTGAAAGTGCTAGTGAAGAATGAATTATTTGAACAGTATAGTTGGCAGCGGTACGAGTGCTGATTCTGGCCTCCAATTGAACAATGTCGAAGTGTTGTATACTAAAGTACAGAGAGTTTATATAAAACCTCAACATAAAGAAGAACGACAACGTGATCTTAGGGTGAACGTCGAAACTCATGCTGGTCTTAGCCCCGTCTGTCGCAAGGTATTTTTTTCTCAAATGGAGTAACCTGCGGACAATTTGTATCAAAATTCTATTTAGAATTCTATTTTCTGTATTTTGTTTCAGAGTTTGTGCGTGTTGTTATCAGACGACGATGATCCTTGCTTTCTATATTCCTTATTTATTGCCGAAGATGACTTCAAAGTGTTAAAAGCTCAGCAGGGTTTATTAGTTGATTTTGATAATTTTGCAACACAATTAATATGTTTATTAGAGCAATGCAACGTACCTGGTTCCAATGTGTCAAAGGCTCCACCCAAATTTCTTCTACTACTAGCAGAAGAAAATGGAGAATGGACTTTCAAGCTGGTTGAAACTAATAATTTTAAACATCTTTGTCATTTGAGTTTACTTATATCGCCTGCATGTGATTCCGATTTGAAAACTCACATGGCTATGAAGATAAAACTATTAAAAGAGAATATTGTACAAAAAAATAGAGATGCTCTTGGATTGGAAACACGATTGAATGACTTGACAAATAAATTTGAGTCCAAAGCTAAAGAATTAGAACAACTGGAACAAAAATATTTAACAGAGAAGAGTCAAATTCAAATTAGTTCTACTCAACAAATCAGTATTGAAAAAGACAGGTAGACGTATTCACATTATTTTAATTGTTTCTGCAATTATATTTCATTTGTTTTACTAATCATTTGCATGTTATCTATAATTTATTTACATAGATTTGCTCAAGCACGACTGGAGTGGCAATGTCAAAGTGACAAAGAAAAAATGGAATTAGAACATAGGCATTCCGAAACCTTAAAACAATTACATGCTGAGCTTGCTGAATTGCGTACACAGAATATGAGTTATAAAGACAAATTGTCTTATCTTGAAGCCACTAACAAGGAGCAAGGTAAACAACTACAGAATCTGGAAAAAGATTTAAATGTTGCTCAAAAAGAACTAGCTCTTTTAAAGAAACAGAATTTGAAATTAGATGTAGATTATCATGAAAAAGATAAAGCAGTTAATGGTTTACGTACAAAAGTGGCTGTGCTCGAACAGGAGTTAAAGGATAAGGGTGTACTTATTAATAAACACACAGAAATGTTGAAAACAGCAAAAGAACAGAAACAACAATTAGAGGAACTTTTAGCTGACAAAGAAGGTCACTTACAACGTAAACAAAATTCTTTAAGAAGCTTAAGTGATGAATTAGTAAAAGCTAATGAAATATTAACAAAACTACAAAATGAATTAGCTTCTACTAAATCTAAATTAAAATTAAGAACTAGCATAGCTTTGGAGCAAGAAAGATTATTAGATAGTAAACAAAAAGAGGTTGGTCAATTGGAAAGCAAAATGGAAGGCTTAAACAAAGATGTTAAAGATGCAAAAGTAGAAATAGAACACTTAAAAGAACAAATGAAAGTATTACAAAATCAATTGGAAGAAAAAGACAAAGTCATAAAAAATAATGATAACGGTAAATGCAGTAATTTTTTTTACTTCTTTATTTATGTATAACATTCGATCCCTTATAAATATTTTATTAAATTTCCATACACTTTTCTCACAGTGATCAGTTGGCTGAATCGCAGATTAGCTGACAATCAATCTCCGCTTCATAGTGCTACTACTCCAGCTCCAATTACTGTTCCTTCGTCAGTACAACTAACCTTGCCAAGAACAAACAAATTATACACAAATAGGTTTGAAACACGAACACCTGCACCTGCCACTGTCCCACCTACTACATTATCAGGATTGCCATTCAGAAATCCAATAGTTCAAAATCCAAACATTAATCAAACTACTCGTACATCGGCCAGATCTATGGGAGTGGGTGTGGGTGATAGTACAATGGGTTTATCTTCCATTAATAAGACTGGTCAAATTTCTAGTACCAGTACACCAATGGATCGCATTAATACTTTAAATAAATTACCAGGAAATGTGCCAGGTACTTCATCTGTGCCCGCTATCGTGGAAAACAATAATCCATGCATATCTTCAAATGGAACAAAGGCAAAAGGTTCAAACGTTGCATTGCAAGGTGGACTAAGAAGAGCTGGTTTGTCAGACAAACTTATCTTGCCTTCAGCTTATTTCCCTAAAACTTTACATTGACAAGGCTGTTGGTCACATTTTGACAGAAAATAGTATAATAGATTAATTTAAAATAAGTAACAAATTTAATCTAATGAAGTTTGTCTTATAAATCAAAAGATATAGTTAATGTAATAGTAATGCTGCCATAAGTGTTGGATGAAAATTATGAATCATGCAAAGTGGTAGTATTTCAAATTTATTGTTAAGTGAAAAAGTACAAATGTACAAATAAGATATGAACAAAGTAAGTATTACTATATGAGGTTTTAAATGTCAGAAGTTTAATACTTATTATTATTGTAACTGCATAAAAAGGGAATTTTGTACAGTGCAGAAGGTAGTGATTATACAAATACACACATTTATACACACATATTTATAGGTAAGATAGTAATATTTGATCTCCCATGTTATATGACATATATACAATCAATTATCTATTTCCAGAGATAGAAGTTCTTATTAAATGCATGTTGTAAATGATAATAGTACCTTTAGCTTCTCAGGTTTACTGAGATAGCAGGTCATATGTACCTGTATCCAACAATGGATTAAAAATTGGCACTCCAGGTGCGTAAACATGTTTTTAACATAGATAATGACTTAAAAATATATTTATAACACATTCAAGTCGGAAAATAAAATAACAATATTGCAATGGGAATATGATTTTATGTACAAAATGGTAGTGTATACTTTGATGAAAAATGCTACTTATTGTATAGTCAACAATGCTATTGATTCTTTTCTGGTCATTTCTAAGCTCTCTAATATTGTAAATTTGTATTATGTAGTTATTCCTTAGTGGAACAAACTATAACCAATTCTTTTAAAGAGCTTGTATGTTAAGTGAAATATTTTGCAATAATCACATTCCTACATACATCAATATAAAAACAGGATATTAATAGACATCTAAGGGAAGCATAGTTTAATGATTCATCGATCCAATTAAGACTGTATAAATGTTAATAATTATGACGACATCAAAGAATCAGATTACATTTTCAAACACGTTATATATTAAAAATGAATGTGCCTTATATACGAGATAGGCTGGAAAAGTTCATTACATGTAAATTTTCTGAAAAAAATATTTATGAGTCAACATATTAACTCATTAAATGCAATATCTGACACTATCAAAAATATTTTGGCATGTAATGCAATGGATATTTCTAGTCTACCATGTATTTCACATAAATTATTATTATTATTTTCACTATAGCAAATAAAAATTATGGACAATATAATCTTTGTGTATTAATGTTTTCAAATGGAATTTTGTTAAACAAGGATAAAAACAACTTAGTCATGCCAATTCATTAAACTACATTGATCAACAGTATTAAATGTAATAAATAATAGATAAGTTCATAAATTTCATATATTTTAATACTTTTTGTACATAAAATGCTAATAAAAATTATGTTGTAGAAATATATCAAAATTCATGCAATTATGAATTCTATTATTTTCCCTTTTTTATTATTAAAAATGTTAGTTCCGTGTTAATAATAATAATTTTTCTTCTAACTTAACTATAAGTGCAAATTTTGCCTCTAAGTATGCCAAAAGCACTTGCTATACTTTATGGTTATCAATAAGTATGCCTTTGTCTAGGCAATCATTTTATTGTACAATATACATTTAAATTATTAAATATTTACATAAATATCAATACACATTTAGAATCATCGAAAAATATATAAAATTAACATTAATATGCTCACTGAAATTTGTATAAATAAACTATGGATTTGTATCAAGCTATATGTTTAATAAGCTTGAGATTTTGCCAGACAGGCATTTGTTACACACAGTGTACTCTTAAACACATGATTATCTACACAGAGAACTTATATGAACAGAATACTGTAGCACGTTTAATAATTCATAAAATGAAACGTTTCGTAACGTTATTGCGTTAAATGATATTAATCGATATTATTTTCGGATGGCAACGTCGATTCAGGTGGCAACTCTGTACATCCCATATCTAAAAGAGGAAGATCCATTCGTTTACGTCGACGTTCACATTTTGGACATGGTTTGTATGCATTTAAGCAATCCGCGTGGAACACCGCATTGCACGATCCACACTAAAACCATTTCACATATCCTTTATTGATTTCATAACTCTTTTTATAAAACAAGGTGCGTACTTACTCTATATGTTGAATCCATATCGAAAGGGTAGATAACTTTTGGATTAGTGCACACTTCACAAATAAATCCTTTCTGACTGCAAAGCCAACAACTTATTACATGATTTCGTGCAAATTCAACTATTTTTTGCAATTGTTGAGCAAGAATACCATTAGGTATATCAAGGAGATCAGAAACAGAATATTGATGAACATGCTCATACAGATATTCTCTGGGGGCAACCTTTCTTTGCAATGATTCAATAATAGGTTCACGGCAAGTAAATAGGTAAGCTCTCAATAAATTTAATTGTATTCTTAAAGATTGTAATTGTGCCATGGCATCAACTGCCATATATATTTTAGGATTTACAATTTTCAAATCCACTAAAGTAGAACAATCTTTCAGGTACTCTGCAGCTTTCTGACAGATGGCGTAATGTTTTAAATCCCAATTATGGATCATACGCGATGGTATTAAATATTCCCTTTGTGCCATACAATCCGTACAATAATAATTTGCAGAAAATGAGCAAACATGTGCCTTTGCGAATGTCATACCAATGGAGTGGCCACAATTTAGACAGCTGTAATTTTGTATGTCAAGGCCTTTTTCTCTTGGCAGCTTCCCTAATTGATCATCAAAATTTATAACGATCTAAAAGTAAAATTCATCATTCAAAAAAGGAATAATGTAACAAGAGAATTATATGTAATTACAACAAATTAATAACATAACATTGTACATCATACCTGAGTAACAGTTGGAGAGGAAGTTTCTTCTTTAATAGATTCCTTTTTTGGATATTTCTTTAAAACCTCTTGTAAGTCTGGTACTACCATATTGCCAGCAGTATGATAGCTTTGAATAAGGGCATCATAAGTTGGCCCATCGCCTGGAGTACGGGGAGCGTCCGTTCTAGAACCATGAGATATCACAGAAGAAGTCATAGAAGATTCACAATCTTCAAACGACGTTGACCATCCTAGTCGTCCAAATAATGAATTTCCTACGGTAGTAGGCACATTATCGGTAATAATATTATTACTATCTTGAAGATCATTTTGACTGTCCACAGTTTTGACATCCGTTGTCATCATAGTTTCTACATCCTTTGTAGGTGTTTCATTAACCGATGCATTTTTTGTATCATCCTTCTCAGTTTCCTCTAGTCTTTTGGTGTTTGTCTTCTCAATCTTTCTTTGTTTAGACACATGTGCTGGACTTTCATTCGTACGTTGCATAGTATGATTGTTAGACACTTTGTTGTTTAAAATCATTTTTAAAACTTCATCTTCCGACATACAAGCTATATTATTTAAAGCCGATTGCGAGGAATTAAAGGAACCTAAACTACCTATAGAGCTTGCAGTTTCTATTTCGTCAAAATTGTCATTATCCGTCAATTCCGAATTTATCGTCTTTGCAATATCTACGGCACCAAACACAGGACAAGATTTCATAGGAGGTGACCATATGCCAGCTAAGATTAGAGGAGTATTCGACCAAAAATTCAAAAGGCTACTATTACAAGCAAGTTCGAAGCGTATGTAATCCAAGCTTTCTATTAATCGTTGAGCAACTTCTATCAAATCCGGATCTCTGATGAAAGCAGAACGATCGTAATATGGTTTGAGAGCAGAATTATCCCTTTTTATGGAGCACAAGTAGCTGGAGAGTAAACCTTCATTCAATGCTAGTCGTATCCAAGCTCTACAGTATCCTACTTCTGTAGAAACTTGGGTCAATGCTTGTATTTGATCAATGATTTGACGATGAGAAAATACTAATAAAGGGCCCCAAAAACTTGGTTGCGGCATGGCGTCAAAGTCAGGACCGCTGAGAACCTCCGTAACTCTATTTAAAAGACTATCCTTTAGTCCATGTAAAAATACAGCTTCCAATACAGAGCATAACGTCATTGCCTCCTCACAGTTTCCAACAGCTTCTTCTTCCGTGACACCTGGCGCACTTTGCATCTCCATGACGCTTATATTTAATTGTTTTTGCAGGGACTCTCTTACCAATATATTCTTTTTGTTTGTGAGGGGATTGACGGACTTCAGAAAAGAATTCATTGTGTACAATATTCTTTATCACCAATCTTTTAACAAAACTTTTATGATTCCATTGGAACATCTTCGTGACTCGATGAAGAATAAGTCACATTTATAGTAATGTCATCGAATGTAAATAATTTGTGCTCATACAGTGCAAATCACGTTGACGTAATTCGAGCATCGCGCTTTCACTGACGAAAGAACAAGGAAGTGACCGTAAAACGAACGCAATCGTCGCTAGATAAGAACGGCACGCGAACTTCGAACCAATTAACGTATTACATATCTGTGTTATCACTCATTCTCTCTCTCCCTCGTAATACGCGTGGGCGCGATAAATAGGTTAGGTACAATAATAGCAAAACATCACAGATACTTCGATGTGCGATTTAAGTTCGATGAATTTGTCGAACGCTTGTACATTTTTAATTGCATCCAATCGAATGCAAGGGTGAGAAAAAAGTCGAGACACCTTCTAAATGTATTATTTTTTATTTCGCGATAAGATCGATCGTCTAGGATTTAATCCACTCTGTTCTAGGAAGCACGAACGACGGTAGACTCGAGGACAATACGTAACTGTTTTTTTACGCACACAGCAAAGGTAGCATATAAGAATGCCCTTCCCCCCTCTCTTCAACTATATCTTGTTAATCATCGTGAATAGTCACGATGAGGAGCGACAGGTTGCGCTGGCGAAAATTTTTACACTTCGCTTATTTCGGATGCGGTCAGGTGTGCTTTTGTTATGCCGCGTCGCACCTGGCAGTCGCTTCGTTTCTTTCCACTTCGAGAGCTTCTCGAATGATGAACGATAAACGGATTAATATATGTAATATGTCGAACGATCTTTGGTTCTATGCATTCATTCGGAACTATGCGAACGTTCGCATAAAGTTTCGTCACGCCACTTATATCACAATCTCTCAGGAAGTGCGACTTATACTTTATCGTTCGTCTTTAACCTTTTTCATGTATTTACCATGGATCATGAATGATGTACATACATACTTGACGCGTTCTACATAATTCAATAGGTTTATTCAGCTACTTTGTATCGAAGTCATTCCAAAGTTTATTCTCGATAACGTTCAAATCAAGAAAAGCGATAGAAAATCAATCGAATGGAGATCTCCGATAATCGAATATGTATTGCATGAATAAATAAATGAAAAAAAAAAGGTTTAGGGCTGGCCGTATCCGAGCAGAGGCGAGTACGCTCGATATTTTTTCTTTTACATCTCATTCCTGACGGACAGCAGAAAGGAAAGCAAAACGAGTGGTAAATCGCGTCGGTAAGCGAAGCTAGAAGTTGTTCGTTCGTTTCTACGCGCGTCTCCTATATTTAGATACGTACTTAGCGCATTTGAAACGCTGAAAACAGGTATACGGACGTGGTACGTGTGAACGACCGAACGGACAACAAAATGATGCGCGTTCTGCGGCTTTGACGGCGGTTGCTGTTCATCGAACGAAAGAGAGAAGGAAAGAGAAAGTGTAGCGAAAAGGAGCAAGATAGAAAGAGGATGGTAGATCGGATGCGAGAGGACAACGAAGGGAATAGTCGATGCAGGGCCGTAAGAGAGAATCGGCATGCCCTCTTAGGCTGCGTAGAAACGTTACCCCAACCATTTTGGTCGATAACGAGTGATCGTGCTTATCGACATTTAATCGATCGTTACAAACTCCAAACGGACATTTTTATTCAGTTTCTTATTGATAAAGTCTTCATATTTTATTATTACAATCATCAAGTTTTTATTGTAGAAAGTTAGCGATAATAGTAGTCTTCTATTCCATTCGTCGAAGTAACCTTCACCCAGTTGGCAAATGTTTTGTCGATCGGCATATACGATCGTGTCTTTAGCTCGAGTTACAATCGAGCTTGTTCGCTTCGAAGGTGACGACGGGGAATGTGCTCTTAAAGAAAATTTTACTGGAGTGTAAGCGCGCAAAAAAAGAACGCAGATTTCGAGCGAGCGGTTCACGGGTTTCGGAAATGCGCACGTGCATCGGAGCGTCCAATTTCGAGAGACGAAAGATTACCCAGATGCTCGACAATGTCTAAGGCAATGTGCTTGAAACTGGATCGCTCGGAAGATGCATTTAAAAAATGACAGAAAATGGATACATAGCGGCGGATTGACTTTATAATTTTTTTTTTTTTTTTTTTCAGAACAGAAATGGAAGCAAAAGAAGAAGGGAAGTCCTCGAGATCAAAACGTTCGTGAGAAAAGGTTGCGCAGATTTTTCCCTTCGCGCAACGAACTTATAATACACGCTAGCGAACCTTCGCATTTTCTTCGCGTGCGGTATTACGAACAATGGGTTTTCTCACGATAATCACCACACAGATTCGCCGTTTAGCGCTTTACCACGCTACAGAAGGCACATACGTGCGAGACCCGATACGTTCTTCGACCCTGTTTCCTGTCTCCGGTGATGCACCGACATTGCATTCTCTCCGAGGCACTTTCGTTAGTTTTACGCACCGATAAATTGCATGGGACGAGAGGAAACGTAGGGAAAAATTGCAAAACTTTTCTACCCTCGAGCAGTTTTTCTCTACGATTCCTTTTACTTTTCACGGTCCAGCGATTTGCGGAGAAACGTTTCGTTACAGATACGAATAATTTTAGTTTACTCTTTAGTATCGATAATAAATGTCATTAGGATTTATTGATACGACTGATGCGTTAAAAATAAAAGGAACGGGAGACGAGAAAGACACAACACGAAAACGAAGAAATCAAAGATTCATGTCCGTGAAGCTAGCACCGCAACTTTTGAATTTGGAAAAATTAAGGATTGTGCCAGGTTGTGCTAGATATGTGTTGACTTGTGCCGTAAATAAAGATTTTGTGAATATTTCCAATTTATATTTAAATGAAAAAACATTTTTTTCAAAATCGTTTAAATGGTTAAAAAGTTGGGCTGGGTTGTGCTCGCTGGGTAGAACAAAATGTGTTGTTATAAAAATCTTGTAGGGTCAGCCGTTTCCTAAATATAGTCTAGAAATTTATTTGAAAATACATCTTTCCATGAACGTATTAAACAAATTGCATCTCAAGCGTTATTAGTAACTACAGAAATGACGGTCCGAGAAGTTCCGAAGGTATTATACCTACCAGATTTGTGGCTGGGTCTGGTTGCGTTACACATTCATCAATCAGCTACGATTAAAGTGAATACAATGAACTTTTCCCCAGTCTACATATAGAAGAGGATGAATATTGAATCTATCTACATTTACCAAAATGGGAGGTAAGAGTGTACATTGACCAGGAAATCTGCACATTATTACGACTTCGAACTTTGCCCGTAACATATACGTATTGAGAGATAACAGTAAACAAGTCATAAGGTATACTTAAATGTACACTAAAAAGTACGAAATAAAAAAAAATAGAAACCGACTTCGAAAATAGTGAAAATGAAAAGCGATAAAACTAGATAAAGATAATTTGGACAAGGCGCTAAAAAGAATGAAATAATTGGATAATGGAAAAATATAGTAACAACTGAGAAGTGACTTCAATTTTAGTTGAAAAATATGTATGCGTTTCGTCAATGTCATACTCAAAATATTGTAACTTTTTCGGAGCTAGTTCTTCATCGCGCCAAAAAATTGTACTCGCTGAGCACAACTCAGCACAACTCTTGTTCTACCCAGCGAGCACAAATCAGCACAACTTAAAAATTTAAATTATTTGAAAAAAAAAATTTTTTTTTAATAAAAAAAATTAGAAACATTTTCAAAATTTTTATTTACGGTACAAGTTAGCACAAACCCAGCACAACCTGACACAATCCTTAATTTTAAAAAATTAAAAAGTTGCAGTGCAAACTTGACGGACATCAAAGATTCGCCATTGCGCGGCGTACAGTCCTGCGCGAAGAGTGGGGGTAGCGCGTTAGCCGGTAGAGTGGGGGATGCCAAGGGTGCCGTTCGACTCTGTCGGAGCGTGTTGAAGCAGTGTCAGTCGGGACGTGCAGCGAGGAGGGTAGTGCGAAACTTCGACCCGTGCTTCCCTACTCCTCCCTCTCTTTTTCTTTCTCTCCCTCGTGAATAAGAACGAACGATCGTCGCGCGTGTTACTCCTTTAGCGTCTTTCGACCTTCGTCGATGAGGTGAGAGAGAGAGAAAGAGATAGAAGAAGGGAAAGGAAAGGAGTAGTACTCATCGAGGGCAGTCGCGACGCTCGATACGTCGTGTCTCTTCGGCGCGCGGCTCGCCAACGACAAGAAGCGCCCTTTATCGAGCGATCTCTTCTCTCGCGTCCACGTGTCTTGATACAAAGGAAAGAAGAAAAAAAAAAAGAAGAGTAGGAACAGTGACAACGATAACTCTTGGTCTCGAAAGAACAGTAACGAGGAAAAAAAATAGCAGAAGAAAAAGAAGTAACCAATCTCGAATGTAGAATAGAGGGCTGGAAGGATTTCGTATAAGATGCCAGCAGAATACGAGGCGAATAAACGCGCAGGGTTCGAGGCGGACGAGGAAGAAGGTATAGGAGGAAACCGACAGCGAGAGGAGAAGAGACAGCAGCAGGAGAACCGGGGCCATCGGCCCTCGGGGTGCACCACCTCTTCTTAACTCGGTGTGCCTGCGAGCGAAGCAACGTGCATATACGAGGAGTCTACGATAATAAATTCGTCTCGCTTAATTCTCGACCCTCGTTCAAGGGCATTGACGAGACTCATAGATATTTTGAACGTTGATAGAAAAAAAAAAAGTATAAGAATCTTGTAAAAGCAATCGAACGTAAAATCGAATCGCTTCATGTTCGCTTCGTTCGACTCGAGCGTGTTTAGATTTTGATAGCACCGATAGTAAGAGTAGCAGTGCCTCTTATCTTTCTTATTATCGTTGACACAATTCTCGACGGAAACCTCGTTGTTGTTGTTATTATTGTTGTTATTATTATTATTGTGAGAAAAAAAGAGAGCTATGCCAGCACTACTAAGCATGATAGCGTCGCGGCACGTCGACGACGTATCGCCACCCCCGATGATAGCTTCCTCACCGTCTTCCTCCGCGTCATCTTCCTCAGCATCTTCCTCAACGTCGTCACCACCAGCACCAAGGATGACAACTCCACCGAGCGTGGGCCAAACCCTTAGCCCGTCTTATATCTCAGAATCAAGATCAATTTCTCGATCGATCGTTTCCTCGAGATATCCGGATGAAATCGAGGAAATCATTGCTAGGAGCAACTCAGGCTCGACCGGTAGTACCGGTAGCAGCAATTCTGCCGAAACTAGACCGAGGCAAAGTCTCTCAAAGAGTTCCGCTTCTTTGCGAAGTCTCGTGCGAAGGAAAAGTCGACGACAGGTTGTTGGGGGTACGGTCAACGAATCCAACAACGATTCGAGACACTCTCGGCATCAAGGTTACGCCTCATCAGAGGATGCGACCAAAGAAGGACTCGTTCGAAGACGAGGAAGCATCGTTGGAGAAGATGATGAAACGATCTACAAAACTGGACGATCGTCCGCTCGTAGAGCATCATCCGTCACTAGAGGAACAACGCCAGGTGTAGCAACAGCGATCGGTGGACAAGAGAATAATAATGTTGGACAAGATGCTTCTTCTTCCATTAGCAACGGCGTCTTCGTAGCACCTACCGTCGTTTCAAACGCCAACAGATTCGCTCGTACGACCTCGTCGTCTCTCGTACGTGCTACCAGCGTTCCTACCACGCCGGGACCATCCACTTCGAGTTCTTCCTCGCATTGGAATAACTCGACCGAACAGGAGACCGACTACGTCGTCGATCCTGTTCAAGGGAAGGCGTACCACAAGGGACAGTTTCTTGGAAGAGTAAGTGACTCCCGTTTGCTCGCTATCTTCCTCTTTCGCGGTTGCTTTAACGCGCGCGCGCGCGCACGTCCACGATCGCCACCAACACCTGCCTCTTCCTCGATCCTTCTCTCCTTTCTCTTCTTCTTCTTCGTCTTCTTACTTCGCGACGCTCCATAGTGGTTCGAAACGCCGATCTAGCCGATACAAAATCAGAATTTTTATCACTTCCGATTACTCAAATTGCAATTTATTTAAGTTCCTAAATCCTTTCAGATCTTTTAATAGAATTTCATTTATCCATAAAAATGGTTTAATTTTTATTGATAAATGATTGTTTACTTTCATCTATATAAATAAAAATTAAATGCTGTTCGTTGGTAAGCGCATCAATTGAGAACGGCTGGACCGATTTGGCTAATATTTTTTAAATGTTCGTAATAGTCCGAATAAGATTTTTAGGGGAAGAAAAATTGGACAAGTTACCCGGAAAATTGGAAAATTCGGGAAAAACTGAAAGTGCTTTTTTCCGATTTTCTCTTTATAAATAAAAATCAAAAATAAATCTTTTATGATTAAATTTACAATTTAAATTTATTTGAAATTCAATTGTTTCGATATCGATCGAGAGAGAAATATAGATAGAGCTAGAGAGTGTGGGAGAGGGGTCGAAAGGGCTGGAGCGGCGGGCGGGGAGGGCCGAGGGGAATTGAAAAGTTGAAAAGTTCTCTCTTTTCTTTCTTTTCTATTTAACTAGACTTAGCCACAGCAATGTGTGGCCGGGACATTCCGAAGTGAACGTACTCAAAAGTAGCACACTTTTCATTTCATACATTTCAATTTTTGGAGTAGAAATCAACATATCGTAACCTAGACTTTGTTCTTCTATTCTTGTGAAAATCAGCTGCATATCTGTGCGAAGCATTGTATAATAGAATTTTAAAGTCGATGGACAATTTCTGGTCTCTTATGAAGAAGATTTATTTTGTAGCCTTCATTGGAACTTCTACGTAAAAGGTCAAATGAAGTTAAAATAATGGTATTCGTAGCATTTAATTTTTCATAAGCTATTATATTATAACAACAAAAATATAAAAAAAAAACGAAAAATTCGCAAAACGTTGAGGAGTGACTTTACCCCCTTAAAGTGAATTTCCACCGAAAAAAAAATTGTTCCTTAAACAACTCGATGAACTCTACTTACCCACATAGTTTCATCAAAATCAGAATTTCCGGGTTGGGAATGTTTCCTTGTAAGTGAATGTTAATAATAGGTAAACAAAAAAAGCTAGTTTTATATTTTTAATAATATCCTTATATTTTTTATGAATTCTATCTCGTTTTTACACGGTTTCGATTTGCATGATTTTTCGAGCAACGTATCTGAAGTACTTTCAAGTAGATTCGAATTATTGGTAGATTCGAGTTATTAAAATTGACTTGGATTTGTAAGTACATATTGAACTTGATCCCATCCCTACTCGTCGTTCTTTCTCATCGATTCACGCTCGCGTACTCGTTTCCAAGGTCCCGTTTTTCGCGGGAACCACCGGGAGTCACCTCGAAACGTGGGAATCACTGAGAATCTTTAGTACGCTGGTACCGTTCTTTTCGCGAGGACACGGAAACCAACATTTTAGAACGGTCCTGAGATACCGTCGTCTTGGGATTCATGTTCTTGGAACTCGTGAATTTATTGAAAAAAAAGAGATCACGAGGCATCGTGCGACTCAGCATGGAAGAAACGCTCGAAGGTACGATGACGAGATCGATTTTCTCGATGATTGTAAAAGGATAAATTCTTCTCACGTTTCGCTTTCATCGCGAGCGTTATGAATCTCGTTGGTAGGACGTGAAATCGAAAAACGGACACGAACTACCTCGTGAATGTATTTAACGAGGAACTTTAAAAAAAAAAAAAATTGTGGCAAGGTTGAGAGTAGGTCGACACTCTCGTTCATGTGCGAATCGTTTTTTTTTTTTTTTTTTTTTCTTGGGCAGCAATTAGTAACCGGCTCGAAATTATCCGAGTCGAAAGCGTGCTCACAAATCCGGATGATGAACGTCCAACGAGTTTGATAAATGAAATATCGTTGCGTTACGATGAACAAGGCTCCTCGTAGACCGTAAATAAAAATGTTGACCGATGAGATCCGTAGCGCGTGATTCACACGGTACTCGTTTCGACGTACCAAGAATTTTAATGATGTCCGTTCGCAGAAGTTTCGCTAGCAGTGACACTGTGGATCATGCTTCCTAGAAAGAAAGAAAGATGCGTGGGCCGAGGAAGTCATACGAGTTCAGATCAGAGGAAGGTGTCTCGAGATAAGAACGGTATCCTTTTGCGTTCGTGATCGATACGAATCGGTGTGGGCTTAAATCCGTGCCGAGATCGACATTTCTTTAATAGATTTTTAAACTTACAATCATAACGTGAATGTTCTCAATAATAACACCAAGTTTATGAACTATACCTAAGTGTTAAACCATTACCTAATTACTTAAATCTTTTTTTAAGGAACATAAAAGATTATAATCATTCATTGTGGTAACGATAAATAAAATAAAAAAGTGAAAAATGGGTTAGGTAGTAGGGGAGACTGGGTACGGTTGTAACAAAACGATTATTTGGGAAACTATAAATGCTACGATGACGAGTCCAAATGAGCATCTTGTTTGTATGAACGTTTTTCACAGTGTTGCATCAGTCGCCGCGCGCTGTACTGCTTGCAGGAGGACCTATTGTGTTTTGGTGACCATAAATAAGTATTTTCAGTTGATTTCTTTGTCGAATTGCTGTTTTAATTATATAGATAGAGTATTGAGTTTTTCCTGTTATTTATTTTTTTTCAAATTTAAGTCATTTTAAGTCCTGTAAAACTGATTGGAAAAATGTAAGAAATGCTGACGTATTAGTGTTTAGCAATGTAGAACTACATTTGTTAAGTTTCTGATTCAAAAAACTAATTTAAAGACAATTCCAGTTATAAAATACAAATCACCCTGGCGGCGGTTACAACCGCCCCTGGTACGGGGCCGGTTGTAACAGACACAATAAAATTTCAGTTTTCATTTCAAGACAGATGTATACTCTTACATTTTAGACACTTTTTTTAAAGCTCACTAGCATAATGTTTAGCGTATTCCAGTCTCCCCTAAACTATTATTTTCCATCGCGGGTCGTTTCCTGCACGTTGTGCTTTAAAGGTTAATTTTCGCGTTATTTAAGTAATACTTCGATAAATGTATAAACGACATTATTTATATTGCGCAAGGAAAGGGAAAGTTGATCGAGGCGCGAAAGAGAAGTATGACAATCGGAGCAGTGAAGTAACTTCTTGCGCGATGCGAATCCGAAATAGCATCTCGCATCTCCTCTGTGCTGTCATTTGGTAGAACGTCGACCACGTCATAGCTGTTTGCTCGCGAAAGCTCAAGGCTGCTTGCAATCCTCTATTTTTTTACTGGAACTAATTTGTGACAAAATCTGCGATTAGCACATCTAGTATGAGTCATCTATTATTACTTGTCGTTATCTATAGAATATACTAATCAAGTAATATAAGTGATGATCAACTCTAGTTGAATTAATGATATTAGTAGGATGAAATTTCATCCTTTTGAAGATGGCAGACACCAAACTATCGACGTTGATATGTAAATTAATTAATTTCAAACAGTAGTAAAAGCTACTATTCAAAACGTATTTTTTTAAAATAAAAAATTTATTAACTTTTTGCATTCAATGTCGAGTGTGACTCGATAGGACTGCTTTTAATAACAATACCATGTTGATCTTTCTTCAATTCATCTATTCGCAACGCGAATATGTTATTTTTTTTTTAACAGAGTAGTGAGTAATATACAGGGTGTTTTACAAGTCCATGGGAATATTGAAATGGGTGATAGGGGTAGTCTTTTCAAATCTATCTAACACAATACGTCATTATACCAAGTGGCACCATTTTCGAGATATTGGTGATTCTTTGTGTTTCTGGGAAACATTGGGTTGGGCCTTTTTAAAATTCAATAACCTGGTACCAAATTATTATGTTCACATAAATTTAATGTTGATCTAATCTCTACAATGTGATCTTTCAGAAAAATACCCAAAATGTCTTTTAGGGGGTAAAAAAATAGTCAAAATGGCACGTTGAATGTATGAAAATATACTCATCGAATGCTCTCTGCAATATTGAGGTCAATTTAGGAAAAATTAAAAACATGTAGCCAAATGTAGATTGCTAGATAAATATCTCTGTTTTATGCTCATTTCGGTAAAAATTCGCAATCGATCTTTACTATCACATTACAAGGATAATACGGGTCTCTTTGCGGCAAATGAGCTAAATTTACTTCACTGCCTTACTGAAAGTAAGAACGAAGGTTGTTTTTCGGAGAAAAAAAAAACTAAGCTGTAATATTTCAAATTATTTACTAAAATAATGATGTTACAATAAAATTACAATAAATTAAATTTTCAAAATGTGATCCATTTCCGCGCTTTTTTTAACAGTTGCGTGGTACATATTCTTAGGCACATCTTGTCTTTTATTGTAGCTACTGCCTCGTTTATTTTTATAACCAAGTGGTCCGTATTTTCTACTTTTTTTCTATAAACTAATTCTTTCATCATATGTACTCCAAAATGACGACTGCCCTGCTCACTATCGTTGTATTATAAAAATTAACTCCCATACTCCGCTCAGCTAGATCTACAGATCTTACACCAGTTGATTTTTATGTTTGGGGTCGTGTAAAAGAATTAGTTTATACAGAAGAAATAGTAAATAGAGACCACTTGATTGTAAAAATAAACAAAGTAAAGTAACAGATACGCCTATGAATATGTACCACGCAAATGCAAAAAGAGTGCGGAAATGTATTCAAAATAAGAAAATTAGATATAATATTTTTTTATCTCCTAAAATACATTTTGAATATTTTTCTGAAAGATCACATTGTAAAGATTAGATCAACATTAAATTTATGCGAATATAATAATTTGGCATCAAGTTATTGAATTTTAAAAGAACCCAACCCAAAGTTTTTCAGAAACACAAAGAATTATCAAAATCTCGAAAACGGTGCTACTTGGTACAATGACATTGTGTTAGACAGATTCCAAATGACTACCCCTATCACTCATTTCAATATTCCCATCGACTTGCCAAACACCCCGTATAATTTACTATTAAAATGATATAATTCTGAGTGACATTCGACTGCAAAGAGGATTAATATCAACTTAGCTTTTTGTTTAAACGACTGAAACAAACACCAATCAATACAAACATCATGAATATACTAATCGTACGATTTTTCAACAACGATCGACGAGATGACTATTATCCATTAAACTTTGATTAAAACGATCGAAGTACGTTTCTCTGGAACCCTTTTAGGTCTCTTCTAGGGAAAGAAAGAGGGAGAAATCGTTGGAAAGGATGCAGTCTCAATTTATATGCTCGCTTCGGAGAGAGAACCGGTCGTCGTCGTCGTCGTCGTCGTCGTTTCGTCATCCCGATTATCCCGTAGCTGGCGTTCGCTCGGGCGTTACCCCGTGTCTGTTCCGTGTATCTCTTGACTAGAAAAGCGAAGCTTTCAGTTACGCTTCGCGAGTACTTTATCAAAACTCACCTCTTGATATTTCCGCGTTCGAGCGAATCCACCCCGACGGCGTTCTCTCTTCGCCACACCCTCCCTCTCTCTCTCTCTCTCTCTTGCTCTCGTGTACGTCCGCTCGTTATCGTGACTATATCGTGACTATTCGCGACCGGTTGCAGCGAGTCGAGTCGAGCCAAGTGAACGAGAGAGAGAGAGAGAGAGAACAAGATTTGCGGAAACTCGTTTGAGCTTTTTCGACGCGACGACTTCGGGTTAATTATTTTCTTTCATGCGCTTTATACCGTTATCGTCCAGCATCGACGATGATATCATTAAATACGTTCGAGTCTTTCCTCTTTCTCTCTCTGTTTACCCTTTCCGTGTAAATGATATAATCCTGTATCACAGTAACAAAATTTTTGAGATATTATCAATATTTCTTTCTTATAGATACGTAGATACCTACGCGTATTTTTTTATGGTTATTAATGACTACTGTAAAATACAATATCTGTTTCAATTTTAAAAGGATAAATATCTATAATAGTTGATATAAAAACATTATAATTACTATTATATTTGTTGGAACAAACTAATGTCTTTCAAGTATTTAAATAGTTGGTCGAATACTTACGCGTATTTGTTCGATGGAATAGTTTATAGTTCGAAAAGGTACGAAACAAACTTGTTCTCATTGAATAACACGAGAAACTCCTTTAGTTATATTTTCTATTAGCAGACTCGGTTCGACAGACGTTATCCAATTTTGTTCCTCATTCGAACATCCGTTAATCCTGTCGTACCTACGTATTTAACTATAAGTCTAGGTATATTCCTAATCGGTATGCACGAGTCCCTCCTCGTGCACGTGCATACATACGTGCAAGTCAATGACATCGTGTGCCTTTCACCGACTATGCCGTACTCGCGTGTGTTGGTAGCAACCGTGAGGAGGATAAGTTCAACGGATGGGCCTCTTCCTCTGTCCTCCCTCTATTTCTCTCTCGCTCGTATCCTTTCCTTCTTTTTCTCGCTTCTTCACTCCATTTCTTTCCCATCGTAGAGCTCGTTCGAGGCTTCCCTCGAATCATCGATGAAAAACTAAGAATAAAACACGCTGTGTCACGTTGGAGACTTCGGTCACATTTTCGATTAGAGTTACCGAGCCGTTCATCATTTTACTGCCGATAGCGAAGTTACGCCTTCGAGAAATATCTCATTTTTATCTTGTATTGGTAGAAAAGTTAAAGATAGCATTAGCCTTTTAAATGGAACGTAACATTTGATTAATAATTACCAGGATAAGTCAAAGTAAATTGCGAAATGGCCCCAACTCTTTATCGTTGTCGGTATCTGCTCGAGTAATTAGCCGGATCGCGATACGTCTCGAGCCGAGCTTCGTAAGCGTTATGATGGACCAACGCGGGAGTCGTTTTTTATCATTCCTGCTCGTTAAAGCGTCCACGCACATACATATGTTTATACGTTCCGTGTTGAGTCTAATAATCTCTTTTATTCGCCCTACCCATAATACTTCCTCTTTCTCAATTAAACGTCGCGAACGCACCTTAATTGATTTTATTAATCCTTTTCGTTGTCAAGTCGTAGAAGATAAACTATCGCGGACTTATTTCTCCTTTTTTTATTAGGTTGGTGCATATGAAATGTCGCATTTTTATGAACGCTGTCGTGGAGAAGTATTGACCTATGTCCAGCACCGGATTAAGTCTCCAACGGGCCCTAGACAAAATATAAATCGGGGCCCCATTTATATTAGGATTTTTTTTTTCGGTTCTTGACAATTTAGGCTATCAACCAGAGTATTGTTTTTTTCAAAGTAGAAATATGAAAAATATCATGCCTCTACCGGGATTTGAATCTGGAGTCATCATAGTTAAGGCTGTTCACCACTCAATACGTTTTCGCAATAACTCTCCTGGTCACAATTTTTGACCGATTTGGACGAACAAGGGCTTATTCGAAAGCTAAAAGATTTATTGTGAAAATGATCTTTTTAAAATTTTCAAAACATTTTTTTTCGTCATACGTCTTTTTCAGACGCGTTTTTTGCCAGGAAATAGGTATTCATTGAAAATTTGGAAAAGATCATCATCCTCAAAAAATATTCAGCTCTCGAATAAGCCTTTGTTTGGAAAAATCGGTCAAAAATTGTGACCAGGAGAGTTGTTGGCGCAAATCCCGTTTTTGGACGAATTAGGCCGAAATTGTCCTAGACATTTGTTTTCTTTGTCTATAGAGTTAATCCAGCCGTGCCTATGTCGATTAATGAGCTATGACCGTAACATTTTTAATTTTTCATGCATATGATCAATGTACTGGCAGTATTACTCGGCAGTAATGATTTTTCCAGTTCGTAAGAATGAATCATTTCACAGACACTTTGGGTTCCACGCGACTCAATTTGGAGGGATAAAACTCTAAAACGAAATTTTTGAAAACCAACGTTGCACTTTTCTTTGGTTTTATGTTGCGTGTGGTTTTTTTCAGCATTATTGCAAAGTATTGAACTCGTATAAGAAATTACACGAATATCAGTAGAATTCATACTTGTAGATAATTTGAAATAAATCATAAAAAAAAACAATAGTAGACAGTAAGACTGTTGAAGAAATTATGTCATAAACAAAACAATAACGAAAGCAGGATGATTAACATCGATATGTAATTAAAATCGGACATTTCATATGCACCAACCTTACAGTTAGAAAAGCGAGTCTCGTGCGTTTCGTTTTCGAATATTTTCGGAGCAAGCAAAAAACGTGGTGATTTAGAAACCCGTCGGCTGTGCTGGGTTTTCGCTTCTTCTTTCGAAAGAGATAATGGTCTTAACCGAGCAAGCGAGAAAGAGATAGATTTTCTACCTAGAACGGACAATAGATCGTATCCACGAAAAAGACGAGGGTCTCGTCGCGTCCTCTTTCGACAGAGAAATTCTTACGTACACTTGAAAACTTTTCTATGCCACGTCTACGTTCTAAAGATCACGAAAAACTTTTGACCGACCAAATCGTTCTCGCAGCAGGTATATATCCTTCGGGAATCTTCTATTTCACATTTCCCGAGAACATTCGCGCACAGGTGTTCCCGATTATATTCTTATTCTTGTTGAAATGAATTTCATGCTTGTATATTAGCAGTCAGGGTTAATGTCACGGTTTTATTCGCTCGCGTGTGTCCCGGCCATCGGCGTTTTTAATTAATTCTACGTTTCCCTACCATTGTTGGTCACGACACACGATAATGTTTGATCGATAGTCGAGAGTTTTGGTCACATTAGAAGCTATTAATACTTGGCTTTGTTCATATAGTGTCTCGTATTACGTATAATTACGGTAACTATATGTTCTTCATTTAAGAGGACGATCTTTTATGTTACTAGCCTGATCTTTAAATTTTTTTTCTAAAATAGCTATTTTGTTTTTTATTTTCGTGAATTCTCCTTTACTATTCTATATTTTTGAATGTCAATAATAAACCGAGTATTAGCGCGTAAACATGGTCCATAGAAACGTAACACTTTTATTCATTTCACTGGAATTTATTATATACCTATGTAAATGTAGAGAAAATTAGGATTTTTGATAACATTTACATGCCTAATACTGTTTTTACACGATAGATACGTTCCCGAAGAATACGTATGAAAAAAATTTGTGTACAAAAATATATTGCATCTATGGAAAACAAGAAGATCGGTTCCAGTCCTAAAAAATCAGCAAAAATAATACAATAAACCATAAGTTGAAAGGTGAAATATGTGACATTATGTAAGGGCTACCGAAAAATATTTCAGTTATAATTAATAAAACAAAGGTTTTAAAACTATAACTTTCTATTTATTGACTATTATGCAAAATTAATAAATATGTATTATGCACGAATTTTATTCAAATTTTTATTAAATTTTATAAACATCAAAAAGGTACTTTTCACTTTGAACACCATACTCAAAATGCAGACAAAGCAGTCAAAATTCGATATTGAGGTTATAACATTCGGGGAATTCTCACAAATAGAAATCGTATTACATTCCTCGTCTCTAATGTCGCAGCTATAAAAATAAAGCAAAATTTACTTCTCAAAATTCAGGTCGATTGTGTTAAATCAAAATAAGTCGTGTAAAAAGAGAATTAAATTTTTTGTCTAATTCGTGTTAAATCAAAATTGTGTAAAAGAAGTTGGCGTGTAAAAATAGAATTGGGTATACATTTGTATTTTAGAATGTACGTATTTTAAATGTATTTTATCTATTTGTTCTTTATTTTTTCTAAAAAAAAAATGATCACCGTACGTATGATACGCAACTTATCAACTATTTTACATTCGACGACGTACCTACTTGACGAGACACGATATTATAATTTTTAAAAAAGCGGCACCGATATATCTACGTGTATTGTTCTCTTATTCAGTCAGCGATCGAGAAAAGCAAAAGCGTCGGAGCGTATTACGTGAAAACGTAAGATGCAACGAGCCGTGCCAATTAGAGTTACACGGTCGTTTCCCATTCGTAACAATTCTTACGTTTTCTTACGTCTGCGAAACGACACCGTTCTAAACATAGAGGAGAGAAATAAATCGATTAGTCAACGGAGGACAGGACACCGAGCTTTCCTCTCGAGTAACATCGCCTCTAAGGATAAGTGGAAAGATTAACGAAAGGTCAGGGCCTGGTTTAAAAGGAAGCTTCCACGGAGAATTACTATATTAAGATTTCCTAGTTTAGAAGTTTTTCTTCAACTTAACGATTACACAGGCCTACAAAGAATAAATTTTTTTTTTTGGTGCCTAGTTTTTAGCTACAGTAAAGAGCATAAGTGACTCCACGAACTTTACAATAGAATAATTTTTTTATAATTGAACTAAATGACTTGAATTTTTGCAAAAACATATACGAATTAGTTTAGTAGATACGTCGTAGTTTTTTTGTTTTGTAAAAATCGGAATCTTCAAAATTACAAAGAAAATAAAAAAGGTCATGTTTTCAACTTTTCAATACACCAGATGGAACAAATGAAAATCAAGAATGTCACGAAAAAGAAGCTTCCGAAGTGTTCAGTGACTAGTTGGTTTCATCGATGACTTTTTCCTCTATCTCTGAATATAATAATATTTGTATAATATAATAATAAAAATTTCGTGTTTAGTTTTTTTATTTGATCCATGGATTTAACTTAAAATAGTGTAACGTATATTTCACAAAGATGTTATATCTTACACCCTAGGCAAAAGCTAATGCCATATTTGAATTCAGGGCATCAAATTCATATGAAATAAGCTCCAACTACCCCGGCACCAAAACAGCTGTTGGCCTGTGTTATCAATAACAAGAACGTTTCTTATATGAAACTCGTGTAACTCGTGATGTCATTGTGACTTTTGAAACGTGTCTGCGATTTCCTTGTTTAATATTTCAAAAGGTTCCAATTGGACCGATTGATTTTTCTTCGGTCTCGAATATTCTGAATTTTTTTTATGTCTTTTTATAAATAGAACATACTACCGAAAGTTGCCAATCGTTTGATCGTGCCAAACAAAAAACTTGTGGTCGTCCATTTAATAATGAAAGATTCGTCTCTCTTTCTTTCTCACCCTTACGCAATAATAAGAGCCCCTAGCGATTCGTCAAGCTCGCCCATTTTCTCGAACGATTAGTTGTCACGAGACAGGAATCATTCTGGCTTCACTTGTCCGCTTAAGCGTGATCTCTTTGCTCTCCTACCGATCGCTGACGCACGAGCGAGCTTTGGAAACGCCACGGGTACCTCGACGGGCTTTATGTATATGCCGTAACGCTACATGCTGAAGAAATAGCGAAAGAGAGAGAGAGAGAGAGAGAGGGGGGGAGCGAAAGAATATTCAACGACCGGTTTCGACGGTATGCCGTGAGCGAGGCGTCATTCATTCGATTCCAATGAAATAATCTCGTTCGCGCGCGCAAGCCATTCACTTTTTGCCACCGACGTAACAACAATAAAGAGGATGATAATGCAACGAAGGAATACAAGCCGAGAATCAGGAATTTTTCTCCAACGGAGATCGTAGAAACGGATGACATCTCTCCTTTGCATATTTAAACTTCTTCCCTTCGATACCGCTTTGCGAATATATATTTACGTACAGTGACTCACATTAACATTCGGACACCCTATAAAGCAGAATAAGTTTTTTTTTATTGATTCAAATAATTTGAATTTTTGCACAAAAATAGAAGGATTAGTTTATTAAATATCCTGGGTTTTTTTTTTAAATCGAAATTTCCGGAATTACAAAGAGTATAAAAAAAGTTGTTTGTTCGACTTGTTATCTAAGCTTATAATGAAAATTGAAAAAATTGTCTTTTCTAGATTTAGGTAAGATATGTACATATTGTAAATTTCATCCAAAATGGTTAACGTTGTTTCGAGCTACAAGCGTTTAAAGATTGCTAAATAAGGTCGACAATCGCTGAAATTGGACGAAATCACTGATTAACGAAATTTTTTCCAATTTTTAAATGTTTGGCTATAAAAAAGTTATTCTGTTTTATAGGGTGTCCGAATATTAATGTGAGTCACTGTACGCGCGTGTATTTAGGAGCTGTTCCACCTCAAACGTATTCACTATCCTTTGTCCGGCAGCCACCGAGTGGTACTTTGCTCGCAGTGCATTCTACGAGTTTGCATATCTACCTACTTGCGCGCCGTGCAAACGTCTATCGATTCTTTCCATTTCACGGTTATAACTTTACACGCTCCGATGCATTCGAATCTCTCCGGTGTCTCGCGTACGCTCGACGTTAGTTATCGCCCAGTTGTAATTGCTATCTATTCGAATTTATCCTTTTGCTTATTCGCCACTAGTCGAGCCGTATTAATCGTACGTCGTTGAGAATCGATAAGAAATTTATTTAAAATTTATCGACGTATATTTTTCTATTTTATATCGCGCCAATTTCGACGCGTTTCGATTCTTAAAAGCCTCTTTAACCCTTTGCTGTACTTTGACGAGTCTGACTCGTGGTAATAAGTTTCGGTCAAATCAGTGCTCCTACTCACAAATTTTAAATAAACCTAGATTGCTATTTAAATAAACCCAGAAAAAAAACCTAGATTTTAAACACGATCGCAGGATCCGACTTTCGATTTATAAATGGTGGGCATGTTTTATGTTTAACTGTACTTTTATAAGCTAGTAACATCGATTTATTGGCATTCTTTAATTTAGCTTCACAATAAGTACAGTCAGACACACCTTTTTTATTACTGTCTTCTTTCAACCAATTCTTTAATTCCAAATTTCCTTACCATTCGTTTATAAAATATTGTGGGGAAAAAGTTTCACACATTGTGGGTATGGCCAATTATCCTATTTAAATATATTCCATAGAAAACAAATTAAAGACTAATCAATCAACATATGATTTTTTTACAAAAACAAAAAATTAACATTTATTATATCACTTTATGTTGTACATGCATAAATGTAAAAAGCATACCAAAAAGTATAATAATCCCACGAACAATCACAAACAACTGCATAAACTGCATATATAAAATGAATGCTACAACATCCACGAAAAAAATGAATATTAAGTAAAATTAAATTAAATAAATAATAACTGCTTTTACATTTGAATGTTATAGCATTCGTGTCATTCTGCATCACAAGGAAAATGAATGCTATAGCGTACACATTTATGAACGTGTTAAATAGTATGGCAAAGGGTTAAGGATAAAAGGTATTTTCTTTTTAACAAAAAAATCGATTTTGCTTTTTCAATAATTTATTTTTCTTTATAATGTGTAGAATGCAATTCAAAAGAAATTTCCGAAAAAAAAAGGTCGGGAAGTCACCTTCCTCCTCAACGAATACGTCTTCCAGCCATGAAAAAAGTGAGGTTATAATTGTATGAAACAAAAGAATTAACACAAAGAATGTTTTAGATAAAGAAAATCGACGATCTCCGATCCATTCCGAGTAGAAACGAATTTAAAGAATTACTTCTGCCGAACAACCACACTTTGCGTTACATAAGCACCTTTATCTCGGTTACTGTTGAATGGATTTGAATAAAATTTTTTAGCTATAGTAAATACAACTTTACATCAGCGACTTTTTCGAAATTCCAATTACATTTGAAAATACAAAATTCTAAAGTCAGAATTTCAACTTCTTTTTTGGGCACTTCGTTATAATAAAATATTGTTATATATTATTATAATATTTTTATAATATTATATTATATTATTATAATATTTTCTAGACGGATTTCCGGATCAGGATCTCGGGGATTTTCAGATCGACGGATCTCTCCTAACCCGATTGCTATGAAATTTACAATATGCACGTATCTAACTTATATCTACAAATGGGTCGTATCAAAAAGGTTTTAAGGAAAAGATACTTAAAAATTGCCTTCTATCCTTAAGAGACACAATGCTCCTTCTTATTCGGAGCACGGCCAAATATGTAGTTTCCCTATTAATTCGTTCGAAGCGAAACGATCGAGTACCAGCGACCTTTGGCACTCGAGCTCGTTACGAACAGCAATATCGTCCGGGAAGAAGTCGTACCGCAGAGACGCATATATTTCTCGAGACTATAAATCGTTTATAGCCAGCATCGATATATGTACTCATTTAGGGCTCGTCTCTGTCGTATGCAAAGGAAATACGTAAGAGAGAAGTTGGAGACGAAGAAGACCACGTGCACGGCAAACAGGAGCGGAAATAAAAGCTTCGACGTCAGGAATACGGAAAGACGAATAGAATCTGGCACGATGAGCGATCATCCGGCATGTGCCAAGAGGATGTGTTTCACGATCGAAGTCTCTTCTTGTGTGGTCCTAAAGTCGATACCCTTCCTCTTCCTTCTTCCCTACTTTTGTCCTCCTCCTTTCATCAACGGTCCATTTAATGAGCGTACACAAAGTGCACGGGCACGCGTGAAAAAGAAGAAAAAAGAAGAGAAGGATGAAGAAGAAGAAAGAGAAGAAGAAGACGAAAGAAAGAGGAGGTATTCCTGGGTCGCGAGTCGATGGTATTTAAAAATAAACACGCACGGCTTTGCCATAACCGTACGTTCGAAAGCGTATGGCCAGTATAGGGAATATTTATGGTAGGGTTATTCCTGAAACATTGTCGACGGAACGTTTACCGTAAGGACGACGTTGGAAAGAGTTAAAAAGGATCTTGGACTCGAATGATCTCGTGACCGTTATGTCGGACTAGCGATACCTCTCCCTCTCCTCTCATTTTCTCTCTTAGATACCACGGCCTAGCCCTGTTACTATCTTTCAACCATCTCCAGGATCCAATCGATGACTTTATCTTTCACGTACCGATGACGGCTCTCGTATAACGACGAGCTCAAAATAGTAACCGCTAATCCCGTGTAATACCAAGAATAGACGCTCCTAATGAGCCCTTTATAGAGCGTAAGTTTTTGCCTTACGGTGGAACAATGGTCCCGCATCCGTGCTCGACCGCTAACGACCAGCCTTAGAAAAGAAGTTTAATCGTGTCTAACGCGAGCTCGAGTCGATTTTTCAAAATGTCTGTCGAGAGAAGCATGACGCGTCTGACATTAGTCATACGTCAAGATCAATCATCGTGATCAATTTTAAATCGATGTTTCTTGAGTCATATTTTTGATGATCCTTTCTGAAAATGTCATTCTCACGCTGGACAGTGCGGCACTTGAATGGAGATTTGGGACAAAAATACAATATTACACGCAGTGTGTTAATAATTTATATTTTGTTATTACAAATTGTTCTGAATAGGTTAATTGAAATTTTATAGTTTTATTACATAAATATATTGGAATTCTAATAAACATTATATTTCAATATCTTCATAAAACAGTAAAAGGCGGTAATAATGTCGACGAAAAAATGATAAACAATTTATAAAATATTTACAAAAACAAATAAATACTACGAAACTTTATATACGTAAATAAACATAAATTAATGATTACTTACATCAAAACTATCGCTCTCCTCTAGCTCTAGCTCTAAATTAGCAAATTAAAAGTTTCTGAAATACTTTCCATTATGGGATTAGATATTTATTTATGTAATAAAACTATAAAATTTCAATTAACTTATTTAGAACCATTTGTAATATTAAAATATGAATTATTTTTAAAACCCACTGTGCATTATTGTATTTTTGTCGCAAATGTCCATTCAAGTCACATAAAAAGATAACTAACCTTCAGTGTAGCAGTTTCTAGCAAAAAGAAATTATACAGCAGTGTTTTAATACAGAACAATAAAAATTACAGGATGGTTTGAACCGTTTATTTTTAAATTGGATTTAAAGCAAAAACTAATTTCCTAAATTTGTAATTAAAATTATATATACTTTTGATGGTATTCTCCATATTTATGGTATAATTAATATAATTTAAAAATATTATAAAAAAGGAATGATTGAGACATCAATAAACTTATTAGATTGTTAAAAACTTATTTACCGTATGATATTGTTGACTAAATAAATCAAGATTCAATAATGAATTTTGTTATTTTTGTGCATTGTATGCCACACTGTGCGCTGTCACATTGATAAAATTACTATGGTCTCGCCTTAGCAATTGCGTTTTTTTTACCTAAACGAGTTGTAAATCGTGCGTGGACATTTAGGCCCGCCTCTCGGCACGATTTTCGTAACATCGCGGGGATATTTTCGAGCGTATCGTTCTGGCAACGAGCCCAGCCAGCGCGTTCTCGCCCTTTTTCGAGGTGGCCGAGTTCCTTCGACGAAGATCTAACCAGGTTTCCCGTTAACCGTGTCACCTTGACTCATGCCACTCCGAAGCTTCGCGAAAACCTTGAACGACGAAACGAGCTTCGCCCCTTAGAGCGTGCAGCACTTTTCGTCATCATCATCTCGGTGTCGAGTATCAAAGCGACGACGAACGTATAAATTCCAGGCGCAGCTGTAACCGTTTCATCGACTCGACACTCGCGAAAGCGAAGAGGAAGAGAACGAGGAGACGAACGTGTGAATCTGGAACGAAAAATCTCCAGAGAGGAGAAGAAATCCTCTTGGCGAGAGATTCGATTCATTTTTAGGGTTCCGTATCAAAGGAAAAACGGAACCCTTATAAGATCACCCTGATGTCCGTCCGTCCGTCTGTCACAGAGGTTTTTCTTAAAAACTATAGAACGTAGGAACTTGAAATTTGGCATACCTAATGTTAGATCTTGATGACGCGCACATGTTTCGTCAATCAAAGATAAGAAATCCAAATATTTTAAATTAAAATGAGGGAGTCGGTTTCGTCTCAAGAAAAAAAAAGTTTGGATTAATTTATGGTGTGGGGTATCATTTTCAAGAGTTTCCCCTCTGTTCTCCTAGGTTTCTGAACCTACATTTTTTATTTTAACAGACTTAGTAGGTATTGATCCATAGATTACTGGAAAACTGCCCGTATTTTCTACAAGTTGCTGAACAAATAACACTTTTTTTATGTGGGACAATCGATTCATTTTCTAGTTACCACAAGCAAATCTGGATAAGATTTGAATGTTAATACAATAAAATCTGGAAAGTACAATTTTTACTTGGCCTATACTCACTGCCCTCCGGTGTATTGGTACGCATCCCTAATTGTGCGAGTCCGACTCGATCTTGGCCTTTTTTTTTTAAGAGTCATCGAGAATGATCGAGGATATCTTCGAGATGGACGTCATTTTTAAAGGAGATCTCGAAAGAGAAAACCTTTCACTTCTGTCGATGAGGACGAAGGAGAAATTCTCGTTAGGAGAAGTCTCGAGACCCGATGCTTTCTCAAACTAGCCTGGAGGATGAGCCTGTTCCTTCCTTTATTCCTCTTTTTTTCTCTTCTTTCCTTTCGTTTTATATCTATACAGCCGATACGTTCCATTCTACGCATACCCATGCACGAAACTCTCGAAATAGCTACAACTATTTCTATGCTACTCCAACCTTTTTTGTATACCTACCGTGCCAGAAAGAATGAGCTCGTGTCGTTCTCGCTCGCGTAAAAGTTTCGACAGGACGGTACAACGAAGAATTCGCATTTATGATGGTTTAAAAATTGTCTTTTTCAGGGTGGCTTTGCGAGGGTCTACCTGATGACTGACGTAAGCGATGGAAATCAATACGCATGCAAGATAATCCCGAAAAACCGGATGCAGAAAATCCATATGCAAAAGGTTTGTATGCGTCGTTAACTTTTTTTCTCGTACGTTTTTTCCGAGATTTACGCGAAAATGGTTCCACTTAACTCCATTCTAAAGCCCCCATACGTGCTCTGTTTTACTGTCAGTTTATCACGTGTGACGTCATGTCTGAACGATTATCCGAAGAAACTGTGCAGTTCTACCGTCCAAATGTCCGGTATTTGGACTGAGCTCCGGGATTTTAGTTCCCTCCGATTAACTGACAATTCGTTCAGGTAATCGTTCAGTCTCGCCATTTGCATGGAAAATTTTGCGGTGGCTGTATCGAAAAGGAGACACAACTGAAGGGAAACATAGAGACATTGGATGAAAAACTGAGCTGTGATTATACACACTAGGGTGTTTCATAAAAAACCCCTTTTTACTTTCGAAACAAGCTCAATAGTTTCATTTTAGCCTAAAAAGTCGCCTGTTAAGGGAAAAGTTCTTAATATTAATATTAACGTGTCCCTCATCGTACTTTTTTTATTTTCCATAAGATTAACATGAGAGAACACACAATTGAATAGTTTTTAAAATAAATCATAATTTTTTTTTTTTTAAGCTTGGTAGTTATGCCACAAAAGTCCAAAAATAATGAAATTTACCATTAATTCAACTTTGAAACCGTAGATTTATCAAAAAATGATACAACCTTTTTTGAAGAGCGTTCAATTCCTTACAAAAATATATCTTGGTCATAATATCTGCAAATTAATTTCCTGGCGAGTAATAAAATTCAAAAGAAAAAAATAACATTTTCCCCATGTTAATCTTATGGAAAATAAACACATGTGATGAAGGACATGTGAACATTAATATTAAGAGCTCATCTCGTAACAGGCGTCTTTTTAGGCTCGAATGAAACTTTTGAGCTTGTTTCGAAAGAAAAGAAAAAAGTTTTTTTTGTTTTCAACATCCTAATACGCATACAATAACGACTGATCACGAAATGAAAATTTATAATGACACATACAGTCGACTATACCCATAGCAACCTTTAAATAGGAATTCGATGATATACAATTCATACTGTCCTTGATTAGTTTCAAAACAAGCACTGGTTCGTACAAAAACAAGACCCAAGCCAGACAGAAACACTGTTACACATACCCATGTTCCTGTCTGTGTTGCGTCTAGGTTTAGTTCTATCATATGTTTTTATACTGCGAAGGCCGACGCATGAAACATATGTTGGTATATTCAGAGATCCCCCTTCTGCAAAATAAGACCCCTCCGAGAGGGTTTTTTTCTAGACAATCACCACGTATTTTTGAAATTCAATGTATTCTCCTTTAGTACATCGCATCGGCTCGAATCGAACGGAGAAAAGTCTCTCTCGTAAAAATTTGATTTCTATGATATGGGAAAGACTAGTAACGTGGTAAGAGATTTGCAAGGATGAGAACCATACGATTAGCCTCGTTCGAGCTATGCAACACGTAGGTACCAGGTACTATGCCATAGGTAGCATAGTAATCGTTGCTTGCGGAGAATAGAGAATCTCTCGAACGGCTTTAGCGTTTACCGTTGCTTATCTCCTTTCGCGTAACGATCGATTACTTCGCGATAAATCATCTACAATAAAAACATCGTTCTCCGATGCATCGCTAAAAATATCTTATATAAAAATCGCATATCTTCCTACGGCATGAGAACATCGATTAGTTCCTACGATAATGACCTTAATGATCGTAGTAATAAATCTTTTAAAGGGTAGCTACGAAAGGAACATTCTGTTTACAGATCGCACGGGAGATCATGATCCACAAAGAACTGAACCATGTGAACGTCGTGCAGATGCATCATTACTTCGAGGACAACCTGAACGTATATATGCTTCTGGAAGCCTGTCCGCGAAAGGTATGACTCGTATACCCCTATACACCTACTTGCACCTTTTCTACGATGCATTCTATCGCATTCGCGTGATTTCCCAACCACGCATTCTGACGATTCCTACCGTCACCCGAGCTAAGAAAGGAATCAGTACTTTAGTGCTCTCTAAGAAATAGAGGGAGAGAGAGAGGAAGATTGCAATAACAACAATCGGTATTGCAAGAAAAATATCTGAAGATAAAAATATTTCATACATCGAAGGAATTTAAACGAAACGAAATATATTTCTCGTCCTCCTTCTAGACGTTAAAATTAATAAAATTTCGGAATGCTAGAGGCATGCTAGATCTTAAAGTTTAACGTAGAGAATAATGAAATTCCACGGTATCGTTCGAAGTCGAGCCGAGTAGAGTCACCGACAGATATTCATGGAATTCAGGTCGATTTCCGGTCCAGTCATGGACAAATACACGGTCGAGGTAGTTCGCACGCGATCTTGCACGTGTTCGTTCTACGTATTATGCTTACCTGAGTCGTGATCTCCATCCACCTTGAGGTCCATCTTTTCCGTTCGATCGGGCGAAGAGAGCGGCACTTACACTCTCCGTAGCCGATCCGTCGACTCGTTTGTACCGTTAGAATGCGACGAAGCGACAGCTTCGATCGTCTTCCCTCTCACACTCTCTCTCTGTTTCATCGAGTTCTCGCTGCGAAACTTTCTCATTTTTTTTTTAATCATTCGAGAGAATAGAAATTGAAGCTGCACATAATGATAACTTTCTTGAGACGTTGGTTCAAACGTCACTAAAAATATAATGTTCCATAATCATCAATCGTAAGAAGTTAATTAGCGGTTCACGACTATTACACGTTTTATCGAACATTTACGAGCGCTTACGAAGCAGAGCCGCGAATAGTTGTAGTATCAGGAAATAGTTGCTACAGGAAATCGTCGTAATGCGTTTTAGCGTTTCTTTCAGCCACGTAAAATGTTCTTTGCTTTTCTTTTGGCAGAGCCTAATGCACGTATTGAAGTACCGTGGTAAAGTCACGGAGCCGGAAGCACGGTATTACATGAAACAAATGGTGACCGGTGTGGCGTATATCCACTCGCAGAAGGTCGTCCATCGGGACCTGAAGCCAGGCAACATGTTCCTGTCGGATCGTATGATCGTCAAAATCGGAGACTTCGGCTTGGCTACGAGGCCCGACGGTCAGCGCAGGCGTGTGTAAGACAACTTTACTTTACTCTTCGTAATTCAAGCGCGAGCTTAACTTATCGTTAAAGATTCGCGTCTCGTTCGAGACCCGTTAAAACGGACGATGAATTTTTATCGGTTGGAGACGTCTTTTTTCTTCGATATCGACTTGATCGTAGAACAAAGACTTAGAAGGTCACCGTTACTCCCACCCTTTCCATGTATGTTTATATTCCACATGACCGAGGAGGGATTCGTGAAGGTGGAATTTATATTTTTGGTGCACTGTTTTCATTTATGTAGATTAGAGTGTTTCAGAAAAAACTTTTTTTTTCCTAAAAGGACGCCTATTAAGAGCTCATTAATATTAATATCAACATGTCCCTCATTGCACTTTTATTTGTTGTTTTTTAATTTTATTATTATTTACCAAAAAAATTAATTTGCTGATATGACCAAGACATATTTTTGTAGCGAACTGAACGCTCTACAAAAAATGTCTCTTATCATTTTTTGATAAATCTACAGGTTTCAAAGTTATTCAAGGTCAAAGTTGAATTTATGGTAAATTTAATGATTCCTAGACTTTTGTGGAAAACTACCAAATTTGTTAAGAATTGAATAGTTTTTAAAATAAATCATAATTTTTATTTTTAAGCTTGGTAGTTTTTCTACAAAAGTCCAAAAATCATTAAATTTACCATAAATTCAACATTGACCTTGCATCACTTTGAAACCTGTAGATTAATCAAGAAATGATAGAACATCTTTTGTAAAGCTTACAGTTCCCTACAAAATATGTCTTAGTCGTATCTGCAAATTAATTTCTTGATGAGTAATAAAATTAAAAAACAAACATAAAAAAAGTGCGATGAGGGACATGTTACTGCCAACACAAGAGTCAACACTTCGACTACCACGCTGAAATCATGTTTCTCTCGTGACGTCACGGCCAACGCCGCATATGTAAAATGTTCAGGTGTTACTGTCACTAGTTATCACCTTGGCGTCACAGAAGAAACTGCGACCGGTCATATATGACCAACATGGCAGTCAAAGTGGTAATATTAATTAATATTAAGAGCTCATCTCTTAATAGGCGTCTTTTTAGGTTAAAATGAAACTTTTGTGTAGATTCTTTTGTATTTGCACCTCTTTTTCTTCTTGTCTTGGGTACCTTGATGCTCTTCTCTTTTACCCTTGTTCTCTTTACTTTATATGTGTTTTTTTTTTTGCTCTCATTTACAATTGCGGCTAACTTGTTTTCATTGTTTTCATTCTTACTTTTATAACATGTAAGTAATATCGACCATACCAATTGAAAAGCGTTGCTCCATTGTCATATTCATTTACCTTAGTAATAACTAGTATTCGCTATGCAATTCCTATGGATCGCATACTTCTTTATATTTTGTATACTTATTATATCTTGCTTCGTGCACTACAATTTGTTCGTAGGGGCTTATGCCCAGTGACGTAATCAATTCATCTCTATACTCTATGCTACTCTTTCCGGGAAGTAGAGATCTCGCAGAGACGTTTACTAAAAATATTGAAACGACTGTAGGACCATATGCGGCACACCGAACTATATCGCGCCGGAAGTGTTGTACAAGCAAGCGTACAGCTACGAGGCGGATGTTTGGGCGCTGGGTTGCATCCTTTACGCGTTGCTGGTTGGGCAGCCACCCTTCGACACGGCGACATTAAAGGAAACCTACGCGAGGATATGCAAAAATGATTATCGCGAGGTCGACGACTCGATAGCAAGCCGGAGCGGTCAGAATCTCATAAACTGGTTGCTACAACCGGATCCGGAGCTGCGACCGTCCTCGGAAAGGGTGAAGGAGCACCCGTATCTCACGAAGGAATACATACCACCCTCTTTGCCCCACACTTGTTGCTACCAAATGCCTCACGCGACTCTACTCGAACCAACCTCTTCCTCGCCTTCTTCGGTATCGACCGCTTCAAGAAATCAGGAAATCGGGAAAGCGCAGGTAAGAGCAGAGACCTCGAGAGAGAGAGATACGCGTTTACGTACTTACGTCTAACTAAACTAGTTCTATCACGATCGGTAACTATTTTTAGGTTTGGCAAAGTCTAGACCATCCGAACATTTCTCCACATTCTCAACAACAAGCAACGACGATGCCGAACGCTCAGCAAGGAGCGCAATATCAACAGCTGCTCGAACGATCTCAAAAAAGTTTACAAAAGGATTCAAAGGTGTCCAACTGGTTGGTACGAAAGTTGCCTAAGCTGCCGAGGTTCAAGCAACGACTCAGCAGCGTGCTCTGCCCTGATCACAAGAAAACCAGTCTCCTCGCGCAAAGCGTTCAGATGCATCGCGCCCTGGAGAGCTGCGTTTCCGAGATGAAACGTAACAATCTGCAACAGAATCCTCCTTGCGTCGATGATGTCGTTCCCCTTTTTGTTACCAAGTGGATCGATTATTCCAACAAATATGGCTTGGGTTTTCAGCTCTCGGATAAATCCGTAGGCGTTTTGTTCAATGACAACACGAAGATTAGTTATACTCACGATAGGAGGTAAGGATCGAAGAAAAGTAACCTCTACGATGCTAGTATTTTTATTATAAAAAAAAAAAAAAAAACTACATAAATGGGTACGTTCGATTGTACAGAAGAGTCGAATACATGACGATCGATGACGAAGTGACAAGGTATCACAGAGAAAGGGACATACCGGTGCCTTTGCAGAAGAAGCTCGAGCTACTCCGCCATTTTACTCAATACATGGACGAATTTTTGACGGAAGGTAAAGCTCCTTCCCTTGCTTCCTCGCATGGAGTTTTTATTATTGAATTTATACTAAAGCGAGACTCTCGAATTTAGGGGGCGAGATCAAGAAGTATCGGAGTACGGTGAAACAGTCGAAGAACGCGTACGTTCCTCGTATGAGACGATGGCTTCGAACGGACAAGGCGATCGTGATGGAACTGACGGTGCCGCTACTCCAAGTGAACTTTTTCGTCGATCATACGAAAATGATAGTTTCTCAGGAAGCTGCCAAAGGGTATCTCATTACTTACATCGACACTGGTAGGCACGTGTCGTCTTACTGGCTGAACGATCTCCGCGATTTTGGTTGCACCAGTGATCTCTACGAGCGACTCTATTACGTTTGCAAGGTGACGCGAGAATTCGCCGAGCTGGACAACAATACGATCGCCTGACCGAGTCGGCTACTCGGACGACGTTGTAAGGCGGACCAAACTGATGTAAGAGTTCGATCAGATTCTTAGGTTCACTAATTCCCGAAAAAGAGGAAAGCCTTAAACCTTCCATTCATCCACCGAACTTGTCTTTTTGTACATTCGATAGAAGTTTATCGTGTTAGCGAAAGTTAGTCCTAAGACATTCGGTAGCTGTATCGTATTGTTAGGAATGAAACGTGTCTTTCCACTATTTAGCTGAGCAATAATGCTTCGATAAAGCTCCAACGATGCTCGCATACTGGAATGGTGATCAACGATCTGTGTTTCGTTTCTCCAAAAATTACTCTTTTTATTTCAAAAATACATAGGTCGGAAATACTTATGATTAGGTATTTAGATAAAGACTATTTACGATCGCAGAAAATTAAATTTATCATCTTGATTTTCATTACGGTAGAAACGGTAGCGTAGCATTAAACTTAAGTTCATCGTGACATCACCTAAAGTAGGTATGACAGCATCGTCCATTAAACGCCTAAAGGCGTATGTATATAAGTACGTATCATTTGGCAGAATTTTCACCAGCTTTTTTATACGACTCATCGTCGGTACCCGAAAATCCTACTTTAGAATCGACGGCGGCTCTAGTGCCAAAGGGATCTAAAGATTCTTATTGTTAGTAATCCTAGTCACGCTCGTGTTTCGGTTTCTTTTCAACTTCCACCTTCTTTTTCTTCTTTCTAGAAATAAGAATGACGGATGTCACTGCCATCGTTATACGCCGCGGTAGCGAGCATTGCTGTCCGCTTTTACAGGCTGTTACGTTAATTATAATTATTATTTATTTAATATCGTCATTATTATCCTTATTGTACCGTGCACATGCTACGTATGGTTGGATCTTTTTTGTTGTGTCTACACTAGGGCGAAGACACGAGGAATATAAAGTAATCCCTGCGCGAATACCGGTTCGTCAATGTGTTTCCCGACGAGGCGCGGGTAGGATCGTTATTTGTTTAATTCTTTTTTATACGCATTTCTCTGGTAAACATATATTACACACATATATATATATATATATATATATACATATATATATATATAGTGCAGTGTTATAACAATACGTCGATCGATTCATGCTCTCGTTACACTACTTATTGTTCCGTGTACGTTAATCTCGTTAATTAATCACAATCACACGATCATTAATATTACGCATACTTATGACGATTATTACTACATTCGTCATTATGAACGATACAATTGCAATTATTATTATTATTATTATTATTATTATTATTATTATTATTGTTAACGATATCTCTATAGTTACTCCTATCGTTAGTATAATTATTACCGTTACGATGCCAATATCTTGCACTTCCGGCAAGCTTAAGTTCTTTCGTAGAGTATATATATATATATATGTCGGTATTATTCCGTGGTGCGGCGATCGTCCGATGTAAGAGCAGTGATATTAACTATACATTTATTTTTTACTAAGATATCTGTTTCTTTTTTCCATTCAGGTTGAACGTAAACTCGCGTCGTGATGGCGCGTAGAAACGTTTAGGATCTCAGATTCGTTAGCCTTTTTTACAATCTTGTTTAGTGGTAAAACAACGTAACGATAAATATATATATTTATCTGACACACGAGCCTCCGTTAGCAATAAAAAATGACAGACTCATAAACGAGCGTTGTGGAGAAAGTCGCTAAGCGAGGAAAGAGGAAATCTTTAATAAAATTGCATTTTTGATAAAGCGCACGAGGTATATTGGGATATAAACTTTCTCATCTTATTTATTTCACTCTCTTTCTTTGTCTTCTTATTCGTATACAATATAATAATGATTTCACGCACTTCACGTATCATTTTTTTAGGTAATGAACAAACGCGCGTTATTTGAACGTCCAAAGTAAGATCTTTGCTAATAATCGTGTATAGTGATGGATTTATGATCGCTCAAAATTCGTATTGCGAAACGTAAATGAAGAGTTTGGCGACTGCGCTACCGGCAAAAGTTGTACTGTGATAGATCTCCATACTGAGATCGAGTTCGATCTCCTGGGGTCCTTGGATGCTGCGAGTCATCGCAAGGACGGCTTGAGACGTCGTAGGTCTTCTTAGTGCAAAGCACGATTCGGTAGCACGCGTTACACCGGGTGGTGCACGTGCTTCAACGAAAGCCATACTGAATTGTACGGTCGATGCTGGCAGATGAGTTCCTCTCATAGTGAAGAGTTCAAGCTGGCCAGTCGGTGGTAACGGCAACATACTTACGAAGGTGATGTAATTGTAGGAATAGTGAGAAGGCATTCGGTAGCAAGCGAAATCACCGCTTTGACAGAATCTCGAGGCACGAACGCAACGACTAAAAAAAATCATATATATTGTATGTGTTTTATACTCTAAAGTTTCATTTGTTATCTTACTTTTTTCTGTCGTGATCCTTAATATATCCCGAGGGACAATTAATTCTGTTACACCTGAAACCACCGCGAGTATTTTGGCACATCTCATTGGAATCTCTGCAAACGTGTCCGGTGACGCATTCGTCGATGTCTAAAGAAGAAAAAAGAAGAGATTAATTAGAGAGATTAAGAAGAGAGGAAGCGAAGCTTCGACGACCGACAATGTGATTGCATGACGCGATTGCATGACGCATAACCTCGCGTGGGTGGTAATCCGCTCTCTCGCTCCCTTTCTCCTGCTCGTGATTCGAGCGACGCTCCAGTTCTTTCGCTTATAGGTCAAGTACAATTCGTGCTGCCTAATTGCAAGATCACGAAGTTGCGAAACGGTCGTTTCTAGTGGCTAACCGAATGCATAAGAAACACGAATGCACTCCGACTTTTTTTACCATCTCAACCTTCATTATATTTTCGGGACAAAGTCTGAACGTAGGTATATCGCGTGACAACCCGACTCTCGTTGGCTTATTAGCTGTGATTTAATCGACACCTTAGATTTTATCTTAAAAGAAGTTTCTTATTAAGCGACCTGCATCGAATATTTGAAAGGTTTGCAAATTCGGCGTACCTTGACACGTCCTACCATCGGTGCCCAGTTTATAACCATCGGGACACTTGCAAGCGTAGCTACCCGGCGTATTCTCGCATATACCAATGCAGAGATTATTATCCTTGAACTCCTCGCACTCGTCTACGTCCGTGCATGAACGATTATCAGCGTTTAGTCTAAAGCCAGGCTCGCAGCTACACCTGTAGCTGCCCCAAACGTTCATGCAGTAGTGCTGACACAATCCTGGTGTCCGCTGGCACTCATCGACATCCTGAAAAATTAACGTTCGCTCAGAGATGCTCCACGCATCGTGAAAGTCCAAGAAACATCAAGACAAATTCACCTGACATATTCCACCAGCGCCACCACCAATATTTTCGAATCCAGCATCGCAAGTACATCGATACGAACCAACAGTGTTCTCGCAACGACTGTTCGAGCCACATATACCGCTACCATAAATACTACATTCGTCGATATCAACGCAGTCTCTATTAGGACCATCGGCATGTCCAGGTGGACACTTGCAAACGTAAGCACCCTGTCTATTCTCGCAGGTCTGTTCGGGTGTACACTCATGAATATTCTCAGCACACTCATCTATGTCTACGCAGTGTTGACCAGTCGAAGGATCCAAAGCGTACCCGTTACCACAAAGTACTCTCGGCATGCACCTTAAAATGATTTTGACTACTTCATTATTTTGCCAGATTCTTTCGAAAGCAAAAGTAGTTTGTTTAACATTACTTGTACGAGCCAATCGTGTTTATGCAACGTTGCATAGTTTTGCCGCAAGGATTCGGTGTTCTCTGACATTCATCGATATCCATACATTTTCCTCCGGAACCTGGTTGGAAACCACGCGGACAATTGACACGAGGCACGTTGGAAACCACGGGGAATGGTGTCGTCGTTGTGGTAGTCGTTGTAGTTGTCGTGGTAGCAACGAGGGGACGTGCACGAGGAGTCGTGATGCGAGGATTCCGATCACACCGATAAGAGCCTAAGGTATTCCTACAGTGATAACCTTCGGTGCAGTCGTGTGTGCCTAGGATACACTCGTTGTCGTCCTCGCAAATCTCGGTCGCTGCATTCAGAGTGTAACCGGTGCCGCAAGGCAAGAAACGCGTGCAGATATAGCTACCTATCGTGTTGTCGCAACGCTGAGTTGGCAGACAGGCGTCCTCCTTCGGACCAGAATAAAATTTGTTTTTATATCTTGTGTCATTAACGAATGAACTATTCGATTCTTACCTGCAATTGGCATTCGTTTATGTCAACACAAGCTTGCGTGAGATTATCCCGTCTAAATCCGGTCCTACAATCGCACGTGTAACTGCCCATAGTATTCACGCACTGTTCGTTGCTGCTACAGGCGTCTTCGATCTCGCGACATTCGTCTATGTCGACGCAACCGCGATTTCTCACGAATTTAGTACCCTCTAAACACTTCTGATCGGCCGATGGGGTCATCGGTGTGGTAGTCGGCCTTCTGGTTATCGGAGCAGGTATCTTGGCACAGCTGTAACCACCTGGTTGATTATAGCACATCTCTTCGCCACAGGAGTCCAATGCTTCGGCGCACTCGTCAATGTCTGTGTCGAACAAGGGATCGAATATATTTTGCTCTTATCGTTCAAGCGTTTGATTTAAAATGTGGAACCATTACAACGTCAACATTGATTGTCAAGTGTTAGCTCATGCTCGTGCGACATGTTAGACATGCAACAAAAACGTAAAACGATGCGACATACTCTGAAGCAGATATTAGGACGAACGAGGTTTCCAACATATACATGTCACGGTCATAAGGATACAGCCACGTGCGGATTAACCTGTAGTGATATCGTTTAGAAAAAAATTATTACCGATTACTCAACAGCTAAATACATTGTCTCCCCAAATTCTGCAAATGTTAGAATTGTACAGAGTATTGTTATCGTTGGTACTAAATAAGAATAATACTTCTATTGGAATACTACACACGTTACAACTACTTCGATCATTTTACTGCTCGTAAATATTCCTCAAATACCTGTGCATTTTTTGAATCTCGGGTGATACCGAAATCCAGAAGGGCAAGTCGGTCGTTGACGTTTACGTGGCTCCGGTACCGGTGGTCTCTCGCAGCTAGAAAAAAAAAGATGAATATTCTCAATTTAAATATGACAAAGTCCTGTCGCGAAAACATCAAACTCACCTGTAAGTACCCGGAAGATTAATGCATCTCTCCGAACGTCGTACGTCACAATTGTGTTCACCGTTCAAGCATTCGTTCACGTCCTCGCAGCGTCTGTTCTGTAAAGAATACTGATAACCCGACGTACAGGAAGGTAAACGTGTCAAGCACTCGTAACTGCCTTCTCTGTTAACGCAATACTGATGAAGCTGTAAGCGACAGTCGTGAAGATTTTCAGAACACTCATCAATGTCAACGCAGGTGCCATTGAAGACATGCTTGAATCCTTTTTGGCACGGTAATATCAATTCGCAATGATAGGAACCGTTTGTATTGACGCATCGATGGGTCGTTTGCGGGCAGTCGTGTCTACCTAGAAGGCACTCGTCAACGTCCTGGCAATTCTTCGCCGTCGTGCTGAAGAACCAACCGGTACCGCAAAGCGGAGAACATTCGTAGCCACCGAACGTGTTACGGCATCGTTCGTGATCTCGACAACCTGGTCCTACCACGCATTCGTCTATATCGATGCATCGTCCCGTATCAGGGTCCTTTTTGTATCCTAATGTACAGGATTCAGGACTCCACAGGCGATCGTGGATCTAACATGAAGATATCGTACGTTTTAATAGGACCAAAAAGAGAGTCATATATATTCTGATCCAATTAGGTAACAAGCAAACGAAGTATACTTGTATTCCGTTTGAAGCAGCATCGGTCGACGTCCTTAAAGTAGTCTGAGAAGCGGTAGACGTCCTGATCGTTGTCGTGGTAGTCAACGTCTGGCAAACGTAAGAACCGTTGGTGTTACGGCAGAATTGTAGGGACGTGTTGCAGGTGTGCAAGCCGAGAGAACATTCATCTATGTCTCGGCAGTCTTCTCGCCCATTGGATCCAACAACTCCGTACGATTTAAATCCCGGCGGACAAGCTGGATAACATTGGTAGGTACCCATCGAATTCACGCAGCGTTCTCCTATCCCGCATATCGCCATTCCACTAGCACATTCGTCCACGTCTAAATAATTAAAACATTTTGTGAAATGAAATAAAATCTATAACATTACACAACAATACCTCACAATATTTGAAACCGAACTAATCGAAACATAAACCTCAAATAAAATTGTATTTCCTGCTTTTCGGTAAATAAAACTAGAGTAATATATTCCGATATACGGGGTGTCCCATTTCAAGTTACCCACCGGGAAACTCCAGATAGAGTGGACGAATCCAAGCAGAAATATCGAAAATTGTTTAAACAAATTCGGCCTTGTTAACGAGTTATTAACTAACAAAGATCGGCCAATTACGGCGGACGGCAAGGGAAGGCAGTTCACTCAAGCTCGCACCTAGTCAAGAGATAAAGTGCTAGGAGGAGAATTCCACGAAAAACAAAGACGAGCAGGAACGCCTAATGTTGTTTCGTGTCGATTCCTCCTCCTATCGATTCGTCTCTCACCTATTAGCGAGTTCGAGTGTGCCAACCTTCTTCGCGGATAGCTTCTGCTCTTCGTGATCGGCCGATCTTTGTAAGTTAATAACTCGTTAACGAGGCCGAATTTATTTAAACAATTTTCGATATTTCTGCTTAGATTCATCCACTCTACCTGCAATTTTCCTGTGGGTAACTCGTAATGGGACACCCTGTATATACAGAGGTGTGCAAAGAAAAGCAGCCACTAATGATAATCACTAATTGACCCTAAGGATTTGAGTTTCTGCAAGATTAGTTTATTACATATGGTATTTAATTGTTTTGAAAAAAAACAGAATCTTCAAAATTACAAAGAGAATAAAAAAAGGCATTTTTTAAACTTTTTTATTTTAGCATAAAATGAATATTTAAAAACTGCATTTTGTAGATTTAGGTAAGATATAGTAGGTATGCTTGTGGTAAATTTCATCCAAATCGGTTAACGTTGTTCCGAGCTACAAACGCTTAAATATTGCAGAAAAGATCGAAAAGCAGTGGTTTTTGTCGATTGCAGCGATTTTCGACCTCATTTTCCAATCTTGAAGCGTTTACAGCTTGGAACAACGTTAACCGATTTAGATGAAATTTATAGTATCCATAAATCTCACCTAAATCTACAACACAATTTAAAAATTTTCATTATATGCGCTCATAAAAAAGTTAAAAAATAACTTTTTCCATTTTCTTTGTAATGTTGAAGATTACGATTTTTTCAAAACAATAAAAATACCATCTCTTCTCTATCTCTTCTCTATCTCTTCTCTATCTCTATCTCTATACAGGGTGTCCCACGCAAGCTACAACCGCGAATATACACGTGTCCACATGGATAATTGGAAGCGAAAAGTGAAATAAAAAGTAATAAAAATTGTCCTCGTTAACGAGTTATAAAATAAAATAGATCAGCGAATCAGGAAGCACGGAAGCGGTAGGCGGTGAGCTGCGGCCATGCTAGTCTGAAGACAAGAAGCGATAGCGTAAGGAAGCGTCGTGGACAAAAGATTGAGAGAAAGAGAGAGAGAGAGAAAGTCAACGAAAGAAAGGGCGAGAGAGAGAGAGAGAGTCAGCGCGTGCAGGCAGCGTGAGGTAGCGCCGTGTTAGGGTAGGAGGGAGCGAGAGAGAGAGATTAGATTAGATTTTTGTTGTGCGTAAGGTAGCGTCGTGAAAGAAAGGTAGAGAGAGAAAGAGTGAGAGAGGAAGAGCGAAAGTCGACACTTTTTCCTAGAAATCTCCTCCTGACCACTACCTTCTCACGCCTGTATACGTGTCAGAACGCTCCGCCCGTCCAAATTATCGCTTCTTATCTTCAGACTAGCATGGCCGCAGCTCACCGCCTACCGCTTCCGTGCTTCCTGATTCGCTGATCTATTTTATTTAATAACTCGTTAACGAGGACAATTTTTATTACTTTTTATTTCACTTTTCGCTTCCAATTATCCATGTGGACACGTGTATATTCGCGGTTGTAGCTTGCGTGGGACACCCTGTATATATAAAGCAAAGTCGATATATTTTGTTCGAGGTAAACTCAAAAACTACTGAACCGATTTTAATGGGACTTTCACCAAAATACAGAGGAGCTTCTGGAGATGGTTATAGGCTATTCGTTGTGTTAATATTTTTAATTACATCGAAATAATTAGTGAAAAATAAATATGGAATGTTTACGCGTGGTGCGTCACGCTGAGGACTTCCCCCACTACCACGGCAGGCTAAGAGCGTGCGCGGTGAGGTGTCGCGCAGCGGAGGTCGACGTAGTGGGGAGCGGTCGTGGTGGGGGTATATTGTCGACGGCGTAAAAATCTGTGTGGCCCGGCAAAGATATCCTTAATAATTATAACCCTAATCATTATTAACCCGGGCGAAGCTGGGTTCACACATCTAGTATGTAATAAACTAATCTTTCTATGCTCTTGCGAAAAAACTCAAATCATTAGAGTCAATTGTAGAAAAGTTATACTGTTTTAAAGAGTGGTCGGATATTCTTGCACGTCACTGTATACATCAACAAAACAAAATCAAAGGTTTATAGTGCTGTATGGTATTACTGTATGTGATCGATGTTTTAAAACATCCAAAGCATCTCACCAACGCATCGCCTATTTCTCTCATCGAACGTATATCCAGGCTCGCACGATGCACTCTTCGCTTCATTAACGAATGGTGGTATTGTCGTTTGCATTGCTGTTTTATAACCCCTACTGTATAAAATTGTACCCCTCTCCTCTTTCTGCTGTTCTTGTTCTTCTCGGTCAATTTTAGTGTCGGAATATATTAACAATTCACACTTGTAACTACCGATCACATTGATACATTGCTCGTCCGGCTCACATATGTGAGTATTTTCAGCGCACTCATCGATGTCGACGCAATCTTCTGAGATATTCTTCGATAATCTATAACCCGTATAACACTCGATCTTCACCGATTTGTTTAACGGCAAAACAGAATGCGGAATTTTGTTAGTTAAATTTTTGGATCTCTTGCACTCATAGCCACCCATTGTGTTAACGCATTCTGTTCCAGGCTCGGGACAAGGCATGGTCGATTCGATGCATTCGTTTACGTCTGAGTAATCGTCGAAAGAAAAAAAAAATGAAAGATAAGTTCAGAGATAGCATATAAAGATAAAGCAATTTTGAAACAAGTTATGTAAGACTAACCAACGCAATTTCCCAAATTAATGCTATAGACGAACCCTTTGTCGCACTTTACATCGCATTCGTAAGCCCCATCGATATTTCTACATACTTCTGTCTCATTCAAACAACTATGTATCCCTTCGGCGCACTCGTCTACGTCTGATCCACAAAAAAACAAGTTTTAATATAATTCTTTTTGTGCAATTTAACTTTGTCAATTGTCATACCTTTACACATTTGAGATGTCTTGTCAAATTTAAATCCCGCGGGACACGATTTTGTACCTATCATCTCGAGACAAGTGAAGCTACCTTGCGTATTCACACAAAAATGTGTACCCTCGGTACACACGTTCGGCGATATAGTACATTCATCGATATCTAAAAAATAACGCTTCATGATTGCTCGTTTTATTTAAAAAAGAATATAAGTTATTATAACATATTTAATAAAATTTCTGCGATGCAGTCTAATACGAATGAAGATAGTAGAATCCAACGAGTTCTTTATATCTTAAGTAGAAAGAAACGTACCCGTGCAGACTCTGGTACGAGCGTCCCACTGATAGCCAGGCGGGCAAGCTTCGTAAGCTGCCTTTTTCGGTGTTTCCTCGATGCATCTGAAGGATCCTATGATATTTTCGCATTGTCCTGGACACCACACCTTTTTTTCCGCACATTCATCCACGTCTACACGCGAGACACAATCGAGACGAAGGCACGAAATTACGATAAACAAAAGATCCAATGCAATATGCACGTAAAAACAATAAGCGAGCACAAAAGCAAAGAGTTTTGCATCGAAGCGTCCGATCATCGTTTTGTCACACTGTCTAGCTCGAAGCTACATTCTCTTACCTTTCCTACATATACTTATATACAGGGTGAAAAAAGAAAGGGTCCGTAACTTGAAGGAGTAATAGTACTCATTAAGGGGAGTAAAAAAGGTCTAATAGACGTGGGTCCTAAAATCAACTCTTTCGCTGCAAATTAACTTTTATTATTAATGAGTGTTCGATACCGTAAGTGATCGTTTTGCGTCTACGAAGTAATTTTTACCTATTTTCATAATAAATGTACATCGACAACCTTGAACTAGTGTATTACTAAGCAAATTCCTCTGTTTACATTCAATATGTTACCAAGAGACTCACTTACGGTAACGAACACTCAATTATCTTTAAAAGACGGGACTGGCCCCAAAAGGGACCACCCAGGGAAACAAAATTTTTAATATTTTTCAAGGGTAATTTAAAGTGCTGAATACGGGAAAAATAGTGAAAAAAATCATGTAGGCATTCTGGACTTTCAAAAAGGTAATTTCAAGGTGAAATTTTTTTTTCTTATTTTGAGTTCCAACGTCGTTGTCCAACATTCCTTTTTGGGACTGTTGGCAAATATAAAATGTATATGTGTGTGTGAGGGGATAGAGGATTTGTTCAACTATTTTTTTCGTATTCAGTGCAAAAAGATAAGTTGAAAAACACTCAAAAATCATTGCATCCACCTGCCACCTGCTTGGGTAGAGACTCGTGCTGAGCTATACATTCGATTTATATATGAATTACACGATTTGAAAGAGGCCGATTTGCACTGAAAATTTCCCGTCCTCTAAAGGTTAATAATAAAAGTTGTTGTCTATTAGACATTTTTTAAGCCCTTCAAGTCACGGATCTTTTTTTTTTATCACCCTGTATAGTAACGTTTACCTTCTTTCAGTTTTATAAAAATACGTACCATTGCAGACTTGTAAAGTGGAATTATAACGATAACCCGCAGGACACAGCGGGGATAACTCATTGTCCTCGTCGGATTCGGTTGATTCGCTCGTTGATGAGTTTGGAATACAGGAACGTTTATCATCGGCCAATTCGAAGCCTGGATCGCAGCTGCAGCGAACTGCCACGCCTGTATCGGTGCATCGTTGCTCGCAAGGATTAGTAGATTTACATCTAGGAAGATACTTGATATTTAATATAAAAAATGAATAATTATTATCTATGATATACCTACCTGTCTGTTGGTAGATCTTGTCTACAAGTTTTCCCGTCTTCCAAAAGAGTAAATCCTTCGCGACAAGCGCAACGGTAAGATCCTGGTGTTGGAATGCATATGTCGGAACAGAGGAGACCTTTCATCAGCTGACAAATGTCGTCCATTCCTGAAGGCAATTCATTTTATCTTTAGAATCTCAGACTTGTTTGAGGATCTTGAATCTGTGATCTTAACCCACTTACGAGGTGTAGGAAATGTGGTCGAATCAGTCGAGAAAGGACTGAAGGATGAAGAAGATTCAGAGAACGGAGACGTTGATAACGAAGTAGTCGGCGATGACTCGGACTTGGTTTCCGTGCTGCTGTCAAATGAAAATGTCGTATCCGTAGAATCTGTAGAATCCGTAGCCAACGTAGTATTGGGTAATGCCTCGTAACAGCATTGCAAAAAGGCAGGGTCCCATGGGATCCCAAAAGTAAACGTTTTAAAGGAGCAGCCTTGGCCCATGGATCCAGCCAGTATACCTACGATATCATGAACCTTACGTGATCTATCGTTTGTTTATAAGAAACTGATCGATAAAAATGTGCAATAAGAATTATTAATACCGAGTTTGCAACCCTCGCAACAATCACGATGATAATCTCCACGTCTCGGGGTCGTCTTTGCGTTACTACTCGTAACGCAAGCCAAACCATTTCGTGCATCGGCTTTCCCTTTTTCGCACTGTTGATCGTGGTAAGTTCGCACGCAACAAATATCCACAGCTTCTAAGCATAGGCCCTGCTCGACTCTGGGCACCCCACTGACCGGCCCAACGAATTTCTCGCACCTGAGACCCTCCATCGCCCATGAAGTACCAAGGCCGCAACATTTTTCGAATTGTGCCTCCATTCTAGCCTCGACGATGATCGCTGCAAGGAGGGAGCACGTTAACTCGATTGCCTAACGATTCCTTATTTTATCATTTTATCTTCTTGGAGATACTCTCGTGTTTTCCGTTTATTGCAATACGTAAAAAAAATGGAGACAAGGACGAATCGTTCCAAACCAAAGTGAAAAACAAGTGGGTTACGTGAAAAACTTATCGCGCCCATCTCCACCTACTTCTAACTCATTATCTCTTTTTGCACCCATTTTTGATTTGGTACTCGCAACCTGAATGGAAGAGGAAGTAGACGAGGGAATAAAAATGCTACTCACTTCGACGAATTAGGCAAGCTTTTGTTTGAATAGCGATAAGAAGAAAACCGCGGGAGTTAAGAGAACGTCGTTACTACGATAGGAAATGTCTCGTTGAGTAAACATAATATACATTTCACGTGGTACCTGGAACTAGAGCAATTAGAAACTTCATTCAACGTTGCATCGTCCGATGCACCTTGTCATACGCGATCATTTTCTTATCTGTGATACTCGGAATCTTTCGTTCGAAAAGATTCAACGTATTATATTCCTACTTAAATAATAATTGGCGTATTTTTCAAGTCGTGGTTGAGTTTTAGTGTGGACTTTTATTCTGTCCCAATTCTTCTTAATTGCCTCTAATTTAAGCGGGATATTGGTGAAAAGAACAGTTACATCGAGTAATATGTGATAGTAATTGAATAGCTTAATAATTGAACATGTTAAGTAACAATTTAATGAATTTAAGAAAATCAGCCGTAAAGTTATTAGAATTCCATGCCTTGTTATTATATTACTTTCTTTCACTGGAAAACGCCTTATTAGAAGACTTGGCAGAACCAATGAACGTTCCATATTGAAAACCGACTATAAGATGTTTTTGCACCCAGAAATCTCCATTTTTTTCTAAATAAAATGTCACTTAACATGTTCATCCACTAAGTTCTTCAATTGTCAGGTAACATGACATCTTCCATGAATTGTTTGAATTACCATCTGTCTTTCGTTTAATGTTCATTGTTACCTGTTATGACGTATAAGATGTTGGATAGAAAACTAGCTAGTTTATAGGATCGTTGACCGTGGATACTATTATTCTCCAAGGGATGTTATATTTTTGAGTTCTTTACCATAATGATCAGATACGACGTATATTTCGACAATTGTTCAAAAATTCGGTGGGGATCTTTGATAGACGTAACAAATCCATCGCGTCTCGACAACGCATTACGCTTAACGCTTGTGCACTTATCGAAAGCAATTCAGAGACGAGCGAGCCCGCGCACACAAATAGGGCTAGGTCACGGTGGCTAATGGAATGATTCGTTTAAGACAATCGCAAGCGCCTATCCAGCGACGACGGCTCAACGAAACGATGAAGTTCAACGCGAAGGAGAATAATATGCATAAGAGGCTAATAGAGAAAAGCTTCTTCCGTAGATTCCTCTGACGTAACATAAACGTTACGACTTTTTTGCGGTTTACCTTTTACGGGCAGTAGATATGATCGTTCAATGATCACGATAGAGAATTTTCTCTGGTGAAGATCGAAAGAAAAAAGTTACCTCCCTTCTCCTGCAGCAGCTGCTCCAACTGGCCGATCAGAAGAAAGACGAAACAGGCGTAGAGTTCGAGGCTTCTTCGAGCCATCTTCTTGCACCAGTTTCTTTACTTAAAAGCGTTGAAAAAAAATTATTCTTCGCGGTATTACCGCGAAACTCTTGATCTATCGATCGATCCTTCTCTCTTTTTTTGTCTAAAAGATCTCTTTTCTCGAAGAAGAAAACGCGCTACGCTTCGTTCGAGCGCCCGGCTTGCATTGGAGCTCTCGGATCTCCGTCACTTCGGTTTTGTCATCTGCACCTTTGAAAAGATCTCTCCATCTCCCTCTCTTTCTTCTCATCATTCTCCCCACCCCGTAGTATTTTATGCTTTAATCCGTCTCTCTTTCTCATAGGGCACGCGTAACGATTCGTAAGGATTCACGATAGAGTACCGACGAATATTCTATCTTTTTTTTTTTCTTCTAGCCTTCCTCCTCCTCGTCGTATCCTCGTGACTTCTTCTTCATCTTCCGCGGCATGTGATCTCTTTCCCCATCGCCGACCAGCACAAAGCTCCTTTTTTGTCGAAGGCTTCCACTTTCTTTCTCTCGCGCACAGTGGATGCCTTGTTGATCGCGCGCGAATTTCCGTACAACCCGCAGGGAACAGGACAACTCCACCCTATTATCGTGCTCGAAAAGATTCGACCATGCTTCGACTCCTCCTTCCTACCTTTTTTTTGTCGGCATCGTTTCTTCTCTTCATCTGCCTCTTCACCTTTTTTTTTTTTTTCTTCTCTCTGCCGTTTCTCTCTTCCTGTTCTCGTCCTTTTCCCTCGAGATCTGTCTCTCGTTTTATCCCAAAATCGAAATGGGATGTCTCTGAACCATCGTAGTTTTGTTTTTTTCGAACGATTCTCGTTTCATCTTGTGGGTTAATTTAATATCTAAGAGCGTGTACTCTTCCTATCGCGAAAATCATCAATGAAGTTTATTTTAGCAAGGTCGGCAACGCTCGTAGGTATTTCAAGTACTTCAACACCACGATATCGTTGAGTGGCTAGGGTCGAACATACTTGACGGTAGTTAGGATTGCGCAATCGTTCGGATCGACCATTGATATGATTGGTAATATGTACAAAGGATATAGGATCGGTCAAGTGCGTTAATCGTAAAGAAAAAAAAAAAAAAAAACCTCTTGGGAATCTGAGTGCCATGATAGATCATCGTAAAAAGAAGAAAATTTGGTCGTGCGTACCACGTGTGCTATATGGTATGACGCCTCTCGATGAGAACGAGGAAGATGGTCGTCGTGAAAATAATGAGATTGGTATGGTCGTAACACGCGCGATACCGTGACGATCGAATAATATCCGGGTTACAGTGTCGCTCGTTGTAAAAAAAGTTCCATATTTCGTCGGTGGGACAGTTTCGTCGGAGGAGCGTGCCGCGTCGCTCCTTCGAACTTCATCTGCACTTTTTTTGAGTCCGAAGTACTCTTTCTTGCTTCATCTTCCGGCGGCATGTGTTTGGTCTGTTTACGATTAATAAAAAGGGAAAGATAGGAAGGAATCTAGATTATAAGTGCGCAACGATAACAACGATCAAAACTTGCCATTGGAAAAATTGGAGAGACGAAGGACGATTGACGATTACAAATATTTTATAAAAGTTTGTATTTATGTCATAGCAAGGTTCGAGGGATGCTGCACATACTTAGTTAAAATGTTAAATTTATGATCATATCAAATTAGAGACTTTACACGGAATCGTCGGAATACTAAAAATGGATCAGTTCGTTTGAATAGACTATTTACATTTTTAAAATCAATATATAATCAAGGCTATTCCAACAATATGCCCATGTAACATAATGCCTTTAAAGAGATATCAATTGTGGTAGTTGAGCCAATAATACGAAGATCGATATAAAAGCATCAGGTTGGATAACAAAATTTTACACGGAGTCCTGATAGTTTCGATGAAACGGCAGATGTAGCAGTGAAGGTTTTACTCTTGACTTAGAAACATCACCTTTCTATTGTATGGGATAAATAAATAAAAAAAAAAAAACAAAATAATATCGTTATCAAAAATTGTATAATAAAAATGCAAGTATTAATATTAATGCATAAATTAATGGGCCGTAATTTATAATGAAAGCATAAATTATTATGGCATACCAAATATTCAGACACTAAATATATAACTTAATATGTCTAAGTTTATCACCATGCAAAACTTAATAATGATGTGTATACGATCGTATATAAATGAAATTAAAATCGTGGAAGTTTTATCTTTTTGATTAAAGTTTATCAAAGTTAAAACCTTCATTGCGTTTTACACCTACGACTATATTTATTCTCATCACTCTCAAAAGTGGTACCTGACATCCCTCATTGAAAGGTAATGTTCAGGAAATAGATTTTGATGGGAAACAGAACAAGTAGAACGCCTGCTTGACGCCTTCATTTACCTTTTAACCTAACTTAATAATATAATGGTAATATTATAGACCCAAGCAGGTGTCCTCCGTTGTATATCTAATATTCGGGAAAATGACTAGGCCATATGAATATAACTTAGGAACATCTATTACAGTCCAACACTGTTTTGATACTGCGCATGGAGGGAACTCAAACTGCATTATCTCTAAGTCACTTTCGGTACACTACTACGAGTGTCATATTATCTAACGCACGTACCCAAAAAGAACTTTTGTGCGCGAGATTAATCTATCTATTTATATTCTCAAAAATTTTCCTAAGATCTATTCATATGGCTCAATGTTTTTAGTTTCGGTAAACTTTCTCTGCTCTCGATCAATCGAGGATTCAAGTTCCTTGATGCTTTCACAATTTCAGCAACTGCGACCGATTAAAGAGTCCACATTTTAGTCCTATTCTGGTTCTTCTCCTTCGCCATCTACAATATTATGTCTGATTAAATACTTTTGAGGAATATAATAAAAACAGAAGTAAAATATCATATCTCAATTCTAAATAGTACCTTCACGATCCACTTCGTCATCTACTAGTAGATCATCCTCTTCGTTTACACCATCATCTTCGTCGTTCACAGCCTCCTCATCTTCGTCCTCCTCATCAACGTCATCTTCGACCACTACTATGCTATCGTCTCCTTCTTCTCCCTCGCCACCTTCGTCTCCATCATCCCCACCACCATCTTCTTCCTCTTCCTCTTCTTCCGTTTCACAATCTTCACCGTCGCCTTCAACGCCATTTTCAACATCCATGTCCGGTGCTAAATAATACTAAAACAAAATAACAGCATGTGCGGTACTCTTACGTATAATATAGATTGAATTGTTTATAATTATGAGTTGTACCTGCAAAGGATTAGGCCACATATCATCTTTGATTAATTCAGCTATTTCGTCTGAACTAGGGTCGCCATGATCCGTGAACCAATCGAAAAATGATCTATGTTTGAGCGGCCTCTTTCGACCTTTCAGAGGTGTTTTTGTTTTTGCTCGTTTTGTTAAATCTGCACCGTCTTTCCAGCGAATAGGTGTACTTTGAGATGCTGGATCTCCTGCAAAACAGCAGGAGATTAATCGCAACTATGATACTTGAACTTTGTATCGACGCTTTATATGTTAAAAACATTTTGCAAAGTAGATGAAAGTATCAAAAACTGTGCTCACCGGAAGAACCTAGATGAAATTCTTTAGTGAGGACTTCATTTTCAAAATATGGATTCTCATCGAAGAAAAAATTAATTCTATAACCAGATTTAATATCTTCAAATTCTTCGACCTCTAATTTATTCAAGAACCGTAGCGCATCTTCTTCATCTTCTTCTAATATTTCAGCTATTTCTTTGTTGTTTACAAACTATTTATAAAATAAGGAATATAATATATGTTTTGTACATTTTGCCAGGATAAGTATATTTTTCTATCATTTAATCTGCGATGATAATTCATAGTAACATACAAATCTAGTTGCGTGAGGTAAGATAAAATAAGGATAAAAGAAAGATTATGATCTTGTATGCAATCATTATGAAATAATAAAAAAAGACATGAAGATAGTTCTGAATTTAAATTAGTGACAAAAGGACGCGTGTTCGTTTGGTTATATCTACTGGTTATACACACTTTTGTAGGTACACAAGTGGGTAAGATGGCGGCTGGCGCCGGCGGACGCCGGCATCGCCGGGAAACGTCAAAACTCCACGAGTTTCATCATTTTGATAGTGCAATGAACATTGGCATCTTAAAGGATACAGCAGTGACCCAAAAGTTGGGTATCCTCTTGATAATATCGTTGCGTTTTTGAAAGTAAGGTTTACGCAACTTATTGTACTTTTTCTCGACTTCGAGTATCTCGTCACTGGCCTTCTCGTTCAAGCCATCGATTTGATTCTGACACCCATCTATCTCTTCGAGAGTCTTCTGTATTTCTATGTCATAATCACGACCCTCGACGCCTTCGCCCGAACCTGGGTCTTCTATCTCCTTAGCCTTTTTACTCGCCGACGACATTGTTGAACGCGCGCTATTGTCACACGACTCCACCGCTCTCTGTGTTTATTTCCCCTACGCACTCCGAAGAATCACGAATTCGCGGCGGCGCGCAACGCCATGCGAACGAACCTTCGATCGTGGATCCAACGATGAATCTAGATAGGCACAACGATCTTGCTTTTTTCTTTCGACCGAAAAAGACAAGCCCTCAACATAAGATATATTTTCTTCGGATAATACATAAGTAATGCAAAATTATTTTTTACTCATAACGCTTTTATATGAAGGGCTTATCATACCAAATTGATATCGAACGAAAGCTTCAATTTCAAAACCGGATGCGACGATCCAAAATCTATGCAATTGCATTTCTAAATCAATGTATCGTTGCTTATGAATATTCCTCAGAGTCGTGTATCGTCGGTCTAATCAGAAAAATATGCTTGACAAAAATGACGTATTTTACAAGTTTTCCCCTTCTACTATTCTATAATCTACATAGAAATTAACCTGGAAGCGGTTAGTAAATACGATTTCAATCGTCGCATCTCGATGAAAACGTTACATTTTGGCGCGTAATTAGTTCATGACTTGGTCGATTGATGGCGATCTCATGGAAACACAGAGGTAAACCTAGTATTTTGAAGGCCCGAATCTTTTCATCTGCCTTTGCATACAATTTTCGGTTTTCATTAGACAGAAAAATACATAATTATAAATAACCCTCGTATAACGTGGACTTTTATAACGCAATTTCTGTATAACGCGCATTTTTACAGCTCGTAACGCGAATGCTGAGAATTGTTTTATGAAGTATTTTTTCAAATTGTATTTGAAACGGAGATGTTAAGTTCTTGTAAGGAAAATTTTGTTAAATTCTAATAAGGAACATTTTTTCATTATCGACACATTACAAAATATTTCTTCAAAATTCAGATTTTTAACGGGATGACAGGATTTTTTGTCTACGATTCGAGGGAAGTTTCATGAAGTTATAACACACAGTTTTATTTACAAAACTTATTTTCCTTATTTTATTTCATTAGTACCATATTGACACTGCTTTTATCATAATAAATCACATTATTTATACATTAGACAAATCTATTGCAATACATGGTATTCACTCTAAACGACGGAATTTTAGTGATTGATTACTAGGTAGCGCACCGATCACCGCGGAGTTCAACTCGAAGTAATAGCCAATCAAAGCAAATTCCATGCAAATTAATCTTTATTTTATGTGAATACGATATTGGCACTGTATTCGTATTACGATAATAATATTTTAAAAAAGGATAACTTGAGGGATTTTTTTTTTCACTAATGACCTAATATTAGTTAACAAGCAAAATGACAATCATTTACTATGTAGAATAGTGAAAAAGCATACAAATTATATCCATTCCATTTGCCTTTATATACAATAATACTGTATATTTTTTATCTTCAAAGTGGAATAACGGTGAACTTATTGTTTGAATCATTCGATGCTAGTCTCCTGATAAGTTTACGCTTTTGAGAATACCTACAAGATAGAAGTTGCCGTCAAAAGTAATCGTTACGATTTTGATTGAGAGCAAGTATATACATAAAATAGTAATATCACCCGACTAAGTATGAATGAAACTTACGGGATACAGAGTTTCGAAGAAGTGTTTCACATATTTACACATATAACAATGAACATCTCGTAAGAAAAGAAGTTGAAGATCGAAGATTATAGAAGGTTTCAATGAGTAAAAATGTCCTTCGATATTACCTCCACACTTACTGGTCTAACCCCTTCTTAAGCGCGCGCTTTCAACGAATAGAATTACGTTTGTTCGAAAGGCGGCTATAGATTGACCAATCAAACAATGCGTAGTATCTTTGCGCTCAGGATGTTACTCAGAAAATCAAGATGGCATCCGAGAATGATACGAGTATCGTGTCAAACGAACGATGTGATGTAAATAATACAATTCAGCAAGTGTTTGAGCCGTTGAGAGGGGAAACATCGAGCGCGAAGGTGCTTGGAACACAGTGGAAGAACGTGGACAAAGAGGCAACCGATTGTTCGGAGGATATTGGTTTAAATTCGAACAGGACGCCCACGGTTTTCTGTACAGCGTCATCGTTCAACACAAACACCGATGGATATGAATTACAAAGAAATGCGAACATTCTGAGCTCCTCTGGTGATGTACAAGAACGTGAAAATAACAAATTTGCTGTTACTACGACTTTGCATACACTGCCTTCAAAGTCAGACAGCATGTCCACTCAGAGGAATGATCTAGACAGTGCTGCTTGTGTACCTGAGAAAACAGACGGTAATCGTGTATATAGTGCTTTTAGAAGGTTCATATGTACAGAGACATGTCTTTTTTATCTCTATGATTCTTTATATTTCTTTCGTATCATTTTTTTTCTCTTTACATATATGGAAGTGGAATTCAAAATTAAGTACTCGAAAGATAATTTTTGTATAATATGTTTTTATAGAGCATATGTTGTATATTGTTACAATAGCTTGCTACAAATAGTTTGTCAAAGTATACTTAGAAAGAAAAACTGAGCGCGCAATACGAGATCGCTTAAAAGTTTATTATGCTTGTATATATATTTATATAATGTCAAATGATTTTGTATTTATAATATACATAAGTTACTAAATTTTATCTTTTATATATGCTTTAGATAACTCAGATCACTGTAACAATGAGCTATTAAGGACCGCGAGAGAACCAATACAACATATTGTCCATGTAAGTTTCTTATTTTATATCATCTAGAGGCAGAGTTTGTTACTTACACCAATTGGTTATATTTATAGACCGATTCTACATGTGGCAACGGTACAATATTACCAACCAGTATGCATGCATTGCCAGCGAAATTAGAGGGATGCTTAAATTTCTCTAGTAATACCCCCCAACTTGGAGAAAGTCCACAGAGTAATGGAGAAGTAATTGGAAGTCCTCGAAGCCCAGATTACCCTCCACGGGTTTCCAATAGTCCAAATAGTCCAGATGTAATGTTTCCTGTTACTATGACATCGACGCATACCACTTCCAATATTAATGATGTAATGGGTACAGCGAAATATAGCGAAGAAAATAATGATGTGACACCTATGAAAGTTGGCAAAGAATTGCCAAATTATCAATTTTGTGGCAAATTGGAAATAACTAATTCTGAAAATTCTAATTCACAAATAAAAATAAAGCAAGAACAAAATTCATCCGAGGAAAAGATGAAAGAAACAATTGTAAAAACTACAATTCTTGAGCCAAAGGAAGAACCAGAAACTACCAAGTCAACTTGGGTGAATGAGAGAATACCAACTGTTGTAAATGATAAACCCGATAGTAATACGACGCATCAGAAATCAATTGAATCTGTCAATGCATCATCTTCAAATTCGCATTCAAAAATGGATTCATCGTCTAAAGAAAAGCGTAGCAGAGAACACAGCGATAGAAGACACTGTTCAAGATGCTACAGACGAAGCAAAATCAAACGAGCAAATGTTGGTATCCAGTGCAAGCGTGATCGCGCTGTTCTTCCTTTAAATGCTAAACCTATTTCTCTACCGTTATCAAAATCCACAAGTGATAATCTCAGATTAAATTTACAAACAAAGAATTACAAGATGCTCAATAGTTCAGGAGTGAAGAGCGAATTATTAGAAGGCCTAAAATATAAAAAATTTATTCATATAGAGACATACCCTAATGGTGGGGCAACCGTTGTACACATGTATCAAGATGAAATTGATACTCTGTCCTGTGAACAAGTAGAGGAATTGGCGCAAGAATATTTTAAAGTACGTAAGCAGTACCAATATCAGTAATATACCGTTAATACAAGCGATATTAAAATATTTTCAAATATAAATTATAATTTATAGGTGGTTTTTGGAGAAGATGAAAATGGCAATGCTCATCATGTTATGGGCATAGTGCATAATGCAGCAGCATATCTTCCCGATCTTTTGGATTACATGGCAAATAATTATCCTACTTTAACAGTGAAGAACGGAGTATTAGGAAGGAATAGCGATATTGAAACAACTACTATGGTACAGTACAAAGAGCAAGTGTGCAAGGCATATAGCAATGGAACAATACGGTATGGACCTTTACACCAAATAAGTCTCGTGGGTACGGTCCATGAAGAAGTTGGAGGCTATTTTCCTGATCTTTTACAAAAGCTAGAAGAGAATCCATTTTTGAAATTGGTAAGAGAATATTTTTTAATGTCACACTTAATTATCTAATTTTACATAATGAGCGTACATTAGAAAATCTTGGTTCGCTCGTGTCTATTTCAGACAATGCCATGGGGCCCGTTGTCGGTTGTGAAAATGGAAACTCCGCAAGAATCAAATGATGGTCCCATTTTATGGATCAGGCCAGGCGAACAATTAGTTCCAACGGCAGATATAAATAAAAGTCCATACAAGAGGCGTAGAACGGGTATCAATGAATTACGCAACTTACAATACTTGCCACGGCTTAGCGAAGCTCGAGAGTACATGTTTGAAGATCGTACAAAAGCTCATGCCGATCACGTAGGACATGGATTGGACAGAATGACTACGGCTGCCGTGGGTGTACTAAAAGCAGTTCATGGTGGTCAAACATCGGAGTACAACAGAATCACGAAAGACGTTGTGGCATTTTACGCCGGAGATTTCCCAGAATTAGTTGAGAAACTTCAACTAGATCTCCATGAACCACCGATATCGCAATGTGTGCAATGGGTCGAGGATGCTAAATTGAATCAATTAAGAAGACAAGGTATTCGTTATGCAAGGATAAATCTTTACGACAATGATATTTATTTTTTACCGCGTAATATTATTCATCAATTTAGAACTGTCTCGGCTGTTTCAAGTATTGCATGGCACGTTAGACTGAAACAGTATTATCCCGAATCACAACACAATTCGAGTATAAGACATAGTAGAGTTATCAATGAATCTGCGCATCGTGTTAAAGAAAAGAAACCATTAGAAACTGTTGGTATAGGAGACGAGCAAAAAGAAAATACTAATCGCCAGCGATTGGAACAGAAGGTTTATTCTGATTCTCTTGAAGAGAAAAAGGCTAAAGAAAGAGCTGCTGAGTATCAAGGAAACTTGAAAAAGTCAGATCACCACGGGAAACGAAAAGATGACCGCAAAAGTCGTGATCACGGACGACACTCTTCTGTTAAAAGAAAAGATTGCGAGAGTGGTAACGATGCTGCTACAAAACGTTTCAGCGATGGAAAAAATACAAAGACCGAAACAAGCAATCAAAAGTCCAGTAGTAGTAGTAATAAAAGAGATGATAAAAGATCTGACAAAAAGCACGAAATACGACGCCGTAATAGTGACAAATCGAGTCATCGCTCCCACGGTAGCAGCAGTAGTAGCAACAGTAGTAGTAAAAGTAATCATTCTGGGGAAAAGAAGAAGTACGATTGTAGTAGTCGTAAATTAGATCATCATCGCAGTCATCACAGCAGATCTAGTAGTCATAGTAACGTTTCGAGTAAAGGCGCTATTTTGAATGCGATGGAAGGAAGAACAGTTAAATATGGTACAGCAGGATCTCCCTTAAAAGACACGAAAAGACATTTAAGTTCTTCAGAACTGTGTCAACCTATGTTAGACTCTGCCAATTCTGAAACAGTTGTTCTGGACAATGAAGTATTAAATCAGAGACAACTAATTGCTAAAACATATGCGACCGAAGTTGTCGATAAAGCATTAGAAACTGCTATATACAAGTCTAAGACTGACGTCGATGAAGTTTGTCAATCCCTGAGGATTGGCGTAGCTGAAGCTTCAAAAGAAGTTCTAGATAAGATTAGAAAAGAAAGTTTCGAAATTGCCGAGCAAAGGTTTAAAGATGATACCGTCAAATTAGAAAGATATTCTCAATTACTTGAAATGGAGACTGTTTTAGCATTTACATCAAAGATGGAATGTGCAACGGAAAATGCTGTGAAAGCTTTGATCGAAATGGCCGAGGATGAGGCTAAAGAAAGAACGAAGAATGAGAAACCTTCCGACGCCTCTGTCGAAGATCACACCACTGCTGAAAACCAAATTCCCACTTCGACCAGTACAAGTTTTTGCTCCTCTTCCTCGATAACATCCATTTCGCCATTAATGGAAAGCGAGAAGCAGGGTAATAACAGAGTTAGCATCGTAGAAGAAAAATCCGGAAAATCGTCCGATCATCATGCCTCGTCTGTAGAACCTAAAAGGAAGTATAGAGATGATAAGGATTCATCTAGAAGTCAAAGGCATAAGGAAAAAAGGGATCGCGACAAACGGGATCGAGATCGTAAGAAACATCGTCATCGAAGTCCACAAAATAAATCTGAGAATAAAACGGGTGACACGACGAAGGAGAGTTCATCGAAGAGTACCTCATCGGTTCAAGATGGTTCTAGTTCTTGTAAATCTGCAGACTCTACGGACGCCAAGGATAATGAGAAGAAATCGGAAAAACGTAAGGACAGTCATCATAGCCACGGGAGAGACGGACAGAAGAGATCGTCCAGCAGTCGTTCGAATAAAGACGATGCAGGATCGAGTCATTCGCACTCAACGAGTTCGAATCACAAACGTAAATCAAGCTCGTGTTCGGAACATAAAGAGCACAAAAAATTGTGTACAGAGAAAGACATGGTCCCACGAACGTCCGAGCAAACAAATGTCAACGCTTCGACTCCAAACGCAACAATAACAGTGGCAACGGCACCGACCGAAGCATCGTCTATAAATGTTGTTACATCGGCAACATGAAAAGGTGAAAGTTGCTTTCAATGTGTAACACAATCTACTTAAAAAAGTCGAGAGTTTATGCCAGCATAGAAAATATGTGGAGCATACTTTCATGCATATAAACTCGAATCACATTGAACGTAACGAATCTGAATATGTGCATTTTTAAAAGGGTGAGATTGTGCACCAACAGTGACGAAAACTAGTGCTTAACTCACATACTTTGATATTCGGTTAGTGGTTCGATGCTACGCACCTTTATCTTGAGCGAGAAGTCAATGTTACGAATCTATTTGATTTTCAGAAGTTACAATTGAGAAACTCAATCCAACGTCTATATTGCAAAAATTATTTTGCTATGAAAAACTCTAAGAACGTTTCACGAACTGAAAGTGAAGAATATATATAGATAATAGGTATTTATAATATAAGTGATCAATGAGCGGTGTACAAATAGAACTTGTACAAATTTGTGGTTGGAAGTTTTTCCGATCTGCACAGGGTTATTGTGCATTGTATATAGACCAAAAAATGCCCTATTGGGAGAATTATTGTATCGCATTGAAGCTTGATTAAATTATTTATATATGTAGATATATAGTATATGTTAAATTATTTATATTTTCATTACACATAAAAGTACAGAAAATTCTAAGTTGATATTAGGCTGTCGATTGTATTTTCTCTTTTTTTCTTTTTCTTTTTTTTTTTTTTTTCTTTTTATTTTCATAAATCGATTGTAGAAAATTATTTCGTTAAAAAGAGAGAAACATTTTTTTAAGTATTAATTGGGAATTTATGGTTGATAAAAGAATGGAATACTTTTAATATACCGATAATAGATTAAGCCGAAAATTGTATTATATTGCTACTATCGGTGATATACAATAACACAGATATATGCACATGCTTTCATATTTGTTATGCGGTCACGATACGCATGATGTGTTACTGTCTTAAAGCAATGTATCTTCTTTTCGTTCCTTTATAAATATAAATACATTTTTATACAGCTAATAATGGCGTAGCGATAAAACTGGACGTATGTTCTTTTTTTATTTTTTAAGCAAAAAAGGGAAACTTTGCTTTGCATTGTAGATAGTAACATTATTTTCATTATGAAAAATAGTACTATGGGTATCAACAGACGTACAAATTTTTTGCCTTTGAAGATATTACTTGTTTGGGACAGTGAAACATTGCAACAGATTGATCACAAATGTTAATAATATTTTCTCTATTTGATTAAAATAACAACTATTCAAAAGTTAATAGTAGCTGTAGAAAAAATACTAGATTTGTGTATATGGAATATAATAATACACAATATAAAGCTGCTACACAGGTACCTATGTAAACATCATATAAGTTGATAAGAATGCTATATGTTTCTATGTCTTAATTATTGCGTTGCTCGACAGCGCGATACATTCATTTTTCTTAAAATTCTTTTATACCTACGTTTTCTAAATTCTACAATCCAAAACATAATTCAATAATATGTTCCATTAGATCTCACGGCTCGAATATATTATTTATTCGAATAAGCGCTTTATATTGTGTGCCTTTTAACGCACCCTCTCGATAACTATGTCCATTGAGGTCATTTCCAGACAAAATTTATGTTATCGAAATTGTTAATTTGTTATAAGTGCGATCATCGCATAAAACAAATGATTCATCTACCCGATAGAGTTTTCATATGTGATCGGACTACCACGGAAAACTCTAAATAATTCATCTTGTAAATTTACATACTTAAGTTTTTCAAACTTATATTCGTATACACATTTCTATTATACGTCCATTGTTTCAGTATATATATAGTAAAATTATATCTCAAACAGTGATAATCCCTTAATGCATTTTCTTACACTGCAAAAGGAAAAAAAGTCGAAGAAACACACCCTAACGAAATAGCTGTGTGTAATACGATAGTAAATGATCGGATTTGTATACACAAGACTATAGATTAGGCAAGACTGAAAAGAGTAGCATCCAATAGAACTTCCTATATTAATTGATTTAACTAGATTAGATATGTACAAATCGATCGATCACAATGGCATCATGAAGTCTACGACGTGGACTGTAAGTGCTCGCAATGTGAAAATGGATCTATAATATTCTTCGATCGAGAATTTTAAAATGAAATAATCTCTTGTGGGTGAAACTTCTCTTATCTCGAAGGATTTTGTTAATTTGGATACACGTAGTCTATGTAACAAATTTTGCAGGATAAATTAATCGCGTCTTGTAATAATTACATTGAACGCGCCTAATATTCGTTCGCATAAAACATGCAAAATTACTAGGGACACGAAAAATTGTCCGTTTTCGCAAAAAAAAAGGAATGGACCAAATTAAAACATCAAAGAATCCATAAGCTTCTTCTAATAATATTTATTAAAAGCAGTATAATTAAAACCAAATAATATAGGTGCTGGATACATCACAGATCTTTTGAGGTGCCTTCTCTCTGTTTGTTGCGGTAAAGATTACAAACTAATTAATCATAGACTGTTCAGTTAATCAGTCTATAAAGATAACTTTATTTTCCCTAGCATCGTGTAGCGCGTAAACTCGAAACCCCGGTCCTATCGTTTTAAACGTTAACGACGACGCGATTCATGTACGAAACATTTCCATAACTTTGTCTCTCGAACGATTTTCAAATTCGATGAAAAAAAAAGATTTACGTCGGACTAACACGAGAAATTTACGAATGTTTAATACGCCTTCATAGAAGATATGTAAAATAATATTTAAAATCTTGTGTAAATAATTGTACAAAAATGCATCGATTCATTGGAAAATAGTTTGAGAAACAAAGATGCGATACGCGCGTAATGCAATTATGTCCCCGAAGTACCCGAAAAGGAAGTAAACCAATTAAAGTGGTTTCGAAAACTCTCCCTATGTTATTAAGTGATTGACAATGTAAAAAGCGTATTAACTTGAATTATTCATGAATTGAAAAGTTCGTGCGTCAGCTTCTAGGTATTGACATGCAAGAGAGATATAAGGGACGCCTTTTTTCTTCTCTAGTTTATACAACCCTCCCCCCCTCCCACAAGTCTCACCGTTGTCCCAAATTTTTCAATTAAAAAGATTATTTATATCACTTATACATATATTGTATATTATATAAATTACATATACATATATATATATATATATATTGTATGTGTGTACTGTATATAGGAAAAAAATGTATCTTTTAAAATAAGTTCATAGCGGTGTGGAAAATGGTTTGTGTAGACTATAGTGTGTATTTTGCGGTGGTTTCAACAAATGAAAAAAAAAAACAGACTTCCGATAGATGCCTAACAGATTTCACTTCCACGATCGAACCAAATTTCGAAGATGCTCTTCAGTTTTTATACAAAGTACATTATCGAATAAGTAGGTCGTTAATCGTCGTTGATGAAAATGTACATGTAGATATTATTATACATGAAATATATAATAATATACATTCGTAATGTCTACGGAAAGACCAGTTGAATTTTAAACTTGTATTCTGCGGAATTGAGTTGTCATGTACATTTTGTAAATAGCAACTTCTATACCGACGTGGAGAAAGAAAAAAATGGTTAATACTTGAACAAGAAATCAGTACAGGGGATATAAACAATAGGACGAAGGTTGATTATCGCTATTGACACTAAACTGCTATTATTCTGTATGTGTGTGTGTGTGTATGTATGTATGTATATATATGTGTGTATATATATATATGTATATACACACACACATGTTGATTACGTGCAAAAAATCATTAAAGCACAGTTGTATGTGCGTGTACATACGTACATATATATTGTACATGTGCATGTGTATGCGCATATATACATGCATATATAGTAGTATGTAGTTTTACATATTATATCCATCATACGTGTAGAAGTCGCATTCCAACGTCTAAGTTTTTAAAGAAATAAATAAATTACTTTGGTCAGCGGTGCTATTATTTCCTGTTAAACCCTTTAACTTCATCTTTGCCCTTTCATTTTTATTTGTATCAGATACAGTTGCAATTCAATGGTATAACAACCTCTATAATAAAATGTTTTCCCTTTTCTAATATTGATTTTTATTTACATTAGTTCGTACTTCGCTCGATGTGCGATTTGAATTTGTGCCAGAATTATCGCGTATATGTAGGGAAAGGTTGCTTCGATTGGACCACTTTTTACATTTTTCTGATTACCCATTACTTCCTACGCAAAAATTAGTATACATATGTCTTCTACTATATGTTATTAAACTAATTTCGCAAATTGGAACTTAATATCTATTATACAACAAAAGTTATAACTTATTTTCGAAATGCTTGCAAGTGGTCCGATCGAGGAAACTATAATTTCCTCGGGTTCCTCAATTGGATCGCTTGTTATAATTCGTTCTACTAACAAATAATAGATGATTGTTTACAGAAATTTGATGAAAAATGTATTGAAAGTGATATTATGTACAAAATTGTATTTGAAATTTTTTAAACCTAAACAAAACGAGCGGCAATAAAAGTCTCTTAAAGAGTTAGTTTCCTCGATTGGACCGGTCTAATTAAGGCAACTAGAAGTGGTCCAATCGAGGTAACTCGAACCTTTTCTCAATATATGCTGTTATGAATACGTTAACCTAACGTATGCATGAAATCAAGCATATGAATCAATTTCTAAATATTTAAACTAATTGATTATGTTAATATTATTAAGTGAATCTTATTTGTATTCTTGCAATTTCCTTAGAAATGGGAAGAAAAAGTTACATCAGAAACACGCAAATTACAATTATGGGAAAGACGCGTATAAATGTGATTTAATTTCGGTATAAACTCTTGCAAATACGATTACAGATATTGCCAAATGTTCTATCAAAATTTCGCAATATTAGGAAGTCTCAAACCGTGATAGTCCATACGAAGAGCCGCAGAGTGCGGCACTCGAATGGAAATTTGCGACAAAAATACAATATTGCACGCAGTGTGTTAATAATTCATATTTTAATATTACAAATTGTTCTAAATAGGTTCATTAAAATTTTATAGTTTTATTATATAAATATATTGAAATTCTAATAAACATTATCTTTCAATATCTTCATAAAATAGTAAAGTCAACGAAACAATGATAAATAATATATATTTATAAAATACGAAACTTTATATACATAAATGAACATAAATTAATCTCCGAACTCTAGATTAAAAAATATCAAAGGTTTCTGAAATACTTTTTCTATGGGATTAGATATTTATTTATTTAATAAAACTATAAAATATTAATTAACCTATTTAGAACAATTTGTAATATTAAAATATGAATTATTAACACACTGTTTGTATTATTGTATTTTTATTCCAAATGTCCATTAAAGTCGCATAAAAAGATAAATAACACTCATGTCAGTGTAGCAGTTTCTAGAAAAAAATATTATACAGCAGTGTTATACAACAGCTTCTTATTACGGAACAGTACAAATTACAGGATGGTTTGAACTATTTACATATTTTTAATTGGATTTAAAGCAAAAACTAATTTTCTAAATTTGTAATTAAAATTATACGGACTTTTGATGAAATTCACCATATTTATGGTATATTTAACATAATTTAAAAATACCAGAGTAAACTTATTCTTTAGTTATTAGGTTGTTAGAAATAAAACAACTGCTATTGTTCCCATGGTGATTTGATTAGATATTGCTTCTTATACTGGTATTTCTTATTTACCGTACGATGATATCATTGACTAAATAAACCAAAATTCAACAATGAATTTTGTTATTTTTATCCTTCGTATCGTATGCCGCACTGTGAACCGGTTCAATCGCGGCAACCTCCCACTATTTGTAGAAATGTCCGCTGGATGGCTCTAAATTCGATTATTTTCTATCATTGTGTGCTAATAATCATTTGCAGTAGACATAACAGATTTGATAAAGTATGTAATTATTCTATTCTTGAAAGAAATACGATGTTTTAAAGGGTGTGAAATAATAAAAAGACGAAAAATGATGTATACTATCAAATAATTAAAATTTATATTTATGGGAGTATCTCTTATAGATCTTTTTCCCAATATGCTTTTACTCTTATCATTTTTTTGTACAATTTTTGTATTCATATTTACTAAACAGTTAATTAGCTATCTAAGTAACTAATTACTAAGTAATAAGAAAAAGTCCTTAAATATTTATTTGCTTTTCACCTTGTCTACGATATTTTAAATATTTCTAATTTATATAATACATAGGATGTTACTCAGAAGATTTCTTACCAAGCAACAACCTCGTTTAATTAGAAGTTATGCATCTGGAAAAAAGTTGGTGGAAATCACAGAAGATGAAAATACAGGTATTTTAATTACTGTAGTTATGTGTGAATGATGATATTCAAATTTTTATTAAGCAAGTTTACTTATCAAAACCAATATATATTAGGAATTCGTGTGGTATCGATGGCAAAACCTCCAGTTAATAGTTTGAATTTGGAATTATTGGAAGAATTGAAAACATCTTTTGAAGAAGCTCAAAAAAATAAATGTAAAGGCATTATTCTAACTTCTTCATTGCCAACAGTTTTCTCAGCTGGTTTGGATATTATGGAAATGTATAAACCAGATATAAAAAGATTCACTACTTTCTGGCGTACGCTACAGGATACATGGATGACTTTATATGGCCTAGACATACCAACTGCCGCTGCAATCAATGTACTGCATTATTAAAATTCTATAATACATATTTTCCTTAATTATATTTATGATGCTACATTACATATTATCATACATAGATTTTTTTTACATAGGGTGCTAGTCCTGCGGGGGGCTGTCTCTTAGCTATTTCTTGTGAATACAGAGTTTTTGTTAATGGGAAACATGCGATAGGTTTGAATGAGACAAAGCTAGGTATTGTAGCTCCAAAATGGTTTGCAGATCCATATATTGCTACCATTGGTATGAGACATGCTGAGTTAGCACTGTTAAGGTATATACTAAAAAACATCATAATTTAAACTTACAAATGTATATACTTAGCAAATATCTGGTTACTTACATCTTAGGGGCACCCTTTTCCATCCTAATGAAGCATTGAATATTGGACTCGTAGATGAATTGGCTATTGATAAAGAGGAAGCCATTAAAAAGTGTCAGAACTACATATATTCTTATAATAAAATACCTAGTAAGCATATCACCTCATTATAACTCTAAACAATAATTGATAAATATATTTTAGTCTTTATAATATATCTTAAATAATGCTTTTATAGGACAAGCCAGAAACCTAACAAAATTAAAATTACGTATTGAAACAATTTCCTGGCTGCAACAAAATCGAGAGATTGAATTAAATGAAGTCAGAGAATTTGTTAACTTAACAAGTGTACAGAACCATCTTCAAGGATATATTGAAGCACTGAAGCAGAAGCAAAATTAATTGTTTGGGTGTAAAATATTATATCTATAATTTTATAAAATATTGTACATTTTTTCTAAAATGATATGTACTTTAATATATTTTTATAAGACTACAAATTTTGTATGAACCTTTATACTTACTATAGATAAAATATATTCAATTTATATTAATGCTTGTTCGCAAAACTTTAATTTTGTCCATTAGTCATATTAACAATATTATCAATTTCCAAATGTGGTAAGTGTGATGATATCAATGAATTGAATTGTTTGTGCAAATCTTGTAAAAAGTGTGAAATCTCCAAAATTTTTTGTCGATGCCTTTTAGTTTCTTCGCTGTATAGAAGAAGAAACTCATTATTCTCTTTGACTTGCGTTCAATACACTATATACGTACTTTAACAATTGTTCATAATACTCGTTGAACCATGTTTTTAATCTACTCAACATAAGATCTTCTCTAGTATCAATTACCTATAATAGGTAAAGAATATTTTAATTTTCAATAATAATCCACATAAATATATTGTATGGCTACTTACATGCAAATGTAAATCATGCGATGCTGCAAGATTGTTGCTTAGTGTATCTCTATCACCGCATAAATTTAACAAATGACTTGGAATTTTTGACTCATCCCCAAACCCACTAATGTAGTATTGAATAATACTATTTATGTTGTCATTATATTCGGCCTCAGTATTTCGCATTTGTGAAAAGTATTCTCTAGCACTCTCCAAAAATTGTTCAATCATATTTGTCATATTTATTTTAAAGGTTTCATTTATTTCCTTAATATGAAAAAGAAAACTATCACAATTGTGAAATTTTTAAATAAGTACACTTTAGAAGCTTCATTATTTCACAATACATACTATCAATTGATCATGTAATATAACTTCCTTAGACATTAATTTTGTCCATGTTTTGGATATAATATCAGTGAAATGAATTGAGAAAGTTTGCACTGTATCAATGTTATCATTAATTTCATCCATCTCTATATCATCAATCATACTGAATAATTCATTTATTTGTAAAAATATTTTGGTTTTTTCATCCATTATCTCATCCGCGATACTAAATAGAAAAATGAACGAATGAAATGTAAAACTAAACTATGTAATATGTGTAGAGCAATAATGTTATATAACGGTACCTCCTTGCTTCATTTTGTACTTTTTCTTTACCATCTTTAACAGTATCATTAAATAACTTAATTTCATTATTTCTTCTAGCTTGTTCCCTTAATCCTGTTTCATAAAATTCATAACATATAGCTGAAATTTGTTTTCTGTATTCTTCAAAAGCATTTTCAGTATCACTGTTTACTGCAGATAAATCTTTTCCGTCTAATAAATAAAAATATTTAGCACGGTTTGAACTATTCACAAAAATTAGTGTGTGTATATATATATATTATATCTTACCCTTATCATCGAGGAACATTTGCCAAAAGAAATTATCATCATTTAAATATTCTACATATGACTTAGAAAGTATGTTTTGTAAATCTTCATATGCCTTTTGTGTATCTAATTGCTTCTTTTTCTTTGTCTCTTCCTCCTCTATATTGCTAATCATACGACTAAAATAAAAAGTATAAACTTACATCTAATTACATTATTCAATATCTAATATAATATAAAACTGTATATTCACTGATGTTTGTTCATAGCGCATTCACGTGCATCTTTAGTTATCATCTTATATTGATAGTAGATTAATTGTGGTACTAATGCAATCAGGTATTCTTGATATCCATCTTTCTCTGTACATGGATTTTTAGCTATATTTAAACTGCGCAGACATTTGAATTTTCTTAAATAAATGACCTACAATGAAAAAACAAAAATTTGAATAGGAAATCATCCTTTATAAGACTTAGTGTATATGAATAGTATACAAGTCATGTACATGTTCCCAATCTGCAATCTTATTATTTCCAATACTAAAAATACAAAGTTTATGTAAACTATCAATGCCTTCAATTTTACAGATGTCATTATTGAAAAGTAACAATATTTCCAATTCAATAAGATGGTTTAAATTCTCCATTACTTTTATATGATTAAAGGATAGATCAAGTTCCTTTAAATGTATAAGTGCATCCAAATTTTCAATTTTTTCTATAATATTATTTGATAAATGTAGTTTCGTCAAATTTGGCATTACCCAAAGATGATCAATGTTTAAGATATCTGTAGGATAATTACATATAAATACACATGTTTATAATGCTTTTTCATGATTTATTGAGTCTGTCTTTAAAAAAATTACATACTAAAGAATTCAATTCGTATTTCCGTTATTGCATTTAGTTTAATACCGTCTTCAAGGAAATGCTTCCCAGCATCACCCTTGGGGCCTTGGTCGATCGTTAAATTAATAAGAAGCTCTTCATCTATTACACCAGGTTCTAAGATACTTTTTGAAGCAATCGAGACATCTTCTTGATACATCGTCTAGAAAAGTGTGCGTACCAATAAAAATTAATCTGTCACCGCTAATATAAATTATTTTATTGATTACGTTGCTGGGCAACGTAACGGTACGATCCCTTGTATTTAAACAAAGCGCGCCATATCGCAACTCGTCACTGCTTTAGAAGAGGGCGCTGCACCTCCCATAATGCATCTATTACGAAATTTGATTATCAACATGCACTATTATAATGCTCCATTACGTAAGCGTTAAATTATTGAGAAAATAGGCATATTTAAAGGGATACGTCGGTAAAATTGGTCATCGAGAGAGTCCATGATATTTCGAATAACATTACGAATTTTGTAGTTAATTTTTTTTATCCAATCAACGATGGATAAAAGTAAACTGCATTGTGAAAATCGTAGAAGCCCATCCTAGCTTACTGAAAGCCAATCGCAGTACACGTCTCAAGACGCTCGGATGGACTGACTACTGCTGACTACTACGTATCTAGTGTCGGTCGTCTTCCTACGTTTTGACATCTCTCTGTCTTATCATTGTGTAGGTCATATGATTCAGCCTCCTGTCATTCAACGGTATAAAACGTTATTGAAGGCGAATTACGAATATCGCCCTTATCGAAGATTTACACGCGCGCGATATATGTGCACTTGAATCGGCATAACATAATTTGTATTTGACACTATTTCCGATCATCGACCAAGCATGTCATTTTTTGGAGTGAATGTAAATCCGTTTTCAACGCCAGTAGGCCAAAAGATAGGTAAGATATTCGATAAACTGTATTTTGATTAGGATAATGTATTTTATCGTTTTGCTTAACCTGGCAAATATCGCCTGCGTTTAATGTCGTCATTGATTAAAATCGAACAATGGTCACGACCATATGCGATTAAATGTGAATTTCCGATTTCATATCACTCTTCTAAATGGAGCAATATAACTCGCGATATTATTTTTCCTTTTTTCGTTATTTGTATGTTATCAAAGATTAGTAAACGTGTATTCATGAAAAAGAAAAGAAAAAAATCCTTTTCTTCTATTTGAAATTCGATTATGTATTTCAGAGCAAGCTACGGATGGTGGTTTGCCTAGTGAAAATTGGGCACTTAACATGGAAATATGTGATATTATAAATGAGACGGAAGATGGGCCTAGAGATGCTATTAAAGCAATTAAGCGTAGACTTAACCAAGCTGCTGGCAAAAATTATACTATAGTAATGTATACGCTTACTGTCAGTATCAAGTCACTTTTATATAATTGCTTAAATCAATATCCCATTCTCTTAGGATTATATTACATTAAAATGTTTTATATAGGTATTAGAAACATGCGTAAAAAATTGTGGAAAACGTTTTCATGCTCTTGCTTGTTCACGAGAATTTGTACAAGAATTGGTAAAGCTTATTGGACCCAAAAATGAACCACCAACTGCAGTGCAAGAAAAAATTTTGAATCTCATTCAAACATGGGCAGACACATTCTGCCAGCAACCACATACTCAAGGAGTTGTACAAGTGTATCAGGAATTAAAGGCAAAAGGTATACAATTTCCAATGACTGATTTGGATGCAATGGCACCTATTATCACACCTCAAAGAGTAAGATATTGCATATTATATATATATGAATATGTATATATATGTATATAGTATAACATTGTAAAGAATATAACCAAATGAAAAGTCTATATAACAATGTTCTTTCACTGTTATTGTACTTTACAGAGTGTACCTGAAGCAGAACAAACCTTAGGGAATTTGCCTGTGAATGAGCAACACATTTCTAATTCCACAGTGACACAACAGCAATCACAATTACAATCGTCTGGTCAGTTAACTCAATTAAATGAGCAACAGTTGGCAAAATTACAAAGTGAACTGGATGTTGTGCAAGGCAACATGCGTGTTTTATCGGAAATGTTGACATATTTGACAGATCAAAATTCTACTCAGCCACCAGACTCTGCAGATCTTGAATTATTGACAGTATGTTATATACATCTTTCCAATATTGCTTGACATAGTAATTTTGTATGGATATTAATTTGTAAGTTATACATATATAAATATTATAGGAACTGCATGCAACATGTAAAGCAATGCAAGAACGTGTAGTCGATTTAATTGGGAAATTGGCCAATGATGAGATGACAGCTGAATTATTGCGTATAAATGATGAGTTAAATAACCTGTTCCTGCGTTATTCAAGATATTCAAAAAATAAAGCTGTACCTGCCAGTACCATATTAGCTCAAACAATAGGCCAGCCTCCAAATGTAGAGTCAAGTGCAGAATTAACAAAGAAAGAGGCAGATTCGCTTATAGACTTGACCGATGAAACTGATATTGTACAAAAGCAAATGGCAGAAATGGGTAAGTTTAAGTATCATAATATTGGAATTAACACTTATTGTGTCTCATTTAATTTCAGGCATATCAGAAACTGATGACACCCTGAGGGTAGAAAAAAAAGAAAAAAAAGCAGGCGACAGCGATGAATTTGATATGTTTGCACAGTCACGAAATGCAACATATGAGACAACAAAAAATAGGTAAACAATAAAACTGCACTTTCATAATTTCTATATTGAGTATATTTCATATATTAAACACGTTATCTTTATTGTACAGCGGTAGCAAATATGAAGATAATCTGGAACAGGTGAGCGGAGGAAGTCTAAGTTCAGCAATTCTCAGTCGTAACAATCCTAAACATTCCCATCAAACTGCTTCTACTACTACTGCTACTACTGTGCGTAATGCTCCTTCTTGTCCTTCTTAAGCTAAGTCATGATCGCATCATTAGTAGTAACCCTACGAGTTTATAGCAATTCATACAAAGTTGATAATACAACTAGTTTCACAAATTGATTATTTCTATATATAGTAAAGTTAGAAACAATGTTACTTAGTTTAAAATTCAAAGTATGAAAACCTCCATTTGTCTAAGATGATCAAGGTATAGTATTATTATGACATGTTATTGCTTTTTGCGCCTTAAATGATCTAGCTTTATGCATATATTTTATTATTCTTTTATTTATTGACATGCAACGTCATATAATATGTGTTTATTGTTTTGTTCAATGTTTGTCTTTGATTTTAATGCTTAGCTCAACCGGGAATCAGAGTTCAGTGAAATGGCAGCTTGGTTAAGCCATACGGTGAGTAATATGTTAATCTAACTGTAAAATATTTTAATCTTAGTGAAATGTCTCAAAGATTTTTAAACAGGTAAGAATTCAATATAGTACAAACATCATACTTTAGTATAATATCACAAAATAATAAAGACATTGATCAGTCTGCAATTCTACAAAATATAAGTTGTGTTATATTTAATGTTACAGCCAGCTGCACAAGGAGATCAAGAATCATTGACATCGTCAGAGTTTGATCGGTTTTTAGCAGAGCGTGCAGCTGCTGCTGAAGCTTTACCTACACTTGCAACTACGACAACTCCATCAAGCACTTCAAACTCTGGAAATCCAAACATTCAACGTCAAATCAATAAAGATCAAGATAAATCTTTATTTGCTCTGTAAATGTTGCTGTCGAATCTCTTGTAAAACAGGTGATAAAAGACAACACAGCTCTATACTAACTCAAGTTTCAAATGCCTCTACCTGCATCTGTTAGATTAACGTTGAAATTAATTTGATTGATTAAGAAAAAAAGAAATAAGGAAAGAAGAAAAGGGGAAAGATGCAAAAGCGCATTAAAAAGTAAATTTGCTTTTTTTTTTATGTACTTAAGCATAGTACCACGCAGTATGTATTGGAACCTCATTTTTTTTTAATAAGTTCTTACTTACAGAGGATAAGTAATGATAAAATAGAAATCTAAAGAAAATGTATGTTAATTGTTCACATTTTTTAGTAGAATGATAAAGGTATTCATTTTGTCTTATTTGTATATATAGAAATCCTATATTTACAAAACTATATTAAATTTAAAAAAAAAAGTATATAAACAGTAATGCATATTCCTTGCACTACCTTATATCCATATAAATGCAATTGTATAGAAAGTTGCATTTATTTTATTAATTATAAAAGCGTGGGAAATTAAGTAGCTTATTTAGAAGCCCATCTATCAAGAATTAATAAAACTATTTTTCTACGTTGAAAGTAAATTATCTACTCTCCTATTTAAAATTTTGTATAGATTCATATGCATTATGACTTGGTAATCATTATGATTATTTTGTATATTATTGTAATAGTTATAATTGTTATATTATTAATATTCTTTATGTGAAAGGTACCAATCAGAGCAAGTTTATTATTAAAATTATTCTAAAAGTAGCAATCATGTACATTCTAGAAGATATGTAAAATCCCCTTATCATAATATTATCGTGCTTCTATGATTAACTTAAGGGCAACATAAATGCATAGTAATTTTAGTTTTTAATATCTTTCATTTTATCGCATGTCATATTTTAAAATATGCGTACCACAATATTAACTTATAATTTTTATATTTATTATTTATAGTATTTTCTAGTTGTTATTTGCACATGTAAATGATTGAAGTGATAAAAATTTATGCACTTTTTGAAGGGTAATCATTAAAACTGTTTATAAAAAGAGATAATTTGTTGTTTTGTTTATGCACATAAATAATTATACAGCAATAAAATACATCGAATGAAATTAATGTATCCTCGCTATTAAACCATGTAATTTGTAGGCTTATTATTAAGTTATACGTGGAAAACCAATTTTTATATTAGAGCTTTTATTATTAAATTTTATAGTAACACGTAACACGTGTACGTTTAATGTACGATACGATACGTTACGTATAAATATTACAAAATATCATCGACAAGTTGATGCAATAAATCAAAAATATTTTATATTAATCATATTTATTATTTATAAAATTGTATTATTGTTACATGCTAACTCGATTGTCCGTATCGCCTTTACTTACGAATCTTACGAAGATCAGATAAACATTGGTATCGATATAAATGAAATTGGAGTTATCGATAGGCAAATACGCTAGTCGATTATATGCGAGTAGTATGTCGACGTACTATACACCGAGATACCGTGAAGCGAGGTCACGTGGTTTATCTACCATGCATTTGTTCATTTCAATCCGAGCGGTTGATCAATTCATTGCTAGTTTTCTCCTGTTTGCTTAACGGTCGATTTCGAAATACAAGAAAAAATCTCGAATGATCTGTTATTACAATTCCAAAGGGACATCACTGTACTCATTTCTAGTGGAACATGTATACCGTATCTAAAGGGCCTAGTAAGATTGTTGCGAAGACTCGTAGAGGTATTTATGTATATTGTTGTGAAAAGTTGACCGACAAAAATCTTTGATAAAGTTTAAGTGATCAGCTGAGAATCTCCTCGAGTGTATAACAGTAAGATTCATATTTATTTCAGGAATCAGTCAGAATCTTGAGAGATTAGAAACTTTGCGCGATCTCACGAGAAAAGCAGTACCCGAGAATGAACACGAGACTACCCGGTAGGTCGTGATCTAACCCTCTTAACCCTACCGATCGACTTTCCTCTTCCTCCATACTCAACATTACGCAATTCTCAATTCATTTTTCCAAACTGAGTCGTTTTTGTTCTTATTAATAAAAATCAACGGCGTAATGTTAAAGAATTACACATTTTAGGCATTGACAATAAATTTAACTTCAGTTTTATATTACTAAAAGTTCTTTTGTATTTATATAATAATATGTTCAATACTCGCTTCACTATCGCAGTCATGTGCCAAAGCCGGTCTTTCACATCAATGGGAAGTCAAAGTTCAACACGCAGAGGCATCAGATGCAAGAAGTCATAACACCGCAGCATGAAGAACTTATAAAGTTTGTTTATGAATGTAAGTGAAAATACTTGGTGTCAGGGATTGAAAGTGGGTTAATACATGATTAGACAGTGATATAACAAAATATCATTACAAGAAAAATGTACTTTTTAAAGAATCGATCTTTTCTATTTGTACCTTGAAAATTAGGTAAACTAACATTAACCTACTTAAGAACCCTGCTTCACAGATACAAACATTTCAAATTATTTTCAAGCAACCTTAACATAAGTGGAGAATAGTTAACAGATGCAAATATCAAGGAGAAAAACAAAATCTGATGAAATAATCAGAGAAGAGAAAAAAATTTGATGACTTAATATATATCTATGCAACTTTAAAGGGATATATTTATAACTTCTTTTATTAGCATGGAACCAAGTTAACACAAGACAAAGAAGTGAATCCTTGGATGGATCAGACTGCTCAGAGCCTTCCAGTAAGTATTAATGAATAAAACAAATTGTCTTTTGGAAGTCAAATAGAAGTTGCGATACATATATCTGTAAAAGTACTTTTTATTAGTCTGACAAATGTACGCAAATTTATGCAACTCATTTAGTACAAGGTCAAATATATCAATGGAGTCAAAGTCTAAACTAGTCTAGATCAAAGTCTAAAATAATTTAAATTTAAAAATAAAATATTTTATTTGCTTAGGTCCTAGTTCTATAGTATATTATAATGATGGAGAACCAAATGATATTCTTCAAGGTAATCTGTTGAGAGTTTGTTTTCATTAAAATTTGCATTAATTAAATACATAAGTATGAGTCTTGATAAATAAAACTCATTGTTTCAGATTTTAAACCTTTTGACCTAGAGTCTTGGTGGGGTAAACGGTTATTCAATAACATCACAAAGTCACTCTGAAATATCAGAGGATCACACAATATTCCATATTGAAGATTTCATTGGATGTAGTATGGCCACTATTAGCCAGTGCAACAAATTAGCCAGAATTACACTTTAAAGACAATTTAATCATGGCTGGATCTGAACTTTAAACAGTGTTACGATTGAGACATTAAAATGGACTCAATTTGTTAGGTTCTGCATAATAAAATTTTTCAATATTACAATTTCATTAGCATCGTACTTTAGCAGGCCTGTTGTAACACGTTAATACAATTTTGCACAGAATAATATTGAAATATTCAACAAAGTGCTTCTGATATTAGATTTTTACACAAAGGGGAGATAAAGAAGTGCTGTCCAATAGTTAAAAAGCACTCATTGTTAATTACGCATTGTGTTAATTGTATATGCATTTGTTTACAAATTATATCGTTATGTAATATAATTCATAATGATATGCAAAGGATAGGTACTTGATATCATCACGTACATATTGCACTCTGCACAATTTGAATGGAAAATGTACTTGAGAATGTGCAGAATCCTTTTCTAAGTGTAAAAGGGTTGCAGTCTGAGTAGACAATAAGTAAACTGTAATGCAATGCAAAATGCAGTCATTCACTCCATTATTAAGAAACATTGAATTTCTTTTAGGCTTTTAATATATGATAAAACTGTGAATGCAATTAACAACCGCATACCAGATAGGGTTAAAGAATTATGTATAGATTAACCCTGCATGGTATGAATGTTGTGTGAAAATAAGAAACTTAACCATAGAATATTGTACATATTATGTGCATAAAATTGAATGAATGCAAGATAGTGTTGCTGATATTGTTACGAGGTCTGTATTTGAATACCTTTATGTAAGCAACGATTTAGTATAACTTTGTAGACTGATACTATTAAGATTGTCATATTACCATTGGGAGGACAGAATTTGTCATCAATATGTCCATTTGCAAGCTATGCTTTAAAAATTTTAATATTGCACCAAGTCTGCTCATACTTGCTGGTATTCTATACATTTGGTGAATTTTTATTATTATTATTATTAAAGAAGTTTAATTACGAAAGATTTTATTGGGACAAGAAGATTTTGATAAAGCACAGTTTGCAAACGTAGTCGAAATGTAGTGCAATATATTTGGCCATGTGGGCTGAATAACATGATTATAAAAAATAAATATGGCTTTATACATATTTTTTGCTTACCTTTATTTAGTGTATCAAATTTATTATCCAATAGTTTGAGAATAAAATTTAAATGCGTTATTACATATCTACGTGTCACATATTCACTTGAATGGACTAGTTCGATTTATTGTTTACGAAATTCGTGTCCTCGATTACGGCGAACTGAAAAAGTCAAAATTATTGCTGTATTTCTAGTCTACTACCTATATTAACATACTTACGATGAATACGTGAGATTTAGCGTGGAAATGATCTTCAATGTCCCATAATTTGTTTATGTAACCTATCACTAATTTTTTTCTAACCTACGATATTTGTATACATTTACTACATCTACACAAATCCACCGATTTTCAAACATCAATAGAACGATTTATTGTATTATACATTATATTTAAACATAAATGCATCGTTTATGGTATGATCCCAATCAGGCTACTGAGAAAAATCTTCTTGGTATGGCCATGATCAATCCTGGTTTAGTTGTTCTGGAAGATTGTAAAACTATTTTACGGAGGGATTATTCCAATATGACTGATAAAGTAGGTAAATATTACTTCTTTGCTAAACTACTGTATTACAAAATTATTATTTTATTAGGTAAAATTAATATCTGGCGGAGGAAGTGGAAACGAACCAGCTTACGCTGGCTTTGTAGGACCTGGTATGTTAACTGGTGCAATTTATGGAGACATTTCTTCTGCACCATCTGTACACTTTATATTAAGAGTCATTGAAGAAATTGGTTCAAATTATCCACCCGGTATTGGATTTTTTAAATAATTTAAAAGGCAGAATGACATTCTTTTCATCTTTTCGTTGTTTTACTATAGGTATACTGTTAATAGTTCAAAATTATCTTGGACATCGCATAAATTTTGGTTTAGCTAAATTACGTGCAGCAAACATGGGCATATATGTGAAAATGGTAGTAGTTGGAGAAAATGTAGACTCAGCATGTCCTAATAAAACATTAGAAAAAAGAGATTTAGCGGGTATATTGTTCATACATAAAATAGCTGGAGCAATGGCAGAAGATGGGAGGGATCTAGAAAGTATTTATAATGTATGCAATAGAATCATAAATAGTGGAGAAATTGCAACCGTTTCTATAAGCATGAAAATTTCATTGTCTCATGAAGAGAATTTAAGTTCAAGGAACTGCAGTATTACAGACATGGAGATAGGTACATATTACATCTATAAAATATTGTAAGAAGAATGTTTCCATAATTTTTCTTACGATTTTTTTTATTATATTTATAAAACAAGTAGGTTACGATATTCATAGTAAATCAGGTATATGTAAAGCACATTTAGAATCTCTCGAAGATGTTGCTACTGTAATGATAGATAAATTGATGTATTCGTTGCAAAGCTCGAATGAAACAACAATTACCAGAATGTTTTCTGCTGGCCATAGTGTTGCGCTTATGGTAAACAATCCAGGAGGTATAATAAATGTTAACATATGTAGTACAGCTTGTTTGCTATTAAAAACAAAATGTATTGAACGCTATTCATTCCTCAGGAAGTAACCCAATAGAATGTAATATACTGACGCTTGAAATTCTTAAAAAACTTAAACAAATGGATTTGTTAGTACAAAGGATATACACGGGTCATTTGATGACATCATTAGATACTTATGGTTTTCACGTTTCATTATTTAATCTCTCTATTGATCCTAATTTAATTAAATGTCTCGATGCTCCAACATTGGCACCTGCTTGGCCAAAAGTGTTAACTGCTGAGATGGTTGGATTTGATCAAGTTAGTCTGCATATTGTTTACATATATTTTTGTGGTATTATACATAATTTCCAACATAAAATATTGTATGTTTAGACCTTTGATTTGATACCATCTGTTCCAACAAAATATTGTAAGGTATTGCAACTTTGCTTTGCCCAAATACTTTAATGTTTGTGTCAATAAAGCTAACTCTTAAGTTTTTAGGAATATTGTGGCATTTTACCTTATACAAAGCCACAAGGAGCAACGATAAGTGATAGGAATGGGCAAGCATTTTTAACTGTTATATCTTTTGCTTGTGAAGCATTGATAGCATGTGCAAAACAATTAAATATAATGGATAAAGACTGCGGCGATGGTAATTGCGGAACTACACTTGCTCTAGGAGCAAATGCTATAAAAACTGCTATGAATGTATATGTTACAAAATTGTATATTATTATTCTTACTCTTTTTTATCATATTTAAAAATAGTCAAATTTTTAGGGAAATAAAATAAATAGTACACATCCATTTGTCACTTTTACACAAATTAGTTGCATTATAGAAAGATCAATGAATGGATTGCACGGCGGACTATATTCATTATTTTTTAATGCAGTTGCTAAGGTAAAAGTCAAGTAACATCCTTTTATAAATGATACTTTATTATAATACGTTTATGAATAATCACAGGTTTTTACTAAAACTGACGAACAAATAATACCTCGCACATGGTTGAGTGCTTTGATTGAGGGAAATAAAATAATAGCAGAATTCGGAAAAATATCAGTAGGTGATAGAACGATGTTAGATCCGTTAACAGCTGCACAGAAAATGTTGTCTAGTGCACTAGATGAAAAAATGCATCCTATTCAAGCATTTGGTGAAGCTGTTAAAGCTGCGGAACATTGTGCTATGCAAACTATGAACGTGCGAGCACCTTGTGGACAAGACGATTTAACGAAGACTAAAGTATTTTGCTTTTATTATGATAATAATATGCTCCTGAGATGTTTTTTATTCCCGTATTATTTGTTTAAATATTATAATTATTTTAAACTATCGAAAATGTTCATAGATATGAATTTTTTGTAGAAATGTATATATCCTGACCCTGGGGCACATGCCGTTACCATATGGATGAGAGCTGCGTACGAAGGCGTGAAATTAAAATTCGTTTGCCAATGTGAGTTATGAAAATAAAAAGTCGATATTTTGTTTAAAAAGAATTCTATATATCCGATCAATTATAGTTGTAGGTGTGATCATTGCATATATTAGGTATATTCATGCATGCACATATACGCACACACTCTATTTGTCATTGACATAACGGGCGTTTTATTATATTTTTACAAATGAATACATGAAATAGACATTTAGAATATTTTAATTTGTCAGAAAGGCTATAATTTCAAACCAGATCTTTAATTGTACTCTCACTTAGACTAACAACTTCTTAAGGAGTAGTTCTTTTTGAACACAATTTTGAGAAGGGATTTAAGCATGTATTACTTGGCAATGATTCTCTACGTAGACAATTGCAAAGTCTTAAAAAATAACCTGGATATACCTGCCCTGCGTATATCTCTTCTAATGAATGTAATATCTTTGAAGTCAATGAGAGACGAGCAAACACGTATACCTATGTATGTTACGATTTAATGTTTCCGGGATCGGGTGGATTTTTTAAAACTTCTTATACGTTTTATTACTCGATTTCGAAATCTTATACGTCTTCAAATGTCTGACAATCACTATAGGCACTATACAGACACAATACATTGAATTTGCTCTTTTCGCGCGCATATATAACATGTATATAATCGATGATAGAAAAAAATACTAAATACCAAGTAATATCAAAGAATGCGTGATATTTTATAATGTCGCATCTCTTGTACACTGTGGTCGAACCACTTGGGTTTATGTTCGTTTTAACAAAAATTCTAAACAGTCCTGCATCGCTGTCAGTCCTTTCTGACACTATTGCACATATATCCAGGTACGTCCATGTTATCGGCTTTTAACATACGGTGTTTCTTCGACGAAACGATTAATTATTGATAAGTACATCCTTCCAAATTGAATGGAATGAATGTTTGCCAATCAATTTTTATAAATGGATTTTTATCATCGTCGATCGTTATCTCACATTTTGTCAAATACATACGTTTCCTTCTGTAAGAGACAAAATAAAGCATCATCTCTTCTTTACTTTCTGTTCATTTCAAATAAACTTTTCTAATTTTGGATATGTATCTAGGACGCGTTACAGTTTATATCTTCGTGAACCTTATTAATTATTATTAATTTCTATAGAAACATCTCTTATATAATTATGTCCAAAGGATTGTTATTAAATATAACATAATGGACATTTAATAATCACATTATCATTATTATTGTTACTTTAGTTGGATTGCAGCTACGTTTATTGATCTTATAAATTAACGATCAACGAATACTCCAAAAGGGGCGATTATCGTCTTGAATGACACAATTACACGCACGGTTACGAGCGTACAATAGCGAAAAGTACGACTGAAGCATACCGCAGAAAGTCTTATAAAATATGGTATTACGGAATCGTGTAAAATACTATTTTATATATTATAATAATATGATTGTATTTGAAATTTTCACGTTGTTAAGTCTTTGTCCGAGAATATGAGACGTACTTTACTCGACTCCGTATTTATATTACCACATAGGTCCTAAATATAATATGTATATAAAGACAAATTATATTTAATGGAAATTGCGTACACGAAGAACGGTAAGAAGATGCGATATACCGTTATATGTATTTCCTTTTGTAAAAAAAAAAAAGATTAACAAGGAACCACTTTTGACTAGATTTCAACGCTTGATCAATTTCACGTTAAAGATTTTTAAACGTTAGGAATTTAAGAAATTTTCCAACATTCTTCTGTAATAGCAATCGATGGGATTCATCTTATGCGAGAACGATCAGTATTAATTTCACGACGAGATAAAGTAATGATTGCCAAAAGCAAGAATTTTCTCTTCGCGACTTACATATAAGGCGCGTGACATTAAATCGATCGTTTATTACGCGCCTTTTTATTATTCGGTATTTCCTACCGCGGATCGTAAGATGATTGTCCATGATTGTCTGTAATATACGTCTATATACATATAATTATTCGTATACATATACATAAACTATGCACATGTATACATATATGTGTATAATAATGCAAATTAGATAATAATTGCGAAAATGTACGTAAGTGCGGACATTCGCGCGCATTTTATAGAAGAAATCTCCGATAATATACGATTTGTCCTCTCGATATTGGATTCAACCAGTTCTGCTTAACATTAAGGACACTTAACTTTGTATGATCGTCTTAGGAACAGTAGACGCATACGTATACGTACAATAAACGCACCCTCGATAAATCTAAGATCTGTGGTCATAGATCTGTGCGCTTGCCTTATCGTACTCGCGTATTTCTTTCCTTCGCGTTACGATTTCGTGCTCGTCGGGTGGCAGGGTAGGATTATTATTGAACGGTAATCAATCGGACGGCAGATAAAAAATCTAAGAAACATTCGAAGGTCACAGTCCTTTGAAATTGCGAGGAACAAGATGATACGATGCACGATGACGCCTAACGAATTTGATATAGTATAACAATCTCTCTTCGCTCTATCGACGATAAACTCTGTAAAGACTTTAAAACTTTGGATAAAATTCGAAAACGGTACGTATGTATGTCTGTGTGTTCGTGCTTTCGTCTCGTATTTTTTTCATCTCCCAGGTGGCAAAAAATATAGGCGAAGTATCTTATCGGAACGCGAACTTTCGTTAAATAAAGTATCGAATAAAATATCCATTCACGCGCGTTATACATAGGAACAAGTATTCCTGTACATGTATGCTTTTTTTTCTTATTTGTTCTAATCATCTTTTCAATCGATGGCCACACTTCAAAGATCAGTTCGCGTTTCAGTTTTATTTTTTTACATCCGCGGTTTTTTCACCGGATGCTTACCGAAACGAGGCGCGCGAACGCCCGCGCGATACAATATATATATATATATATATTTTACACGAATACAAAAATTACCTTAACTATTAGTGATTGTGTAATGCGACAATTGACAAGAGTATCGCGCGATGGCGCATTTTCCCGTTTAATAACAGCGATAGGCCCTACGCTAAGAAGAAAAATATTGGCTTCTCTTTGTCCGAACGAGGCCGAAGATATGTATTGTATAATACTGGATATATAACACAACGAACATACGTGCATGAGGAATTAGTTATTATACACATGTAGGCACGCGTACATGTATACATTCAATACAGAATTCGCCAGCTGATCCAGCTGTCGGAGGCCGAAGATTACATTGACGAAAGAGGAAGAACGATATTCGTAAATTCCTGTTTTTATCCGAAGAAGGAGGAAGAAAGTTTTTCACGATATTACATATGAATTATACATTCTCGTTGCGAATTGTAGGTACGTTTAAGAAGCAAATGTTTCGAAGGAAAATCGAATATTTTCATGTTTCTTTCCTTGTATCATCGCGACGTCGAATACGAGATTCTCGATAATATTAGAAAAGGCAATTGTCGCTTGCGTTTAGTGTTTCGGTGTTGTACTTCCTCGAGGAGTCCCATTAAGATGAATATTCCTTTAATTTCTCGATTCCATATAACTACTATCGTCGTCCCTTTATCTCTTCCTTGTTTCTGCTCCCATGCGTCGCGTATCGGTTTATCTACTGAATAATTGGCTCTGGAACATATTAAACGGTCGATGGTGTAACGCTTGCAAGAGGCGATGAGAGAGCTCTATTTGAGATCCTAAGCACGTGAGAATAAAAGATTTTATTACGTGTACCAATAATGATTCCAATAACTTGTCTCGAGGTCAAATCGGTGAGTAGGTACTCGTATTATCTTACATGTCTTCTCAACACATTCAGTGCGGCCGACACGAATTCGTTTCGGATTTGCCTTTAAAAACTTGTTTACCGCACTGAACGTATTAAGCCGATGATATTTACAAGCTAATATAATTTACTCTTATCCTAGGTTTAATTATTTAAAAAAAAAAAATTCATGCGCCTGGGCGACAGAGAGGCAAGAGGATCGGACAGGAAGGAAATACATTTGAAAGACGCGAAGAGGAATAAAATGAAAGATAGAATAAAGTGATATAGATAGAAGGAAGGAAGGAAGGAAGGTAGAGTCCGGTCAAAATAGCCCAAAAAGTAGTTTAAGATTACAGTAATTCGCATCCAGCTGAAAATTGGTACAGGTCTTAAATATACTATTACAAATGAAGTGTCAAAAATCCTCACCGATTGAACTTTCGTAAAAAATTTTATTCAGGATTAAAGGTCACAAATATCGATTTTTCGCATATTTTTCTTAAACGGTTAGTGTTATCGTAAAAATAGGTTAGATCAATGTTGTAGATCGTGCAATTGTTTACAAAAATTGTTTAAATACTTTTTCTCTTACGGATCACCATTCCTGAGATAACGCGATTTTAAACATTGAAAATACTAATATGCATTCATATACCTACAGGGATAAACTTCCGAAAACCGAATATGCCCTGTTGGGTTGAAATTTTGTACAGACCTTCTATCAGCAGTTGAAACAGTTCCGAAAATAACTGTTTCAAACTGTTATATATCGGTTCCGACTGAAATAGTTTCGAGAACCGAAACAATGTTATAACTGTTGTAGGTATATCGGTTCTAGACTACATCTGTTTCGGTTTCGGTTCGAATCTACGTAGTATTATAACATATATGCATACTCTTATATTAACTCTTTATTATTTATATATTACAGTAATACCCCGAAGTTACGCGATAGGTGGGTCCACCGAAAATTGCTTAAGTCGACTCAACTTTGGATATAAATACATATTAATTTTGTTTAATTGGAAGCAAGGATTAACAAATATACTAGTTTAGAAGAAAAATATTTAATGAAATAGCAATTCTCTATTCATATTGATACAAGATATTAAAAAAATAAATAGTCGACTCACTTAATTTTCGTCGATCGTAGAATCGTAATCTTAAACGTTAATGCGTTACAATTGAAGATAGTGGGCATAGTGTTGCCAAATGAAAAAAAAAACAACATCGTGCACTGTCGTAAACTGCGTAAATCTGAATTCGCGTAAGTTGGAGTATTACTGTATATTAGGTACTCTTATATAATTTATTTTTTTTTTTAATCAAATTAAGACCATAGTAGGTATATGCATTATTTTATGTAGAATTGATTTAGTAACTGATATAGAACCGATATATCTATAACAGTTATAACATTTTTTCGGTTCTCGTAACTGTTTCAAGAATCGAAGCCGACATCATAACTATTTTCAACCCTTCCCTTCTATTAGTGACTACCTGCAAGATCACTGTTAAACGGATTTTTTGCGATTAGCATCCATTCACGAGTTATGGCGTCTTCTAGGTCTAGACCTAAAAAGTATATTAGTATTTTCGATGTTTGAACTCGCGTTATCTCAGGAATGGCGATTCGTAAGAAAAAAAGTATCTAAACAATTTTTGTAGACAATATAACACTGGCCGTTTAAGAGAAATATGCGGAAAACCGATATTTGTGACTTTTGATCGTGAATAAAATTTTTGCACTAGGTCAATCAGTGGGGACCTAGGGGAGTATATTTAAGACTTGTACCAATTTTCAGCTGGATGCGAATTAATGTAATCTCCAATGCTAATTCGACCGGACTAGTAAGAAAGAAAGAAAGAAAGAAAAAAAAAAGATCATCACGTGTCTGTCCGTTCTCAGCAAAGAATTGCAGTGGCATTGGCGATAGCAGCCATAAGAGTAGTAGCCCAGCAAAAACAGCATTACTTACAGCAATCAGCGATAGCTAAGAAGCGTAAACGGTACTAGCACTAGCGTCAATATCGTTTATACTTTATCGATCATCATTTAATTACGGAGACGTTCGAGAGTCGGTCGCCTCGAGGAGCGATCGAGCATTTGAGCTCGAGGATCTTTTCCAATGAAATGTCGAAGTACCGTGCGATAGAGCAAGCGAGATGCAGACACGATCTTTGATGCTGGCATGTAGGTAAGAGGAAGCATAGTGAGTATCCTTACACTGTAACCAAGGGTCAGTGGGAATGCTGTCCCGGTAGCTGGAGTGATGGAGAGAGTGTTGGTGGTGGTGGTGGTCCATTGAGGCAGATGGGGGGTAGTTGTCTTACCATGCTGGAGCCAACCTGTTGGAGAATTCTCGAGCCTTGCTGGGATGACGTCGATGATACCGAGGGACGCCTTGAACCGCGAATACTATTCATACTCGAACTCGGAAGATACGGTACGCTACTACTCGTTATTGGCATTCCGCCTCCCTGTGGATGTGAAAAACGACAAACGTACATTACTTTTTCTGCTCGATGACGTTACTTTTGCCATCGTCCATCGTTGCTTATCTTAAACGATTCTATATGAATCTATTATCCAGGGTGTCTTGTTATAAATTCCCGAGCAGGAAACTACATGTGCACACGTGTGGATTGAATCGAAAAGTCTAATAAACCTTTTCGAAATTCGGTCTCGTTAACGAGTTATTAATTAACAAAGATCGACGAAGAAAGACGGCCCACTTTAATATTAAGCGTTATGTGCCGTTGAGTGATATGTGTCACGAGAAAGAAGACGATAGCAAAAAACAAGTTACAATCTCTTAATTTTGTAATTTCTCGTTCGATATCTAAGCAACGATCAAGGGTAGGTAAACATTTATGTGACCTTAATTGTAGAGCGCACAAAGACAACAAAAAGTATATAATCGCAATTTTCGTATCATGGCGGAAAGCCCAGTTATCGCAAAAAAACAAAATTTATCCCTATTCCAAGATAGCGGAGAAAGCTCATAGGAAATCTTTGTCGACAATTGCAAGTTAAGCTTTTCTAACCCCCCCCCCCGCCACACATACACACAGAATATCCAAAAATCAGCTTTCTTGGTTCATATGTATTTTTAAATGTAGGTATATACTGACTGGACTATTTCTTCGCGAATCGCTTCTGTTCTCCGCGATTGGCCCATCATTGTTAGTTAATGATTCGTTAACTAGGACGAATTTCGAAAAAGTTTATTAGCCTTTTCGACACAATCCATACTTGTGCCCATGTAGGACACCCTGCGTAATATACGTGTACGACAAAAATTATCGCTTTACCGTAGGCGGCGAAAGATTAATCGTCGAGCCACGACGTTCTTGAGGCTCGGTAGTAGAGTGTCGTCTCGTTGGCAGACCACCACCGGGTGTTCCGCCTGGTGAACTCGCGCAGGATGGTGCCACACGTATTTTCGGTGTCATTAATGTATTATCTGACAGACGTCTATTCGTGAATGCATTGTGTACTTTCAAGAAATTGCTATCGTTCACCGCTGACACGAACCATCCACCGAACGAGGCTACAAACGAAGAAAACAGGCGTCACGATCCGATTCATCAACGATTTCGCTGATATCATTGCCGTTACGTACCGAACATAGAATTCTTTCTAGCCATATTCTCAGCCGAGGCTGTCCTATCTGGTCCAGCTGATGTAAAGATAAAAATAAAATGATTATCCATCACCTTTAACCGGTTAATTAGTAGGTTTTTTCCGGTTTTCGTGCCAAAACTGGTACAAGCAAATTATTTTCCAAAATACACAATAATTGGCTTCTGGGGGTTTTCGAGGTTGGTGATTCCATTGTCGAACCTAGTTCTCACTTTGCAACCCCCAAAGGGGTTAAAAATTAATGTTCAGGGTGAAATTTTCAGTTTTCTCAATTGCAAGTTCTTATGTTATATTACATAAATACTCTACGTTCTCTAAGACACTAGACTCTTTTGTCGAAAAAAAACCATTCGCTACCCCGTTTTGGAACGGAGCTAGTGGTGAAGGCTGAAATTCGCATTCTTTGCAAATTTTCAATTTTTTTACTTCTCTAGAATTTTGGGCATACAAAATGTCAAAGTTGTACATAGACCTCGAGTACCGACCTCCACTGTCATCAAACGACTTTTGTATTTTGTGTCTGTCATATTAGATCCGCCATCTCGAATGTCCAAATTTCGAGTGCAGATTCATTATCAGCGACCCTGGAAACCTTCAAGTACCAATTTTTGTGAAAATCGATTGAATATTGAGAAAGTTATTTAAATTTGTCCATATACAGGGTGTCCCAAATTGATTACCCCAAGGGGAATCCACATGTTCACATCGATGATTTGAGTCTAAAAGTCTAATACCATTTTTCGAAATTCGGTTTATTTAACAAATAAAGCGCGGAAACGATAGGCGGCGAAAGACGGCCATATTCAAGCTCAAGGTTAGGCGTGAGACGAAACGGAAGGCGGCTCACTCGAGCTTTTCACGAAAAACAACGTTATGTGTCGCGGCTTGTTTTTTATTTTCGTGGCTTCCTCCTCCTAACGATTCGTCTCGCGCCTAGCCGTGAACTTGAGTATGGCCGATTTTCGCCGCCTATCGTTCTCACGCTTCGTGATTGGCCAATCATTGTTAGTTAATAAGTCGTCGACTAAGCTGAATTTCGAAAAATGGTATTAGACTTTTCGACGCAAATCATCGATGTGAGCATGTGGATTACCGTTAGGGTGATCAGTTTGGGACACCCTGTAAGATACAATACCAGAATTGGCATGATATTTTTTTGTACATATATGATACAATATCAGTCAACCGGTTAATGATATACCCATAACTGTCTGACATTTCTTACTCATGCTATTTTTTCTCGCCATATCTTCGGCGGACGATGTCTTTCGCTTTTCGATCCGCAAGTTGGGTATATTAAACGGTTGTATGTGCATATTGTCTGTACTATGCTGGTGACGGAACGGCCGATATCGTTCCGGACTCAGGAGGGAGAGATTGTCCAAGGTCAGTTTATTCTTCTGGTTTCTAAAAGAAAAGGATTTCGAACTCGATATGCTTCGAGTCTTGCATCGAAATAAAAAAAAGACAAACTTGCCTCTCAATGTGACTCAACATTTCCTGAAGTACTTGGAAAAGGGATATAAACTGCTCTAAATTCAAGGCGGGATTTACCGCTTGTGGAAGTAAAGAGGGCATCGCACGAGTTGCCATCCAATTGACGGAGAGGCCGTACTTCTTATCGGCGAGCATCAATTTGTAAATATCTATAAGTCAGGGTGGAGGATATACTAGCGATCGAACGGTTACGTTAAATGATCCATCTTACTTTTCAAACAATTTCTACATGTTTTCGAGTCGAACTCTACGAAACCGCATTGAAAGCATAAAGCATCGAAGCGCGAAAGCGTTAAGCGGTGAACGTAGAATGATTTCGAAGAAAAGACCGACTTCACTTACTTACAACCCGAATGACGATCTCGGGTTCTTGTAATTTAGCCTTGCATAAAAGTGGTAGCACGTAGTCTATAATCTTTTGCTTCTCAAGCCGATTTAAAATGCAGTAAACCACTTTCATTAGTTTACGCTCGTCCACGGTACCATTTTCGAAGGCCTGTAGCAGCTTCGGTAGTATTTTTGTGCGTATTGCCTCATCGTCGAGATATTCCGTCACGTTGGTCACGGCTACGAAAGCGGCCGTCTAAGAAAAACGTGCAAAAGTGAATTTTTTCTTTCTCTCTACGTGACAAAGAAACGCACGGAAAAGATTATTGCGAGCACGCTGAGCGTAGCGACGAACGAGGAGCTTTTATTTTTGTGTTTTCCACTTTTTCCGTACCTGCACCTGCATCGTAGAATTATCAAAAGATGTGTACAACATTTGTAGAACCTCCGAGTCTATGTACTCCTCGGGTGTCTTCTCCAATATTACATGCAAATTCTCTAACAGGGTTACGGTACCCTGAATTGATTTTCGGTTGGCGAAGAGCGGTCTGAGAACAGGGAAGAAGATAAGAAAAGAAACGGGCGATTAATCTTTTAGATGGGAGTCTAGAGTGCTCGTATATAGGTGGCTCGGGTGAAAGCGTTAAATTCGTAACGCTTTAGGGATGATTACCTCAGGGCGGGAAAGATTATTTGTTCATATTCTTCCTTCGTGCTCTCCTGAATGATGTATAACACCGGCTGTAGGACCGCCGGTAAGATGTTCTGGCTAAGGAGTTCCACTTGGAGATACCACCAGATGTGTTGATATAGTAATTTCTGCGTATTAAAGTGGTGCATGTGACAATGCGTGCCGACGGAATCATACGGTCGTCTTTTATGTAGATCGTCTTTTCTACCTTGGGTATGTACGGCAGGGATTCCCTCAAGGTCGTTGTATAAAAGTGTTCTTTTTGCCTCGTTTCCTTCAATTTGCTCACATCCAGAAATTGAAGGGAGTGTACGAGCGGGTCCCTGCGAAAGGTCATTTCCTTTCTACTCCCGTTCTTTATCTTTCTACATACCTACATTCATTCATAATTTTTTACCTACCGGAAATATTTGATCATCAATATAACTTGCGCCGTAGGCCTCTGATCGGGATCTTTATGGAGGAGCCTCAAAACTGCTTCTCTTAGAGGAAGCGCGACTAACGGTAGAATAATTTCGACTTGTTCTTCGAGCTACAGGCATGAGAAATGTGATAAAACGAAGAAAAAAGGAAGAAAGTTTAATTGATATCCTTATAAGAAGTAGCTTTATTCGAGTTCGCCTTGAGTTCGATCGTACACGAGTTACTTACTTTTTCCAATTGCTTGAGATACTCCGAACAATTGTTGTTGGCCTGAATCAAAGGCCTGCCTCGATTGTAAATGGCGCATATCGTCATTCCGAGACTGTACATGTCGCTACTGGAACTGGCTAATTTTTTTTGTTGAATTTCCGGTGCTATAACAAAGAAGAGGTTGATGGAAAAAAATATTTATTCGCGAAAAGATCGAATACTTTCTTACCTGTATAATCTAGATATGGTTGCGCCATCTTCGATATCTTCGTTGTCCATGGTTGCACAGTTAATGGTACCTCATTGATATTCTCTGCGCAGTATCAAATTAATGGTTCGAAAAAGAAGACAAGCTTTTAACATCCAGCGATACTAACTTACCAGCAAATTCAAATCCGGCAAGCTTCCACGTACCTCTTTTCGTTATTATAATATTACTTGGACAAACATTTCTGTGAAGCATTTTGGGATTCCCATGAAGAAATAATAAAGCTTCGGTAATCTGTAAAACACGTGAGCCATTAAATATTTCTGTTGCAATTGTATAAAAATAACGTTGAGGGAAAATACACATCTGCTATGAATTATTTATAACTTTGCGTAGTATCATGTGCATTTACTTCTCGTATTCTCTTTTGCATAATCTACCATCACAAATTTATGCGCTCTCACCCGCAAAGGCAATTTCGGCCATTTATACATATATTTATGTACATATACGTTTGCTTGGTTCGCCATGTTTTCTCTTTTTCATATTTAAATGCAAACATTACCTTAAGCATGAAAGAGCAACGAGATATTTATTCGAAATTCGATAACGCGAATACTTTAATACCCGGAAAGTTTTGCCGGGAAATTAGTTATAGTTACGAAAATAAACATTTTTTAAATTCTTTCCCCATCCGTCGCGTATTTTTATTAAATACCGCAAGTTCGTGCCGATGAAATGTGCTTTAAAGCTCGAACGAAGCAACTTCCTTACTTCTAATATGGGATAAAATATAAGCCATCTACCATTATGGGGCTTGAACCAACGCGTACATAAAGATTTTATCTCTACTAACTATACCATTGCGTTGGTTTGGAAGGAAATATCTTCGAACGTGCGTCTTACCTGTAACAAACCATACTTAATCTCGATATCCAATAATTCGTACTCTTTCACGTAAACCTGACGATGACTTTGCGTCGGGGTATTTGGTTTCCCAATAATTGCCTGCTGTTCTTGATAAGCTAAAACATTTGCCAGACTAGCCAAAACTGGCTCTGAGGCAAAGGCTAACGTTTCGGAGCACTCCTCGACTTTATAGACCTATAATAAGAGAATAAAATCAGTCGTCGCTTTACTCATCGATGAATCGATTCTAGGATAACGTCACGAAGGAGCGAGGGAATACGTTTAGGGACCATTAAAAGTGCTTTAAGATTTTACGGTAAAATTATATACGTATATCGCATGGAATGGGATTCTCTATCATATATATATTATAATATATACAGGGTGACCCATTTAAACCGATCCACTTAAATATCTTCGAAACTGTTGATGATAGAAAAAAATGTGTTAGACAGAAGTTGAATGGTTTATGGGGGCACATTATCTGATATTATTAGTTTTTTGTAGGTGGACGCGGAAAGCTCATGTAAAGGTCAACTTCGTTTTTTTTTAATAGAATTGTTGTCGTTCCTTACATAAAAGTACCAAGCTACCTATAACGTCAAATGTCTATCCTTTTTACTTTTAAACGACAAGTTTCTTGTTAACCCTCCGAGTACTGAAACGCGAAAGAACTGTGCCGGAGTCATTTCTGACTCGTGATAGCTGTGACTCCGGCACAGTACTCGGAGGGTTAACGAGACAATTTCCAAAATTTGTTAAAGAAGTTTGTTAAGAATTGAATAGTTTTTAATATAAATCATAATTTTGATCTTTAAGCTTAGTAGTTTTTCCAAAAAAGTCCAAAAATCATGAAATTTACCATAAATTCAAATTTGACGTTGAATAACTTTAGAACCTGTCGATTTATAAAAAAATGATAAGAGACCTTTTTTGTCGAGCGTTCAATTCCGTACAAAAATATGTTTTGGTTATATCTAAAAATTAATTTCTTGGCGAGTAATAAAATTAAAAAACAACAAATAAAATTTTTCCCGTGTTAATCTTATGGAAAATAAAAAAGTGCGATAAGGGACATGTTAATATTAATATTAAGAGCGCACCAAGCACTTTTGAGCTTGGTTTGAAAGAAAAAAAAAAAAGTTTTTCTGAAACACCCTAATATGTATATATATATATATAGGGTGTTTCAGAACTCGCCCTGTATAATACGAAAAGGGATGGTCCCTTTATCTAACGGATCAAAATTCGACTCGCTCCCTTGAGATATAAACATACGTAATTAAGTTCTCAATATTCTACGCAGAAACGTGCGATATTAAATTTTGCGTCACGAGATATCATAAATCTTGTTACGGCTTTGAAAGAAATGGCTTCGAGTCGATGGAAACGTCGAGTCACATTTTCTGAAGCTATCGGAAAATTTCGTATTAACATTATAAGTGTATTTACGTTTGCACGATGTACCACGTATCGAAGAATTTTCGAAGACTTACGACTTTAAACTTTTGATCGACGTAATTCTTGTTTTACGGGACGTTTACTTCCTTTAAAGTTCCCTCAAGCGTGATGAGTAAATTGAATTTTCCGGGCGCAAACGCCTTTTCTCTACTTATATCCTTACATGCCATAGATATCGTGTATATATATATACATATATATTACATATATATATATATATATGTATATGTATACACATACACGCATACACTACAAAATATATACTGTGTCGTACCTGCAATATCTTGGGATGGGAAAAGCGTTGCATCTGCTGAGTCCCCTTACGTAATATTTCCGTTACGGTTTCCTTCCGTTTCGGCTTGAGTCGAGGCTTCTCCACCGAACGTTTGTCGAAGAGAAATACGGAAAGTTCCTACGAGCGAATAATTCCGAATTCATGAGATTCTTAACTTTTTAAACGAAATTTCGATTCCCCTTTTATCTTGCCCGAAACACCTATGCAGTTCGACGTGACGAAAGTTCTTCGGACATTCAATTGCTTACAGTACGGGTAACCCTCGTACAGCACGGTATCCTACAACACGGTTTCGCTCTAACACGATCACGAATTGATTTTGTTTTGCTTTTTATTATACATACATATGTTAATATTTTTATTAAAAATGTTGTTTTCATGGATTTAAAAAAAAAAAAAAAATTATGTTTTCATAAGTTTTCGGAACCAACCTCTTTCGTTTTTTGTACATGCTCTGGGTCTCATAACACGGTTTCACAAAACACGGCATTTTGTAGGGACCTATCTACCGTGTTATAGGAGGGTCACCTGTATCTGGACTCGACGAAACGTTACTTGGTTCGTAAGTAACCAGCTATAGGGCGGCTGGGGCCCCCCCAACGAAACAGCCTTGCTGTTTCGTATTAGGCACGACCGCGGTAATGATTCGCATAGGAAGTCGGCTCGCTGCGCTCGCCTATCCCTTTTTAGTTGTCACTATTTTACATACTTTTGCAAAGTTTGAATAGTTTCCCTATTATAGCAGATTTTTTATGAATTTTTTGATGTTTAAAATGACCGCCATTTTGAAACCGGAAATTGAATCAATTCGAAATTGTTAGTGGATCCTCGTCGGGTGTAACTGGATTTTCCGTGTAAATTTTACTTCGATCCGTTCAGCCGTTTAGACGCTAGAGTGGATACACACACACACACACACACACACACACACACATTTAGATCTTGTTATGAAACGTAAAGATCCAAAAGGGTTTTTGGATATCTCGAATAGTTTCGGAGATAATCGTCCGTTACACTTTTTGCTCGATCGAGAGCATAAGGAACTCCCTGCGGTCGTGCCTAAAAACGATCGTGCAAGCATCGAAAATCGAAGGTGAATAAGAACAGTGAATAATATCCGGATATCCGATGTCTCTTCCAGTCGATTGGCTAGTAGGCACGAGATTGACTTGGAAACGCGATGCGAAGGAAAGTAGAGCCGTAGAGTTCGTGTTCCATTTTAGAGTTAAGATCAAGTTGTCTATCTTTATCGTACCTTGACAAGTTCTTCTCCTATACCAGTCCAAGATTGGAAATGTGCAGGAGTTTGTGCAAGTCTTGCACGTGACAAGGACGAAGAAAGATCTTTAAGATCTTACGAAAGATCTTTATTCGTAGCATCGTAAACGAACTAGGAACTACTAGTTATCGTCGATCGTTTAAGAGCAACGAGTAATCGTTTTCTTTCACTCCTTCCATTTCCATCGATTTTATTCGAGACGTGTTATTATATTGTGGCAGCATACCGATGGAAAAATGACACTCGCTAAAAGAGCGAATGTTGCGATAATACACAAATATTTGTGTTCCCGCTTCAATTCGCTTCGAGTGTCCAAGTAATATGGATAAAGGGGAAATAGTTAATAACGCTCGTTCTACACGTACTTCTCTCGCACTTGCACGATCGCATAATCGTTAACTTCGTCCACACAATTATATCCGGGACATAAGCGCTCGAATAACAACCGTCTAACTCGAAATAACACAACAACGTACACGCTCCTCGACGTCGCACGGTGGAACGACTAATGCAAGTAACTGGACATAGTGATTATTTCTATAGACTTTTATTGTAAAAACTTGCACACTTTTCAACGATAGTATGAAGAATAACTGAGATAAATTTTAAAGCAATCCGACAAGTATAACCTATCAAATTTGATTAATAGTTTTAATTCTTTGAGAAAATTTAATAGAAAATATACAAATAAATATATTTTATATAATTTATTAATAACGACAAGTTCCTTAATTTCATTTCTTCGGTCTACATTAACTAACAGAATAAGAGAAGAGTTACATGCCGATGCATTAGAATTATTAGCGTTAAATAATATTTAAGGAAACGTAATATCGTAAAAGAGCAAATAACAATGGAAATTGACACATAATTGCTAAAAATCGATTTTGTTTTATTTGTAATTTGTTAATGTAAAAGATAGAAGAAATATAAAAATTGTTAATTGTACCATTAAAATTGTCGTAACCGTTTATTCTTTTAAAATGTTCAGACTAATACCCGAAGAGCAAGAATTATTAATCAAGTTTGATAGGTTAGACTTGTCGGATTGCATTCAAATTTGTCTCAGTTATTCTTCATACTACTATGGAAAAATGTGTAAGTTTTTACAATAAGTCTTCGCAGTTTATAAATAATAGCCATATCCAATTATTTCCTAAAACGTAAACATTAACTACTGATTCTTTACATTGAATTTATTTTAAAGATCGCAGATAATCGCAATTAATAATTTTCACATTTTTATAAATCTCAATGTTCAAGGATTAAATTGAGATATGCAGCACCTTGGGCGATTTTGAGCAAATATTTAAATTGCTAATTGAATTCTTGTGATATGTAGCTCAACGGATTTCTACACTATGCAATTGTTAAGCGATGAAAGACGAGTTAATTTGGAATGTTATTTATATAGAATTGTTGATAACAACACACTTAATAATTTGTGAAACTTTAAGATCATATGAACCAAAGAGACTAGTATAATAGTCGTTTAAAGTGAGAGTATCGAGATTAAAGAAAACTGAAACTTCCGCCAAAATCGGAATCACATGAAATATTGTCGATCTTAATGGAGATTTTAAATTCATTTTTTTCGTATACTTTAGTTAATTATTAAAGATTTTATGAAGTCATGGCGCTGAATTTAGCCACTTTAAATTGTAACCGATGTCCAAAGAAATGGACGTTTCGTTCTACTGTGCGTCGCCGTCGTCGGACATCTTGACGAGATATAATAATATTAATTTCAATGAAGATTATTCATCGTGGCGAGAAATAGCATGGTTCGAGCATCGACAACAATTAAATAAATTACCTTTCCATCTTCCTTGCTCCAAGCTTCGTAGATGCGCCAAACGTTTTCAGGTCCGGCGGTGGCGGTTTGTTTATGAAACTCGCAGAAATTCCTAATTGGATTTGCTAATAAGATACTGGACGGCGAACCGCTGCTCTTCGACTTCGCAAACATGATGAATCTTTAACAGATCTCATCCAATCCCCCAAAACCGTCGTTCGTTCGTCTATGGAATGAAATAACGATAAATTGTAGGTACTTTGTTTTTTGTACAAAAGTCTCAAGGACCAACGAATACTATTAGGAGCGAAAGAAAGTTTCACGCGAGTGTGCGAAGACTGGATCGCGAGATAAAGTAATTAGCCGAGATAAGATAAATTCCGTTTGTCGACAGTAAATTAGAAAATGTTGATGACATTGGTCACGCACTATAGGGGATGGTGCTATCGCACGGTAAGCAAACAGGTTCCAGCAAGTAGAGAGTAAACACTAAAGAGAATCTGTGAGTCAAACGTGCGAGCGTGAGAGAATGGGAGAAATAAAGGGAGAAAGAAATGGAGGGAACGAGGGGAAGAGACTGCCAGACGGAGAAGCAAGTAGTACCACCGTAAAATCGATCGTACGCGATTGCCCGTCGGTTTACTTTTCGAGAAGAGTACTCTTTTCGTTTCCATATCGTCGCGCTCGATCTCTCTTAAATTGTTTTTAAAGCCGGTGATTCGACGCAGTCTCTATCTCGTGTACGTATCTACATCTCCCGTGTGCGAAAAAACAAAATACGCTAAAATAGCGAGTTAACCTTTACCCGTGAATTTCGCGCTTTACTTTGACGATGTTAATTGCTCGCGAGATTCTCTCATAGTGGTATAGAAAACCGAGAAACAAAGGCAGACAAGCCAAGTCATTGTAGAGTACGAGATGCTATGCTTTCCGTTCAGGAAATATGATTCTCGATAGGCGCATTTCCTCATCGAGTCGACGCTCCTGCCTTCCTTCCATCCCTCCTTCCACTCAATCCTTTTTCTATTTCCTTCTTTAAATTTGATATTGCAAATTCGAAAAATACAAATATCTTGCGTCCGATCACCCTCTTCCGAAATCTACTATTTCTACCGAGCGTTAGAATTTTCTTCGTAAAAATCGAGATCAAATGTTTTAAAAGGGATTTAAATCTTTCGATTTATTAGAAAAAAATGAGTAACATCGAATTGTGCACGCAAGAGTAGCGTGTCTGATCAATCTCATTTTTTTCCACTCGTTGCAGTAGTATACGGCGCGTATAGGCCAGACTCGAGCTTGGAGATTTTCATTCTCGATTTGATGTTTTAATCGACGCGAACAACTCGTTCTCGTTAAACCACGGTGCGTTACGAACGACGACGAGTTTCCGATAGAATTACGGCGAAAATTACTCGGATGTTAATAAACGTTGCCCAATAGATGACGAGTTTGTCGGAGCAAGTTCTAACTATAATTGCGTTTCTCTTAAAATTCTCGCTTGCGGTATCGGCGCACGTGTTGGTGGTACGTACAACACGCCAAAGGAGTCTCGCGTATCTATTAATACATTCATTCTCGTGACACTGCACTCTACTTCCATTTATGTTGGTAATCAAAACTTTCCCTTTTGTTTTCGCACTCCCACTATCTTTTTTTTCCCTCTATGAATAAATACACGCCAATTTTAATATATCTTTAGAAGAATGTTATGTATATATTCGTTTGCAACATTCAGAGATCTTATCTTATTACGTGACGTTCTACAAAGTTAACGAACGATAGAGACAGCTACGTCTCTCTTTGACCCATCCAAGAGAATAGACCGAGTTCCGTTAGTTACATCTGCGAAGGAAGAAGAAAAGGAGGTCGCTACGTTGAAATGTTACAATGATTCGTGATTCTTCGAGTTGACTTTTGCCACTATATCTGCATCCTCCTTTCACCCAGTAAAATAAAAATTTATTACAGAAAAGTCCATCGTCTCAACTGACTTTCTCAACGAGACACCATGCTATACGGTGCTAGAAAATAAAAAAAAAAATAAATAAAAAAGGGATCTTCCGAGGAGCAAGCAATCGAGGATTCGCACGAGATTTCGTTAACTTCCATTTACTCGAGAGGAATCGAGCGTTAGGGGTTTAGCTTGCGGTAAAGCTTGCCGTTGTTATCCGATATCTCTCGCAGTCGACTAAACGCAGTCTCGGGAAGGATGCTGCGGTTATCGAGAGTTAAAAATAGATATAAAGTAAGGAGAGAAGGAAAGAGTTAGCTAATAGTTCGCAATACCTCACCTGTTGCCGATCGTTCGGTGCGGAGTGTAATTGTAAGCGGGAGAGGATGCCGGCGAGACGGTACGATAAAACGTTCGATGATCGATCGATCGAATGAACTAATATCTTGCTGGCATGGACGAAGAGAGATTATCGGTATTTGGTGATGGTGATCCTTCCGATGGAACTCAAACTCGAGGAGGTTCTCTCTGCCGGCGACTCGAACGTGCGACGTGCTACCGCGAAGACCGACGTCCGTCGCGAGACTGGTGGGCTGAAGGAAAGATCCTGTTTACAGGATAACAGGAGCACCCTCTCTATCTTTCTCTCTTTCTCTCTCAGGGCATCTCACCCCACTTGGAATCCTCTCCCGTGTGAGAGAAAACGCGCAGGCGCCTATCGCCTCGGCATTAGGAGGATAGATATATAGTTAGGTACGGATCGGCTCCGGGCCGGCTCCGGCCAGGGTGTGTAGGCCTCTGCCTGGAAATTATAGGTCTGGGCTGCAGGTAGCTGCGGCGGCTGCTAGGGGATGTGGGGTTAGGGGGTTTGACCTGGCCTGGCCTGGCCTCGCCTCGTGTGACTCTCCTCTACTTCTCGCGACTTCGCTTCTCTTCCCGTCAATACCCGCTACTCTACGCGGGCCTACTCGCGCTTCTTCTTACCCTCTACCGATCATCTTCCAAGAAGGAACACATCGATTTAATCTCCCCTCCTTCTTCTTGTCTTTTTCCATCTCGAGCCCTTCCGTATCGTTTCCCGTTCGAAGCACACGCCTATGCTGGCCTTGAGCATCCTTTATATAGGTCAAGGTCATGTACTGTTACGGATTCATCCTCGATGATCGGCCTATAAATCGAATCCGAACGTTCGATTAATTAATCGCCGCTTGTTCTTCTTTTTCGAGGATAGTTTGTTATGGAATCAGTTGGATTTCTCGAATTTATTAAACTTCGTCGTAGGTAATTTGTGAAATGGTAAAAGGAGTAGATCGTTTCTCCGTCCCGAGGAATATGCATTTTACGTTTAATGGTATCGGTGACACGTAAATTTAAGAGCGATAAGGTGCGTAATCCCCTGTAAATAAGTCGCACAGGACGCTTCCCCAGGGTATACACGCTTTTATGTATATCTATATCCTTTTGCACACGCGATTTTTTTAATATGTATACGCGTACACAGACGATCGAATGTTCGTCGAGGGAATAGACGATATCTTGCGACGACGATCGACGTTACGAGTTTCTCGATCGCTCGAGGCGAGCGACAGATATCCAGGCTTGAAATTGTAATTATAACTTTGGTCTTTAAACTGGACTACTAGTTCTAAAGACTTTTGATATTTCGAATAAAGGATAAGACTTCTTGACTCCCCCTTGTATTCTCTCGTAGATATACGATGGAATGAATAACGCCGAGTGAATTTCTCTGAAATATTAGATAATAATACTTTTTCGAAATGCGATAAAGCGGACCATCGATACTCGATAACGAGTTCGAATATTCCCGCCATCGTCCATCTTAGATTCCTTGCCCCACCTCGTAACACGTGATCCTACTGCTAACCTAAAAAGGAACAAATAGAAATGAGAGATAGTAAATGTACAACCAATAAAGCAACGTTTACGACGGAACGGTTTCTACCTTTCTCATATATATATGTATATATGTATTGCGTTGTATATGCAATTTTTCCTAACTTGTCGTAACTCTAAACTCTGACTTGCATTATTTCTAGAGTCTACATCTAAGATGAGATAATCTTTTTATGTCTACAATTTTTACGAAAATGTAAAATGAAATGTGTTCGTGTGCTATTTACCCATGAAAGAAACTAGGTCCTTAACTTTTACGATTGCACGGAGTATGATTAAAATCGATGCAACATTTCTCCAATTCTTGGCATCGCGTTCTTTTATTTTGTGTGAAACATATTTGTAGATCAATTACAATACGATACATAAGATTTAAATCGAGTACCACGTGTTATATTCTAATGCGATATCGTTTCGCAAGCACATTCTTTTATTTTATTTCAAACTTCGTGAATGGGACGCACATATATACAGTTAATTACCTTCAATGTACATTTTCTTTATTATTACATTAAATCTGATTTACAATTACGCAAAATGAACAATTTAGACTACATCACGTGTTTTAATTATTTCGCTTTTACGAGTCGGCGATCAGAGTAAATTTGATTTATGATATAGAATCCACTCGTGCAGAACAATATTTGCGCAAAATGTTAAGTCATTCTTTTCGACTACAATGAACAACAACGTGCGTTATCAAATGGAGTAGTGTTACAAGGAAAATTATTTTCAGGAAAAGCATGCCGTCATTAACGTTTGAATGATTTGCATTTATTTAGAAAGCAAACTTTGACTTATCTTAGTACGATAAAATGTCACTTTATGACGAACTATTAAAATACGAATTTGATATATCTTTTTGAAGATTTAAAAAAACAGGTGTCGAACAATGGAATGTCCCGCGAAAAGTAGACAAAGAAAAGTGATACCATAAAAGCGAATGGATTTGTAAGAGTGGAGGAAAGATAAAAGAGGAAATGGAAATAATATAGTTATACGTGATAAATAGATGTCAGAATGATAAAAATCAATTTATGATCGCTCAATTACGTTTTTGAGAATGCCACTATATGCTACCACCGACTTCGGCTGTTTCTCACCTCCCTCCAATACCCTCCATCACAGAGCCAACATCACTATCACCACCAGCTACACTTACCATCACACAACCTTCCGACATTTTTCTTGTTTGCTTTTAGACAGTAAATATAATTTATTTCTTCGCTGCATGGGAGGCATCAGCTCTCGTAATATGGACTTCGAGCATGACCCGGCCCTGGCCACGATCTTACAATATATGATACGAAGGTTCGCCAAAATATCTTTAACACAAAACGCGCGAGCATAAACCCCTCCCCTTTCCCCTCGTGTTTTTCCTAACCTCTTTGTCATTTTACGAAAGCATAATCGTGCTTGTCGTACAGCGACGACACGTCCGTTTAGTTTTTATATTGCGTTACTTGCATCAAACTCTTCAATTACATCGCATATCCGCTTTCCTGCGTCATTCTCTTACGGTGCTCGATTTCAATACGTTCGACGACGTCGAAGCTGTCAACGATGTAACCTCCTTATCTCCTGTATCTCGAGGATCTCGATATAATTGTTCGAACGATTGAAAATTTTCCAAGTTATTTCTTCGTTCGAATAAACGGAAACTTTCTCGTGTCTATCAGTTTTATTACGTCGTTTGAAATATGCGTTCATTATATTCCGTCATACGTAGTACAATTACGTTTTTTTCCCTCTGCATAAGGAGATTCTACCAGAGCTCTCGACGTTTATGCCTTATGATTACAATGTAATTGTCTTCGGGTATTTTCTTATTTTTCGTACTATTAACTATGTTTGCACAGTTTTGATTTATACCAGATTAGTCGACGTTTAACTCTACCTGCGTTCTAACTCTCATAGCTTTCTGTCCTTGAAAAGATATAACGTATAATGTATATGCAGAATAGTAATTTCCTTCTTTGTAGCTGTAAAAGTAGCGTCTGTAAATAAAACTAACGATATTGTCAAGAGCGCTGTAACAAAAATGTAGAAATACCTTTCCAAAGAGCTTACATGATTCCTTTTTTCTCAGTGGTCAAGTACATATCATAGCTTCTCGTGGTGAAGATCTTGATGAAGAATATGTGGCAAATGCACAGCCACCAAAAATCACGTCTCTTCCGAACACGTCGAGACTCGATGTAAGTTTCCATTCGCTCGTTCTCATATTGAAATCCTGTTCCGACACCTGTATTATTTACATCTGCTTTTGTGTTTCAGAAAAGTGAAATAAGTTTAGCTACTAAACAAGCGTGTGGCCTTAGAGAAGATTCTGGCAAAAGAAATGTATCTATCGCGTCGATGATTCACAAGAGATCGCTTGGTTCTGGTTTTAGCATAGGTGAAAAATGTAGAATAAGCAGCAACTTTTTACCCAACAAGTCGCATCAAGTAGCAAAATACAACAGTAAAGTATTCTGCGGTTCCTATTCCAAAGATGGAAGGTTTTTCCTTACTGCGAGTCAAGGTACATTGTAATTTACATGCGATATTGCATTGCACGCAAAGTTAATGCTTGACATTATAATTTCACAGACAAGTATTTACGTCTCTATCATACGGACGATGGCGAATTTGTGGAATTTAAAAAAATTTCTGCACGAGACGTAGGTTGGAGTATCTTAGACACCGCATTCAGTCCCGATGGAAATTATATAGTGTATTCGAGTTGGTCAGAATGTTGTAAGTAATTATATTAACTGCTGATAGTTAAAGAATCTAGCGATATCTTAAAGGAATTTTTGTCCTTAGTGTTTCTGTGTCCCGTTTATGGAGATTCAAATGCACAAGAGACATTGGCGTTGTGTCCAGAAGATCGAAGATTTTGTATATTCTCTCTAGTTTTCTCTAGTGACGGTAGAGAAATTCTCGGTGGTGCTAACGATGGTTTTCTTTATGTTTACGATCGAGAATGCCATCAACGTGCTTTCAGGGTCTGTTTTTAAACTATTATTGACTAACGATTGTGTTATCGGTTTTACCGTTACCGTTATTTTATAGGAAACGTATCTTATTTTGTGTTATAGATTGTAATCGTTTATTGTTTCGTATTCGTATCTCTAGTGCCGCGTCGCGATATTGGCCCTTATTTCCGATATTACCGTTAAAAACCGTTAGCATTTGAGTAAATACAATAAATTACCGGTAACGGTAAAACCTGATAATTTTTAAATCCCTATTGGCATCTGTAAAAAAGAAGCGAGGTGATATTTATTTGTATTCATTTACAGATTGAAGGTCACGATGATGATGTAAATACTGTTGCCTTTGCGGATAATACGTCTCAAATTTTGTACAGTGCAGGGGACGATGGATTGTGTAAGGTAAAATTTGTCAAAATAATCACAATAATTATTTGCGCATAGGTAAGTTACGTAATTCAATGTTATCATTCAGGTGTGGGACAGGAGAACGCTAAGCGAAACAGACCCGCACCCAGTTGGTGTTTTGGCGGGCCATATGGATGGTATAACTTATATCGATCCACGTGGAGATGGCAGATATTTGGTTACAAATAGCAAAGATCAAACGATCAAGTTATGGGACGTTCGTGCCTTTTCAGATTCGAATGGCGAACAAAACACTCGCGAGGCGGTTGCAAATCAAAATTGGGACTACAGATGGCAAAGAGTACCTAGAAGATGTAAGGAGAATACAAGTGTTTTTTTTTTTTATGTATTACTTACCAGAGTTAGCGCAACTACGTCTAACGGGGTTACGTATAATTTATATCATTGTTGCAGTATATAAAGCTAAAAACATGTTGGAAGGTGATACCAGTATCATGACGTACCGTGGTCATTCCGTCCTTCAAACCTTGATACGCTGTCATTTTTCCCCTGCTGCTACGACTGGTCAAAGATACATTTATACGGGATGTGCATCAGGCAGAGTTATAAGTATGTCTTTTGGCATAAAACTATAATCGGATCGTCGGACTATGTAAACTTGACGGAAAATTCATTTTTTCCAGTTTACGACGTTTTAACCGGACAAATAGTTAACACATTAGTTGGTCACAAAGGATGCGTACGCGATGTAAGCTGGCATCCGTTTCATCAAGAAATAGTTTCAACTTCGGTAAATAGTCCATTATTTCTTAACTTTATATATATACGTATTTATCTTAGGGATGAATTATTGTATTAATCGATAAAATGATCATTGTTTTCAGTGGGACGGTGCGATAATTAGTTGGAGATATTCGGGTAAAACTGGACTTTATCAATACGAATCGGAAGATGAAAGTGATACGGAAACACCGCCGCGTACACTTCGACGGAGTCAACGTATAGCTGCACAGAGAGCAAAACACGCGGCTGCATGTTGAAATCTATCGTGAAGAGTAAAAATTTCATGGTGATGCAACCTTCCGTTCGAAGTTAGTGTTACAGGCGTTAATGAAATTGCCATAACCGTGGCTCAGACTGTTCTTTAATCTACGAGAGTAAATTTTATACAAGACTGAACGAGAGATATTTGTGTTTGTGATCAGCGTTGTGAAAATGATCTTATGTTTTTCTTGCGGCATGTTATTTTATTTCGAGAAATTGTCCTCATCTCGCCAAACTGAGCTTCCTTTTCCATGCCGCTTACAAAAGTTTTGTACCCCGAAGAGTAAAGTTACGTTGCACCATAATGTCATATGATAATATAATATAACATACTGTTAATAATAACCGCGGAACGTAATGTCTTTTATAGTTGTAGCTCCTTTACAATTCGCAACTTCGGGGCTCGGTTTTATCAACAACAAAATTAATACTCCGTTCGATTCGATGAGCATTTTTAAAAGATGCCTATTTCCAAAACGATATATTTCAGTAACCTGTTACGGTAGAAAAACGAAATCAGTTACTGAAGCTAAATATCCTTAAACGCGTTGATAAAACCGGTCGTCAATATCATTGGCGTTAATTATCATAAGTCTGACTGCGTGCAAACGTGAGATAATTTGCGATCTACTTTGTAATTCAAATCACTGAATACGACAATCTTTGGCATTTTTAAGATCCTTAGGTATTTATCCGACTTGAAATATCTATTAGCTTCGCCACGGCCAATTACTTTTTAATTTCAGTTACTGAATTACTCACTCGTGATGTTAAAGCCTAACTTGTTTTCGTTGATATACCTTGCACGCTTAGATCGCATTTTATGTATCACGTATGTATGTATTCTCGGACTAATGTGTTCGATTAAAGGTAACAAATATATATGTAAGAAGCATATGTATGTATTCCTGACTGAACTCGCGTGGTTTTCTAATTTTTACCGGGAAACATTACCGTTGTGATAACAATGATCTAGCTTTAAATGATGAACATTATCGTAGATATTGTTACAACGCATTAGAAGCTGTAAGACACGAACAAACATTTATTTCTAGACTTTGTAAATGTACGGGAAAGTAATATGTAAACACGATCTTTTTTTTGACTTCAACTTCTTTACCACATCAGCAGTAATAGTCCTCTTCACGTTGTTTCATAAGCGATGTAAATTTTTATTTCCTGGGAGGTGTAACATATTGTTAGAGACGATGTTGAGAGCGTTTTACTTTTTTCGGTTGGTAGAGAAGGGGCATCCGTGAGAATTAATGGTGTTTATCTTTATCGTCATTGCTCCTTTTATGCTTATAAAATATCACAACGAAGCAATATCCCTTTTATGTTATATTTCATTGAAGAAATAACATAATAATTTACTCTTTTTCATTATCGATCTAGATAAACATCTTTACCAGTGATTCAAGATCATGATCTAGATAACCATAAGGTTAAAATATATCAATTGTAAAAAAAATCGCACGGATCACGTTAATATCGATCAGAAGATTAATTTCCGATCCACACATGCATTCGTTATTCTTACCCATGCCTCTTTTTCGTTTTACCAAGATTCGGAGGATATAATTTTACGACATTTATAATCTCCTCCTCTTGTGATGCGTGTAAATGATGCATAAATATGGTGCAACATCTAAATAGTGTACATATATAGGCTATAAAATGTATGAATAAATATATGAACAAGACTTTCGTAGAAAGACTTTTTTTCGTAACGAAATGATCTTTAGAAGAAAAGGTTGTTGTTTTTAATAGAAAATCTTATCTCTCAGAAGTATGGACGCGTTGCACGACTTAATAAATGTCGATGGTGGTGAACCGTACACTTACAACGACTATGATCTATTTAATGGAAGCCTTGTTGGGAAAGACCTAATTCGTTTAATGGCACCAAATGGAAAACCTAGAAGCCGTATCACTTCGAATAAAGTAACATGGTATGCATCGGCTATTCTTTGTGCAATAAAAAAAAGGAGTTTTTCTGGATTCGTATTAGCGAGATTTCTGATACCTTTGTAAATCACATTGTGGAGTTCTTTGTTAACGGTAACAAGAAGTTACAGAAGATCGATAACGCCATAACGGAGTACTCGTAATAGGATGTGCTATGTTAATTAACGCGACGGTCAATTAAAAAACGCATTATTAGAGTTTTTCTTGTTGGCGAGACACGAAGCGGGCCAATGCCATTGCAAAAATTGTGCCCGCTGGGCCTTAAAGATCCGGCGCAATAACGAGTGAGAAATTTATACTCTATTCTTCTTTTCTCTTTTGTAAAGAAAAATGATTATTCTTTATGGGGTAAGAGAACCATCGTCTTCACGGTGACTCCCTCGCCAGATACGTATCCGTTTCAGCGTCCGCGCGAATGAACACGTCGAATAGTTATTATATTAGTACTCTAAGGATGCAAGTAAGAGAACAAAAAGGAAGCATAGATTAAGGATAGGCCGTGCCTATGTTTTTACGCCGATTCCTTTTTTACGCGTGAAACATGTCGTTTTAATTACTTCCATTTATTTACATAGATCACGAGAATTCGAGGTATGCGAGCGTTAATTACGACTTTTTTTTTGTTAGGCACAATCACGAATGAAATAACACGCAGAAAGAGTTCAACGATGGAATTCCGGAAACGTAAGAGGAACTAGATTCATAGGAGACTCAAGGGACACCAAGATACATGTCCAGTCGTTGCGTAAGGTTCGATTATCCTTGACCCTTCCAGAATTATGAAATCGATCGTTAAAAGTTTCCACTAATGAGGATAATGCACCACGCGTTTCACAAGTGTAGGGATCTAACGAGCTAGTCAACGGTGGTTGAATCAGCCTAGCCGCTTAGTCGCTTGAATATACATGACGCGTCACTCCTTTTCTCCCGCTTACCTCTTAACTAACTAAATGCACTTTTCTTTGTGATCGATCTCGAAACTTCATCTCGTACAGAAGAATCACTCGAAAGCCGACGACGACATTAGCATGCGATTAGATTTAATTATTGGAACGATCGATCACGTCGAGGGCAACTTCGAGAGAATAACACGAGAAAATGGAATGGGTGACAAGTATCAAAGACACCTATCAACTAATTAGGCTTCGATCGAACAGGACGATAATGCTCGTTCGGCATGCTTGAAATTTATTCGTTCAAGAAACTTTCGTAATTTGCTTGCCCTCCTCTCCAGTCGTACTACTTTTACGCGTCACTTCGATATATAGCGCGTGTCTCGTGCAAGCTTCGACAACGCGAAGGATGCGATCAATGAGTAAATCGATGGATATGGAGTAAGAAAAAAAAAAATGGAGATCGAATCTATGAAAGTGATGGAAGTCTATGTACCCTCGTGTACCTAATGCGAACGATTCAGTAGTCGGTCCATAGCTTTGGTCAGACAGTACAATCGGAGCGTCCCACGTGCGTTCGAGCGAGCGTTGTAAAGAATATTATAAAAATAAAAAAGGGGCCAGGGAATAGATTCTTTCGAAGTGAGTATGGAGGTCGTATTTACGAATTTATGAAAATACTTTACAATACAAATTACGGTGATAACAGTAACGTAAATTATAAGTATGACCTGTACCTGCTCTACATCGAAACTACTTGTATTTCTAAAAACAAAAATCTACGATTCGCGCCGCCGCCGCCGTCACAATCGAGACGAGTCTACTAGGAAATCTGATATTACGCGATGGTTTACCACGATGATTAATCGGAACAACGGGATTTAGGGCATTCGATAATGCACACGCATTTCTAATTTGTATCCAATTTAATATCGATACGAATCAAGGACGGAAATTTAGCATGAATTCCGAACGATGAACGTGAGATTGCATTTTCGAGATGAAATTGCGAGAAAGGGTGAGTTTTGTCGGGTGTCCGGTAACCCGTGTTATTTATTCGGTCCACTTGAACGTACACGTGGAATTTATCAATATAAATATTAATGGGCCTTCGTTGTTATTAGACGATCATTCTCGTCGAGTTTGAAACACGTAAAGATCTTTCTCTGGCTCCGTGAACGCACGTGTAGGTATCAAGGCTATATCCCAACGAATGGTAAGACATAGAATTCTTTTTTCTTACCTGGTTGGATTATTCGCGCCGCTGGTAGCGGTGTGGAAGCCGGTGTAAGTCGATAGAAGTTAGATTACACGCTTTGCAGTCTTCCTGACAGCGTAGGAGCGGCGGTCGGCAGTCGCGAAACGGTCATCGTCGTCGCACCGACGACGACACTGATTTACTTCCAACTTAAACTCGCTCGATCTCTTCCAGTCAACGAAAAACTGTACGTTTATTATTTATTTAAGGCCTTATAGAAGTTTCGTCCAACACGCTCCTGGGACCCCTCGTATACGGTAAATATATAAACGCGCGTTCCATTCAATTTTTTTTCGGTGTATCACCACCGCGAAGGGGATGATGCCTTTTGACGGTCAAGTTTCCTCTCCGAGAGAGCAGTCCTTCTCAACAGCTTTTGTTCACTTTTTTTTTTGACAGATCTAACGTATTTTTTGTAACTTTATTTTAGATGCAAAAGATTCTTTGTTTTTAATATTATATCCTAATAATGATTACGATTTAAATAAATTTAGCGAAAGCGAGTGTCATTATACGTAAGTGATCCCAACAGTGGTCGATGTGATTTCTCAGTTGTCCTTTGCTATATTTTCGGGATTACTTCTCTACTTCTCGGACATCGGAGAGCCTGAAAAATCGATCGGATCGTTACCTCGCTATCCTATTTTTACACACAATTTAAAAGTATATGTTCATGGAACAAGGTGGTACATCGTTCCGTATATAATTAAAATAATGTTATAATAATCGATCGAGTTCGATGATTCGAGGGAAATAGGCGTAGGCGTCCGACGTTTTTTTGTGTTCCGCGAAAACGTTGAACTCGCGACATGAGATACTAACGCGTCATTGTCACGCACGAGGTGCCACGCGGCTAATCGGATTTAATCGTTAAAAAATTCAGAAAAGTCAGGGAACTTGGATCAATAAATACGCTTGGTTGCGTGTTTACCGTCGAAGGTTCACCTGTATGCTTACATATATGTATCTATATCAGATTCATCCAGGATTATCCCATGCGACGTATTTTCTTTATCACCGAGAGGCGACGCGACGCTCCGTCGCTACCTATTGTTTAAAAAACAACAAAAAACGAATGTTTAGACTAGATTGGTCTCTCTCCTTGAATCTAAGTCGCTAGTATAGTCGCGTATAGTTGTTAAGTGCGATTAGTTCTGCAATCATTGACATGCGATAATCAAAGTAAAATATGGAAGAGACGGAGTTGATAAGAGTAAATCTTTCGGTCTTAAAGTATATGACCTCGTTTCGTGTTACAGAGCTTAAAAATGACGACGATTGAGAAACCACACGAAAATGGGAAGGAAACGGAAGGTATAGGAAGAAGGAACGCGGTACCGATCATTCACGTCAGAGGAACCCACTATGACATCGGCTTCGATATCGTAAGCTTCCCAGCTTTTATTCAATTTTTTTGATGCCGATTCTTTGATGATAAAGTACCGTGCATTTAGACCAGTGTTTCTCAAACTTTTTGAAGTCGGGGCGCATTTAAAATCCTACACATAATTTTAGGCACAAAGATATACAATATACAAAGACAAGGGAAAACCAATCGCTAGAAAGAAAAAATTCCAGCTTGCGTTTTGTTGTTTTAAAGCCGAAAATCGAGAATCAACAAATTCTTCCTACAATAATAATGATGTGTTAACAGAAAGGAACAGAAGAGTAACTATTACTATTTACTTTATTTTTATACCTCGACACATATTTCTTTGGAATACCATAGAGCGCACCCGGATGTCTTTTAGGGCGCACATTTTGAGAACCACTGGTCTCAAGACGATCGTGTACATTCACAAATATACTTACCCGATTATTAATGTATTTATTTATGAACGCATGATTAAGCGTGATATTAATCGCATAAGTCGCGATCAATCGCGATACGAGAGCGAAAATTATACAAAAATCTGTACATCCGTGGCAGCCCGTATTGCCCGCAGTATTCATTACCATTCATTCTTTTGAACATTTATAGAATTTCATCGAAACGATTTACGTATACAATGTGCACAATAAACGATTACGTTTCATACACCTTCGAGAAGATATTAGGCAATCTGCGTTATATAAAATATTATGTAACTAGATATTGCGAGATGCATTAGATTGTTCCTTATCAGATATGCAGGTAATAGTACAATGACAGAGAGACACCGTGCGATACGAATGATCAGACACGTCGAAAAAGAGAAAAAAATCGTACGGCTTGTCGCACGTCGAAACGCGATTTAATTGACTATGAAAAATGATCGTCGTTGCGGCGGTCGATATATCGAGACAGATTAAACAATGTAATTGCTTGTATTCGATAGAAATACGATTCGACGAGATGAAAGCGTACGTTTATGTTGCAAACCCGGATTTTCGCGGAACGCTCATTGTTCTCCGTTTCAAAGATCATTATATAAAATGGCCAATTTCATCGATAACCACGAGAGTTTTAACTTTTGACGACCTTACTTTTATCAAAGAACGAAATGATACACGACGAATCACGAAGCCATCTATATGGAAATTTTTGATAAACGTTTTTATTTATGCGTAATTAACGATAAGAACAATATCCTTATACGATGGAATTTAACAATGTCTCTAATTACACTTGATAATTTTACGATTGGAATTGTAGCTCGCGACAAATTTCAAGCGAAACATGAATGTTTCGAGTCAGACCGTGTTTTTTTTTTAAATTTTTTCAATGCATTTTACGACAAGGTGCGATTAGATACATCGGTATCGCTTCAGTTAAATAACCCTCCGAACAATGCAGGAACATTAGATGAGACACGCACTAGCGGTGTAAGAAAACAAGTCAAGGAAAATATAAGATTTACGAAGAGCCAAACGAATTTAACTGCCAAATGACACATAAAACGAAATGTAATTACCTTGATCTTATCTTCGTATACTTTATGAGCTTAAATTATAATATCGGACGTCGCTCTTGCGGTTTTATAAACTTGACACGATTATCTACAAGGAAAAATCTAATATACGTGCAAGATCTCGTAGTCGCTATACATCGACGACCAAAGAATTAGCGTCTCTCCGTTAAGACTACGATGCATGTTAAGGATCGTTTCTTTTTTTCTGCTTTTGTCCACGCGAGAATGCCTCTTGCAAAAGCGTCGAACGATAGAGCGATTCGACGTGGCACATTACGAGTCTCGTGTAATGGCAAATGTCACATTGATCAATCAAATTGGCTCGTTCGTTTATGCACGCGCACGCCTATCGGTACGCTAGATTTATTTGTACTCAAGCCGGATCTAATACCGGCATTGTATTCGTATCGACGAATTTCCCGTAAACGTTAACAATTCGACGAAAGATTAATGACTCATTTTCTTTCTCGCCTTCTTGGCTTTTCCAGGGACGTACGTTCGGCAAATTAATTCAAGAGTTCGTCCAAATCTATCACCCGCTCAATGAAACTTATTTAAAGTTATACGCGACCGAGGAGGGTAGGAAGATTTACGAGGAGACGTTACAATGTGTGAAGGAACAATATCCTCAATATGTCAGGGAAATTCAAGGAACCGCGGATGGTGCCAACGTTCCTTTCAGCAAGGTGATCCTGCGCGAAATAAGTTTTTCGTGTCATCGTTCGTCTTCACTGCGATTAGTTTACTTTATAAAACATTGTGATTAGTTTTCTTTTTAACGACACTGGACAAGGTTATTTAAAGCAGGTGGTATTATCATAGAAATGACTTTGACAATTCTCTCACCAATAAAGATAATGCTTTCACGTTACTTTGTTTGGAAGAAGAAAAGGTACTAAAAGTATACTATTTTTAACTTGGCTACGTAAGTTAAAAACTTTACTGAAACGGACTCTACTATTCTACATTACGTACGTTGATTCAGTTTAAATATCACGAGACTGATTTGGCCACAATATAATTGCGTTTACCTTTCTCGATTTTTCACGCACATTGTCTCGCGTACATAGCTTCGTTGTCCCATTAAGGATACTCAGATTGACGTTAATCGTTTACCATTCGTAGCTGTTCTTGATGCATCTAGATGATATTTTGCCAAATGTCATTGATCAAACATCTGGAAATGAGCTACCCGTAGGATGTACCACGATCATATGTAATCAACCAGGACAAGTAAGGACGATGAACCTCGCTCTAGCTTTATTGTTAAGCGTAAAAGTGAATGAAAAGTAGAAAAAATGTTAAAGTTGTCAAAATTATTAGCAAATCCTTGGACATAATGAAGATGCTTTGAGCGAGACCTTGAACTATTGGTATCTTGTGAGCGCTCACGTCGTGGAAGATGGCTACAGGGAAGAAAAATTCACGTCGTTGAGCTACGCCGGTTTTTTACCGGGATATACCATGGGTTACAACCATCATGGTTTAATTTACACTATTAATACACTCAGCGCGGCTACTCTTCGATCTGGCAAGACACGTAAGCGTATTATATTAAAAGTTTAGATGTCTTACGTTTATAACGCTTTTCGTTTATTCGAAAAATCAGAAATTCGCTATGTCCGATTATACGACGATATACCCCGTAGCACGCTATTTCCTTACTCGGGCACTTCTTGGTGCGGAAAATTATGTGGAGGCTCAACAAACGTTAAGGAACGAAGGCTACGGCGCGGCGGAAGCATTTTCCGTGAATATGACTTTCCTTTCGCAAGAAGGAGACAGAATGTTTCATAATGCCGAAATTGGGCCTGTCGAAGCAGATGGAAATCAATCTCAGCTTAGCATTTTAACTGCGAGCCCGGGTGAAAATATCTTTCACTGTAACAAGTAAGGAGCGGGCGAATATGAAGTTTGGATATTATTTTGCTCGTATAAAATAACTACAAGAATTATTTGTTTCAGGTATTTGAGATTGAAAGTTCCGGAAGTGGAAGGTTTAATTATAGATAGTAGTATAAACAGGATGGCGGCTATCTGCAAGCATCCCGAGCCTAAGTGCGTTCAAGATGTATTAGAAATTCTTAGCGATCAAACGGATAAAAAATATAGAGTTTATCAAGAGATAAATCCTAATGATGTCATCAAAACAATTGCTACCGGTAAATCTGTGTATATTATTGGTTCATAATTATGAATTTCTGTAAGTGGAAACTTAACACATTCTTTTGCTTATTGCAGGAATTTTTGATTGTATCGAAAGAACGTGGTCTATTTATACAGACAAACCAAGTTGTAATGATCCAATAATAGTCATTCCTCTGCAATTACGTAATAATACTTATATCAAATATTTAAACTCAACTAATAAAATCATAGAATAATATCGCGAAGGAAAAAGATATCTCGATGAAGATATGAAAATTGTAGCATTGCTGTAGTTAAGCAAGAAAAAATCTCCGTACCTATTTTCTATATTTATTGGTCTTCGTTTGTCTTACTTCGTTCTATGATGTATTCCATTTTTAGGCATGACCGCAGGGAGTTCCTTATTAGAATGTCATTTCTGTTAGAATATTGCTTATCAGCTTCCCAAGAGACTTGCAAACATTTGAGGAATAATATTTTTAGTATTAGCTATTGAAATATGTTACTGCCTCTCTCATAATTCAATAAGTACATATACAAATGATATGGATAGAATTATATTACTCACATTAGTATGACGACGTTTCTGTGATACCCTTTAAGACAAAGGAATAAAAACTAATTATCTCTTTAGTAAAAAAGACAAATTATCATTTATTGATCATATTTCTTAGACAGATTTTATGGAATTTATTCTATACTCAGAGATATATCTTATGTTTAATTAGAATAATAAAATTATTGTTGATTTAATCGTTATAAGAAATTATTATTTTAGCGGCAATAAGTAGGGACTGTAACCTTCGGGCGTTTCTTTGACTCCATCTCTGAAAAAAATTCTTTGATATCTTCTTCTCGAACGACCTTTTTATTTTCCGCAAATTTTTGTAAATACTTCTTCAGTCTTTCTTTCAAATTGTTGTATTCTGTTGATATTATGTCATATACAGTATTTCTGTATGTAATATAATAATAAATAAGTAAATTTGACTTACCCTCAATTGCAGTCATTTGTTGTACATGATCTAAGGATGCTAAAGCCTTCATACCTTTTTCATATTGCGATTCTCGCTTAGTAATTTTACCTGCTTCCTCATAAGCTTGCACACTGTCTTTTGGATCTAATAAAAATAGAATCTCCTGTTCTTTATACATCTGTTGGAGATCATTATTTATAATCAATAATTGAGTTTCACTTTATAGTAGTATTTAAATAAACTATAAGTCATTACCTTCTTACACGAATGGCAGTTACATAAAGAAGTTCTCCATCCCTCTAGCCAAAAGCAACTACCTGTAAGAACTACTTGATTTTTTGGTGGTATTGTACAATCATTTGGAAGAGTTTCAACGTTCAATAGGTCCTCTCCATTCTCAGAAGATGCAAGAGACTTTTGTATTGCTGAAATAACAGTAGTTTTATTTACAAATTATAATCTACGAAATATTCGAAATTATTAACTTACTTGAATATTTTGTGGCATATCTCCAAAGAAAGTCATGCTTTTTCATACAATCAGCACACACCATTTCTTCGTATGCATCGTCTCCCGGTATATCTTTACACTCAAGATGCTGGATAATATTAATATAAAATGAGTAATCAATTTATAATTAATAAAACAATATACTCAATAGTCCATACCGTAGAATGGTACCAATCTTCGCATATAACGCATTGCAACATTTCATCATTATTCTCGTTCTCGGGGTCAGGATAGGGTCTTGCACAGACGCAATAAACCCCATCAAAATTTTGGTTATACTTGTTTTCTGTGTTTGTTGCACTTTTAGACTAATAAAAGACATTGACATTATTTGCACGGTTTTCTTATAATAAAAAATGCATTATCAATTTTTTACCTTTTCCAAATTACATTCTTTATCTCCAAATTTAGAGTTTCCACAATCACATTTAAAATTCCTTTTTGTATACAGTTCTACAAGCTCGTGTCCTTCGTGACAATGGAAACTGCATGCAAGACAAACACCTGCACGTATATTCTTTTGAGAGCAACATGTTTTGCAAGCATATAGTGCCTGCCTGATATATCCCTGTAATCTCGAACTTCTGTAATGTGGCGTATTTTTCAATACTCTATTTTTTTAAATAATGTAATTCAAAAATGTTGTAACAAGGACCTCAAGAAGCATAGAAGTATCAATGATATAGTCTTACTGATCTCCAAAGTTTTCACGGTTTACATTTAATTGCCATACCTTGTTATAAGTACAATTCCTATCATCGGACGCACCTAAGACAGCATACGCGTCCTCTTCCAATTGACTTTCTTCTTGAAGAACATCAAGCATCGTGAGGGAGTTTTCTTCTTCTGCATTCTCAACTAATTTTTCAGCCATTTCTTACGTTGTTAGGTTATTATTATATACGTTTAAAATTTTTATAGACAGACGGATTTAAAACTGATCGTATGCTGTTAATAAAATGAAATTTTGCAATTATCTAATGGAAAAATATTAATCAATTTGAATTAATTTCATGATCAGTTGACACCAGTAATATACACCAATATACACCTCTAAATATCTCCAAAGCCTCCAAATCTATAGAGTACAAAGTCAATGTAAATATTGCTGTAAGGGTTCACGCCATCTAGAGGGTGATTCACGGAACTGGGGCGGTTTCCTACGCTTTACTGACAAGGGATCTATCCTAACCCAGAAATTCTGATTTTAATGAAACTTTGTGGGTATGTAGAGTTCATCGAGTTGTTTAAGGAAGTTTGGTCTGGACATTTCCAGACCAAATGAGTTCGAACTACGGACTTAGGAATAAGGGGACGGTACATAACGCGAGTTAAGCTGATCACAGACACTTTTGCATAGCATAGCATAGCGTAGCATAGGTGATTTCGACCAATCACGTAGCTCTATTCGCGTATATATAGAACAACGCATAGCAGCCACCGCTACGTGATTGGTCGAAATCACTTATGCTATGCTATGCAAAAGTTCTGTGATCAGCTTTAGGGAGCACCGCACGGGGTGCGACGGAGGGGAAAAACCGCCATGTTTAGTACGGGTTTCGACACATTGATACTCATGCATGTATATGCCTGATATACGCTTGTGTGCGTACATCAGCAGCGAACGCCACTTTCCGTTCGCTTTAAAAAATACGTAAATAGGATTGCTAGAAATCCTGAATGTATAGAGAGAACAATTCAAATCGAAAAAGAGAAGAAAAAGAGAACATTACAGAATTAATTGAAATAAAAATATTTGTTAAGAAAAAAATTACACAATTGTAGACAAAATTAATTATTCTTATATATTATTTCTAAATATACATAGCTCTATAACATTATTTACTTATATGTATACTCTAATATTATATAAATCACAGAAAATTAGTTTCTTTGGTTGGAAAGATCACGTCGTAATAAAGTAGCATAATATTTAAAATTAACAAAATAAACTCTAACGTCCATACCGTCCATACGCTTGATATTTGCATATGGTGGGGGCATTACCCGTTCTTAAAATGGCGGATCTTCTTCCCCCTTCGCTCCCCGTTTGGACCACCCCCTCGCCTAAAGTAAGACTTTATGTACCGTCCCCTTATTCCTAAGTCCGTGGTTCGAACACCCAATAGATTACGCTTTTCAAGACACCGCGTCATGTACCCGGTGTTCTATATACAGGGTGTCCCACTTCAGGTTACGCACCGGCGATCTACATGTGCACAGGTATGGACTGAGTCGAAAAGTCTAATAAACTTTTTCGAAATTCGGCTTAGTTAAGGGGCACACCTAGTGTGAAATTTTCAAAAAATCGATTTTTTTTTTCATATTTCGATAGGTTATACCTTTAAAAATAACATACTAAAATTTTAAATCGATATCTTAAATAGTTTTTGAGTTACAGCCATTTAAAAGAGTAGCCGCTCGGCAGTTAGATAGTTGCATTGGCTACGGGACATACCTGAGCTATTGTTCGGAGTCTGCCGTCTCTTCCAACCTTTGTAATACGATTCCGGTTTCTATTGTGAGCCTCCAGGTATACAGAAATATATAAGTATAATTATTTCGGTATATTTTTCGTTTACGAAGGCGCAGAAAGTTGGTGCGCTTATCGCCGCGCGGAAGCTGAAGGAATGTTGAGTAAGTTTAAGCACGATTACCTCCCACTGGATCCAGAAGTTGAAAAAGGTCTAAAGCCTATTTATGAAGACTTATCTCGACATGAATTGCTTGATAGATGCAAAGGTAGTAATACTCAAAACAATAATGAAAGTTACAACGGTTTACTTTGGCACTTTTCACCAAAGCACCTTCATAATGGATTGAAAACTATCGAATTAGCAAATTTTTTTGCAACTTCAATATTCAATGACGGTTACTTCTCAATTTTGAAGATATTTAATGTAATGGGAGTAAAAGTTGGACCTGCAGCAAGAGGTTATACGGCTCTTAAGGACGAGACGAGACTACGAATCGCTGATCATCGCCAACGGGCTTGTTCAAAAGAGAGTCTATCATCTCGAAGAAGAGCTTCTTCAGCTCAACAAGCACTTTTTGAGGAAGAGGAAGGTGAATTATATGGGCCTGAAATAGCAGATTAGCTATAAGTATGATTTTAATCCATTTATAACAGTGAAAACGATCATTTTATCTTTAAACGCGTTTTTCTCGAAACAGCATTTTTCGAATTTGTTGGAGTGATTACTCGGAGACAAATGATCCGATCGCTATCAAATTTTTTTTGCATCTTCTCTATATAGTTCTCCATACGATGATCCTCCAGTTTTTTGATCTGATCAAAAATCGAATTTTGGCAGGCCAAAAACGACCAAAATTTTGGGTAAAATTTAACTTTTTTTTTCAACATGCCGACATTTTGTCAATTTTTGATTTTTTTGTTCGCCCGAGGGTCATCCTACAGACAATATGTTTTAGTTTAACGAGAATTTTTTTTTTTTTAGGTTTTATCAACGGAGAAGGCTGCAATCACTCCAGCAGTGGAGGACCTTTTTTTTTGGCGCCGCCGGAGATCGCGTGTCATTTCAAAAATATTTAATATTTTTTTTCAAAAATTTCACTGTGTATTCTCAAAACATGTATAAATATACCCTCAACATTTTAAACCGATTGATTCAGTAGTTTTTTTTTTTTTTTAATTCCCAAAAATTGCCTTTTTTTAGGCTGTCACACTAGGTGTGCCCCTTAACGAGTTATTAAATAACAGATATCAGCGAAAGAAGGCGGAACGAAGGCGGTCTACTCAAGGCGTACGGTAGTAAGGTAGTATCGTAGAAAGAGTGAGCGAGTGAGAGAAAGAGAGACAGAAAAAGTCAGCGCGAGCCTCCAGCGTTTGGGAGTGTCGTAGAGAGAGAGAGAGAGAGAGAGAGAGAGAGAGAGATAAGTAAACACGTGTTGAAGCCTTTCGTTCCGATTATCGTTATTGGTTATTGTGAATTGCTCCTCCTACTCTTTCGTCGCTAACCTAGCTACGAGCTTGAGTAGAACGCCTTCGTTCCGCCTTCTTTCGCTGATTTCTGTTATTTAATAACTCGTTAACTAAGCCGAATTTCGAAAAAGTTTATTAGACTTTTCGACTCAGTCCATACCTGTGCACATGTAGATCACCGGTGCGTAACCTGCAGTGGGACACCCTGTATATGTGGAGGCCTAGCATTAATTCGATGTTCACTGTGTGATCAGTTTTTATGTTTTAAAGACTTTTTTGAAAAATAGCGAAGTGTTGAACTCATTTGGTCTAGAAATGTGTAGTTATAAACGGATACAATGATATAAGGACGATACGCAAATCTGAAAGTCGTGCATTCGTACATGCTAATTCGAATTGTTGTATGTATTAGATATAATTCATACAAGATTACGTACGCTGGTGGCCAATATTAACAAAAATAAGAGTATTTGCACGATGTAAAAAATTTACTTCATAAATTTGTAAACTATATGACGTAATAAGGGTTTATCTATACACAAATACAAATTGTATATACATATTCGCGCAAACACATATGTATTTATACATACGCGACATACACATCTAAATGTAATTCAAAAATGAAATTTGTTTTAAATGTTTTTTTAAGTGTTTTGTAAACTAGACGATCTAATAAGAGTATGCATATAAATAAATTGCATATACATATGTATTTTCATATATAATATATACAGGGTGTCCCACGATTCGATGTCAAACGGAGAATGGCATGTACTACTGATTTTTCTGAGTCGAAAGGAGTCATAAAAAGTAACATATGCCAGGTTAGTTTTCGAGTTATTAATTAATAACGATCTGCCAATCGTGAAGCGTGGAAGCGGTAGGTGTAGTCTCGCCGCCATACCAAAACTCTAGCCAAGCTATCCCTTGCGCTCTCTCTCTCTCTCTCTCTCTCTCGCTCACTCTGTCTCTCGCCCTAGCTTTCTTCTACGGCGCTATCTTAAGCTGACCAGGCCCTTCATTCTTTCTCTCACTCTCGCTCTCGCTTTTTCTCTATCGCCCGCTGGTCCAATCATAGCTTGGCTAGAGTTTTGGTATGGCGGCGAGACTACACCTACCGCTTCCACGCTTCACGATTGGCAGATCGTTATTAATTAATAACTCGAAAACTAACCTGGCATATGTTACTTTTTATGACTCCTTTCGACTCAGAAAAATCAGTAGTACATGCCATTCTCCGTTTGACATCGAATCGTGGGACACCCTGTATGTATACATATATATATATGTATGTAATATACAGGGTGTCCGCTTCCTATATGTCAGGAGCTAAATCACGTGTAGCCAGGAATAAATAAAGCCGAAAGGGGTCATAAAAGGTAACATAAGGTAGGTAAGTTAACGAGTTATTAATTATAAGAGATCGGCAAATCACGACGCGCGGAAGCGGTAGGCGGCTCGTCTACATACGTGGGCCACGAGCTCGGGCGCCCCACCCGCTCGCTACTCGCCTCGCGCCGCTAGACTAGCATGGCCGCGGCTTGCCGCCTACCGCTTCCGCGCGTCGTGATTTGCTGATCTCTTATAATTAATAACTCGTTAACTTACCTACCTTATGTTATCTTTTATGACTCCTTTCGGCTTTATTTATTCCTGGCTACACGTGATTTAGCTCCTGACATATAGGAAGCGGACACCCTGTATATGTATACATATATATTAATAAAATTGTAAACTTTAAAACAAATTTTGTCACGCAGTCTGATAGACTTTGAAATATCATGAAAGTTTTACATTAAACATTTTTTTATATCTCTCACGGTTACATAATTATATCGAAAAAACGAAAAATTCGCAAAACTTTGAGAGGTAATTTTACTCCCTTAAAGTAAATTTCCGCCGAAAAAATTGCTTCTTAAACAGCTCGATGAACTCTACATACCCACAAAGTTTCATTAAAATCAGAATTTCCGAGTTGGGATAGTTCCCTTGCGAGTAAAAATATCAAAACATGGTAAAGGAAAATGTTGAATGGCTTAATGTTTTACACTTTCCTATGACCTTATTTTTTATGAAAATGCATCGATACACCCGCCAGTTGCAGTTGCACTATTTTTTTAAATGAAAAACTACACTTTTTATGCCGTTCGATTCCTTTTTTCATTCTGCATAAAAAAGTATTAACCCCTTGCACTACTTTGACGAGTCTAACTCGTGATAAGAATTTTGGGCCAAACCTGAATATCGCGAGTCAGGCTCGTGGTCTAATTTCATTTCAAACGTGAATATCAAGAGCCTGATTCGTAATCTACATTTCGAATCAAATATAAATATAACATAAATACGAGTCGAGCTTATGGTCTTAATCTCGAGTTCCGATAGTCTGTCTCCGCTGCTTCGTCTCTTTCCCGATTATCCGTGCATATCGCTTTGGCCCGAATTCTTCCGAGTTTACTGGTAGTGCAAGGGGTTAACCTAAGGTCATCGAAAAGTCTATAGTTTACGTGATATTTTACCTATTATGTCGGAATCGTAGTTACGCGCAAGAAGTCCCTAAACGTCTCACGCGAGTTATACCTATAAACTGTTAGTATCGTGTTTATTTTTATTTTTTTCTTCATTCACAGCTTATTTCCTGTTCGTTATTTACTATTCCTAACATTTCAATGTACATTTCAGTCACTTAATCTTTTGCTATTAGAGAGTACTCTAGAGAATTCGATTGATTATCATTATGGCGCAGCTTACAAACGGCGAGAAAGTTGATATGTTTATTGTATTTATGGAGTGTAATAAAAATTCAGTGTCTGCTGCAGAAGTATATCGTAATAGGTATCCGGATAGAATTCAACCAAAACGAACATATATTTTCCTAAATTAGAAACTAACTTGAGAGCACACGGTACATTTCTCAAACATAAGAGAGTTGTCGCAAAACCAGTATTTGAATGTGAAGGAATGAATGTAAATGTATTAGCCTACGTAACGTTGCATCCCAATGCTTCTACAAGAGAGATAGCCCGAGAATGTGACACTAGCCAAAGTTCTGTTTCACGAATGTTGAAACAGCATAAATTTCACGCGTATCGGTTCTCTGTAGAACACTCTGTAGAAGAATGCGATTTTGTCAATTCTTTTTACGACAAATAGGCAATGACGAAAATTTTGCGGAAACCATCTTATGGTCAGATGAGTATACAGTTACAAATAATGGCATGTTTAATCATCACAATGAGGATACGTGATCCGTGGAGAAGCCTCATCTCAGAAGAAGTACAAACAACCAAGTGCGGTTTAGTATTATCCGCGGTTACCGCAATTAGCGGTTTTATCGCAGATATAAAGATAAAATAAATCCGAGTGGCCTGGCTGCCTAAGCTATTTTTTATCATAAAGAACGAAGCGTATAGAACGTTTAGATTTAGAAAAACGTAGAGTTCGTTTCTGTGCCCAAGTGCGCTAAGTGTTGTCTCTCTTGCAAGGCCCATGTAAGCAAAATTTTTTCTATATAATTGTGTATACTTTTCTGTGTTATTATTATTATCATTATATTAATATTTTTTATGAATTAATTACGAAAAAATATATGGATATTTCGTGATTTTGCTTTTATTATTTCTTCAGAATGGCAGTCAACGATTATTTGAGAGACGCACTCTTAGATTTCTTAGATGCAACCCCAAAATGTAGTAAATGTACTCGATTTACTTGTAAAAAACATTTCATAATAACTGTGACTTGTGTAAATTGCCAAAGTGTCGAATCGGAAAGTGATTTATAACATTCTCTTTTGTATCTCATTTTTATAACTTTTGTTGAATAAATTAATAAAACGCATGCATAATAAATGTTTCCACATGTTATACTTCCTTTAAATGATTAATGTGTTACAATAAAACGAATAACAAAGTCTCTTTTCTATTGATATACCATTGTGTACTTTGTACACAGCGCGACCGACCGTAGGTATAATAAAAAGAGGCGCGACCGCCGGAAGGTTAACTAGCATGTAGTTGACTCGGGCTTCGCCCCAGTGCAGGTTTAGATGCATTATATTACATAATAATATCATTATTACTCAATATAAGCTGCAAGCCCGAGTCGAAATTTTAACTTTGGTTTGACCCTCCAATGGTTAAAAGCGGACATAACTGCCATTTGGAGGTTGAAACCGAAGTTTAACGATTAACCGAAACTTCGATTTGACCCTATAAAACCTACGTTTTAGGCTATGTAGGTTTTGGAGGCTCAAAACGAAGTTTATAAGCTTTGTTTTGACCCTCCAATGGTTAAAAGCGGACATAACTGCCATTTAGAGGCTGAAATCGAAGTTTATTCATAATATATATAGATATACTGTTCGTATTCCATAAGCTTCACTTTTCATCTACAAACTTCTAAAGGAGCATTTTGGAGGGTCAAATCGCGATTAAAATTTCGACTCGGGAGGTTAAATTGAATTATCTTAGTCTCTACACTCATCCCGGACTCCCGAAACAAAGATACATAACTCTATTTCCGGAGGTCGTAGTGTCATGAAATCGGTTTTAAAACCTATGCTAAGAAATGCTTGACAATATAAAAAAAATGCATTTAAATCCGTTTAGTAGTTTTAACCCTTTTAGTACCAAGCGAATTTGTCGAATTTATTAAGAGGGTTTTTTTCTTTTTTTTTTTTACCAAACTAAGAATGATATTTAAAAAATTTTAAATGCAGCGTAGGTATTACGGAAGAAAGGGAGAATAATTAAATCAAGTTATAACATTTTATACATTTATTTTAATAGAGCTTTCTCACAATGCGAGAAATAAGGCGCCATCGCATACAAAACGATATATCGTCGTCCGGTACTAAAAGGGTTAAAGCCTTTGTGGAACAAACCGACAAACCGCAGAAATATCTTAATAATTTGTTTACATAAATAATTATTTTAAGAAAATAAATAAAGTTCAAATTTTATTTGAAAAATTATAAAGGATAAAAAATCTAAAAGAAATAATTGAATAAATTTGTCTTAATTGAATAAATGGGTATTCAATTTCTATTCCCCCAAGTCAAGTTAGTATAAAAAAAGAGGAACAAAAAATTCAAAAGAATAGTTGGTTAATTGGATTAAATTTTGGGGAATTTAATTTAGTTTTGTTAATTAAAGGCAGAGTTGATAGCGGCCTGGCTCCCCATCAATACAGGGTGTATTCGACCATATAGTCAATCGGGATTCCACGTGTAGCCAGCAATAAATTGAGTCGAAATAAGTCATAAAAGTTAACATAAGCAAGGTTAGTTAACGAGTTATTAATTATTAAAGATAGGGCGAAAAAGCGGTAGGCGGCGAGCTGCGGCCATGCTATTCTGATGGCGAGACGCTAGAAGAAAGAGAGAAAGGAAGGGAGAGAGAGCCGCGTGAGTCGCCAACGTAAGGTAGCGCCGTGGAGGAAAGGAAGAGAGAGAAAGAACGAAAGATGAAGGAAGAGCGAAAGTAAACAATTCGATGCTCGATCGTCTCGCCCGCCGCTCCCCTCGCCGCTCGCCATCAGATTAGCATGGCCGCGGCTCGCCGCCTACCGCTTTTTCGCCCTATCTTTAATAATTAATAACTCGTTAACTAACCTGGCTTATGTTAACTTTTATGACTTATTTCGACTCAATTTATTGCTGGCTACACGTGGAATCCCGATTGACTATATGGTCGAATACACCCTGTATAAACCATCAATCGTCGAAATTGGTTTAATTTTATACAAATAGACGAAAACCTGTGATTTTCCATTTTTAACTTTATATATAAGATGTGTGGTGCGGAATTTTGAATAGATGCATTATCGAGCTGCATTTTTTTAACGAGAACATTTTAAATGGTGCACGATATCGACATTTCTTAGAGCATATGTTGCCTACTCTTCCACATGATGTTCCCTTGTGCGAAAGAATTAAATTGCAATATTACTAGCAAGATGGTGCTCCTGCTCACAATGCACAAATTGCAACAGGATATTTGTGCGATATGAACCAAGAAAAATGATTTGGTACACACAGTCACACACCTTGGTCGCCTAATACTTTTATACGCAGAATAATAACTAGAATCAAATGATATAAAAGTTATTTTGTAAAATGCGACTGAAATGTACATTGAAATATCAGGAATAGTAAATAACGAACCAGAAATAAGCTGGGAATGAAGAAAAAAATAAAAATAAACACGATACTAACAGTTTTTATAACTCGCGTGAGACGTTTAGGCACTTCTTGCACGTAACTACGATTCCGACATAATAGGTAAAATATCACGTAAACTATAGACGTTTCGATGACTTTAGGTTAATACTTTTTTATGCAGAATGAAAAAAGGAATCGAACGGCATGAAAAGTGTAGTTTTCTATTTAAAAAAATAGTGCAACTGCAATTGGCGGGTGCATCGATGCATTTTCATAAAAAATAAGTTCATAGGAAAGTGTAAAACATTAAATTTTTTGATATTTTTACTCAGTAAAGCGTAGGAAACCGTCCCAGTTTCGTGAATCACCCTGTATACTCTTCCTAAATATTACACTCTAGATCAACACTCGATAACACAATTTAGAAGTAACATAAATGATAACAAATGTGGCAATATACGTAATACATGGAAATCGCTAGTAAAAATTTTATTTCATATTTTATTTATCATAATTCTAAGTTCACTGTCTTCGCAATATTTTTCTTAATATTAATGATCCATAAAATGTAATATTTTACATCGTCTACTTAGCATTATTATGTATAACTAAATGAAAGTAGTACGTAAAGTGTATACATTAAAGTAGGAAAATATAGATTAAAGAAATTTAGCTAAAGAAATATGTAGATTTTAAAACATTTTTGAGATTGAAAGAACCTTTCCTTGGTACGCCACTGAAGTGATTGAATGCATTTTCTTTTTCCATAGCAGTAAAAGTTTCAACTAGGGGATTTCTGAAATGAATAACAAATTGTTTAAAAATATATTTGTTCTTTCTATAATAGAGAACTTAAGTAGTATCATTTAATAATATTAAATTATTTGCATATATAATGTATAAAAAATATTAATTACCCTGGTTTTAAATATCTTTTATGAAGATGCTCTGAAAGATTCTCCAAAATGGATTCTGAATGAAGAGCAACAAATTGTTCTCTACAGATCTACAAGATAATCATTTAAATTACAACAAAAATACGTCTCAAACAATCATTAAGACTATGTATGTACTTACCTTGTTCATTATATCTATAGTACAAGGATGCGTCCAAAAGCAATCATGAACCGACATAAAAGTTATACCAGCTTGTTCACAAAATAAACTAGTAAGCATCATGTGACTAGAGTCCAAGGAGTGTATAAAATTAGGTGGAAATGCATTTCTTTGTTTAAGAGAATCTACCTTTCTGTCAAAAAAAAAAAAACATATAGAAATGCGAATATAAAGCTTCCAAAAATAATTTTCTTTATAGAAACAACATAAAATATACTAACTCAACAAAATGTTCCTCAGTTTTTGTTGTGTGTCTTTGAAATCTGGAATATGGCTGTAAAACTGGAAATCCTAAAGGTGTAACCCACTCAACATGTTCACCAAGTATTGACGAAATTATATATGCACAATTCGTAAACCAATCTTGAATTGTTCTTGCGCTGGTGAACATTGTCCGTAAACTATCAAATGTTTTATAAGCAAGATAGTTACTTGCCTCCCAAATACGGTCTTGTGGAAAACTATCCAAGTCTAATATAACCCAAACATAAAAGTTTTATTAATTTTTATTAATTTAAAAAGGAAGATTGTCGCTTCTACATCATAAAGAAAAACTAATATTAATTTACCTTTCAGTTGTTTCATTATTTGCAGTTTAGCACCATATTTTGTTACACCATAAACAGTAGTCATTACTGTTTGTTTTATAACTTTCCTCTTTATATGACCTTCTAATTCTTGTGCTACTCTTAACCCTCGTGCAGCATCCTTTGCCCTTATAGTTTCAACCTAAACAACATTTGTAACATTAAAATGTCACTCCGTCTTTTTTACTAAGTTTTTAAATATTTTAATTTCTTTAATAAGATCATTTACCATGCTAGCAACAACACTGTAAACATCTTGTGGTACATCGGCAGGGTGTAAATTCACACTTTCTGCACCAATCTGATCTCTTCCAAGTGCAGCATAATGCTGAAGACCATTACAACTCCCGTCTTGATGTACTGGAAAGCTACTTATATATTTTTCGGGATCTGGACTTTTTAAAGCTTTAGTTACTTCCATACATGATGCTAAAGTTTGCCAAGGTTCATCTGATTCTGTCCACCACATTTCACCCTAATAAATACACGTTAAGTTATTTTATTAATGAATATCGTTCTTCTTAATAAGTTCTATTATTAATAGTTTTAAGAAAAAACTCTGTGATATAATTTCTTAGTTTAAACGTACTGTTAAGGGATGCTCTGCACTATCCACAATTTTATCTATATTTTCATTTGCAAATTTAAGCCTGTCATTCACAGATTCGCGTTTCTTAAGGCCAGTCAAATTTATAGTATGAATTTTCAACCAATCTAAACCTTGTGGACCTAAAGCTTTTCCTTGAGCAAATATGAGAATAGAACGTGCTAAGTCTGATCCCAAGTGAGTCAGATGCGGTGGTATAGGATACACTCGTCCTCTAAAATCGAGATTATGTGGCAGCCAGAATATATGATTCCGAAACTATAAAAAAAAAAAAACGAAATATTACAATATTTGAAATACATGAATATTGTTACCAACTTTATATATTAATATATAATAAAAAGAAACGCACGTGATTCGCAAGAGACAGTTTATAAAGGCAGTCACACCACAACGAATACATTTCGTTCTTTTTTTGTTTCAATTCCAGGCTCTGTTTCGAAAATATATTTCTGTCTACTGTTTGGGAATCTTCCGCTAAAACTGAAGGTGGTTGTGGTACATTTAGTTGTATCGATCCACCATCTTGAAACACCTGATTTGTGAAAATTTTATATTAAATTTATTTTCATAATTTCAAAAAATTATGATACTTTCAATTCTATTATATACCTTAATTAGAATATCAAGCACTGGTGTATTAACCTTCCATGGTACAGAACCTAATTGATTGAGATTATCCAATGCTGGGTAAATGTGAGATGGAGGAGCACTCTCCAATATTTGCATTTGTTTGCCTTTCTAAATAAATAATATAAAAATTTTGTTTTATTAATAACAATAGATGAATTACATTAATGCTAATTGTGTGAAATATAAGAAATTATTTGCAATTAAGAACATACCGCAAAATGAGGAGCTCTCACAAAATCTACTTTTGAAACTGTATATCCCCCAGTATTTATAGATATCCAAGGACGTGGTGGACAAAAAGATGGTATAAATGTTGCATCAAATGTTAGAAGACTTGATTGTGCATCTTTATACAATTTGCAGAGAATAGGATGAGGTTTAATCTATAAGAAATGCAGCACTGTTACTTAAGATTTAAGCAGATGAAGACAATAATTATAACTATGAATATGTATATTTTATCCATGAACAAACCTGTTCCACCATGACTTTTCCTTTGTTTCTAAATAATGTATAAAAAGCTGGTGTCTCCCGCGTTTGTGTCGAGTATTTTAATGAATCCATTGCTTGGTTATCAATATTAATCTTGATTTCATTTATTATGATATTGTATAAAAATTTGCCTATATTTAAATGAATAAAATAAGGCCATGGGACACATTCTTTATCCACAGAAGCACCATAATGTTGATTTTCATGTACAAGTTTCTGCCATGCAACACGACTATTTGTAACCATTTGATCATCAAAAGTGCCAGTATGTGCATACCAATTAAAATACTTAGTGTAAATATCCATTACTTTATTCAAAACACCATTATTTTCTTTAGTTTGCATCTGTGATTAATACAAAAGTATAAAGCAAAAGTTATTTGTACAATAAGCGTCAGATAGATCTCACCAGTATGAAGTTGACGATAGTTAAGTTATATAGAGATTTGAATCTCTATTAACACGTTCAGTGCGGCGCACAGTGGGCAAAAAAAAATAAATAAATAAATAAAAATAAATAAAAAAAAAAAAAGAGATCGTCCAAATTGCCCACTGTGCGGCGGTCGATGCATAGTCGACAACTCGAGTTCCTTTCTCCGCGCGGAAGTCACCAAATTTGAATCTTTTTTACCCAACTACGAGTTATGGGGAACATTTAAAAAATGAAAAGCCTTGTCAACGCGTCGTCGACTTCCGCGCGGAGAAAAGAACTCGGGTTGTCGACTGCGCGTCGACAACTCGAATGAGGCAATGAACTATATTTGATGTTTACGGTACTTAAAAAAAAAAAAATAGAAATACATATACCTCATATCTTCTATAAATTAAAAATCCCAAGTTTCCGTGTAATACTGGAAGTGGGGGAGTAAAAAATGCTGATCCCCTTATTAGATTTCTTACTTCTTGTATAACAGCTTGTACATATTGTTCTGGTGGAAGAATTTTTAAAAAAGGATGAAGAACTAGTGCCGGCGGTCTAAAAGTGCATTCTTTCTGTTCCAAATACAGTACATTTTTCTTAAAAGCTTGTAAAACAATTTCTTCCCATGAAGATTCCAAGGCAGCAACTCTTTCTTTCTGAAAAAATAGATAGGGAATACATTAACAAGAAATTAATAAAAGGAATAATAATTTAAAAAAAAAAAACAATATATTATGTTGTTTATATTTAAAATTAAAATATTTTATTCTACATTATTATTTTAGAAGTACTTACAGAATGAAAAATTGTATAATTATGTGTTGAATCAAATTTTTCAATACTTTCTACATATACAGTGCACTGTTTCTCTTGATCAACTTGTGTCTTCAAAGAATTATTTAATTGTTCAAGAGACATCACACCTTCTACTGGACTTTTACTTGAATTTATCTTTGAAACATTATTTAAAAGTTTACATTCATATGATAGTTGAGGCCTAACATATTCTGGTTGATATCCTGGCCTGAATAATTGTATCGTTTTTAAAACTTTTTCCAACTGATGTAATTTAAATTTAGCCTTATTAAAAATATCATGAAATGTCATGTTATTGTTAACAATGTCTGATTCCATTTTTGCAAATAAGTCTAAAAACATCCAAAACAGTATTACTATATTTTCTTCTATTCTCTAATATACAATAATAATAATAATAGTAATAATAATAATAATAATAATAATAATAATAATAATAATAATAATAATAATAGTAGATACCTTGTTGGTAAACCTTATCTTTCAATTCTCCAATAGATTCAAGAACAATTGCATAAGTTTGTGGATTAATTGTAGAGTGTTTAATCATAAGATCATAAAGTTCTAAAACTTTCTTAACATCATTTTCCAAGCAGTAAGCATCAAGGAGCATGTTACAAATATCTGTACATACTGTTTTTGGTGCAGCATGAACATTTTTCATTAAAAATGTTACCATTCTTTGTGCTTTAGGTAACATCTTACAAGCTACGTAAGCATCCATCTGTGCTAACATAATACATGCAGTGTGTTCACTGAAAACTCTCTCTTTGTTTACTTCTTTTTTCTTTTGTATTACTATTTTAGACTGATTCTTTTCTCTTTTATACTTAATATTTTGTAATAATTTATCTTTTTTGATTTCATCTCTATAAAATAAAATTTTTAAATGGACATAACAATATACATTTTTGTACAACTTAATTAATATATTAATTTGTGTTAAAAGAGCATAAAATGCATCTTGACTTCAAAGATATATGGAATAACTATTACTTATTTATTAATTATTTATAGTCTTTTATGCTATCCTTATTAAAAACTTACCTGTCTGGAACAGACGTGTATATACATTCTTCTTCATTTTTTTCTACATTTTCGGTATCAAGAATACTACTAAAAGATGAATTTTCACCTAACGGTATGTGAGCACATTTGGTTTGCTTTAGATCTTCATAATTATAACTTGTCTCATTGGCATGTTCTTCAAAACCATTGAAAATTGCAGAATCAACGGTAACATTTATATGTTCTTCCTAGAAAAGTAAAATGCCATAACGAATGCTGAGATAAATGGTAGCCTATTATAAGTTATAAACGCCATACACAGTCAAACCTAATTAACTCAGATCTGAATTGTTATACATACAATATTAGATGCATCATTCGTTATATCAGGAGTATTATTTGTCTTCATATTTTTTTTATTCCATTTCTCACAACGATCGCCGTCATTAATTTTATGTAATTTATCTAAAGTTATATCCGGTAGATTGACCAGCAAAGATAAATGGGAGGCATTTAATTTTTTTACAGCAGCTTTTTTATTACTCGTTAATTGATCCGTTACTATAATAGAAAGTATATATACACCATTCATATAGTTAAAGAAATATCATAAATGATAATTATAATGTTTACCTTCCAGTAATTCAGCATATTTTCTTTTTATTCTTGCCTTTTTTTTAATAGCATAATATACCTCTGTACCATTTATCGTTGTACCGTAACAACGTTTTTTTACAAACCATATACCTGAAGAGAAACAAAACATCACTGCATATTTTCATATTACTGACTGCGAAAAGATTATTTCGATTGGTAGAAACGCGAATAAATTGGATTAGGTAAAAGTATATAAATGAAAATAATGTAAAATAATACATAATTTTAATATCAAAGTTATGTATAATACTTTAGTTATTTATAATACTTGTAAGCTTATAGGTTAAGAAGCTACTGTACATATGTATTTATATAAATGTGACAATACGTTATCGCTGAATATAATTGATTCGCGTAACATTAACGTGTTTAGTACCAAGTGTTATAAAAATCGTAGGACATGTCAATGTAAAGGTACATATATTTATAGGTTTTACTTAACTTCCAAATTCATACACACCTATAGAAGTGTTCGAATGATGGACCTTACAAAAAGAACATAATTGTAGCCGTTCCACGGAAGACTTTTTCGATGAAAAGCAGACGTTTGATAAACACGCGTATTGCGTTTTGAAAAATCTGTACATCCTAATATGACAGAGAACACTCCAGTATCGAGGACCGAAAAATTAAATCAACTGCTGCAGTCGGCATGTATTTTCGGCATCAGCCATATTGTCGGTAAAGGTGCTTATTTTTATCAGCAAATGCTATTACAGGAAGCTTTTTGTGATTGGTCGTTTTAGTTGGCAGTAATAACGTATGAAAGTAAAGATCTATATTCTTGGAAAGAACTTATTCCATAGTGACGTTAAATGACCAATCACTCGAAAGATATTTTCATTTCTATTATTCAGGAATATTGTGAATGCGGTTGAAAGATGTTCCGCGTGTTGGTACTAGAATTTGCTAGAATTGACATGGCTCAACATGGCTGCCTTATGTCAGTGCACAATAACGAGTAATTTATAGTTGTATCGTGACAATTAATGTCGCGAAAGTGTAAGAGCCTAATCCAAACAGATCGAAGAACACCTTTTCCTTTCGTACGACGAATAAAGTTTTATATAAAACGAGTGCCGACATTGGGAACATCTGTCGAAAGAAAAAAGTGAGGTTAGTTCGCTACTTATATATAATTATCCCTTTCTATACGGTAATCGTAATATCAATTAATAACAAAAGAGTATTTTACATTTCTAAAAGGTTCGTAGCAAATACTTCTTCCCGTACGTATCAGAAAGCGCTGAAGTTTATTTTTTATTCTAAGCGTGAAGTCCTTCAACGATATGGTATTCAGCGAAAGAAAAGTACGCGATAAGCGCAATATGGTAGGAAAAAATGCAAGAATAGAAGGAAAGCCGCGAAAGAAAAAAAAAAAGCAACTCTTCGACCATTAGTAGCAGGTGTATGCAAATCCATGGATATATAGGTGCATAGTAGAAATGATCGATTATAGCGGGAAAGGCCTTTGAGAAGAAAAAGAAGGATTCGAGTACCGGAGTACCGTTCGAAGGACGCCTGCGCGTCCAAAATCGCTCGAGTGTCGTAGTCTCTATCCTCGGGAGAGCTCGGTAGTTCTCGGGAGGCGGTACGAGGACGGCCGTCGCCGTCGGCGACAAACGCGATGCGAAGGTGGCCGAGCACGGCGAGCGGTATAATATCGCGTTGGTGCTCGCCGGAGGAGAGGCCTATAGCGCCGGAACATCGAAGGTATCGACGTATTAATGGTCTCCAATTGCCGTTGCATCCACAACAAGTGGTCGGCTGGGCGATAACGGTGTTCATCGGTAGCGGGACCTTCGCCGTTTCGACGCCTCTCCTCGAGCAGTTTGGTCTACAACCTCTTCTCTCGGCCTCGTTGGCCACCATCTTCCTCGTTCACCTACTCTTCCATCTCGCCGTCCTTCTTCTCGATCCTGCCGACCCCAGGGTACGAGCCAGACCAACGAATCACGTTATCCCGGAGTTCGATCGTAAGAAGCATCCCCACGTTATCGAGAACGGCCGGTGTCATCTCTGCAATATCACGACCAGCGGCGACCGGACGAAGCACTGTTCGATCTGCAACAAGTGCGTCGTACGGTTCGATCATCACTGCAAGTGGTTGAACAATTGCATAGGCGGCAGAAATTATCCACTCTTCTTGGCCTGCCTGATATCGGCTATCCTAGCTGCCCTCGCAGTGGTAGCCTTGTCCTTCGCGGAGTTATTCCTCTTTAACGTCCACCGAGACGTTCGCTCTTCGAATGCAACGATGGAGAACGCTACTGGCCTACCGTCGACGGTATTACCGATACAGCAGCCACCCGGTACTGGTACGCTTCTCGTCATCCTGACGATAGGCATACTCTCGGCGATAGCAGCCATTCTTTTGATCCATCTCTGCTTCTTCCATGGCTACATCGCTTGTCTCGGTGTCACCACTTACGAATACGTTAGAAATAAACGAGAAAGAAAGTTGGAAGCTGGTAAAACGGACGTAACATCCAATGCGGCAGCTTGTCCATCTTTCTGCGCGAGAGTCAACGTACCCGCGAGATATCGTTTCTGCGATTCGCGCGTAGACGCCTCGATGGAAGTGGTCTCGCGAAACGGTACGAAGGAATCTTCTTCCGAATATGCCGTCGATCGGCCTGAAAATAATGCGACATCGTGCCGGGATCGTAAGAATAACTTTCGTCTTTGCTTCACTTACGAGGCTACCTCGAATGGTGCCTCGATCGAGCTCTCCTCTCGAACGATGACGCTCGATGAGAACAACGAAGAAAAGTATCAAAATTCTTCCGCCTGGACCGGAAACGTCGCAGTCGCTCTTGCTGAATCGCCAGATTTCAAATCATCCACTCCCTCACCGGTTTCCTGCTGTTTCTCCATCGTAAATCCAATCTCGTCGTCGAGACTCGATCGTAACAAGCAAACTCGATCGAGAAGGTGTCGCAAGGATAATACGGACACTGGGACGAGTGTTGTTAAAGAGAGACGAACATGCGGGACGATCGGAAGGATAAGAACCTTCCTTCGTACGCGTTTCAAGAAGAACGGTCGTCACCGTACCAATGCCAATGCGGAAAATTCGGATCGAACGAAAAGAAGAAACAAGGTTGCACCGTCCGGTGATCGAAACGAAGATGGTAACATTGCCGAGACAAGTATTTCGAGGCTCGAAAATGATACTAACGAAAGGACGGAAGATCCATCGATCTCATCGATCTCTTCCCGTCCTCATACAAAATTACCACCTTTGGATTTACGAAAAGCTAAAATCTCATCGACCGACGAGATCGTTACCGATGACATTAGCCCCGATCTTCCGAACGTGGTATCTTCTACGGTAGCAACCATCGTAACATCGCCTACAAATATACCACCACCGATGCGGACGATATCATCCTCGCTTTCCAAGAGGAACAATCATCAATCGCATCTTCGAGCTAGGAGGTCTTCCCTTCGAAAAAGGCCGAGATTCAAAATGGGACCTCGACTCGCTCAGTCCGCTCAATTGTCGCCCATCCCGGAGTCGGAATTCTCGAAACCGGCTTCACCGCGTTCTCCACCGCAGCCGAACCGTTTTGCCTTTCCACCGTTGCAAGATTGATGGTGCTTCGTGGAAAAGAGTCGTCGATTTCGTGGATTGAAGATGGGTTCTTGAAAAAGGGACCTAAGAAAACAAAGCTCTCGCGTTTGTCCTCGTAAATCTTTTTTTCTTTTTTCTTTTTCTTTTCCCTTATGATTTTCGAACTCCTGCCGGATGGCAACCCGTGCGTCCTTGATGCGTACTCGAGAAGTACGATGGACGATGGTGTCGTGCGAATCCGATTTTTTCGAGATCTCGATAAAGAATTTCTTTCGAGTAGAAAACACTCGTTTACGTTCTAGCGAATCGATCTGCGAAGCCACACGCTCAGGATTCCTCGATGCGCACACGCCTCGCGTTTCTAGGCGACACCGAAACTTTTTACCACGTGGGAAACGAACGTTCGTCGATGGCTTATCGCGTGAAATCGAAATAATCGCGCGTTCCCCCGAACGATGAACGCGCTCGATTGCCTTTTCAAACGTTCTCGTTAAATGTTGACACTAGGGTGTTTCTGAAATAACTTTGTTTTTTTTATCTTTTGAAACAAGCTCAAAAGTTTCATTTTAGCTTAAAAAGACGCCTGTTAAGAGACGAGCTCTTAATATTAATATTAATATTATTTTCCATTATTTGTTGCTTTTGAATTTTAATACTCGGCAAGAAATTCATTTGCTGATATGATCAAGACATATTTTTGTAGGGAATTGAGCGCTCTACAAAAAAGGACAATTATCATTTTTTTGATAAATCTACAGGTTTCACAGTTATTCAAGGTCAAGGTTGAATTAATGGTAGATTTCATGATTTTTTGACTTTTGTGGCAAAACTACTAAGCATAAAGATAAAAATTATGATTTATTTTAAAAACTATTCAATTCTCAACGAATTTCTTTAAACAATTTTGGAAAGTTTTTCGTCGAAGAAAAACTGTTGTCATTTAAAAGTAAAATAGTTGACAAATTCTCCGTTTCAATGGATCGTAGCATATTAAATATGTAATTTTCATAGTATATATCGATCAATTGACACATAAATGGATACATATATATACTATAAAATAAAATATAAAAGATATATATTATAAAAATTACTTATATATTTTGATTATACTACAGTCCATTGACATTGGTTGGAATTGAGATTTTGTCAACATTTTACTTTTAAATGACAACAGTTTCTCTTTGACGAGAAACTTTCCAAAATTTTCTAAAGAAATTTGTTGAGAATTGTATAGTTTTTAAAATAAATCATAATTTTTATTTTTAATCTTATAAGAGGAGGACTAGACTTGTGGGTCACCGATTTTGCTCAATTTTTGCACAGAGCTTCTTAAACCGAATCTATTGGACACGTGTTTTGCCCAAAGTGGCAACTATCCGCCGTTTTTTCTAAAATTTAAAACCGTAAATTCAAATTTAACCTTGAATAACTTTAAAACCTGTAGATTTATCAAAAAATGATAACAGACCTTTTTCTTGTAGAACGTTCAATTCCCTGCAAATTAATTTCTTGACGAGTAATAAAATTCAAAAGTTAATCTCACGGAAAATAAAAAAATGCAACTCATCTCTTAACAGGCGTCTTTTTAGGTTAACATGCAGCTTTTGAGCTTGTTTCGAAAGAAAAAAAAAAGAAGTTTTTTCAGAAACAGCCTAGTGGACACCTTGTTAAATTCGTAGAGCAAGATCACCGGTAGAAGATTTTAGTTGGTAGCGTGGACAGATACCGTACTCGTCTATATACTTAATTGTTCGAACGGTTAGATTCGAAATTGTTGAATGAAAATAATAAATGAAATATACATACGTTAGACGCAAATTGATACGGGCGATATATTCTGTAGGTATGGCATTTTCTTAGAGAAGGATAATCACTGCGAGTTTATTAGCTCATTAGTTCCCAAGGTCAGTAGAAAATTAAATTGATGTTTTTATTGCATTTTATTACTAAACGTATATTTAAATAACTGTTTATCAAGTTAAAAAAAATTCGAAGTTTTAATTTTTTTTTCTGAGATTTTCACAAAACAAAAATTATTACTTAGTGTGGAATGGTTTAAAACAGTTTGAATAAGTCATTTTATACATTAAATTTTGAAAGAAAAATAATTTAAAAAATTGTTCGTTTACACAACGTTGGCGGCTAATGGGTTAAAGTAAATTGTCTTTTAGCAAAGTATTGAGACTAGAATGCACGATTTACTATCTCTGTAATTTAATACAGGCGTAAGACATTATTTCTTAAGGTATTATCGATCACCGGTGATCTTACTCGGAGCAAAAATTCTAAATATAAACGTGCTTTTTCTATTTGTATTTGCGTACGATATATATATATATATATATATATATATATATATATATATATATATCGTACGCAAATACAAATATTTGCAAATACAAATATATATATATATATACGTACGATATATATATATATATATATATATATATATATATATATATATATATATATTTGTATTTGCAAATATTTGTATTTGCGTATTTTCAAGCTGCGCGAATTTTATATAAAATTATAGACATTATAAGCTAACGATAATCGTAAATTCGTAACCAACTTTCTCGTATTAAAAATCTATATTCAGGCTACTTCAATTTTGTATTTACATTTTTACGAATTTCTAAGATAGCGTTAAAGTAATGATTCGTTGCGTACGATTAAAATAGAGCGCGCCTTTCGCATGAAATTTTCACGGCCGATAGGTCTCATATTTTTCGACGCATTTTTCGATTCCGACTAACATATTTGCAACGAACGCGACAATTATGTTCAATCTTGGAACGTTCCTCTACGACGCTTAATATTTTGATACAAAGATGGCACGGGTCGGTACAGAACGAAACAAGAAGGAACGACAGGTGGAGAGAGATAAATTTGTCCGATTACTATCAACGAGCGTTATCGTATCCTTGCTAAGGTTCCTCGCGAAGTACGTATTAAACCGAATATTCGAGCGAAATTTTATCGTCCTGTGACACGCAAACTTTGGACTACGTGCCCCGTCTATTTGCCCCTCATACAAGAATTCAGAGCTCGATCTTGTGTAAAAGCGGCACAACGACACGCTGATCTAAATCTCGGTAAGGCTCCGAACGCTAAAATGAAAAGAGAAAAGAAATAGGTTAAAAGACTCAAAAAAAAAGAAAAGAAAAAAGTATAAAAAAGTAAAAAAACGTCGTCGAGTCGATAAGATCCTTTCATCACCTACGTTCGTTATAATTTCCCTTTTTTTTCTCGTTTCTTCTTTAGACAACGACAATGATGATGATGGAGTCAAGGGAGAACGAGGAAAGTTCGTTGGAATCGAAGAAGATGGACTTTTGGGAGCACGTCCTTGGCTCTCCAAGATACGTCGTCGCACCGATGGTCGATGCGAGCGAGTTGGCATGGAGACTGCTTTCCCGACGTCACGGAGCGCAACTATGTTATACGCCCATGCTACATTCTTCGGTCTTCCTGAGAGATTCGAAGTATAGAAAAGAAGCCCTTGCCAGCACGCCGGAGGATCGACCTTTGGTTGTGCAGGTTTGTCGGGTTCCATCTATCTTTTTTTTGTTTTTTTTTTTGGATAATCGTCCGGTAGTTACGCCGTCCATTCTTTCTTTATACATTTTCCCTTCGTTTTTTCCCCTTAGTTTTGTGGCAACGATCCAAAGATTTTATTGGAGGCAGCCCTCTTGGCAGAACCGTACTGCGATGCCATAGACATTAATATCGGTTGCCCTCAAGCAATTGCAAAACGTGGACGCTACGGTGCATTTTTGCAGGACGACTGGGATCTCCTTCGTGCGATCGGTACGTGTGTATTGAAATAAAAACTATACAGGGTCATCCATTTAACCTTCATCTTTTAAGGATCTTATTATTTCACGATAAAAAGAATCTTTAAAATATAATTTTCTGCAAACCTATATTTCGCATGTGTCGTTTATTGTAAAAGTGGTGTAACTCCATATTTTTAAAACATTTATTTTTTTTTTTTTTTGCTTCAATGGAATGGAATCACATTTAGTCATATCTTTCATTAGAAACTTGCGGTTATGACTCCAACTGGCTAAATATTAGATGGCTGAGGTTTGAAAAGAATCGTCTTTTAGAGTTTTAATTAAAAAAAAAAAAAAAACACTTGATTCTGGCACACCCTTTTATAAAGTAAATTTATCTAAAAGAAGCCAGGACGATAGATCCACTTGTACAATATTCGACAAGGTCGACTGTCAAGAGCCACATCAAGAAGACCAGTCACTACTACAAAGAAGAAAGATATGCAAAAATTTCCTTATTTCAGAATTTAATTACAAGGAGTTACGCCACTTGTACAATAAACGTATCTTGATAACTCCGAAAAAATGTTCTTGAGAAAAATATATTCTCGTCAGATATTGGTTCGTTGATACTATCATATTTTTGCCACAAAAATTTGTTGCACAACAATAACCTGAAGAGATATTTAAATGGGCTTATTCAAATAGACCACCCTGTATAAGATATATAACAATTCATTGACAGATTCGTACGGTCATTCCATTCAATGAAATTACTCGTTGCAGTTTTTGGCAATGAATCAGATGAGCGGGTGGATAAAATTAAGTGATTAATCGTTCTGCCGTTATCGATAATTTGCAGTCAGTACGGTGAGCACGGGACTTCGCATTCCCCTTACCTGCAAGCTACGAGTATTTCCGGATATTGATAAAACGGTTGAATATGCTCGCATGCTCGAAACAGCAGGCGCGAGTTTACTCACCGTACACGGCCGTACGAGGGATCAGAAAGGTCCTTTGACGGGATTGGCATCCTGGAGTCACATTAAGGCTGTTAGGTATTACCATGATATTGATAGTTAAAATAATAAATGAGGACACCTTTGCGTTACTTTTCCTTTTTCTTTTTCTTCTTTTCTATAGAGAGGCAGTAAAAATCCCAGTATTGGCAAACGGTAATATACAGTGTCTGCAAGACATCGAAAGGTGTATCAAGGAGACCGGCGTTCAAGGAGTTATGACCGCGGAAGGCAATCTTTACAATCCATGCATATTCGAATCACGTTATCCTCCTTGTTGGGAACCTGCCTTGGAATACTTAGACCTCGTAAAAATCTATCCTGCACCAGCTTCATACATACGGGGTCATCTATTCAAACTATTCCAACGCATGTACGTATCGGTTTTATATACAAATTTTCTCTCCCCATCCCATCATTGATATCATCCATAGAATTTATCTTTTATCGTCTAACGATAAACATATATGACATAAAATGAAATGTGCACGAATCTGAGAATGCGCGTGCAGCATGCACTTAACTAGAGAGTAGACTTTGTTTAGCAGAGAACAAAGAGGAAAGGAATAACCTGGCAACGAATTCCACCATGGAGTCGTTCAGACGAGTTGTCGAATGTCTGAGGGATCGGTATCAGCCTTATCACGAGGGCAAACGGTTCTGGTGCGAAGAAAAAAGCGGTAGGTTTACTTAATGGATCCTGTAATTTTGTTAAGCATGAGTCTATCGCGTGTCGCTATAGCTATCACCCACTTGTTATGTAGGACTCGATGGAATAGAACATTTATCTATTTTTGTCCTCTGCTCTGCTTTAGATTACAACTTGAACTTACCACCCTGGCTATGCCAACCCTACGTACGTGATTCACCACAGGAGCATATAGATAAAGTGGAAGCGAAAAAAATCGAAATGGTCAGTTTTATATCACGCTTATCGGTTCTGTTTACCGTTACCGCATAATGGCTTTTGGTGATAACAAAATGCTACTTGCGTGAACGTTACAGGAAAGTGTGACTGTTAAAAGAGAATATAAGGACGAGGAAGGAAATCAAATATCTCATAAACGTTTTAAAAGGTTACGACGAACAGCGTTGCGTCCGTATAGGCCAACTACATCTGTTAAGAGGGACTCTCATCTTTGCAAGGACTGTCCAAATCCCCTGGTAATTTTTCGTCTTAGCAACGATACGCGTGTAATCTTTGATATTATCTATATGTGCATACTAATTATAATTTTTGTTTATTTTTCTCAAGGGTTTTAAATGTATACACAAGTTGTGTCGCCAATGCTGTAGGACTAAGTGCTTTACGGAAAATTTGAACTGTGTGGGACACAACACCTTTGCCTCACGAGAAGGCATGATATTGTATAAAAAAAATCTTAAGTAAATTGTGTAAATAAAAGTGATTACGAATGAATTCTTTGGTTTATTTTTGTTCTTTTTGTCATTCATTCATTACGGAATAATCATCGAGAAAAAAATTATCTATAGTTATGGTTTACAATAAAACGAAAAATTACTGTAAAGGTTGCATGAAATGCTAAATTTTTTACTTGATCGTAATGTTATTTAAAAATCCAGAATGCAACATTACAGGTTATCTGCAATCTCTATGGTATTTACAGGACTTTGTTCTTTACAAAACATATTGTCTACAATTTATAATACACATGTACAGTTCCGAAGAACGAGATAACGTCAACAGCGAATTTTGTAATAAAAGTCATCTATATGTTGCTTTATTAAACGGACGATGTCGATGATGTGATCAATTTTGAAAGATTGGATAAATAATCTTTTTTCTGTTGGTTTTCATCGTTCGTTACTACGTCTGTCTTTTTTTGGCCAATGAACCAATATTTTTTATTAACAAGCAATAAGATCATTAGCGCAGGTAAGTAGACCAACGAAAAACGGAAGAGTTTCCGAGAACTTGCACTATCTGAATGTTGGTAAAATTGCCAAGCTGTAAATGCATAAATGTTAAGAAATGTTCCGGGTACAATTATTGCCAAAATTTGGTTCTTACTTACCAAGATACAGAAAATAAGCGTTTAGCGGTGTCGACATAACGGCGAACCACCAATTAGTTACATCTAGTACTGGAGCTAAATAACATAATCCCATTAACGCAGCCGTATATCTTAATGCCGTTCTACGGCAAAGACTAGGATTCGTAACGGACATCATTCTATAGCCTGCGCGGGAATAATCGGGTCTTAAGTTCCAGGATAGGGCATTAAAGTGAGGAAATTGCCATGCATACAAAAGGCCCGACATGACCCAAGCTCCCGGAGCCGTAATGTCACCTACGCAGCCTGCCCAACCCATGAGCGGTGGTATTGCTCCAACTGTATACAAATTAGATTACTCAGGATAATTTGGAAAGGACTAGTTATGTTAAGTGTAATTGCAATTAATTCGCTTACCAATAGATCCAACCCAAGTATTGAGAATACTAACACGTTTCATAGGAGTATAAATAAGGGTATAGAGTACTAGATTAATTGCACCCAACATTGCTGTTACTGTATTAACCTGACTGTACAATATGGATAAACCAGTAATTCCTGATATAGTTGCAAATAATACTGCACATGCTGGGCTGATTTGAAAATATGAAAAAATATAAATTCGGCATATAAACCTTAGCCTTAATGTACTTGCTGTAAAATATCAACTTACGTTAAATGACCAAGGACTAAAACTCGGTTTTTTGTTCTAGACATCTGTGCATCGAAAGGAACTTCAAAAAATTGATTAACAGAGTTAGCAGCAGCAGAGACCAATCCAGTACCAGCGGAACACATAGCAAATGTGTACAAATCGAACATGCCAGGTGCAACCGCATAACCACCCATGGTTGTTATAACGACTAAAGCTACAACAGAAATTATAAAAGTTACTAAAATACTCCCAAGAAAATGGTTGGAATAAAAGTTACAGTACTTACAAGTTAATCTTATCTTAGATAATTTCAGACAGTACTTATGAAGGTGGGTAACCTCTACTTGCATAGGTCTCCATTCTGGTTCTTGGGACGGACGATTATTCTTGTTTCTGTCAAGATTGGTTTTTTGTGGTAGAATATATTTGTCAGGATGTATAGGTGTTCCAGGATTTCCAACAACTATATGATTCTGACATTTTTGTGTTATATCTATACACTGGTCGTGCATATGCGTAACATCTTTTGTTTTCTGTTTTGCACTGGTGGAATACTAAAATAAAATTGTCACCTCGTACAATATTCTTCATTATTTTACCCAATAATAATACATTTTTTAAGTTCATACAGACCAAGGTGGCTAATAGCTTCGATGTTGAGGTACATGAAAAGTTCCGACATATTCGTGGTGTGAAAAAGTATAACATGATAAAAATACTGTCAATAATGCATTAAAAATTCTTTATTTTACCCTGCAAAAGTGATAGTATGAATATTTTAAATGTGAAGAGATATTCTGTCATAAATATCGTTACGTATACGTACGCATGGAAACACATATTGAGCATTAAGTAACCCACATTGTTTTATATATTGCTATTTTATCACAGTTTCAACGTTGCATAACGATAATTTTTAAACTCTTTTAGTATGCCAAAGGTGTCTCTGTTTTTACTAGTAAATTAATAGATAAAACATGTATCTACTAAATACAGGAATAATCCTGTACGGCCGTACACCTTTTTGACGACCACCCCCACTACCGCAACCTATTCATAGTTTTTGCTTGTGCGAATGAAACTCAACTACTATAGTAGCAAATAAAAACGCCACCTAGAGATAAACACGGAACATTGTCATTTTGAATTACCAATTTTTCCCGTACATCGATACAAAATATATATATATTTTTTTGGTATAAAGTTAAACTATACTAAAATACTAATAAATGTACCAAACGTTCTCTTTATCGTTAGTAGATGTTTGAAAATATCACACAAATATTAAATTATTTCGGAACAATATTCCTATACGAAAATTGCATAATTTCAATACATATATAACAGATCTCTAGTAGCTGTCTATACAATTCATTTTTAATGATTGTAACATGATTTTGAAAAATACTGTGGCAAAATACAACTTGTGTAAGACAAGTATAGTAAAAACATGATTCATGATATTTATAAATTATAAGTGATTATCTAGTGTTACCTTAAATATATTAATATTACTTATATCAATTTGAATAAATATGACTGAAAAGAAACCAAAAATAATAATTTTTGACCTAGGTTAGAGAATACGATATTACAGTATATTCAACAACATTAGCATATTTTATTTATTTTAATACTACTCGCAACTACTGTATTTTTAGATTATACATTATGGCCATTTTGGATTGATACACATGTAACACCACCATTCGTAAAACGGTATGTTTTTTTATTTAATTTTGAATTATAATAGTTTACTACAATAATGGCTCATTATGATGTATTAGGTACTTTTGAAAATATCTTTTGTGCAAACACTTCCAGTTTTGTGTTTTATATTATTATAATTTAACATGAAATAAAATGTATTTTAGAAAAAAGGATCAAATAGTCGATGCACATGGTAAGATTATACGGTATTACAAAGATGTACCTGGCATATTACAAAAATTGTCAAAAGAGGGATATGAGCTTGGGGTAGCATCACGTACTTCAGAAATCAAAGGTGCTAAACAATTGCTCCATTTACTCGATTGGGAGAAATACTTTAAATATACACAAATATATCCTGGTTGCAAAATTAATCATTTTTCAGAGTAAGTTCTAAATCAGTCGTACTATGTGTTAATATCGGTTTGCCATTAAAACCCATAAAATAATTTCTACTATTTATTTCAGGATAAAAAAATTATCCAATGTTGATTATAGAGATATGATTTTTTTTGATGATGAGCAACGAAATATATCTGATTTAAGTAAAGTTGGAGTGTTATCTATTTTAGTCAAAGATGGCATGACACATGAAATTATAGATGAAGGTTTGAAAATGTTTGCAAAATCATAATTATTTCATATTTTTAATTAATATATTGAAAACGATATTGTGTATATACATATATACATATATAAGATAATTGTTATTGTAAATATAATTTTATTATTTTAATTTTTAGTTGATCATGTAAGATACTTATATTGCATAAAACATAACATAATTGTTTTAAATATATTTGAGAATATGATATTGTAGAAGATATCCTCTTTTTATTTCAAGAAATTCATTTTCTAAGAAATCGTTATTGACTTATGATGCATGTTGTAAAAATATGTTACACATATCATATTTCTTCCTGACAGTTAAATGCTTTTGTCTGTACTATTTTGTTCTCTTTTTACAATAAAGGAAATTTGCCTTTATTTGTTATACAATTCATTATATGTCCTTGAACTTAGATGAATGCATATCAGTTGCTATTGCATAATACTGTCATGGACTAGTTACTATGATATTATCATTATTGTTTTTATGTACTAATTTAAAATAACTTTGAACTTAGAATTAATACATATCAGTCGCCATTGCATAATACTGTGATGGACTGGTTACTATGATATTGTCATTATTGTTTTTATGTACTAATTTAAAATAACTTGTACATACTATTTCTGGTCTTTGTAAAGGTATAACTTCAAGAAATCCATGTATTTCATCTTTTGTTAAAGAAGTATTTAAAAGAGAAGTAAGCACATTTACATCAAAATTTTTAAATGGGCAACCACCTTCATATGTCGATCCTGGCATTTGTGTCTACAATTAAAATGATAGACCAAGCTAGTTAAATACTGTCAAGGAGGTATTATAATTCTCATAATATATAATATAATTTAAATACATACACACATAGCAGTACAATTAGGAGTTTTATAATTTTTATGAGACCCTTCTAAACCATAGAGATGCCTAATACTATATATAAATTTTTTCTCATTTGTTTGCCAAGTATGCGTACAAACAGAAGTACAAGCATGTGGTTTAGAATATTCCTCTTTCCAATATTCAATAGCATCATCTATTTTCATTCCACTTTCCTTTAAAAATAAACTATAGTACAAACGAGCGTAATGACTAAGACGATGTCTTTCTCTCAATATTCCATACAGATGTTGCATGCATAAGGGAAATTTCTTTACTTCAACATCTATATTCTTTTTATTTATTTTTCCAAAGGCAGGTCTATTTTGTGATATGAGAAATTGTATTTTTTGTTGCAGAGCATTAATTCTGACATCGTTATTTACAACGTGCCATGCATGTGATTTCTTAGATTTTAATTCTTGATTTATGTAAGAATTAAATAATGCTATCAGTAATTGTTTCCATTGAGAACAATATACAATAGCGTATCCACCATTTAAATCAACCTCCCTATGTTTTATCAATTCCGGTATTAATTCAAACCTTACTTAAACAAAAATAAATCAACATATTTAGAAATTTTACTTTTATAAGGATATACATAAATTATATTATATATACCTTGATATTGAAAAGCGCAGCAGTTATCAGCATGATCATTCGACATAATATGTTTAAAGATTGCAGGTTGTAAGTAAAATATACATAGTTTTCGTATATTTAGATTTATATTATTTTCTTTATGTTCAACCATATCTAATTGTCGTATAATACTTCTAAGAAGACTATTTAATTGTCTTGATACAATATTATCTAATCGATATTTTAACAACAATGTTTCTCTCGGAACCCAATATGTCCATAAACTGATTGATGTTGTAGCTATTAATCTGTATTAAAAATATGGTCTGATCACAAATATAGATTGTTTAAATATCTTTCATAATGTGCTTCCTCTTTATTATACTATGCATCAGTTATATTATTGTATAGTACAGTGCATATTAAAACTGAAATCATTATGCTGTTACCTTAATATAAAATGTCCAGCTCTATCGTAAATAGAATTTTCTAATAAATATTGAAAATCACCATTGAATTTGTCAGTTTTGTTATTATATAAATATTCCAAATATTCTAATCTAGTAAATACACATTTTTCCATAATATGCAGAGATATCTGTCCACTCGGTGGCTTAATATAAAACATTGCAGATGTTAATTAATATTATAATCAGTCATTAATTCTTGATAACATGTTTTATTGACAATTCGGAAAATTTTAATCATAGATCTAAGGTTATATTTTTTTTATAAGTCATATTTTTATGAGTTCGAAAACTTGTGTATGGCGACTTAGTTTCCGTTTTCCAATTCCAATGTCGTGGCTGTATTAATTCAATATCAATAACTATAGTAAGAATTTATATTATGGTAATAGTATTTGCTTGGTGCAGTTTTAAAGAATATTAATTTCGTTTCTTAATCTATAACTTTTTTTTATAAACTATAAAGAACGAATATTTTAAAAGATGAATTTGATTGGTCGAAGTATCCAAGAAGGACCAATCACAGTATACGAAGAAATTATACACAGCATAATCTATTCAGAGCAGAGCGTTTACAGTATCGAAGCAAGGTTTTGGAGTTTCTAATTTTGTACTCTACATAATTATTTGAAAATGTCAAAAAAGCCTAGCAAGTCAGCGTGGGGAAGAAGGGGCAGAAGAACGAGTAATCCTGAAGATAAACATTATTTTGGTACTATTTATGATTATAACAGTATTTGATATTTATAAATGTGATTTCGTCATGGTTATGTTCGCAAGTTTTGAGAAATTATTATAAAATATTTTCTCAATTATTTATAAAGCTATTAAAATATTCATAGTATGCAAGTAAAATAATGAAAAATACATAAATTTGGAGAGTATGTATAAATTTTATGTTATTGTTGGCAATTGATATTAGTTTACTAGTGTTAGTAATTCTATTTCAAGTGAATGTTAATTTTTGTTATGTCATTACAATGCAGGGCACGATGACCGTGTTGGGAGAACAAATAGTGGAACATTTGGAAATAGACGTCGTGTATCTTTTAAACCTCAAGGAAGATCTGGTAGAGATATTGCTAGAAGTTTAGCTTTGGCTTTAGACGATGATATTCCAATGGCTGGAACTTCTAATAACAACAACAGACAAGTAGTTGTTCGTGGAAGAAATAGAGGTCTATCTCGAGGAAGAAATAGTCCTTTACCATATGGGGAAATTCGTAGCGGACTTTCATCTAGACCGCAACAAGTTCCTGCTGGAGAAAGCAACTGTTATAAAATTACTGTCAGTATACTATGATAATTCAAACATATATATATATGCATTACTATTTGCATTACTATTTATTTTCCAGATACCATACGGGCATAAATATACAAAGGATTATATTCTAAGTAACCTGAATAACATTAGTACAGAGGCTTTTGTGCCTATAATGGTAAAAACATTTATTAACAAGTATAATTTACTCTAATGTATTATTTTATGTATCAAATGCTTTAAGTTCTTATTGAAATCAATTTTAGTACAAGATTGTAGGCTATGAAGCAACCTTTTATGTTGATGATCATAAAACAGCAAGTGCTCTTTTTAATTGTAATCGTAAAATTACCACAACTGATGGATTTAAAATTCAAGTAAAAGTTAAACCAGGAATTCCGCAATGTGAAATCAATGATGAGTTAAAAGAAAGATTGAAACAGGCTATGGTTAAACGATATGTTCAGGAAACAAATGCTTTAGACTTATCAAAATTTCATCAAGATTCTGGTTAGTAAAAACAAAGAATTTATTGCTTTTGTTTGTATATCTACAGAAATAACAAGTGTGTATTTTATTATAAAAAATTAATTATAAAGATATTTATTATTATTATAGACCTTATTGCTGATTACTTTTGTGCATTATCTCGACCAATTATGTTAATGGCTGTATTAGATATTGTATCAGAGTATGTACCCATGTTAGAAGCATTGAACTTGGATGGTAATAGGTTACAGTTAATTGAGAGACTTGATGTACTGTATAAAAAGTTTCCAAGATTAAAAATATTGTATATAGGAGATAATAAGGTACGTTAGATGTATAAACATATAAAAATATTAATCAACAATTATAATTTTAGTAAAATAATAAATATTAGCTTAGGCACATGTATATGTTATTATTACATATATATGTTTTATAGATAAGAGAGATTAGCCAATTGGATACTATAAAGGAGTTGCACCTAGAAGAATTACGATTAGCAGGAAACCCAGTCTGCAATAGGTATAAGTCTCGTCCAAATGACTATATTAGGTAATGTATTGTTGCAACATGATCCTTTTTTCTTAGGTAAGAAATGTTTGCCAAAGAATGTAGTGTGTGATTTAATTACTTTCTAAAAGTCTCTATAGTTATTCTATAGTCATGTCTATAGTCATTTCTTGATTGCATTTTTACTGTCATAAGTTTTAATGATATCGTTTCTTGTGTAAACAGTAAAATTAGCTCAACTGCATTCTTTGCTAATTTATTATATAATAATAAGACAAATGTTTTTGTTATCACAACTAACTTGGAGCTTCCGGGCTTCCGGCTCTTCTTTCTCAACAACAGCGACGTGCGGAAACGATTTCCTAAACTTCTAAGACTGGTAAGAGAGTTATCCATAACAAATAAGTTATATTAACAGAATACAAATTTGTGTGTGCGTGTGGGTGTGGGTATATATATATATATATACATATACATATATATATAAAACAATGATATTTTGTACAAATGCCCATGTATTTTGAAGGATGGTATGGAGTTACCACGTCCAATTCTATTTGATGTTGCAAATGATACAACAAAAGTGCCTGCTACTCAACGATTATTTGTCACAGATGCTAAAGCACAAGATATTGCAAGTCAATTCCTGCAACAATATTTTATAATCTTTGACAGTGAAAATAGGCATCCATTATTAGATGCTTATGATGAGCATGCACGTTTTAGCTTGACAGTGACCACTAATACTCAAAATACTGAAAAGTGAGTATTATAAATTGTGAATTGTACTTCATAATATTATGTAAACCTTTTTAACAATATTTAGATTAAGTGCATATCTTCAAGAAAACAGAAATTTGTTCAGAATAAATAATAATAATAAAAGACAAAAATTATTGAAGCAAGGCCGATTACCAGTCCTGTCTTTCATCGTAGAATTACCACAAACAAGACATCACTTAAATACGTTTACAATGGATATCAGTGTCATAACTGTAAGTGTAATATCATTTTTAAAAAATGAACACAAATTTTATAACTGGCCAAAGATTTAATAAATAAATTTATTGTTTACAATTACAGGAAGGAATGATGTTAATCACAGTAACAGGATTATTTGATGAGCTGAATAATAAGAATGATCAATTACGATACTTCAATAGAACATTTATTATAGTACCAAGAGGAAATGGTTATTGCATTTGTAATGAGCAACTGCATATTAGTTTTCCCACAGAAGAACAACGTAAAAAGTTCGTTAGAGAAAATTTTGCTGAAGCACAAATGTCTGATCTACCAACTGGATCTAAATCATCTGGCTCTCTATCGGAGGCACAAGTTCCTCAATTATCAGAAGATGTAAAACGACAAATGGCATTAACGTTAAGTCAACAAACGAACATGAATTCAGAATGGAGTCTAAAATGTTTAGAAGAAGTTCAATGGAATTATGATAATGCAATTTCAGCTTTTCAAGAACTTTTCAAACATGGACAAATACCGCCGGAAGCATTTAATAAGTAAACTGGATTATAGGTAACAATATAGAAATACTTCATTCTGCATTCAAGTTTTCACTTAAACATTTTAATGTATTGTTTGCCAATTTTAATAATTGTTAGATAAAAAGTACATTCAATTTAGAGAACTATGAAAGCATGGAATTAGCGGGCTCTTGGATAGCTTATTAATCTATAAAGCACTGTTTGTAAAATGCGAGCACCCGAGTTGGACACTCTGCTCAACCTGAGACACATTTTTCCATATGCCTATAAAATGAAATTTGTGTTACATTTTTACTTTTTCTATATTCCATTATTAAAGAAAAAGAGGAGAAGTAAATAATGTTTCATTCAAAATTTATAGAACTTTTTCAATTTCGGTTACACAATATTTCTGAAATCTAATACATACCGTGAAACAATGTATAAGATAAGGTTCAGATATCGTTATATTATAATTTTATTATAAAGTTATAATTCAGCAAAAAATTACATATTACGAAAATTTTCACATTACATAATCAATTTTTTTTTCATTATTATTAATCGTATGATTTAATGATTTTTGGTATATAATTTAGTAATAAATTCGGTAAAAAGTTTTATAAATTTTGAAATTCTGATGTAATGAGTGGTCAAATATATAGTTAACTTTTATTTTTCAAATTTGATTGCTTAGAATTTTTAAAGAAAAAAACCTAAAAAGCTCACTATATCTTTTTCATATGTTAGATAATACATTTCTTGTATAGAAAAATTCTATATGTGCACATGGTGTGCAAAAATACATTCATGTAGCTATTCGAACTGCTTAAGATCAGATAGCATCATGTTTCAAAATAGATAGAAATTCTGATATATTCAATTTTTATTTATTTTTTTCAAAATTTGATAAATAGATTGTTTCTAAATATAAGAGTGTTAATATACTGTATACTAACATTGCATATAATGTTAGTAGTTCATATTTGTTTCTAGTTATATAATTTACTTAGATATAGTATGCAAAATAATTTCAAGGCAAAATGTTTTCCCATAGATGTATACACGTATATACACGTATATATAAAGTTGTATCAAATAATTGTAACAAGAGAATTTCAAAAATAGTTTTCACTTTAAAGCAGAATAATTCAACACTTTCATTGCAAAATAATTCTGTATTAAACAATTCACATCTGGAAACACTTGGTAGGTCGATATTGTAGGTCAGTTACAACGTGAGATAATGTCAGTATGTTAGATTAAAATAATAATACAAATTAGTTATTTCTAGAAAAATATTATCATACACAATACATAAACAGGATAATATGTGGAAGTGGCATGTTTATTAATCTATCAGCTGTTTCCAGAAACTCGAAAAGAATGTATTATTTTAGAGATATGATCATAGATTAATAATGTTTGTCCCTGTTTAAAGAATATTAAATCAGTATAAGTTGTATTTTGAAAAGATATGCTACCGATGAAATAATCATTTTTAGGCATCAAATGTTCAATTGTAGATTATATTTGTGAGTATAAATTGTTTAGATCTAATTAGAATTTTTGATACGATTTTAGATTATTATGATATCTTTATAATATAAAACTATTTCATTTATGTTTTTATTATGATTTAGTTCGTTTAGTGTGTGTATTTATACACATATATTCTACTCTATTCTTAGTGGATTATGTGACTATGCATAATCATATGTAACATTGAATATGAGACAATATGTAAAAAATGAGACAAGTATATGCTTATACATTATATCCAGCTATGGATGTACGAATCTTATGAAGATAAAATGGAAGAAGTGGAAGAGTTGTTATGCTACAGCTGTAGCTAATTATATTAAAAGGCACTAAATACAACACATGGATCAAAGAAGAATGTGTGGATAGCTTAATCCATATCCATGCTGTGCAGTGTATAACACCTACCATTTGGTTGATGTAATTAAATGTAATATCTACATTAAATAACATGCATTTCATATCTAAGATTGCGTGTTCACATAAAAAAGAAAAGTGTGTCATATATGAAATAAATATATACACCAGCTGATATATATTTATATGTATATACATATATATCTGTATGTATATATACAACATACACATGTACAAAAATGAAAACATGGAAAGGCCATACAATCTACTAAGCCAACATGATCTATAGTAAGAAAACATGAGAGGATATATCAAGAAGAAAGCTGGATTTATTGTCTCATACATTATGCATTTTAGTTATATTGACTTAGTTATTTGACTTATTAGATTATTAATATGGAATGACATCTGTATTTTACAATGAATGAAACATATAATTAATTTCGAACAATTTATACTCACATTTTATAAACATACATCATGTATAACTTTCATTTTGATACTATATGTTGCAATTCATTCCAATGGTACTATTTAAAATATTATGTGAAATTTTACTTTTTTATGAATTTCATGTGACATGCTAATAACATCATATCATGTTACTATATATGCTGCAATCAACTTTACCTCTAATTTTGTGATTTATAATTGAATGGATATGTTTAATGAATTTGTTAAACCTAAACACCTAAAAATAAGTTATAATGGGTGAATTTCATGCGCATTGCAGTTACATATTAAGATATTATACATTAAACAATACATTAAATAAAGTTAAAGTTTAATTTTTTCTTAGAGACTTGATTATTAAATCTTTCCCCTTATTTATTTTTATTGATAAGGTGATTGGTGTAACCACATAAGAAATAAGAAAATAGTAAGTTAGTGAAAATTATGCTAAGTAATTTCTTTCTTCCATCAAGCTTTGTCTATCATAACTTAAAAAAAGCTTGTGAAAAAGAGCAACATTCTATCTTCAAAATTTAACAGTGAGATCGATTACGCGGTTATTATCTGATGATAAATAAATGAGATTAGCTCTTGTCAACATTTGTATAAATAATTTTTCGGCAACCTTTCTAGGCAATGATTTTTAACATAAATGGCTACGATAAATCAAGATTTTTATTAAAATATTTTGCTATACATGTTCACTACATTTCGAGAGTTCGATTTTTAAATTATTGTTAGCCAGTTCTTTAAAAAATTAGTTTCTGCGCTTAATTGTATTTTTTTAAATAATTTTTTAAACGATTTATTTAATTAAATTCTAAAAATAATATAAATGTTGTTTACATATGTCCGAGGTTCCGTTATAGTTTGTATTTTGTGCTCTAATTCGTCACATTCTCTATAGCAGGGTCTGGACCTGGACTAGTGATGCGCAGAATCGATTCTTTTTAGTAATCGTAATCGTAGTAGATTAATATAAATAATCGAAATCATAATCGACTATTCAAAATAATTGAATTTTTTGTTTTATTACAGTTACGTATGTAACTATTCTTTCTAACTTTTAATACGGAAAATTCTATTAGATATTGTTCTGTATTTTTTAAAATAATATTTAAGGGGAAACAATATTCTATTAGATATTGTTCTGTATTTTTTAAAATAATATTTAAGGGGAAACAATAGGGAACCTTACTGCCAATTTCTCCCGCTAGAGGTGCCACCGAACTATAACGTAAACGAATAGAAATGTATAAGTTGACATCAAGATCTTTTTCGTCTGTGCATCAAAACCACTGATCAGAACAAAACTGTGATCAAAACTGTACTCATAGTGTTGATGACGAAGAAGTAGATGGTTTTAATAAAAAATTATTATTTGTGTCATACTGGACCAATCTTTCTATGAGGTTTTTTTTTTCCGGTGAGAGATGCACCGCGCTCTCGGAGCAATTTTTTTAACTCAGGAAGTGTTAAGTGTCCGTACTTGTTATCCATTTTGGATAAAGAACAATAATATATTAAAATACAATACTTCCACCACACTATGTACAAACTTTTATTATCTGAATTTACCGCGCTTTTTTTTTTTTTTTTTTATTAGAAAAAAAAATAAAGGTACAAAAGTTAGGCACGGCTATTCGCCATACTGCCTTTAGATCGGATCACATGTAGGGTTGCAACGATATATCGAAATATCGATAATATCGATAATATCGAAACGTGTATATCGATATTTGTATCGATATTTTCATGACTGCTTTATCAATATATCGATATTCTCATGTCCGATATATCGATATTTTGAATTGAATAGGAAAATATAACGAAAATAAATTTAATGACTAGAAATATAAAATAAGTTTTTCGTAGTATCAATTAATGACCATAACAATATAAAATTTGCGAACGAAAGACCTTTTTGTTCTTTTAGCCTTCAAAAAATTTTGTAATCATTACATCTACAAATTCTTATTCTTCTTATTCTTTCTTTTGTTTAACAATGCTAGCAAAGAAGAACTATAAAAAACCGTTTTTAAGAAACCTATTTCTGCTTTCTGTGTTTTATTATAAAAGTCCGAAAAAATAATGATAACCGGTAATTAAAAGGAAAAAAAGGTCCTTCGTTCACAATTGTATACTGTTATAGGTTATAGTCACTAATTGAAATTATATCTGTTTTGACGTTTCCACCTTAGACCATATATACCTATAGACACGGCCTAAGGTAAGTATATATGGTCTAAGGTTTCCACCTTCATATCGATAATATCGGCTTTGTCGACCGATATATCGATTATCGATATTTACTAGACTTCGATAAAAATATCGATATTTTTATCGATATTTCCTTCAACTTGCATCCCTAATCACATGGGGCTTTATACATATATATATATAATATCCCCTAAACTACTAGGAACTTTACGAAATTAAACTTGTATCACATCATGACTCCTTATAACCTATTCCTTAAAACACTAAGTACCTTAAACACTAAACTCACATGGTTATCACATCCCGTGACTCCTTATAAACTATTCCTTAAGTCATTAAATACCTTAAACACTAAACTTGTATCATATCTATAACTCTTTATAAACTATTCTTTAGAACACTAAATACCTTAAACACTAAACTCACATAGTTATCTCAGCCTGGTTAATAAAATTCTCTAGTGCCTCTAGACACCTTGGTTTCATTTCATGTAGTAAAGACTCTATACTATAAGGCGGACGTTCTCCAGCCTTTTTAAGCTCATTAACTAGTTTACTCCTAATTCTTTCGTACCTCGCACATTGCCACAACACATGATTAACGCTCTCGGCGCCTTCTCCGCATTCACAACGATCGAAATTAACAATATTAAATCGCTTTAAGCTTTGTTTAACGTACGTATGTTCACTTCTAATTCGGTTAATCGTTGTAACCGAATTTCTACTTAATCCAAGCTCTGTGAACCAAGGTTTTTTGGCGTATTTATAAAAGATTTCAAAATACTTCTTCCCTTTTCCTTCTTCGTTCAACACATACCATTCCCCAGCTTCTTTCGCCCTGAGTTCTTTCCACATTACTTTCCAATCCGAACTCGGTATACACTCCTCAGTATCACTTCCCACATCACAACTAGCTTTTGCTTTTAGATCTACTTCTTCATTTAACGCTATCCCTCTGTGGGCTGGTATCCAAAAAATCTTAATACATTTTCCCTTAGTCGCTAAATAATACAGTTTATGTTTAATCTTAAAAATAATATAGGAATTAGAACCAAGCTTTGGTATCGCATTAATAGCTTCCAACACACTCCTAGAATCGGAAAAAATAGAAAAATTACTCTCTACAGACTTTTCTATAATCTTTAGTGTCTCTAGTATTGCCATCGCTTCGGCTGTAAAGATAGACGTAAGCTTGCTCGATCTAAATGACCATGAGACGTTGTGCTTATAGTCTATCACAGCAAATCCAACAAACTGTTTGCCTTCTATCTTTGAACCATCGGTGAAAAAGGACCGCGTACTCTCAAGCTCACTTTTAAAGTTCTCATTGAATTTCTCATTGCAATTCTTGGCTGACTGTAGTGCCATTCCCCTGTCACACGAAGTCTCGGGCTTAAAAAATAAAGATTCGTACGAATAACTACAACTAAATGGCGCGGAAGAAGAAGCTATCAAATGAGATTTAACACAAATTTCCAAGTATACTCGGACAATACAAGGTTTTTCCATACTTAAAGGAGTGTTTGGATTATCATACTTCGCACTAAGCTCCTCTAGGATAGCCACCAACTTATGCTCAGAATTGGAAAAAACTCTTGTTAAGTAGTTCCTGCACAAGTATCTAAATCTAAGGTGGAGTGGTACTTCCTTCGCTTCTGCAAGCAAAACATTGCTAGGGGTTGACCTCCTGTACCCCATTATTCTCCTCAAGGCCTGATTTTGGATTCTACAGAGGGCTTGTGTTTGCGTTTTGTTTAATTTATGAAACAGAAAGGCACCATACTCAATTCTAGACAGTACGAGAGCTTTAAATATCCTTAATAATAACACCGGGTCCGCTCCCCACTTCACGTGACTGAGGCAACTTAAGATCTTTAAAGGATTCATACACTTTGCTTGGATAGATTTAATCTGCGCATTCCAATTCAGAGAAGATTGAAGATATAACCCAAGGAATTTAACTACATTAACACTATTAACCTCCACACCATCAATGCTAATCTGCCATTGGGCATTACTTCTCTTTTTATTGAACACTACAAACTTGCTCTTTCCTGAAGACAGTTCAAGCCCACTTGACCTGAGAAACTGAACAACTCTTTCCACATCCTCCTCAACAAAGTTGATTGCCCTAGGACTATTTGAATTAACTGAATAAACCACAACGTCATCAGCAAACTGGACCGATTTACAATGCAATATGTGAGCATCAAGATCAGACATATAGATTGCATACAGAATTGGACTTAAAACTCCTCCTTGCGTCAACCCTCTATAGCAATACAAACACTCATCTATATTAGCATAGTTAAAAGTTAAAATTCTAAACGAAACAAGATTATAGATAAATGCTAACAATTTTGGGGGAAAGCCAAGAACCGTTAATCTTTCAATAAGAATATCCACAAGCACGTTATCGTACGCACTCTGTATATCGAGGAATACTGCCGCTACGCTATTGCCCTCCGCAAAAGCCAGTTGAATCTCCGACGTCACTAGAGCCAAATTGTCTATACATGATCTGCCTCTTCTAAAACCATACTGTCCACTCGGCAATTTACCATAAAACTCTAGCCACCAAGTAACTCGGCAATTAATCATCCTTTCAAATAACTTCAAGAGGCAAGGGGCCAACGAAATCGGCCTCATCTTAGATCCATCACCTTTCGGAATAAAAAAGATTGCGTACTGTCTCCATTCAAGAGGAAATTCCCTAAGTTTAAAAATATCATTATAGAGCCTTAATAAACTAATCCTAGCTTCTTCCGGCAAAAAGGTAATTACCTGGTAATCAATTCCGTCCAAACCAGGACAAGAATTTCTCCGTACATTCTGTAACGCATATTCAAATTCTTCCATCGTAAATTCAGAGTCTAGAAACGGATCACCCTCATTACCTAACTCTACTCTTTCTGCTTCCACCCACGGAGGACACAGCGCCGCAATACTCTGTAATACACAGTTTACTTGACTCTCTTTGTATTCATTGGCCCCTTCCGTATAATTAAACCTATTCTTAAAACCTCTTATTTTTTGCCATAAGTACTTCGGGTTAGTTCCTTTGTTTAACTTACTGCAAAATTGATCGAAGCACGTCCTTTTTATCCGTTTAAGACCAACTTTTACTCTACTCTCTGCTTTCTTATACTCTATAAACTTCTCATACGTCTTGCTGTATTTAAAACTTAACAATGCAGCTCTTCGTACGCGAATTAGTTTATCGCATTCATCGTTCCACCAGGGTGCTGGAGGTCTAAACTCAGGATGCTGAGATAAGACGTTATAAACCTTATTGGCCCTAGGGGTGGCGTTGGCAATACAGTCATCAATAATCGCTACAAAGGTTGCATATTTTACCTGAACACTACATTCATTTGCGCACGCTCGTTCGTATTCCTCAATTTTACCCCGAATACCTTCACAGAATAACTTCCAGTCTGTTCTTTTAGTGTACAGCCTTCTCGAACGTCGGTGTTCTGGTTTTAAGTAAGTTCTACCATTAAGTTTGACGTAGATTGGGTAATGATCACTACCCCACAGCTCACTATCCGTACTCCAATTAAAATGCAAAAGGCTTGAGTTATTGGCGAAGGTAATGTCATTAACAGACTCAGTACTATATTGCCTTGACAGGTATGTTTGAGCTCCAGAATTTAAAATCCCAATATCGTAACTCTCCAAAACATCTACTATCAGCCGCCCTACCGCACATTCGCGTCGATCCCCCCACATACTGTGGTGTGCATTAAAATCTCCTCCTAGGCAAAAATTCATATTAGAAAACTGGTTAAAAAATCTAGACCATATTTCTTTGGTAATTCGAACATCAGGAGGTCTGTAACAAGAAAATATATACAGGCTTTCATTATCGGAAAACAGCTCCAACCCACAAATTTCAATCTTACCATTACAGTCGTAAATATTTTTAACTACTTTGTACTTCAGAGTGTTTCTAACAGCTATGGCTACACCACCTCCCACCCTATTATTCCTATCCTTCCTAATAATATCAAAGTTTTTAAAATACAGTTCGTCCGACGCATTCAACCATGTTTCAGCAAACAAACCTATGTCCATGTCTCTCAACCGCTGTTGCAACTCAGGTATCTTACCCCTAATACTCTGACAATTCCACTGTAGAATATTGAGTCTACTAAGCATGGTAAATCTTGAGTACAGCTGATGGTTCACCCGTTATGCTCGTCCTCCATAGCACTAGTTCTCCTCATACCAGTACCATCACGAGTCATCCCGCTTTTGTCCTCTTCTCTCTTCATATCAAGCAAGTGTAAATCAACGGTTCTCTTTAGTCTCTGGATAAGGCGTGCCAAACCCGGTGCAGATATAATACTTTCGAGAAGTTCGTCAAAGACCCTTGCTATCGTTGAGTTTCCATCTGCTTGATCCTCGTCCTTCCTTGCTTCAGCAACCTGGCTCCACAACCTTGGTGCAGGGGCATCTCTCACACTACTTGTACTAATACTATTTCTTGCTGACTGGTACGTAGAAGGCATCAATGGTGGAAAATTACTATTGGTCTTGACAAAAGCTTGGTCAGGAGGATCACAGCTACCTTCATACAACCTTCGAGCAGATACAAATGGAACATTTTTATACGCCATTATTCTGTTGATTTCCTGGGCTCTCTTAAGGACGGGGCAACTACGATCAAGAGTTCTGTGTTCCCCTCCGCAGCTAATACATTTCTCTTGAGCAGTACATTTTTCCCCAGGGGGGAGGTGATTTCCTTCACTGCAATGAAGACAGCGTTCAGGTTTATGGCACCATTTACGAATATGACCTATCTCTCCACAGCCATAACACATCCTCACCGCTTCTACAAAGGGAGTAACACGAATACGTGTTCTCCACATTAATACAGAGCTGGGCATATGTCTTCCTCTGAGTTCAATACAAACTGAGTTACCTTCAGTCCAACTAACTTGACCATTATCCCTGATACGCCTCCTTAAACGGAAGGCCTTAATGACGTGTATTTCTTTATTTTCCTCATTTAATACAGTAATAATTTCGTCCAAAGATATATCCTCAGGAACATCAACAATTTTACATTTACGAGACCAGACATATCCAGGAATAAAGATTTCCAACTCGTGCTCGTGCACGCCTTTGTTACTGATAGCTCGATTAGCCTCATCTCGACTGAAAAATTCAACAATCCACTCATTCTTCTTATATTGCTCAATTTTATCGTACTTAATATTACACCTTGCCAAGCTTCTAGACGTTTTTAGTATCGAATTAGCCTTACCCTCCTTATCATTGTTCCTAACCTTAACATGAACAATGAATGGGCCTTTATCCAGTCTCGTAAAACTCCTTATTTCTGTTCCTTTAGTTCCTGAGCTCTTCTCAGATTTCCTTGTTGCATCCTCATCTTGTTCCTTCTCTACTACTGGTGTTTTCTCACTCTCTTTCTCCTTCTTAGCTCTCGCATCTCTCTTAGTCTTTTTATTCTTCATATTAACATGTTCTTCGCCCTCATAGTTCTTCACGTTCCTTTTCATACTAACTTTCTGCCTATGGTCTTCGTACTCCATCTCATCATCTTCAACGATATCTACTTTTTGTCTAACACATTCTTCATTTTTCCCACGTGGTGCCTCTTCCGCCATAGGCGGAAGGTCGGCCTAAAGTGAGGTTAGCCCTCTTTCGATTCTCTTTCTGGGGTTTTTGCAACACGTAAAACTATGAATCAACTTTCCTTCCTTTTAATAGAATTAAAGTAAAATAGGATCTATATGCACTCAGCTTATCGACTATTCTTATTCCTAAGGTACTATTATTATAATATTATACATTTCGTCGAAAATCAACCACGTGTCCCATCGAACGCTTTCCTCGATCCTACCGCGCTTATACCGTTATACTTCGGTGGCGCCCTCTGAGCTCAGCTTTGCGTAAGCAACCCTATACCTTGGGCCAGCCCTAGCCGACTCCGCCCCTACTTTGGGTAATATATTGTCGCCGTCCACTATATAGCGCTGCAGTAGATTACGGTTTTGGCGCAACAGCCAGGCCTAGGTAACCGCCGGAACCCTATTGGCTGGCAGTCACACCAAAAAGAAGTACGCGCCGCGCAGACGCTGTGGCGGACAACTTGTCCAACTCGAACTCCGGGCTAGGGAATTCGACAAGTGACGCCGCCTAGACTGTCAGTTGTTTCTCCCGGCGGAAGTCTTGTCCATTCGCTTCTTGGGTCGCTAAGAACGCACACGTGTATTTTCAGTATTATTGTTATTTGTTAAAATATACTATATATTGTTAACCAAAGTGTTCCTCATTATTATCCTCGATAATAACACGTCAGCTATTCTACAACATTGAACCCGTGGCCTTACGCCATAATTGGTGACCCCGACGTGATTAGAGGAAGGAATCCGCAGCTTAATTAAGGTCAGATGCCTATAGATCGTACGCCCGAAAAAGCTCTGCAGCCATCAATACCAGCAGGTGCACAAATGACCAGCACCGGCAATGATGCGGGAGAAGGGACCTCCTCGGCGGTACAAAGAAACAACATGGACGTCGCAGCGACGCACGTGGTACGTTTGCCGCCATTTTGGCGAGAAAATCCACACTTATGGTTCACCCAAGCCGAAGCCGCTTTTGGTATCAACAAAGTAACAAGCGACGAGACAAAATTCCGGTACGTCGTGCTTCACCTCGACACGAGCGTCCTTCCGTTGGTCGCGGACATAATTACCGCACCGCCAGCAGCAGACAAATAACAATAATACTGAAAATACACGTGTGCGTTCTTAGCGACCCAAGAAGCGAATGGACAAGACTTCCGCCGGGAGAAACAACTGACAGTCTAGGCGGCGTCACTTGTCGAATTCCCTAGCCCGGAGTTCGAGTTGGACAAGTTGTCCGCCACAACGCGCGTGGCGTTGGAGAGGCGCCTTGAGGAGTCCTCTTCGTACCTTGTTATTATTGTCAGTTGTTCCGTCCATGTTAAAGGTTGTTTTGTTTTGAGATAAAGAAAGACTGTTTTTACAAAGAAACCACGAGTATTTTGTGTACTCTCAAAAGCAAAACCGAGTCATTCGTTTATGTGGGGAATTTGTAGGCAATCATTCATCGCCGAATTCCGCCACATAATTTGTAACCCCTGAATTAACATTGCCGAACAAAAAGCTTGGTTAATTGGAAAACGTACACACGTGGTCGGAAAAAAAATAAAGAACTGCGATGCCGATCGACTGTTCGCCGACGAGGCCTCATACCTCAAAAGAGGACAGCGGAACATTCCAAGAGAAGGAGTTAACCGATGAGAACACTTGCGCGGCAGAGTTCGAAACGTGCGGACGTGATTCGGTGCTGCGCTATTTGAATCGTTTCTTTGTTAAGGTGGGTATTCACTATGTACGCGCATCTACTGCGCTCCTGCAACTGCTCCAATGGAGACGCTATGCGCACCGCTACATGCAATACGTCTGCTTCATATACGCTCCACAGGTTGAAGCGAACATGTCGTCACCCGAGTCAGTAGCTAGTGCTGCCTATATTTTAATACATTGACTATGTTTACACCGTGCGAGTGTTTGGTCCGCGTACTAAATTGAGGCGCAGTAAACGTTAAAGTCGGTAGAGTTTACACCGTACGAGTATCGCTCGACGAAAGCACGAATATACTTCGAATATGCGGATGATCTCGCGCATTATCTCTCTCTTTCTCTCCTTGTGCAGTCATTTCAGGAACGAGCATCCGAAATATATCTGAATGTTTATATTTTTTTCCGTCCATTATTGACAAGATTTTTTTTTCGGTACACAACTGAAGAAAGACTCGTGTTTCTTCTACTCCCCAGTTCTGGCCTTTTTTAGTCGACATTGTTTCTCTTGTGTTTACAATTTTTCTTCTTCCTCTTCTTTATATGTTTGCTGCGACACACCTGCGCGGTTTACAATTTTTGATCGTCACTTTCGACACGAAGACTGCGTTCGGTTTGGGCGCTTACGCGCTTTTAGCAGTTCTGAGCGCGCTCTGTGTCGTTCGGTTTGGTGCTCACGAGTGCTGACAGTACTTTGTATGACGTCACGGATTTCTAGGGGAAACGTCATCATTCGTGCTGAGTCGCGCTTACAGATCACATTACAAAAGCATGAGCATGAGCGTTCGAAACATGCGTTCGGTTTGGGCGCTCACATGACATAAAAAAGCGCGCTTCTTTGAAACCGAAGATTGTGTCGCATGGCATGTACAGCACAAAGGTGAAAGAATAGAAGAGGCGTCAAACAGCAGAAGAAGAAGAATCGAAGATGAGTTACGGAAAAGAGATAATTAATGTCTACATAGAAGACATAAACACTAAAAAAATGTATACAATAAACGTAACAACACAAGAACTCGTTCGTTTAAGAACAGTTGATTATATTAAGGCTGTGTTCATAAATGTGCATCCAGTACTGTCAGTACTGGATTTCCGTTCACAAATGCTTGTCAGTATGGCTGATGAGAGTCTAACGTACTACCATTTTAGGCAGACATCGATCCTAGGGAATTGCTTACTTCCGGCTGTCGAGACTGTCAGCAGAGAGGTAGTGTAGAGTCAGTATTGCATATGGCGGGGTTTAATGGTTTGTTTCTGTCTGCTAGAATAAGTTTATGACGCACAAATATATATACAGTCTGTCACGAAAATATTTGGACGCTGCATAAAGTTAAATAACTTTTTTATAATTTAATCAAACGACTTGAGTTTTTGCAAACATATAGAAGGATTAGTTTACTATATATCATATTTCTGTTGTATTGAAAAAATTACGATCTTCGAAGTTACAGAGAAAATAAGAAAACTTATTTTTAAAAATTGTTTATCTGAGCTTGTAATAAAAATTAAAAAACTGCATTCCGTAGATATAAGTTATATGCTTATTGTAAATTTCATAAAAATCCGCAATGGTCGTCCCGAATTACAAACGTTTAAAGATTCCAAAAAAGGTCGAAAATCACCGATTTGGGCGGATTTCAGCGATTGTGTACCGTATGTTACAATGTTTAAACATTTGTAGCTCGGAACCAGGTTACCCGATTTTTATGAACTTTACAATATGCATATATCTTACTTATATCTATGGAATGCAGTTTTTAAATTTTTATTACAAGCTCAGATACAAAATTTTTTTTTATATAAGTTTTTTTATTTTCTCTGTAACTTCGAAGATTGTAATTTTTTCAATACAATAGAAATATGATATATAGTAAACTAATCCTTCTATATGTTTGCAAAAACTCAAGTCGTTTGATTAAATTATAAAAAAGTTATTTAACTTTATGCAGCGTCCAAATATTTTCGTGACGTACTGTGCTGGCAGTGCTGGAAAACGCGTTCACATTTAGCAGTTTCGGCAGCACTGTCAGTAAAACAGAATGCCTATTTTTCAGTAAAACCAGCGTTGGTACTGACAGTACTGTCTGCACATTTATGAACACAGCCTAATTAGCTAAAATGTAATGAATGCGTAGATTGTACGGAATTATGCCTAACTAACTTGCTTAAATCACTGCTTGCCATTATTATTGTGCACAAGATTGAAATGTTTCTTAAAAGAAGGATTTTCATTTGTTGCAGATCCATATTTTCAAAAGAAAAAATTAGCTGAAGCTATACGCTTAAATGGTATGTTTGTTTGTTGCTGGTTCTCATTGAGCTTTTGCTTGCATGTCATGACATCTAATAACTCGTTTATTATTATAAAATCCATAATTGAAGAATGCGTTGCTGTAGTCTACCTGTTTCCCGCCAAATATACACTCACTAGCTGTGTTAATATTATTTCTCCCTAAGGGAACAGTTGCGCCGTCTGCAATAATGCCTCATGCCAAACCGAACGCATGGAAAATAGCGTGAGTAACGTGCGCGTACTCGGTCCAAACCGAACGCATCCAATACGCGCTTAAAAGCGTAAGCACTCTAAGCGCGTAAGCGTCCAAACCGAACGCACCCGAAGAAGCCTTGAATGATTTTCGATGAAGACAAAGGAGCCGAACGTAAGCCAGTTTTGAAGGCGATTGTGTAAATTTAAAACTGGCGGCATCTCTTATTTAATGCGCGTGTGTTTACAGCGCCAAATATCTCCATAGTATACGTACTATTTTAGTCTGATACCTCGTTTTCAAACGTATCAGATTAAGCCGATACGCCATCGTTTACATCGAGCGTACTAACGAACATAGTCCGAATATAGTGCTTGGTACGCGTACCAAACGCACGGTGTAAACATAGGCCCGTATTCAGAGTCGTGCCTTATTTTTAAGATCGGCTTAAGCACATGCTTAAGGGGAAACAATACTACCCAACGTATTTTGTTTGGATAGTACATAAGTGATGTAAAATCTTAGTTCCACGGTTTCTCTTTTAAATGAAGGAATTTCTACACAAACTCGGTATCAAACGAAAGCTAACATTTCAAAGAATGTCGGATTCTATGAAACTTTATACAACAAATCTTTTAAGTTATTGTAAATGTTATTTAAAAATATTCCCTAGACTCGTATCGTCTGTCCTACGAAGCACGTCCGAAGAAGCATCGCTGTCACAGATGATGTATTTTCCGAGTTTTTAATTACATGGAGCTTACCCCTCAACCAAAAACAAACCCGACATTTCTACTATCTCGTACTTTATGTAGAAATTAACATGGAAGAGTTTTAATGCCGCAATAGACTGATCTCGTGGAACTACGATTTCAACCGGTCTACGTCCGTAAAACATAGCATTTAGAACGGTTGAAATCGTAGTTCCACGAGATCAGTCTATTGCGGCATTAAAACTCTTCCATGTTAATTTCTACATAAAGTACGAGATAGTAGAAATGTCGGGTTTGTTTTTGGTTGAGGGGTAAGCCCCATGTAATTAAAAACTTGGAAAATACATCATCTGTGACAGCGATGCTTCTTCGGACGTGCTTCGTAGGACAGACGATACGAGTCTAGGGAATATTTTTAAATAACATTTACAATAACTTAAAAGATTTGTTGTATAAAGTTTTATAGAATCCGACATGCTTTGAAATGTTAGCGTTCGTTTGATACCGAGTTTGTGTAGAAATTCCTTCATTTAAAAGAGAAACCGTGGAACTAAGATTTTAAATCACTTATGTACTATCCAAACAAAATACGTTGGGTAGTATTGTTTCCCTTTAAGACACCGTTCAGATTCACAGTCATAAATTGAGCACTGCCTTAAGCAATAACTTAAGGGTGAACTTATTCAAGTCAAACTTATTCGGGCGTGATTCACAGTCGCTTCTTAAGCAAAACTCAATATTGCATTGATTCACAGTCAAATAAGGCGATCTTATTTAACCCAAATAAGAACTGACCTATTTGAAAGTGAGGTTAGATCTTCAAGTCAACAACAGGGACGACTTAAGACGATCTTATTACAGACTAACGGCAGTTAGGCCTGTCCGTCGCAAAAAAATAGGACTAATTGTATTTAACTAAATATTAAAGTAGTGATCGAAAGCTATGTTTATGCAGGTTTATGTTGTTTGTGACAGTATTAGACGTATGAATTGTTGTTATTGAAATGGATTACGATTCAGCGATATTGAAGATATTCCGGACATCTTTGATTGTGATGTTGCTGAAAAAAAAATGATGAAAATGTGGAATATATTCCGAGACGATATATTCGTGATGGAATGAATCCATTTGAATTTTATAACGATGGTGAATTCAAAAGACGTTATCGATTTGATAAAGATTCTATTCTCTTCGGCATATTACCTAAAATTGAAGTAGGACTTGCAAAAGCTACAAATCGCGGTTTACCGATTTCACCGGTGATGCAGCTTCTAATTTGTTTGCGATATTATGCAAAAAAAAATAGTATGGATCGACTTCAGCTTCTTGAATTTCAGGATCACCACCTATCGCTAATCTTGACTGTTTTTCTCTTGTGAGATTATACCTCTGCGTGGCCTTCATGTTTGACCACTTTTTTTTTTAATTGTTTTACTGTCCTCTGTGATAATAACGAGTGATATTTAATAAAAAAAAAAGCAATCAAACACTTAAATAAGTTTTATACCTTTGTCAAAATAATCGATGAATTATTGTATTCATCGCAAATCACTTGCCATGTTTCTTCTTTTGTTTTTAAAGTTGTATTATCACTTTTCTTAACTTCTATTATATGAGAAAATTTTTTCAGTATATTTAAAAATAATCTCTTTTCCGTGTCGGAATAATGTTTTTTATTCATTTTTTCGATTTATTTTTCTTATTGCTTTTATTATTGTTAGCAAATTATTGCCTTTATCGTGGCGATGGACACAGTATTTTCGTCTTTTCTCTACGCGTGCACTCGAAACAATAGAAGCTTTGTTTCTTCTTGCGCGCTCTTCTGTTTTTCAAACTGATTATTGTGCTGCATTACGTCATGACACTGCAATCTCTTATTGGTTGATCCATCAGAAAAATTCCGAAGATTACCGAAGTTCTATAAGGCAATCTTAAGCATTTGCTTTGCTAAGAAATTCTTAAGCATTTCTTAATGGGTTTTTCTTATTGAAGAACACCTTATTTTCGAACTGTGAATACATAACGTCTTAAGCAAAACTTATATGAATAAGGCGAACTTAGTAAAGACATGCTTAAGTCTATGCTTAAGACACGACTCTGAATACGGGCCATAGTCATTGTCTCATAGAAAGTTCGTGAGCGTGATGCGCGGCACGTACGCACGAGCGTCTGACTTCGTTCGCAACCACAAACACATTGCGCGCTCCTTTGTGTTCGCGCTGAAAACCGACACGACTCGGATCGCGTAACACGGAGCGTGCAACGTTGCGCGAACGTGGAGCGCGGACGTATCCACTACCTGGAGCAGTTGCAGGAGCGCGGAGTGCAGCAGGTGCGCGAACATAGTGAATACCCACCTTTAGAGCCTTTCTTGGCTTTACCTTTGTATTATAAGTATTTTTAGTGAAGATTATGATCCTTAAGTGATTAGTATATATACTAAAAGGTTTTAAATTATAGTAGTGCTTTATTTATGTACTTCGTTACAGACTATTAATCTCAGTGCTAAAACTTTATAATTATTAGCCGCTATCGTCGTGGTCCTCTTCCTTCCTCTCATTCCTGTGAATCCGTATTTTACTTACTTAATTATCTTACTAATAGTTCACTAATTTACCCACCGATTGCGCACGTTGTTCGTAATTAATATTATGTCGGGTCCTCCCGACCCCTCTGTCCCTCCGGACAAAGGAAAACCGGGCGAGAACAATGACACAATGGATGTCGTTGTTAGTCAGTCGATGGCTGGATCTCAATCTAACATAAACAAAAAAAGACCGTTAGGGATCGACCCGTTTAGCGAAGATATTAACGCTAAAAAGAAATCGGTAATTAACAATTCCAATTCTGAGATGGTGTCTACTGAAAGCCCTCAAAGAAGCTCTTACAGGTATGAAAACTTCTGTAGGAGGGTAACAGAGGGGTGACACTGGTCGACAGCAATTTTGTTAAATGGATAACTACAACTGTTTCTTATATACTTTGCTACGCTAAAAACGAATCTGAAATCCGTTTCTCTCCATCACCCTCAGATTTTGAGAAAATCGATTTTCAAAAAAATTGTCGTTTATCAACTTTGACTTCAATTTACGTCCTAAGTATTAGTGTTAGACAAATGTAGTTTGCTTCATTAAATTCTGCAGATTTTTACGAACAAAATGATATACAACACTTCTGCAATACGAGCTTCCAAATACGTTTAAACATTAATTAAAGTGGACGAAACACGTTTTTAGCACCTGTTTTACGGTACTTTTTTGCATTTTCCGCCGAAACTAGACGTCTCGCATGGATTCTAACCATTTCACGTGATAGAGTGGACATTTTTCTATAGAAAACCATCATTCCGTGACAGAAAACAAGTTTTTTTTTTCGCACAGGAACACAAAATATCCGCGCAAGTCACGCGGTGTCAGCAGTGGTTGACTGGCGCGCGCGTGCCGGCAGCTTACGGAGCCCCGCGATGCCGCGCGCTGCGTCACACATAGTCGCGGAGAACCACGGCAGCCAACATGCGACTTGCGCGGATATTTTGTGTTCCTCTGTGCAAGCAAAACTTCAATTTTGTTACGGAATGATGGTTTTCTATAGAAAAATGTCCACTCTATCACGTGAAATAGTTAGAATCCATGCGAGACGTCTAGTTTCGGCGGAAAATGCAAAAAAGTACCGTATGAAAGGTGCTAAAAGCGTGTTTCGTCCACTTTAATTAATGTTTAAACGTATTTGTAAACTCGTATTGTGGAAGTGTTATATATCATTTTGTTCGTAAAAGTCTGCAGAATTTAATGAAGCAAACTACATTTGTCTAACACTAATACTTAGGACGTAAATTGAAGTCAAAGTTGATAAACAACAATTTTTTTGAAAATCGATTTTCTCAAAATCTGAGGCTGATGGAGAGAAACGGGTTTCAGATTCGTTTTTAGCACGTCAAAATCTATAAGAATTTCATAGTTTCTATAGGAAAACAAAAAAAAAGTTCAATTTTGTCGTTCAGTGTGATCAGAGACACGGAAAGATCCAGACAAAGTCACAGAATGTATTTTGAAAAAGGTACTGATTTATTTCTCTTCGACTCCTCGGGGTAGACTGGCCGATCGCTACGCGAAGTCTTGGACGAACGTGTGTCCCCCTACCGCCCCGCTGTCGGGCGCTTACAGGCGCGGGATTTTTGATTGTCGCCTTACGTTTCGGCCCGCTAAACCTAGGAAAAGTCGGACGCTCCGACTTTGTCTACACTTCCATACTGGTGTGTTCAAAGTAATTATACAACCTGCTCCTCTCTCAGACATCAATAGATTGCAAGATATTACAATCGGGAAATTGCTAGTTCCCTCATATTCTAATGACATATCTGAAATCAAACAATCAAGTAGATCAAAAATTACGGTAACCCTGAACAATGCACGTATGGCTAATAAGTTAGTTACTGACCCTATCCTTTCTAACAAGAAAATGGTTGCATTCATTCCCAAACAATGTGCCACAAGGCTGGGTATTATTAAACACGTCCCTCTGGACTTTGATAAAAATGAAATCATCTCACACGCAGAATCTAAATTCAAAATTTTAGAGGCAAAAAGATTTTCGAGAAGGTCCAAGAATGAGGGGGGATATGGTTCGGGTTCCGACTCAGACCCTTCTTCTCACCTTCAGTGGTCAAATTCGTCCAACGTGGATATCCATTTATAAAGTCAGATATAACGTAGAAGATTACATTCCCCAGGTCAAACAATGTTATAATTGCCTAAGATTCGGTCATGTCAGCAAAATTTGTAAAAGCGCTGCTCGCTGCGCCCACTGTGGCAACTCGGGTCACTCAAAAGTCATAGACTGCCCTTAACATAACTCTGCTCCCAAGTATATAAACTGCAACTGATCTCACGAATCCACCTCCAAAGATTGCCCCTTCTAGAACTATACAAGCAAACATTCACAACCTCGCAGTTAAAAACAACATTTCATTCATGACTGAATTCACTAAGTTCAGAGAATCAAAGAAAAGGGGCTCTCACTTCAACTTTTCAGACTTCCCGGCTTTATCAGATTCGCCAACTCCTGACAGTATTCTAGATATCTCGACTCCTAACAAATCTTACTCCTCAGTTACTCGTAATCATCTCTCCAATAAAATTCCTTCTTCCTTCCATCCTAGACTCAGCAAATCAGTAGTGACTAATAAAAATTCCAACATCTCCAAGAATATTCAGCATCAAGGTTGTCTGATTTACCCAAACGGTAGAAACTCTCCTTCTTCCAGCAGCGGCTTAGGCCTTATTGGCATTCCCAATAGTCCTCCCTCTGTGGAAGATATAGCGAGTTACTTGAACGAATGTATGAAATCCTTCCAGTAGACTATCTTCCCAAGACTATCCTCAAAGAATACAAATAATAATAACAGTTATAGTAATGACATTTCATCTAAATCCTTACCCACCTCTTCTTCACAACCGTCTTCTTCACACTTGCCTAGTACCTCCACAAATACCACAAAATAATGCCTGAATCAATTAATATTAGGTGTACAACTTTGCTTCCGCCGTTTTTTTCCGAAATTCGAGGCTTTATTGTAAAAAACTGGTTATATATTTATTATTCAAAGTATTGTAGTATTGTCCACTATTGGCCACTACTTTCTCCCATCTTTCGGGCAGCGTACGAATCCCGCGTTGAAAAAACTGGTCATCTTGTGAAGCGATCCACGAATCGATCCAATTTTTTACTTCTTCATAAGACCGGAAGTGCTGGTCAGCCAGGCCGTGTGCCATTGATCGAAACAAGTGATAATCTGAGGGAGCAACGTCTGGAGAATACGGCCGGTGGGGTAGGACTTCCCATTTCAACGTTTCCAAGTATGTCTTGAGCACTTTCGCAACATGGGGTCGAGCATTGTCATGCTGTAAAATCACTTTATCAAGTCTCTCGTTGTATTGCAGCCGTTTGTCTTTTAATGCTCGGCTCAAGCGCATTAATTGCGTTCGATAACGATCGCCTGTGATTGTTTCAGTCGGTTTTAACAACTCATAATACACTACGCCGAGCTGGTCCCACCAAATACAGAGCATGACTTTGGAACCGTGAATATTCGGTTTGGCTGTCGACGTGGAAACATGGCCGGGATATCCCCATGATTTTCTGCGTTTGGGATTATCGTAATGAACCCATTTTTCGTCCCCAGTCACAATGCGATGCAGAAATCCCTTCCGTCTTTGCCTTGCAAGCAGCTGTTCGCAAGCAAACAAACGCCGTTCAACATCTCTCGGCTTCAACTCGTACGGCATCCAATTTCCTTGTTTCTGAATCATTCCCATGACTTTCAGGCGTTTTGAAATGGCTTGTTGCGTCACTCCCAATGATCCTGCCAATTCTGGTTGCGTTTGACTCGAGTCTTCATCAAGTAATGCCACCAATTCTGCATCTTCGAAAACCTTCTCTCTTCCACCGCCATGCCGGTCTTCGACGTCAAAATCACCGTTCTTGAAGCGTTGAAACCACTCTCGGCACGTTCTTTCACTAATAGCGGTCTCACCATAGGTATTTGAGAGCATTCGATGAGCTTCAGCCGCAGATTTCTTCATATCGAAGCAGAAAATTAAAACCTCCCGCAAATGACGAGAATTTGGCTCGTAAGCTGACATGTTTAATCGAGAATAACTTTATGATGCAGACACAAATCGACTAATATTTCGATGGGGTTATGTTTACAAATACCTAAGCTTATTGTATGACATCTACGATCTATTTATTTCGACTATCACTTACCGCTACAGCCATCTATTGCAAAACGGCGGAAGCAAAGTTGTACACCTAATATATTTCAATGGAACTGTCACAGTATATTCAACAAAAAATATCAATTACTAAACATCTGTCAAGTGTACGACATTTTAATTTGAATCGAAACCTGGCTTAAACCAAGAAACAATTTTTCATTAAGAAACTTTAACATTGTCCGTAGAGATCGCTCTCACCATGTGGGGGGTGGTATCTGCGTTTGTATAAAAAAGAATATCAAATTTAATATAGAAGAATCAATCCTACCTAACATAAACAACTTAGAAGCAATTGCGATTAACCTCTACTTCCAGTCCTTTAACCTACTCTTGGTGGCAACTTACCGTCCTCCGGACGTCTACGTCAATGCTGCTGGATGGAATTCCTTTTTTAATTCCTTAGCAAATTTTCCTTCTGTATTCATTGGTGGTGACTTCAATTGCCATAATCTTGCTTGGGGTTTACACATTAATTGTGTCAACGGCGACCAATTACTCCCTGCAATAGTACATTCAGACCTCTGTATCCTTAATAACGGAGACAAAACATTCATCAACACCACTGCTCACTCAGCCATCGATATTTTTCTAATCTCCTCGTCTCTTCTTCCTTCCGCTAACTGGTCCTCCTTTTCCGACTCTCTCTCCAGTGATCACCTTCCTGTTATTACATCTATCCTCGCACGGCGCCCTCCGTAACAATGCATACACCAAAAGGGAACTTAAGAAAATTAAGCGCAATAATTTCATTAAATTTGCTGAATCTCTCAACAGAAACTCTCCTCAGTCATACGTCTGGGATACCGTTAACAAATTTAAGAACAGACTAATCCCAAGAAATTACTTACAAACAGAAAACATGCAAATCCGCGAACATGTACTCAATTTTATAGAGAACGTATGTCCTCCATTGTGCTGTACTCCCTATATCCCAATCCTACAGCCTATCCATCCGCAGAACCGTTATCTAATGGATCCTTCTGCCTTCACTGAGCTCAAAAGAGCCATCACATCTACTAAAAGCAAATCCTCTCCTGGTTTTGATGGGTTCGATTACGAACTGAATTAGGGTCCTACCTGAAAACTTTCTTCGTGCACTCCTGTCCACCATCAATGATTTACTCTATAGCCGTTCCATTCCTGATGACTGGAAAAAATTTATCGTCATTCTACTTCAATAAGTCTACCGTAAGCCGCCACCACATAGTCTGTTTCAATAGATTGAGATCCAACCATTCCTCCTTACCGGCTAGTCTCTTCCGAAAAAATATAATTAACAGCAACCTCTGCAATTGTGGTCAACCTTCTGATTTGGAGTATATCCTCTGGACATGCCCTCTCTACTCCAATCCACGCAGAAACTTTAATAATAAATTTACAAAATACGGACACTCACCTCCTTTCGATCCAAACATCTTCCTAAAAAATCCCACTTCCAGAATATCCTCACTCCTTATAGAATACATAAAAAAAACCTGTCTTCAACTATAAAATACCGGCTTCTCTTACAAGGGGACATTACGGCCTCGGAAATTGACTTCGGGATGAGACTTTGCAGGTTTGTAGTATACCTTTAGACAATTCGATTTGCAAAGTAAGAGCGCGCACTAGCCATAAACTTTCGAGAAAAATGGCTTTAAAGTTTTACGTGTAGGACGTATACCGGTCACTTAGAAAACCATTCAAGAACAGCGAAGTGGTCGAGTTGTAGCGAACTCGCTTGCGACGCGGGTGGTCCGTGTTCGATCCCTGCGTGTGAAACCTTTTTTCTTTCCATTCTTTAAAAAATTATAAAAACTGTGAAATAAAGTTAATGACATACTAATATGAAGAATTTAATCATACATAATTTTTTCTATTAATGAAATGACTGTTACTGTTAATTATTGACTCTTGGGGAGGACAAACAAAGCCTGGATTATATGACAAAATCTTTCAGGATGACGAGAAATCACCTACTTGCACAATTAAAGTGATTCCTCCAAAATGTACTCCACTTATTCAACCTTGCGATGTCTATTTTTATAGACAAGTAAACAATTTAATAAAACGAATACAGAATTGCGCTTATCTGCTTGAAAATAATAGAGAAATAAATTCCCGCGAGGACTGCATAAAAATACAATCAATAGTGCATCATCAATTATCATCACCAATTTTTAATGAAATGATCCGGTATGCCTGGTACGCTTCCAAGCTCTCTGACGAAAGAGAAATTTTCAAAAATGTAAATGAAGTAAGTTTTCCGGTAGAACTTTTAAAAAAGGGTTGTTCATGTGAACAATCTTCCTACATAAATTGTGCGAGAGGTGGTGGTCCTCTTAAGAAGCGGCTCCATGTAACAGACGCAACTACCAAAATGCATTTTCTGGTCGACACAGAAGCGGACATTTCTTTGTTGCCTAGGAGAATGTTAAATTGTAAGGTAAAGCCGATGCCATTACAGCTGTATTCAGCCAATAACAGTGCCATTAAGACGTATGGAGAGAAGCTTTTGGTACTAGACCTAGGGCTCCGCAGACCCTTGAAATGGAGGTTCTGTATAGCTAATGTCGATAGCGCTATCATAGGAGCAGACTTTCTACACCAATTCAACATTAGCGTAGATATTAGAGGGAGGTGCATCAGAGACAACCAGACAGGTCTTACTAATAGAGGAAAGGTGTCTACAGGATCATATGTCTCGATTTCAACGGTTAAACCCAACTCGAGTTACGAAAGCATTCTCAGAGAATTTCCAGGGCTTACGAGCCCTTCAGCCCCGCCTGCGCAACGACAGACCAGCACCTTTCACCACATTGTAACGGAAGGCCCTCCGGTGGCACACCGATTCCGCAGACTTACTCCTGAGAGATTGGTTGCGGCGAAAGCGGAATTCCAATATTTGATAGAGAAAGGAATCTGTCGCTCATCAAGTAGTCCATGGGCTGCACCCCTCCACATGTTCCCCAAGAAGCAAGCTGGTACATGGCGGCCTTGCGGAGACTACAGAGGTCTAAACGCAGTTACCAAGCCGGATAAATATCCACTCCCTCACATTCAGGATTTTGCTCAAGGATTAGCAAGACAAGCGGTATTCTCTACATTAGACTTATATAAAGCTTATTACCAAATACCTGTTGCAGAGTCTGATATCCCCAAGACAGCTGTCATCACGCCATTTGGATTGTTTGAGTTCTTGACGATGCCGTTTGGGTTTAAAAACGCAACTCAGACCTTTCAACGTTACATCAACGCACTGCTCCAGGATCTCCCATATGTGTATTGTTACATTGACGATATATTAATCGCGTCAGTAACGCATGAACAACATAAAGAGAATTTGAGGACAGTATTGAATAGGTTACAGTCTGCCGGAATCACAATTAATCCAGCCAAGTGTGTCCTGGGAGCAGAAGAAGTCAAGTACCTGGGTTATATCGTTTCGGCGCAAGGAACCAGAGCTCTGCCAGACAAAGTCGTAGATATAATAGAATACCCTAAACCAAAGACAATAGTAGAGTTAAGGAGATTTGTAGGTTTAGTCAATTATTATAGAAGATGCATAAAGGGCGCAGCACAGGATCAGGCTATCCTTTGCGAATTCCTTCGGGATAGCAAAAAGAACGATAGGCGAGAAAAACCGTGGTCGACTGAGGCGGAAAAGGCTTTAGAAAGATGCAAAAATGCGTTGACTAAGGCTACAACGTTGGCGCACCCGCTGGCATCAGTACCGCTGATCTTGACAACCGATGCGTCGGATGTCGCGATCAGTGCCACTTTGGAGCAAAACATCGACGGAGAGATCAGGCCATTGGCTTTCTTTTCGAAGAAGCTGTCGGACACTCAAAAAATGTACAGCGTATATGACCGGGAGTTACTGGCAATATACGAAGCCATAAGATATTTCAAGAGACTAGTCGAGGGACGACAATTCACAATACGGACCGATCATAAACCCTTGATTTTCGCCTTCAAGCAAAGTTTAGACAAGGCGTCACCGCGTCAGGTACGTCATTTAGATTTTATTAACCAGTTCTCGACAGACATCACTTACATAGATGGAAAGGCGAACGTGGCGGCCGACGCGCTGTCTCCCATCACGGCAGTAGAAGATTTTCGACGCGGTCCACGGTTTAGCACACCCCCGCGCGAGATCAACTAGACAACAGATTAGACAAAAATTTGTTTGGCCAAAGATGAATAAACAGATTGGTGAGTGGGCTAAATCCTGCTTGCAATGTCAGACAGCGAAAGTCCAAAGGCACTGCAAGACGGTGCCAGATAAAATGGCAATACCGGACGAACGTTTTCAATAGATACACCTCGACATAGTGGGGCCACTGCCACCATGTCAGGGATATAGATATTGTTTGACTATGATTGACCGTTTTACTAGATGGCCAGAAGCCGTACCACTGATAGATATTTCAGCAGAATCAGTAGCCAAAGCTTTCTTCACAACTTGGATAGCTAGATTTGGAACACCTTCAGTTGTCACCACGGATCAAGGGACTCAATTTGAAGTAGAGCTGTTCCATAAGTTAATTGACTTGCTTGGATGCTCGCGTACAAGGTCATCGCCATATCATCCTCTGTCTAATGGCATGCTGGAACGATGGCATAGGACATTGAAGACGTCGCTCATGTGCCAACAAAAGGATGGGAGCGATTGGGTGACCGCGCTGCCAGTAGTACTTTTATGACTTCGTACATCGTATAAGGAAGACATCAAGTGTTCAACAGCAGAGATGCTGTACGGCAAGACGCTCAAAATTCCAGGAGAATTTTGTGAAGATAGCCATCTACATATAAAGCCGGAGATCTTCGTACAAGACCTAGGGGAGAGAATGCGGAAAATAAGAGCGAAGCCAGTAGCACACCATACGAAGGCAACATCATTTATTTGCAAAGGATTGCAACAGGCCACGCATGTTTTCGTCAGAGATGACTCAGTTCGCCGCTCGTAGCAGCCACCTTACCAAGGACCATATGAAGTACTGGCACGTGTTAATGAGAAATTATACACAGTATTAGTCAAAGAAAAGCCGTGTAATATTTCAGTCGAGTGACTGAAACCAGCGTTTTTTGAAGTCGCAGATACAGTTCCTGATACAGAGCCAGTACTGGAACCACCACCATTGCGGACATATCCAGGGAAGAAGATAATTAAAAAAGTCACTTTTACAGATCTTCCAGAGGGTACTTTGGCGCAACAGCCAGTCCTAGGTAACCGCTGGCACCCTATTGGCTGGCAGTCACACCAAAAAGAAGTACGCGCCGCGGACGGCTTTTCGCCCTATCTTTGATAATTAATAACTTGTTAACTAACCTGGCTTATGTTAACTTTTATGACTTCTTTCGGCTCAATTTATTGCTGCCTACACGTGGATTCGTTTTTGGCAATATGGTCGACAACACTCTGTATACATAAAAAATTACAAATTTTTGTAATTGGATGTTCATTAGTTGACGCATTTTTTGTATGACATTGAAGTTGACGTTTTAAAGTAATCGAAAAAAGTCCATCTTCTTGTATAATTAGGCGTTTAATCTCAACTTGTGACTCTCCTACTTCAATTCAATTTGCTTGTAATTGTAACGGAAAAAAAAACACTGTGACAGAATTAATTCTCCAAAACAAATAAATTAGATTATTAAGTTATTGGAAGCCGCGATCCTAATAAATTATATATCAACGGATGTGAAAAAGTTTCAGGATTATAATGAAACAAACCAAAATTATGTAGCACTTCACGTCGGTAAGATATTAGCATTTTAAGGTTTCCCCCTCCCTTGAAATTTCGATTTTGCTGTAAACATATCACCGGCGTTAGTACGATTTTTTTTGCCACAGACAGGCCTAACAGCCGTCAGTCTGTAATAAAAATGAGATAGTTGGTATGAAGACTCTATCGCGTCTGTTCATAAATAAATGTCCATACGATTGAATAAAAATAAAATTAGCGAAGGTCTGATTGAATTTACGTTTTGGTAAATTTGGATTGTTTCTTCTTCAATTGATTTTCTTTCAAGTTATTATTTAGGGAAGCAGCCAACTTTTGTATACGCATCCGTATAAATATATGTAGAATGTTATCGATCATTTCTGCTGCATGATTTTCGTTAGGAAATTGCAAAAGATTTTGGTCGATTACTTCAGCGATAACGTCTTCGTAAACATATACGAAACGGCTGTGCTTGTGGAAAATGTCTTCCAACTTTTTAACGAAATTGAAGAAACCTTCATTAACGCGTACGTCTGAAAATTGCGAAGTGCTGGGAAAATTTTGAATCGTAAAATTCGGCGATTCTAAAGATTCACGACAGGTTGAACATGTCGTCCTTTTTAACATACTGTGGTCTATAAACTCAGCAGTGTACAAATTCAAATAGTGTACCATGTCCGGAAGGACATAATCATGTTCTGTCAAAAAGTTGTTTAGATTCCAATTCCCGCTCTTGACTGTTAGCCGTATGTGCTCACTAATAGCTTCCACTGGTTTAAACGATGGACTCTTATTGAAAAGCTCTTGGAGCTGGCTTAAAGATATGACTGGTTTGGAATCTGCATTATTGATCGTACAATTTCCTAACTTAGGTGGTTTTAAAATGCTATACAAAGATAGTATGCGGTAAATTTGTAAAAACGTCGGTGTCGAGGGATGATCGTTGCAGCCTCCAGCTTGTCTAATTGAACCGAAAAATCGCTAAACAAAGGAGAAAAGGGTAAATGTTAACTTCAGGAGAACCAGCTCCGATGACCTTTACTTTCACATATGTTATCAAGGTCACTCACCTACTCAACACATTCTTCCGTGCTGAGCGGGTCAACAAAAAATTCTGACATGATTATTTTTGATAAACTAAATGATGGCCAAACCTCCAGAGCATCTTGATTGATTTTTCCTGTAGGTACTCCTTCGGAACCTATATTATTTACATACGATACGATATCTAACGTCGACCTCAAGGTAACTCTTAATCCTTCTGCAGTTTGCCTTGTCAGGAATGATGTTTCTGGCAAAAGACCGTTGGCGACCTTCGATTCCCATTCGTCTAGTTTTCCCAAAGACGATTCTATAAGCTGAAAAGTTTTAACCTATTAATATAGTATTGTAACAATATTTTCAAATAGACTACTTACCTTGTAATCACTGTTGCTTGGAGTCAACCCCTGATTAATCGATTTCCGATTTAGCGCATCGAACAAATCGTTCATCCAGCAGCAAAAGGAGATTGTTGATGTACTCTCTTTCAGTTCGGGTAGAAAGTGGGAATAAAATTCCAAAGCGGAAGCCATGGTATTACTGAAGACCTAAATCAGAGTTTGATGTAGAAAATAATAAGCAACTAAAAGTTCTATTACGATTCAAATGTAACATTATATGTACTTGAACAGCGAGGCGAACTCTCATCTTTGCCGCACTTGTTAAATTCAGATGACTCGCCGTAATTTTTGGGCATAGACGGAGTTTGCTTGGTATGGAATGGTCTTTCTCATACATGTCATGAAAGTGACTCCATTTTATCGGAGGTTCTTTAGGATCCATCTGCAAAATTTTCAAACATTTTCATATTAATTTATTTTATCAAGGTAAATTCATTAAAGCATTACGGTGTAACCGTCTTTTTTTGTTGAGCGTGGTGGCGTCGCGATGGGTGCCGAGTTATATGTTAATGCAGTTTATTTGAGATAAATCCGTGTTTATTAGGAGTAGGAAGATTTGGTCTTAATGAATTGAATGAATAATATGAACAGTGAGACTCAAGCAAAAAGGAAGGTAAGTGAATTTTAATTTGTTTTCAAATCTGATCTCATTGATCAATTTATATTATAGATCTCCCAAGGTCAGGTGCGAGCTATGGGACGGATCATAGGCACATGCGATACTCTGGTGTGAAGAAGCAATTTGAAATAAGTGTTAATGCGTGCATTAAATTATCAAAAATAAACGAATATGTATATTCTGTAATTAAGTTTGGCAATAATACTGATACATGCAATTATATTACAATATGAAAAAAATTTAGTTTTCCCGTCCTTTCGCGTTACACATAAACGAAAATAAAATTATACGCTATTTGCCGCGTATACGGTCGCGTTAGGAATTTCTATAAGAAGTAACGAATTTTGGTAGTCACGCGATAATCTATTCTCGTAGAGAGCACAATATCGTTATTATGCGTATAATTGGATTTCACGGTTCGCTCGCTCGATCCATGTATAAGAAAGAGTATTGACATAAGAGATTTGTTAAGGTAAGTAATAGTATAAGAAATATTTCATAAACACTTTGGCTACTGACTTTATATATACAGGGTGGGGCAATAACTATGTCCACTTTGAATATTGCCGTTATTTGTAGTAATATGAGAAAATTTTATATACAAAACTTACACGGCAGAGAGGGGCGCATATTATGACGCAAAATTTTTTTGCATGGGTGGAGGCATAGAGGAGATTTCAAGGTCATATCTATTTTTTTAAATGGAATACTATGTTTTTTTTATCGCGATCTAATAGCTAGTGTTGAAACGACTTCATCGAGCTATCATTGAAGGTCATGCAAGGTCAAACGTGGTAATAAAATAAACTTTCTTACATTACAGGAGATGCTCGAAGTGGCGGCCGTTTACGTTAATGCAAAGTTACATTCTTCGTATCGCTGCTCCACGTGCATGTCTTATCGTTTCTGCTCTTATTCTAGCACATTTTGTATTATTTATAGACTCTAACTTTTACACAAACAAATGTTCTTGTAACGTTGTTTATGTTGTGGCAATAAATCACGTATAGCTAGAAATGTAAACATTTCACCAATTCATAACATTAACATGAATTGGTAATCAGTCTCGATCGATAAGTCAAGTAGATACGTGTTCGTCATAATGAAATTTTCTTTTGAAGAGCAAGTGGATATGATCTTCATTTATGGAGAAACGCGGCAAAATTCGATAAGAGCTCAAGCCTTGTATGCTGAACGATATCCAAACCGTATGCATCCTTCGCACCGAACATTTCAAAGATTGTGCCAAAAATTAAAAAAAACCGGAAATTTGGGTACTCGTCAGAGCAGCCGTCGTAAAAGAGCAACTAATGAAGGAAATGAAGTTGGTGTTCTTGCAGCTGTAGCTCATAACCCGCAGATTAGTTCCCGACAGATTCAAAGAGAGTCGGCTATCAGTCGAAAGAGCGTGTTACGAATACTTTCACGGTATAAATTTCATCCATACCATATTACTCTTCATCAAGAGTTACACGGTACGGATTTTATGAATCGTGTCGCGTTTTGTCAGTGGGCTCAACATAAAATACAAATCGATGCAACATTTTTTTCATCAATACTGTTCACCGATGAAGCTACATTTACTAATCATAGAAATGTCAATTTGCATAATATGCATTATTGGAGTATCGATAATCCACACTGGTTACGACAAGTTGAGCATCAACGACAATGGTCAATTAACGTGTGGTGTGGAATCGTTGGTGATCAAATAATCGGACCGCATTTTATCGATGGAAATCTTACTGGCGAACGATATGAACTTTTTATACGTAATAGATTGTGGACTTTATTAGAAAATGTACCACTAAGCGTTCGCCAAAAGATGTGGTTACAGCACGACGGCACGTTATCGTTTCTGCACTTATTCTGGCACATGCTGTAATTATCCGTTGTTTCATATTTTCCGGAGATGTGGGTACTTCTTGGTAAACAACATTTTTCAATGCTCCCCAAAGGAAAAAATCTAATGGGGTTAAATCTGGAGAGCGAGCTGGCCAAGAAACTAATCCTCCACGTCCTATCTATTTATTCGGGTAAAGTTCGTTCAATGCGTCTCTTACTCTCCGAGCATAATGTGCTGGACAACCGTCGTGCTGTAACCACATCTTTTGGCGAACGCTTAGTGGTACATTTTCTAATAAAGTCCATAATCTATTACGTATAAAAAGTTCATATCGTTCGCCAGTAAGATTTCCATCGATAAAATGCGGTCCGATTATTTGATCACCAACGATTCCACACCACACGTTAATTGACCATTGTCGTTGATGCTCAACTTGTCGTAACCAGTGTGGATTATCGATACTCCAATAATGCATATTATGCAAATTGACATTTCCATGATTAGTAAATGTAGCTTCATCGGTGAACAGTATTGATGAAAAAAATGTTGCATCGATTTGTATTTTATGTTGAGCCCACTGACAAAACGCGACACGATTCATAAAATCCGTACCGTGTAACTCTTGATGAAGAGTAATATGGTATGGATGAAATTTATACCGTGAAAGTATTCGTAACACGCTCTTTTGACTGATAGCCGACTCTCTTTGAATCTGTCGGGAACTAATCTGCGGGTTATGAGCTACAGCTGCAAGAACACCAACTTCATTTCCTTCATTAGTTGCTCTTTTACGACGGCTGCTCTGACGAGTACCCAAATTTCCGTTTTTTTTTAATTTTTGGCACAATCTTTGAAATGTTCGGTGCGAAGGATGCATACGGTTTGGATATCGTTCAGCATACAAGGCTTGAGCTCTTATCGAATTTTGCCGCGTTTCTCCATAAATGAAGATCATATCCACTTGCTCTTCAAAAGAAAATTTCATTATGACGAACACGTATCTACTTGACTTATCGATCGAGACTGATTACCAATTCATGTTAATGTTATGAATTGGTGAAATGTTTACATTTCTAGCTATACGTGATTTATTGCCACAACATAAACAACGTTACAAGAACATTTGTTTGTGTAAAAGTTAGAGTCTATAAATAATACAAAATGTGCTAGAATAAGAGCAGAAACGATAAGACATGCACGTGGAGCAGCGATACGAAGAATGCAACTTTGCATTAACGTAAACGGCCGCCACTTCGAGCATCTCCTGTAATGTAAGAGAGTTTATTTTATTACCACGTTTGACCTTGCATGACCTTCAATGATAGCTCGATGAAGTCGTTTCAACACTAGCTATTAGATCGCGATAAAAAAACATAGTATTCCATTTAAAAAAATAGATATGACCTGGAAATCTCCTCTATGCCTCCACCCACGCAAAAAAATTTTGCGTCATAATATGCGCCCCTCTCTGCCGTGTAAGTTTTGTATATAAAATTTTCTCATATTACTACAAATAACGGCAATATTCAAAGTGGACATAGTTATTGCCCCATCCTGTATATATCTATATCTATATCTCGTAAGAATATTATCCGCTATTGAATATTCTTGAATTACCATGCGGGCGAAGGAGCTCGAGCGGCACTTATTTTTATAAGTAATACACATACACAACAAGTAATGTTATACACATTATTAGTTCAAGATCACTGTTTGATAGTCTATACAGTCTTATCGGCGGACGTCGGCATGACCCTTTTGGAATCACGGGCAACGTGTGCGTCTAGTGATCCACTACCAGCAGGTATGTATGTTTTTGAATATATATTGGACTATGTTTAATTATATATTCTTACGAGTTTTATTTTTCTAGGTACGTCTTGACACGTGATGCCGGCAAAAACGCACCAGCGGGCACTTGTAATTAAAGTGAGCGACTAGTGGGTTCCGGGACTATCACCTCTCAAGCACTATTTAATTATTTGAATATTTAAAGAAATAATTAAATATGTTTATCTTGTATTTAAAGTGTATGTGAAATAAATGTATTTTAAATGAATTTAATTAAACTGAGAATTCTTATACACGAAGACTTCTCTGTTTACTCTTCGACCTTGTTATCGAGGTACGCGGTCGACTAACGGTTTTCGGTGTTGATAAAGAAAAATACAATAGAGATCGGAATCTCTATTCGTTCGAGACTCGAATTATGTTCGAAGTCTTAGCCGATTATTTAATTTATTCGGCGACACTGCTAATTAACAATTCCTTGATTTGACTTATGAGATCGCGTGGAGCTAAGTCACTACGCGATTGAATTATAATACGTAGACGATTACAAATTTTAGACGAATATATATATTTCGTAAATTAAGTAATTAAGAATGATTTCAAATTACTAAGAGACACTTTTCGTGGCTACAATTTAGTGTGAAGTTAAATGAATTTGATTAGGAGACACGTTTCGTAGCTACAATCTAATCTAAGACGAGAACGCCGTAAAATTGAACAGTTCAAATTCCCGAATGACTTTCTAACGCACGAGCTTAGGCCGATAATTGCCGGATCAACTAATCAAGGCGAGTAAGAGAAAAGTGCCGTTTCGACGTCGCGCACGCCCTTATAAACGGTCGAAACGGTGTAGTGGGGTTAATCCCTTTTGGAGATAGAGTGGGATTGCCGAGTGCGAAGAGCGACCTCCTAACATCATTAGATTGAATTATAATATACTCTCTTGATGGTGATCGGTAATATAGATTACCATCAAGGTATGTACCGTATGTACATTTGTACGGTTACAACGGGTGCAAATAAATACAGACCTGCAATATTCCTTTGTTGCTCAATCTATTCCGGATTGTTTTGAACAAATGAGGTGTATCAGAAAAACAGTAAACTATTCTTTCGCAATCGCTAGGATTTTCGAAAAAATGTTTGAAATTTTCTTTTTTCCCACTGACTCCTAATTCGGTCCAAAACTTTCGATTTGTGGCTGCACCGTCACTGATCACCCCATGAATCTTGGCTCCGGCTTTTTCTAACAATAGTATGGCTTTAACAACTAGTTTTGCTAGAGTAATACTCGACGTTGGACCTCTCGATGCAAATACTGCAATTGGTTGGGTATATGAAGCAACTAATGGTTGAAACATAAATACCAAACCATAATTTGCTTTGTCAGCCAATGTTAGCCCTTTAGGTTCTTCGTCTCCTAGATCTACGAGGCCGTTATAAGTGAGAGATTGCGAATTAACGGTGACGCTTTCTCGAATTGCCATTTCATCAAAGATGAGACATCCATGTGTATTGATAGCCTGTTGTACTGTTAAGAATGCTCTGAACACTTCAAAAAATTCAGGATCAAATCCACATTTAGTGTTGATGCCAGCCAGATTTCTAAAAGATAATAAATAAATAATTTGTTGAAATATTTGTTGATACATACATGTTTGAAAAGTCGTCTGTTTAATAAATAGTGAGATAGATTCATTCTTCGAAATTGTTTATCGTCGTTTAACAATACTTGAAGGAATAAATAACCAACCCGAACAATAATTTTAGATTTAATAAGGGTTCTATAAGTACCGAGATATGAAAAAAGGATGGATGGGGTAATAAATAATAATAAAAAAATCTCACGAACTACACATTTTTTGAGCCACACTATGAATGAGCATTCTTTTATTGTTAGCTGACGTTATATTAGTACAATGAATTTGTTAAACGGCGATAAACAATTTCGAAGAATGAATCCATTTATTAAACAGCCGACTTTTCAAACATGTATGTATCTTATGTGCCCCTTCCAATTAGCCGGATCGCGGGCTTAGAAGGCTAACGGGTTAACAGGTTTAAGGGGCTAGCAGGGACTGCACTCCTACTCGGGGATTGCACTTCTACTCGGGGATCTAGACGATCTAGACCAGCCCTATCCGACTCCCTATCCCGCATGTACTTAAAAGGTGGTCCGATTTTGTCGCCAAAACTACCAAATCCGCTAGGTTCGCTCTCGTCGATTACGGCTGAAGAGTAGAGAAGGGGAAAAGCGGGGAGGAGAAGTCATAGCGGTCAAAACTTTTTCGACTAGTCCATAAGACTGTGGCCGTAATCTACTGCAGCGCCACATAGCGGACGCCGACAATATATGACCCGAAGTAGGGGCGGAGTTGGATAGGGCTGATCTAGACCTCGGCGGGCTAGTTACTATACGAACAGAAGCAATAAACACGGTTGGCAGCTTTGCGTTCGTTAGTGCTGCCCTCCAGTTTATTATTTTCCACAATGCGCATGCATGAACGCCGGGGACTGCGCGAAATAAAGCTCCTATGCTTATGCATTAAGTTACAACACCCTGATCAACCCTGATAGCCACTAGATAGGAGACTTGCGTGCTAGCCGGCTACGTGCGTGGACGTGTTGTGTGTCGCGGCGCGCTTTACAAAGGAACCTTTTGTTACCTTTGTTTCTTTATTCTCTAACTCTTGGTGAAGATACTCAGTGGGCGTTATGGATATTCTGGGATTGAAAACTTGATTTTTATTAGTAGTATTCTTAGTGTAGTGCTTTATTCTAATAGTATCACAATGTTTTTTAGTGTTTAGTGGCAAATCGTTCTCTATCCCCCGGCTGTGGCTATTGCTACCGGTACCCGGCTGCGCTCCTCCTCCGTTGTGGCCTTATTTCTCTTTTCCTTTTAAACTATTAGTATAAAAGCTCTTCATCAATCTCCAAGTCACTGGGCTTTAACTTTTTGATCCGCCCTTCGGGCGGTTAGTGATAGTATGGCGGATCCCGCCAATTCCTTTGTCTCCCCGGACAAAGGCAAAAAGGACACGTGTGATGACCCTATGATTGTCGAGATTATTACTTCAGCTAATGCGGGTCCTCAGGTCTCCTCTAATAAAAAATACCTCATAATGACAATTTTTCCGCTTTAGATGTGAATTCTAAAAAGAAGTCCGTCAGTGTTACACATGCGAATCCTGAAGAATCCTTAAACCTTGTTCCTCGTATCTCTTTTACATACGAGAGTTTCCATTCTGGCCCGTTCATGGTTATTATCCAGCCTACTTCTCTTACTAGCAATAGTAAAATTCAGGATGTCACTACTGGTAAGTGGCTAATCCATTCTTACCGAAATGATATAGTTGACATCAACAGTCAGGTAGAGCTAGGGTGACAGTAACCCTAAATAATGCTATTAAGGCCAATAAACTGGTCTGTGACCCAATTCTTACTGGGAAAGGTCTTTCTGCTTTCATCCCGAAGCAATGTGCCACAAGGCTTGGCATAATTAAGGGTGTTCTTTTGGACCTTGATGAGGGTGAATTCGCTGTCCACGCCGAATCAAAATACAAAATCCTTGAGGCTAAGAGGTTTTCAAGAAGGTCTGCTAATGTTAACCCTTAGAGGACCGGGATTGCAAAAAATAAAAAGTGCATTATTCCCATTAAAAAAGTATTTTAAGTTCCCAAGTTAGGGACAAATAGAGGTCAAATTGAGCTTGACGCCATATGGCGTCATGCCGGCCCGGTACGGTAGAGCACACGTTCGATTGAAATTTTTCCGAAAGAAAGTTTTTATGTATGTTGCAACGACAATCTCTCCTCTCGCGGATTCATAAGTCGGGGGAAAGGGTTAAGCCCTGCCGAGAATCGTTTCCACCCGGATTGTCGAGGTCAGAAAAGTCTACGAGATTAACGATAAGTTCTCGAAAGCGGAATAACGATAGTTCTCGGTAAAGAAAGGTTTGTTAACTGAACGCTAAATAAATTAATAGAATTCTAACCAAAGACGGATTCGCGTTCGTAACCAGAAGGTTTAGGGGCTCGATAAACTCTACTCGAGACAGTAAAGACAATACAAATTATAAAATACAATAAAATCAAGGTTTATTCAATGATAATTCGGTTTGTCGGAGTCTCATACAAAGATTATAAAAGAATAGTAAAGACAATACAAATTACAGATGCAATAGAAAATTACCGCAAAGAAGTGGAGGAGTTGCGGCAGGCGCTCGCGGAATCGAACCGCCGCAACGAGGAACTGCTGAAGAAGCAACAGCAACCACAGCAACAAGAGCAGCAGGAGCAGCAGCAACTGCAGCAACAACAGCAGGAGCAGCAGCAACTGCAGCAACAACAGCAGCCGCAGCCGCGTAAAAAGCAGCAGCAGCAACAACAGCAGGGGCAGCAACAACGGCAAAATCGTAAGTTTACTTTTTTATAATTTTTAACACGTTTAAAAAAATTTTAAATTTACAAAAATTTTTCATTTCTCCAAAAATTTGTTTTAGCCAAGCGTAAACACCGGAGCGGCAAACGGGTTCGCCAGCACCGGGAGAGGCGCCGAAATATTTGTAAATACTTAGAGGTTATGAGGCTAATGTCGGACAATGCCTCGCATAGCAATGCGTAATTCTTTTTCATTTTTTAACAAAATTTTTGGGGTATTTTTAGATTATTAGATTATTGTTATTATTTTTTCAAAATTTCATGTTTTTATCATTCATTGTTTCAAGCATAAGCTATGCGATGCATTGTTTGACATTAACCTCATAACCTCATTTTGTATTTTTTTAATAAAAAAAATTTTATCGCATTTACCTATGTTTGTATCTTCATTGTCCCCTGGGGGGGGGGGGGGGAGAATTTTTTCAGGAGAGGAAAACGAAGTGAGCCCGGAGAATTTTGTGGTATATGTAAGGCAATTTAATAAAATCTCGCAATGTAATTTAATAAACAAATAAATATTTATTAATATTACAAGTACACGATCGCACGTGCAGTAGTTGACGCGGAAGAACAATAATAATAACGATTCTCGTAATAGTACGTTTCACTCGTGACGCTCTAGGCAAAGACTCTTTCTCGACTGACGGTTCGTCGGTCAAAAACTATTGTCCTCGTATCGACACTCCCACGAGAGAAGGTTGTAACTCAAATCCGTGTATTTCACGCTATAGACGGCGGAAGACGATAAAACAATATTTCATCTTTCCTTTATTGTAAATCTAATCGTGGGTTTGACGTGAAATCAGTACACATTGTAAATAAGGGGTACAGAGTTATTTTTGCCTGTGATTGTAATTCGAAAAGAGCATTAGAATCAAAGATAGACATAGTGAGTTACTACTGAGTTCCAACCTTCTCCCTTGGGGGTGTCGATATCTCAGTGTTGTGACGTCAGGGCCCTTATCCTTTCCTCGCGCTCTGTATGCGTTTCTAGCGCGGCCTGACGTCAGAGATAATCCTGCGGCGACGACCCTTTGCGCACGTGGCCGCTTACTTAGCGCTCGTCGTCACGCGCTTTTTTACATATTTGTGGGAAGGAATGGGATAAGGGAAAAATTGTCGGGAAATATTTTATTATTAATTAAAAATGTTTTTTTTTTGAAATCACGAGAGTTCTTTCCTTTTCCATGTGGAAAAATTGGTGGCCCTGAAAAGGACCCTTGTCTATGTTCTGCTGTCGAATTCTGATGAGAGGAGTAGTGTATGCACCGTATCCTCCTCGCTCCTGTGACATGTGCGCTCTCTCTCTAATCGCGTCTCTGCTTTGTGCCGCTCTTCGTCGTCGCGCGCGGTTCTTCATTACCGCGAACAGCAGGATATCTTATAATGCAAATTCATTACAAGAGTGTATCCACCTATATTACATCATTATACCTTAGAAATATGAAAATAAAAACGATATTTATATAGAAATAATTTTTATATGTTATGTTTTTGTTAATTTACTACAATATGACAGCCCAACTTTACGTGGGCCGAATGACAGCCCGACTTTACGTGGGCCGAATGACAGCCCGACTTTACGTGGGCCGAATGACAGCCCGACTTTACGTGGGCCGAATGACAGCCAGACTTTACGTCGGCCAGAAAAATAATGAAGTATTAATATTAATACTTCACAAAATTGACCTGCTGCGTCGTAGAGAAACGATTAGTTCGACGCGTGCAGAGTCAACTGGTTAAAATTTGTCGAGCACGCCGAGCTTGCATATAAATGCTCACCCGACATTAGGCTTAAATGCCTGTCATCGATTGACATGGTATGGCTAGTTTCGCTTCTAGCTCTCACTGATGTGCGTACCACACAAATGGAATTTAGGAGGTCAATTCCCACTTTATTCCTTTTTTTTGTTTTCACATCAGGGAGCATAGAAAATATCCTCTCTGATTCGGCGTTAGAATGTGGTAGGCATCGTATCACGCTGAGTAGCGAAGATAATTCTGGGAAAACCAAATTTTTGGTAGAATTTTCTCGTTTACAGATGTCTACCCACATCTCGTCAAATGATAATTTTTCCCAATTAATTTTATCAGTTTGGGAAGTGCCATTATACAAAAAGTCCCATTCTTTTTGTAAGTTTTCAATATTAAAATTTCCCAAGCGCCGCGCGACAGCTATAACATTTTGCAAAGTTAAATTACGGTCGCTAACGTGAAAAGTATGTACCGGTTTGAAAACCGTCAATTGCCTAAGGAATAAGTCGTCATGAGGAAGACGACTCCTAATTTCATTACTCACGGTAATGTAAAAATGCAAACAATTTTCACGGAAGGAATTAATCTCTACTTCCGTCATTCCGTTTTGCATTGCATCCTCTAAATAATCCCTACAATCAGGACCAATATCTACTTCGCTTAACGTAAGTTGATTACATTTTGCAGAAAAGTCTATCTGCCTGACACAATTAATATGTTTTACTAAACTTGGTTTTAGAAATCGATTCAAGAAAAATGTAAGTAGCCGTTCGGAAGAAGGCTGTAATTCTTGCACCATTGTTAATCGACTCTGAAAGGAGGCATTAAATGTATTTAAAACATTTAATGCGTACTCCAAGAAGTAATAATACCCTTTAATGTCAGGTCTGCTAAGCAAAGATAAGAGATTCTTAGCAGATTCTGACTTCTGCGAAAAAGAGTGTTCTTCGAAAAATCGCACCAAATCCTCCCAGGTTTCTAAAAACCGTTTGACACACTGGTGCATCGCAAGCCAGCGCGTATCAGCTAATTTTAGGATTCTTAAGGGAGAGTTATTATAACTCTCCTGAAATTGTCGAAATATGTAAGAACGTTTGGGGCTGCTATTTATAAAAAATGCCACACCCCGAAGCAATTCGTAACATTGCTTTGGAATTGTTGCACACGCAACACTTGTCGCTAACGCCACGGAGTGACAAACACACGGCATTGTTACCACATTTGGATTTTTTTCTAATAACTTGGTTTTGAAAGACGAGTGCTTTCCAACCATAACCGCAGCATTATCACAACTCAGGGCCGCAATATTTTTGAGCGGAATTTGCTTCTTTACTAGAACATCAGCGAAAGATTTGAAAAGTTTTTCAGCAGAACAATCGCTAGCATCCAAGTGAACGAGTTGCAACAACTCACATCTAACGAGCAAAGAACATGGCTCGACATACCTAATGGCCAATGTAAGCCACTTTTGGTTTGTAGAATCCGATGTTTCATCCTCGTAAATAGAGAATTTTTGATTTTTTACAGTATCGACAATGCGTTCGGTTTCATGAACGCACAAAACATTGGTAATAATTTGTCGGCATTTGGTCCGACCGACTTTCATGCCCTTCAAAACTTGAGGATCTTCTCCTATATCTTGCATGAGGGCGAGAAAAGGAGAAACAAGCGATAATGCTAAATTATGTTCGGCGAAGAAAGCCGCGTACCTAACCTCGGCGATTTTAATTCTATCTTGTAGGGAAAAAGAAGAATCTTCTACATTATCTAACACCTCGGTTGAATTATTTCCGGTATTATTAAACTGAACCATTTTTTCCAAATTTTTTGTGTGGTTATGTCGGGACGAATGCCTGCGTATTTGCGAAAGCCCACAATCGAAGACTGTGTTGCAGGCTTTGCAGAAGCATTTTGATTTGTCCGACGAAACTTCTTCTAACCAAAGTTTAAAAGATTCGTCCACATCGAACCACTGACGTTGAAACTTTTTTTTTGATTTTTCGTGAACTCATTTTTTCCAAGGATATGAACGATAGAAGATATTACAAATGTGAAAATTGGCATTTAGATTCTCCTTTGAAAATTAAGAAATACGTATTTAACAATTTTCATAAATGAAGGGTAAAAGCTTGCTTTTAATAAAATACATGGCAGTCTAACGGGTAACGTAAAGGAAACATACCTCATATCTTGTCAATGACTGATTTTACGGGAAAAAGGTATAGATAAAATTTGTAGAGAATTTCGTTGTCTATAAGTTTCATTACCACCAATTTTTTTATATCTGCAATCATTAACGAAATATTTAACAAAAATCACGATTCGAATTGTTTAACAGACTATATCTTGTAAAATATTAGCTATACAAAAAAAAGTTTTAAATAAAAGTGATAGTAAATTTTAGTTCCTACAAAAAAGAACTTTAACATTTTTGTCGTCCGATGGACCGTTTGCGAGATATTAAGTAAAAACGTAAAAACACGTTTTTGCCAATTGCGGCTAACGTTAAACCTCAAGGATGACGAAAACTCAGATTTATGCTTTCGGGTCAACCCCCAACATATTCCAATAGAAAAATCCATATCGAAATTTTTGATCGATATTCTCGAAATCGTAGCAGCGGCAATAGAGATTTCAGCGACCGAAGAGTAGCACGTGTTTTTTGTGTCGCCGGCGAGTGACAATGTGTGCGCACACCGATGGTAGGCACGAGGCACGAATACGCAGCGGAGAACGCTACGTCATTCGCGTAAGCGAGACAGAGACGACGCGATATTCTTTTCTTTGTCTTCTGCCGGACCGTCTCGCGGAGAACATTTGTCGACTCGGTCCAGTAATGCAGACTCATTAAATTCATCATTGCGCGCAAACCGTGTGTCCTATCGAAAAATTGTATAGAACCTTCTCTTCAGAGAAAAGTACAAAGAATGGAATGCGGCAAAAATAAAATTTTTCCACCAAGTAATTTCGCAGAAATAGGAGGTTGTAATTTTGTTTTTTACATAAATAATTGTTGGAAAACGAAAGAATTTTTCGGTGCCCATAGGATTATAAACCATACAATTCTCAACAAATTTCATTCATGATTTATTTTATTTCGTTTACATTTCATTTTTGTATGAATTTTTAAAGTTAATGGCATACATTAGTGACTGCGGGAAAGTTTCTCCTCACTTTTAACTGTCCTCAGGCCTTTCCTATGTAAGATAGACTACGGTCATTCATATTTTTTTTTTTCAGAAGTTTATGGCATGGAAAATAGCTGTTTTATTTGTTAAATATCTTTTTCCGTTTTCAAACCGCCCTCGCGATGGGACTGACGTGTCCCAGAGGAGGCGCATGCGCATAGGTTGCTCGAGAGTCGGGTCGGTAACGTAGGTCGGTGACGAAAACGGTTGACCAAGCAGTGCACATGGACACGAGTAGGGTGCTGTGTGCGTGAGCGCCGTGGACGTAAAGTGGGAGACGCCGGTAGGTCATAGTGGGGGGTCGCCGTTTCGGTCTTCGGTCCTCGGTTCTGGCATCACTGGTACAGGATAGCTGATTGCGGCCGTTTGACTGCCGCTATCTGGCCGTCGGGATAATTTTTTTTAAAATACCGATTACACATTAAAACTCGTTTCTGCTCAAAAAATAAAAATGTTTTTTCGTTCGTCATGTCGTATTGCTACCCTGAAAAATTTAAAAAAAAAGTACGCTATTAGTTATCACTATTTTACATACTTTTGCAAAGTTTGAATTGTTTGCCTATTATAGAAGATTTTTTATGAATTTTTTAATGTTTAAAATGACCGCCATTTTGAAACCGGAAGTTGAATCAATTCGAAATTGTTAGTGGATCTATGTTGGGAATAACTGGATTTTTCGTATAAATTTCAGCTTTATCCGTTCAGCCGTTTAGGTGCTAGAGTCGATACAAATTTTTATTAGTCCGCCATTTCGTACTGTTTCGCTGAAAAATTTTGAAAAAATTCATGTTATTAGTTGTCACTACCTTACATATTTGTGCAAAGTTTTAATTGTTTTGCTCCTATAACAGAATTTTTATGAATTTTTTAATATTTAAAATGCCCGCCATTTTGAAACCGGCAGTCGGATCGAATCAAAATTGTTAGTGGAACCTTCCGTGTAAATTTTACTTCGATCCGTTCAGCCGTTTAGACGCTAGAGTGGACACACACACACACACACACACACACACAGATCTTGTTATGAAATGTAAAGATACAAAAGGGTTTTTGGATATCTCGAATAGTTTCAGAGATAATTGTCCGTTACACTTTTTGCTCGATCGAGAGCATAAGGAACTCCCTGCGGTCGTGCCTAAAAACGAAAAGGAAAGATAAATGGATATAATTTAGATTCTCAATGAAAGAATTAAATAAGGAATTTACTCTCAACCGACTCCGATGAACCGATATTCAAATTTTCCAAATTGAGGTTAATTCCCTCACCTGTGAATCCTCTCACGCACGAAACTAGAGTAATTTTTCGGGATCTATTGTCCCGAAAATCGAACTCCCGAGCTGGGCCGACGGCGCCCGAACCTACCCGAACGAACTCGTGCGATCCTGCGGATCTTAACCTATCCGTGCTCTCGCTTGTCGCCTCGCAGGCGCGCAATTCAAAAGCGTAAGATTTCTCTTGCTACGCTCGCTTCGCTATTGCTGACTTTATCGCACGCTTTTCGCTGTTCTGCCGAATTCGCTGCGCTGCTCCTCCGCACGTCGACTACGAAGACTTCGATGGCGATGATTCTCGTAATTTCACGTGTTCTTTCCTCGTACGAGAAGTCAGCTGTCGAATTCGTTGCTCGTAGCTTTCGTCGATTCTCTACGTCGGCGTCGCGTCGTTTTTTTTTTTTTTTTTTTTTTTAAATGCTGTTTATTAAGGCTGTTCACCACCTTTCGCTCGAGTCGCGTGTGACTTCAGCGACGGGAGCGGAAAAAATAATAACTAACTTGTGTTAAGATGTGTGAGTAGTAGCTCTCTCGCGCACGATTCAAAACAATTGAATGCTGTAATATCATATGGTCGGCGTGCGTTGCATTTGTCCGCGCTCGATAGAATCGTAACAGCTTCTTCTATGCTTTGGCCGTGACGCGCATGCGCGGTCTTCAGCCGATCGTAACAGCTGTTCGACAACAAATGCTCAGAGAACGTATCAATCAATCAAGATCACAGACCTTTTTCGAGTTTCTGAAAAGATAGGGTACTAGATTGAACCTTCCTCTTTCGAATGAGACCGTGATCATCAAAATCGGTTTATAATTACGTCTAGTATCTTCGACCGCGTGAACCATAAGAAAATCAGCTGTTGTGAACGTCCTTCATCTATGTAGTACCTCATTTTTTACGAAGTTTGCAAACGTTTGAAGGAATGGAATTGAAAATAGAGATGAATATTAAATATTCTATATCACATTATATATCATTATCTATCTTTTCAGAAATTCATAAAAGTTTTATTATGTTTTACTTACTACTGTTTATACTTATAAACAGCTGATTTTATTTATGATTTGCGCTGTCGATGACAGTAGGCGTAATTATAAACCGATTTCGATGATCAAGGTCTCATTCGAAAGAGGAAGGTTCAATCTAGTTCACTATCTTTTCAGAAATTTGTTAGCGTATCTCACTCTTTCATAAACTATCTTGGAATAAACAGTATACTTTGACACGAATTTTCTTAAAGAAAAAAAAACATTTTTGAATTTCTGAAAAGATAGTGAACTAGACTGAACCTTCCTCTTTCGAATGAGACCTTGATCATCAAAATCGGTTTACAATTACGCCTACTGTCATCGACAGCGCAAATCATAAATAAAATCAGCTGTTTATAAGTATAAACAGTAGTAAGTAAAACATAATAAAACTTTTACGAATTTCTGAAAAGATAGATAATGATATATAATGTGATATAGAATATTTAATATTCATCTCTATTTTCAATTCCATTCCTTCAAACTTTTGCAAACTTCGTAAAAAATGAGGTACTACATAGATGAAGGACGTTCACAACAGCTGATTTTCTTATGGTTCACGCGGTCGAAGATACTAGACGTAATTATAAACCGATTTTGATGATCACGGTCTCATTCGAAAGAGGAAGGTTTAATCTAGTACTCTATCTTTTCAGAAATTTGAAAATGTTTTTTTTTCTTTAAGAAAAGTCGTGTCAAAGTATACTGTTCATTCCAAGATAGTTTATGCAAGAGTGAGATACGCTAATAAATTTTTGAAAAGATAGTGAACTAGATTAAATCTTCCTCTTTCGAATGAGACCTTGATTATCAAAATCGGTTAGCAATTACGTCTAGTATCTTCGACCGCGTAAACCATAAAAAAATCAGCTGTTCTGAACGTCTTTCATGCCGTGCTGGTTTTCTGCCTGCGAGCTATTGCCAGAGAAACGCGTTTCCTTGCGTTCAGAACAGATCGGGAAAAAAACAGAGCATCAGTCCTCGCACACACAGAAACGGACATCCGTGTGCTTTTTGGAAACAAAACACACTTACGCTACTCGCGCGTATACATGTTTATTAGTAGTGGTGCCTAAGTTTCGGCTCTTCCGCCGCAAATTTCAAGGGGCGCCACTTTACGGCAGTTATTTTTCACAAAAAATGTCTAAAAAAGCGTTTACGCGGTCGAAGATTCCAGGCGTAATTGGAAACCGATTTTGATGATCAATGTCTCATTCGAAAGAGGAAGGTTTAATCTAGTTCACTATCTTTTCAGAATTTTGTTAGCGTATCTTACTCTTGCATAAACTATCTTGGAATAAACAGTATACTTTGACACGATTTTTCTTAAAGATAAAAAAACTTTTTTGAATTTCTGAAAAGATAGTGAACTAGATTAAACCTTCATCTTTCGAATGAGACATTGATCATCAAAATCGGTTTACAATTACGCCTGGAATCTTCGACCGCGTAAACCATTAAAAAACTAGGGGTGGTGAACGGCCTTAAGAAGGCGAGATGATACAGTTATTGAAATACAAAGATAAATAATAAACAAGATATCCGGTTAAACATTAGAAGATTGGTGACGCTGGCCAATGGTGGCGCTCGGCACCCAAGTTGCGGTTGTTTAGTCAATGACTATTTTCCTAAATGGCGGTCTCATTTTTTGGATTGCACTGCCCGCAAAGTGGAGCTGAAAAACTTATAAGAATAATAAAGTATACAGAAAAGCCTTGGAAAAACTGTATATACCTTAACGCGCTTTTATGAAAAATCATCGCATGTACTAATAACTAAACTAAAACTATAGTAAACCTAAAGATAAGAACCTAAGGAACTGCGTCATGAGTAAAATTAATTTAGCTGGGGCGCGTTATTGGCGGTGTTGTGAAGCCACCAGTAATCTTTCTTTTTGAATCTATTTGAGATTTCGTCTTTTCTAGGGATGGACATCGAATACTTCCACGGTAGGTTAACGTCTGTACTACTGATGAATTTATTGTATTCTATTTTAGTTGAGCCTAGAGGTCTTTTATAGTGGTAAATAATAGGTATGATATTAGAGTCCTGTAAGTAACCGTATTTATCTAACAAGGGGACATTACGGCCTCGGAAATTGACTTTGGAATGAGACCTTGCAGGTTTGTAGTATACCTTTAGACTATTCGATTTGCAAAGTAAGAGCGCGCACTAGCCATAACCTTTCGAGAAAAATGGCTTTAAAGTTTTACGTGTAGGACGTATACCGGTCACTTTGAACACCATCCAAGAACAGCGAAGTGGCCGAGTTGTAGCGGACTCGCTTGTGGCGCGGGCGGTCCGTGTTCGATACCTGCGTCTGGAAACTTTTTTTTTTTCAATTCTTTAAAAAATTATAAAAACTGTGAAATAAAGTTAATGACATACTAATATGAAAAATTTAATTATACATAATTTTTTCTATTAATGAAATGACTGTTACTGTTAATTATTGACTCTTGAGGAGGACAAACAAAGCCTGAATTATATGACGAAATCTTTCAGGATGACGAGAAATCACCTACTTGCACAATTAAAGTGATTCTTCCAAAATGTACTCCACTTATTCAACCTTGCGATGTCTATTTTTATAGACAAGTAAAAAATTTAATCTGATTGAAAATAATAGAGAAATAACTTCCCGTGAGGACTGCATAAAAATACAATCAATAGTGCATCATCAATTATCATCGCCAATTTTTAATAAAATGATCCGGTATGGCTGGTACGCTTCCAAGCTCTCTGACGAAACAGAAATTTTCAGGAATGTAAATGAAGTATGTTTTCCGGTAGAACTTTTAAAAAAGGGTTGTTCATGTGAACAATCTTCCTTCACAAATTGTGCGAGATGTAATAATATTTTGTGTTTTCAATGTTTTTATGGCAATTATCATTCTGGATCTTGTAAATAAAATAAAAAATTGAGCAAGAAAGACGATATTCCCCAAATTTGATTAATAGAAAAAATTATGTATGATTAAATTCTTCATATTAGTATGTCAGTAACTTTATTTCACAGTTTTTATAATATTTTAAAGAATTGAAAAAAAAAAAAAAGTTTCCACACGCAGGGATCGAACACGGACCCGCCGCGCCGCAAGCGAGTTGGCTACAACTCGGCCACTTCGCTGTTTCTGGATGGTGTTCAAAGTGACCGGTATACGTCCTACACGTAAAACTTTAAAGCCATTTTTCTCGAAAGTTTATGGCTAGTGCGCGCTCTTACTTTGCAAATCGAATAGTCTAAAGGTATACTACAAACCTGCAAAGTCTTATCCCGAAGTCAATTTCCGAGGCCGTAATGTCCCCTTGTAAGTAGATGAATCCTTCGGGAGGAATGAAGCCAGAGATGAGTGATTTTTCTATATACTGATGATTAATTTCAGATAGCGAGTTTATTATATTATTGTTTGTAACTTTTCGGAGGTTTGCAAAATAATCTCTGGATAATTTGAGGATGAATAAATCAATTCGCGAGATATTTGCTCTATTGTACAGGGTTTTGTTAGATATGTAATGTTTATAGTTAGACTTTTCTGATCTGTACGAGTTGAGGCAAGCTCTAAGGCATTTGCGTTCGAATAGTCTCAACTTTTCCATAAGGGAAGCTGGTATGTTGTAGAAGATTGGGCACGCGTAAGTTAGGATCGGTCTTATTAGCGCGGAGTAGCAGAGGGTTTTAACTTTCGTATCTAGGTATTTAGAATAGAACAGATCTTTTAACTTAAAAAAAACTTTTTTCGCGCTTGAAATCTTTGTTTCAATGTGCTGCTTATAGTTTAGATGTTGATCTAAGAATAGACCGAGGTATTTTACCGATGTTTTGTGATTAATGGTTTTTTGATCTGATGCGTTTACGGTTTTGAATTGTTTCCAGTTTTTCTTGATGTCCGAGTTGGCTTCCTTTAAGTTGGATCTGAAGAGGATAGTTTCGCATTTACTGGTGTTTATTTTTAGTCTCCAGGCGGAGCAGTAGCGAGCTATTTGGTTTATCAGGGATTCTAAGATGGTCCTAACCGTCGAAGCTTTTTTATTGGTGACGTAGATGATCAAGTCGTCTGCAAAAGCTATGGCTTTTATATCGTCATCAATGTTTAGGCGATTGAGGAGATCGCTTAGATAGATGTTGAACAGGAGAGGCGAATTTACGGTCCCTTGTTGGAGGCCATTTTTTATGATGAATTTGTCCGAAGTAGCAGATCTTGAGATTATTCTGAAGGTTTTTCCTGTTATGGATTTATAGATCATTTGAATGAGATGTCCAGGTAAGTTATTTTTTATTAGTTTGTAGATGAGGCCTTCCGTCCACACCGTATCGAAGGCTTTTTCCAGATCTATTAGGCATGCGCCTACGCATTCTTTGTCGTTGATTGCTTTGCAGATGTCGGAAGTTAGCTTGTTTATCGCGTGGATTGTGGAATGGTGTCTCTTGAAGCCAAATTGAGTATCAGGTATTATTTGTTTTTGGTCGCATTGTTTAGAGATAGCGTTGTTTAAGATTATTTCAAAAACTTTGCTTATACTTGGTAGTAGGCTTATAGGCCTGTAGTTCTGAGGGTGGAATTCATCTTTGTCTTTTTTAAGAAGTGCAATTATTTTTGCTTCTTTCCAGCTTTCTGGGTAGTATCTATTGTTAAGCAGGTTGTTGAAGAGGATGCTGAAGTATCTTATGTAGTTTATAGGGAGGTGTTTGATTATTATGTTTGGTATGTTGTCAATGCCTGAGGATTTCTTATTATTTAGTTTTTTAAGTATCGATGATAAGTTGCTTTCGTTCGTGAAATAATCCAGGTATTCTTCGGTTTTCGGGTTGTAAGCTGGTGATAACGGTGAGAAGGTAATCAAAGGTTTATTTGCGTTTTCTGGTGAATTGCTGCTAAGTTTGAGTTTTCCTACTTCCGCATTTATAATTGCACTCATGTTAGCAGTACCTAGGTCCTTATTCTTGATGTGAGTTTCCTCGAAGTGTGCTCCAAGGACCCCTGCCAGCCATTTGGCAGCAGATTGGCAGCAGATTTGCAGCAGATGCCGGTAGGATCTGTCAACAGATCCATAGCAATCTATTTCCCCATTTGACTACGGATCTGCCAGCAGAACCTGCCGACAGAACGAGCAGCAGATTGGCGGCAGATTGGCGGCAGATCCTGCTAACATAACCTGCCGGCAGATTGGCGGCAGAAACGTAACAGAGCCTGCGCGCAGACCATGATGGCAGATTTGCAGCAGATCGGCGACAGATCCTGCCACTCCGGCCATTTAAATTTTAAAGGGACGCGCATATACTGGCATTGAAATGAGCTCTTTAAAAATTTGTTCTTATTAATTATTTTAGAAGGAAAAAAAAATTAATGTCATATACAGGGTGTCTCACGCAAGCTACAACCGCGGAAATACACGTGTCCACATGGATAATTGGAAGCGAAAAGTGAAATAAAAAGTAATAAAATTTGTCCTCGTTAACGAGTTATTAAATAAAATAGATCAGCGAATCAGGAAGCACGGAAGCGGTAGGCGGTGAGCTGCGGCCATGCTAGTCTGAAGATAAGAAGCGATAAATTTCGACGGGCGGAGCGTTATGACACGTATACAAGCGTGAAAAGGTAGTGGTCAGGAGGAGATTTCCAGGAAAAAGTGTCGACTTTCGCTCTTCCTCTCTCACTCTTTCTCTCTCTACCTTTCTTTCACGACGCTACCTTACGCACAACAAAAATCTAATCTAATCTCTCTCTCTCGCTCCCTCCTACCCTAACACGGCGCTACCTCACGCTGCCTGCACGCGCTGACTCTCTCTCTCTCTCTCTCGCCCTTTCTTTCGTTGACTTTCTCTCTCTCTCTCTTTCTCTCAATCTTTCGTCCACGACGCTTCCTTACGCTATCGCTTCTTGTCTTCAGACTAGCATGGCCGCAGCTCACCGCCTACCGCTTCCGTGCTTCCTGATTCGCTGAACTATTTTATTTAATAACTCGTTAACGAGGACAATTTTTATTACTTTTTATTTCACTTTTCGCTTCCAATTATCCATGTGGACACGTGTATATTCGCGGTTGTAGCTTGCGTGGGACACCCTGTATATATATTCTTCTCGATGTATCTATTTCAATATTATTATTTGTTATACAGGCTACAATTTGCGGCAGGTCGGGGGCTATAGTGGAGGTTTTAGTGGGTAAGAATCCCACACTACCTCGACTTCGGTCGGGGTGCCTTTTGAAGGCACCCTTGACGTTTTGGTCCCTTAGATTCATTTTCTGCCTTTCCCTATGAAAATAATATGGGAATATTTAGGAAATATCTTAGAAAGCCGGGCCTATCTCTTCAACAATTCTTTAATAGAATGACAGAGATTCAGGCCCATGGAAGTAATAATTCAAGGATTGTACCGTCTTCAGGTGTTAAAGTATCTATGCCTCTTTCTGGCAATATTGATACTATCCAGTATCGTAAGATACAATTTAATGCCATATCGCTAAGTCTTGATATTCGTGATAATTGTTGTATCTTGCACAACGGTGCCATTTGTATTGTGTTCTCCATTGCCAAGGATGGGAATACATTCCAGTTAGGGGTTAGGAAATTCACGGTGGTCGATGACATTTTTGATATCGGAATAAAATCCTCTGCTTTAGGTTTCTATAAATGTAGTATTTTGAGTCCCGAGTTTTCTATTAATCCAGACGATGTACTTGGTAAATGTTTTAGAATGCCTTTTCCCGGTGAAAATGAAGAGGAAGCGGAAGAAAGAAGAGTTAATGCGGTAGCTGTCATGTTACATTCTGACATGTAAGTTGTTATTCTATGTCCGTGAAACATGTAATTTTGAAAGGCAGACAATCTATCAAAGTGCTAGTGCTGTATATTTTTCTCGATGTATCTTTTTCAATATTATTATTTGTTTTATAGGCAACAATAAAAATTTGCGGCAGGTCGGGGGCTAAAGTGGAGGTTTTAGTGGGTAAGAATCCCACACTACCTCGACTTCGGTCGGGGTGCCTTTTGAAGGTTTCCTCCACTTTAAAAAAAAAAAAAAAAAAAAAAAAAAAAGGTCTCTCATGGGTGCAGTTGGATAGGGAAGAAGGTAAAACCGTTTATAACGTTTTAAATTGGTATATTATACATAATAAGTTAATATTAATGAATTGTACTTTTTTGTTTTCATGTATGACAATGGGGAGGTTTCAAGAAGCAGCTAGACACGTGGTGCATGCACGAGCACACAGGCTTCAGCCTAAATGCAGTAGAGAAGAGAAGTCATCGCAAAAAGAAGAAATCTACATAAATTACTTTATGGAAATTGTTAATGTAAAACTGAAAACCAAAAATGTAAATATGTACACTTGATCTTTCTTTTACATTGTGAAAGTTTATTAAAAATGCAAAATATTGTAAAATAAATATCTAATAAAAAATAAATAAAAATATATACAGGGTGTCCCACGCAAGCTACAACCGCGAATATACACGTGTCCACATGGATAATTGGAAGCGAAAAGTGAAATAAAAAGTAATAAAAATTGTCCTCGTTAACGAGTTATTAAATAAAATAGTTCAGCGAATCAGGAAGCACGGAAGCGGTAGGCGGTGAGCTGCGGCCATGCTAGTCTGAAGACAAGAAGCGATAGCGTAAGGAAGCGTCGTGGACGAAAGATTGAGAGAAAGAGAGAGAGAGAGAAAGTCAACGAAAGAAAGGGCGAGAGAGAGAGAGAGAGAGTCAGCGCGTGCAGGCAGCGTGAGGTAGCGCCGTGTTAGGGTAGGAGGGAGCGAGAGAGAGAGATTAGATTAGATTTTTGTTGTGCGTAAGGTAGCGTCGTGAAAGAAAGGTAGAGAGAGAAAGAGTGAGAGAGGAAGAGCGAAAGTCGACACTTTTTCCTGGAAATCTCCTCCTGACCACTACCTTTTCACGCCTGTATACGTGTCATAACGCTCCGTCCGTCGAAATTTATCGCTTCTTATCTTCAGACTAGCATGGCCGCAGCTCACCGCCTACTGCTTCCGTGCTTCCTGATTCGCTGATCTATTTTATTTAATAACTCGTTAACGAGGACAATTTTTATTACTTTTTATTTCACTTTTCGCTTCCAATTATCCATGTGGACACGTGTATATTCGCGGTTGTAGCTTGCGTGGGACACCCTGTATAGTATATTATACTGCAAATAAATACTGTTCGCGTCGTGAAAGTTGGCACTGCTTTTCTCACTGACACAAGTCTCATTAGAACTACTGACCGCTTCAATCAGTAGTACGATCAAATATGCTAATGAGCCGTAATGGGACATGACCAATCAAACCCGTATTCCTTACAACTACCAACATTCAAAACGGCAGTAGTAAGTACATATATATATATATATATATATATATATATATGTATATAGCAATCTTACATGAGGTGGAATGGAGCAGCACAGTCACGGCGTATATCTCACAAGGAGAGGGCACGGCTTGGGAAATTGACTTCGGGATGGGACTTTGTAGGATCAAAGTACCCCATAAGAGTCATCGATTGTTAAAGTAATAGAGCGCATGAACCAGCCAATTCCGAGAAAAAAGCTCTCAAAGTTTTCAGCACAGTGTATATGGTAAAAATTGCACTTTAGTATTCAACGGTTCGGCAGCGCAAGCGGTAGCGAGCTTGCCTACTAACCAGGCGGCTTGGGTTCGATTCCCCGTGGAGTTATTATTATTTTTTTTTTCTTTAATTTTATATAACAAGTGATTACTTCTGAATATTATTAATAAAAACATCATTGCTATATATATTTTTTAATTAAAAGCTCATTAACACAACATTTTAACGATGAATTTTATGTAAATCTATCTTGCGAACCATAAGTTTTGGTGGGTGAGTAGGATTAAATTCTTATGCCGTCTAATCGCGTTAGAGCCTTTGTGCCTTTTCGAATCACGCGTGTACGGAAGTTCATTGGCACCTGTTTTTATCTCGCTACCGTAGTTCGACAGCAGAGGCATCGAACTCTACTGTAAACAAATTCGCGAGCCGGGCCTACGTTCGCGGCGAAATGTCACTTGACGTTTTATAGTTTCGGCCCATAAGAATTCTAGATATAAGATCGTAAGAATTTAATCTTACTCACCCACCAAAACTTATGGTTCGCAAGATAGATGTACATAAAATTCATCGTTAAAATGTTGTGTTAATGAGCTCTTAATTAAAAAATATATATAGCAATGATGTTTTTATTAATAATATTCAGAAGTAATCACTTGTTATATAAAATTAAAGAAAAAAAAAAAATAAATAACTCCACGGGGAATCGAACCCCAGCCGCCTGGTTAGTAGGCAAGCTCGCTACCGCTTGCGCTGCCGAACCGTTGAATACTAAAGTGCAATTTCTACCATATACACTGTGCTGAAAACTTTGAGAGCTTTTTTCTCGGAATTGGCTGGTTCATGCGCTCTATTACTTTAACAATCGATGACCCTTATGGGGTACTTTGATCCTACAAAGTCCCATCCCGAAGTCAATTTCCCAAGCCGTGCCCTCTCCTTGTCAGTTCGTTGCCTCGTTCATGTCCTGTAGAAAAAAGAAGAAGTGAATTTTTGAGTGATTTAAGAAAAATATGAAGCTACTTGTACACACGTGAGTACATGATTTTAATGTTTTGATTATACATGAAGAGTTTACGGAAACGCAGCTAAGTTATATGGAATACAAAACTAACCTCTTCCTTTAGTTCGTATCTTTGGCACCCCAAAAGTTCTCTCCTCGTTGCCGCGTCCATGTCCTGTAGAAAAAAGAACAAGTGAATTTATGAAGTGATTTAAGAAAAATATGAAGCTAATTGTATACACTGTGACGTGGTATTTTGAATACCCGTCACAAACGAGAATCCTCTCCCCTTCGCCGCGGATTAGGAAAAGAACCGTCGCGGACAGAGTCCGATCGAGCTGATCGCTGGAATGATCATCGGTGGCGGTCATCCGATCGAAATTTGAAAGAAGAATTAATAGCGAAGTCGTGGAAAGCGGCCATGCATGCGCGCGTCGCCTAGCGAGGCGGTAGAGCGAGGGAGATAGCGAGTAGGCGCTCGGCTATCTTCGGGTGGGCTCGGGGAATTTCGGTAGGCCGGCTCGTAAGGAACCGCGTGCATGATCCTCGGAAAAATTACTCTGTTCGCAACGTTTAGTGAGATTAGAGGTAAGATAATTAAAGCGACTAAGAGAAATCCTTTGTTCACCCAAAAAGTTCCTTCTGGGTGGCGGATCAGTATCGTGAGGTCTAATTCCGGGGTTATTCGGAGCCGTTAGCGGTAGATAACCGAGTTATCGGGAATCAACGATTTTATTGTTTAAAAGAATTAAATAATTAACGTAGAATTATCCTTCGATTTTCTCGTTCGATTTTTTTGTTAACGAGTAGCGGAACCAGCCTCGATCGCCGTCCGGGTGCGCGGTTAATTGTACAGTCATTATATCTCTTTGCTGTAATAATAATTATTAATTGATTCATTGTTTAAATAGTAAGATTGAAACATTAATAAGTTGCAAAGTCCTCGGTAGAATAATCGAGAAGCGAGGCGACCACGTGCCGGCATCGAACACGTAGCCGGCGGTTAATTCGTCCGGACGTTCGGATAAACACCGGAAACAAAGAGATTCTGATTTTGTCTTGCTTTCGTGTAGCTAACGGAACATTTCTGATATTCGTTATTTTAAATTGAATAAATTCTTTCTATTGTCTTTGTTAAATCGTGCTCCGAAGGAACTTTGTTAATTTTCTTTTCCCCCCTCAACCCACTACTCCATGCGACTGCGTGAACGGTGATCACGTGAGCTCTTTTTCCGCGGAGAGGATTCTTGCAGAGTAATAAATAATAATTTGTTGAAACGGTTATTTCGCGGGCAGTGCATCCGGCACCTCCCCGGAGTAATTTAGGAAATAACGTTGCAACACGTGTGTACATGATTTTAATGTTTTGATTATGCATGAAGAGTTTACGGAAACGCAGCTAAGTTATATGGAATACAAAACTAACCTCTTCTTTCAGTTTGCATCCTCGGTACCCCAAAAGTCCTCCGCAGGTGGAATCCCAGCATTCTGTGGCTTTCTTCCGTGACTTCGCACCCTCTCCTTAGCAGTGCGAAGCGCCACTTTTAAAAATTCAGCAATTTCCCTGCGAGATGGTACAGGGTAATGCCTACTATGGAGTACGGCGTCTGCAAATGAAATGTAAGCAAAATCTTAAGTATAGGTTAGAGTATCACAATTAAATGAACAATGATTCTTACCGTGAATAGCACGAACGGCTCTGCTTTGGCATAACGCCAACTTATCTTTTTCGCGGCCCAGCCAGCTGTACGATGTCAAAAGCTTGTCGCAAAATGTTTCTTTGAAACATAATGCGACAGCTTCTTTCAAAGTAAAACCGCCTACGTACTCCAAATAATCAACCTAAACAAAGCAAGTGATCATTGACAAATATTTACTAGATAAAGATGAATGCAATCAGACTTTAGTTTCACTTACAGCTTTCTTGTAGCCATCGTCATCAATATCCTGAAACTGGGTCATTCCAGCCTGCGTGGATATTGGGAGGAACGAAGGCTTCTGCGGGGCTCCTCCTCGGCGTTGCAGCAGCTGCTGCTGCTGCCTTACCACCTTATCCAGAGTTGCTTGCATGTTCCTGCAAAGGTAAATTATAATTATAGATATTTTAATAACAATAATGCAATCGATACTTACACCACCATGGATTCCAAATTTTCCATCTTCTGGTACAGGTCCCTGTAACCATTAATATATGTCAGAAAATGTCTTTAGGCATATAAGGAAGGAAGGCATACATTCTTTATTCGCAGTATTTTATGAGAGATGAATGAACATGCAACTTACGTAATTGTCGAATTAGTGGGTGCAGAATGTCCATCCTGCGGCATCCCCAAATTCCATGCAGATGATGGCTCCCTGGCAGGTGTGGTCTGCACTGCACCTGCAACATATAAATTTTGCATGTAATGCAGGTCAGTAGCTGCGTGTGGCCTGCATGTATCTGTGCGTCCGTTGTATATGTTTCCGTCTTGTCCTTGTATGTTCGTTCTGTAAATGTTTTCGTCTCGTGCTCGTATGTCTGGTCTATAAATGTTTCTGTTCGGTCCTTGTATGTCCGTTGCGTATATGTTTCTGTCTTCTACGTAAGCATTATTAAAATTTGGCCCTGTGGCATCCTCTTCTTCTAGCGTTGCTCGCAGCTCAGCGAGGTCCGAGTGCACATCCCCGGGGGCCAACCTCATCCTCTTTCTGGGCTCCTCGTCGGAAGAAGTCGTCTGGTACCGCGCCGGCTTGCTGGCTACCCGCTTCGGTCGTTGTTGTTCCATTTCGTTCTGTAATGAAATAATATTATAAAAAAATTGAAAAATATTTATGCATTTCCACAATACACGTAATTGCTATAATTAAAAGTCATACTTACATTACAATTGATCCGTCTCGTTTATTAATCTTTTTATAATTTTCTTCGTCGTCTTCTTCGTTTCTTAATCTTTTTATATTTTTCTTCGTCGTCTTTTTCGTTTATTTATCTTTTTATATTTTTCTTCGTCGTCTTCTTCGTTTATTTATATTTTTATAATTTTCTTCGTCGTAAACGTAATTTTACTAGTTAGGTACGTATTCGTCACTAGTCAGAGTACGAGTGGCGAAACAATCGTTTCCGCGTTCGTTCCGTTAAAAAACAAAAGACATAATTCATACATTTACGCGGGAGGTATTACCATTGGCCGTAAAAAACAACGTATCCCCTAAATCAAATGTACGGCCAATGTAAATGCCTTCTGGAGAAATTTATGTACCGTTTTTTGTTTTATAACGTAACAATAGGGTAAAGCAGTGTTCTCCAAACTGTCGACATTTATATACTTCTATAATTTGAATAACAATCATTGTAAGTGCCCCTCATCTAAAAAACCATTACATATACTGCAATAACAATCAAAATCTGATTCAAATTGAAAAATCAAAAACTAATTATTTAAATGCGCGCGCGCGAGATAGTAAGGGTGAGAGAGAGAGAGAGAGAAAGAACGGGAAAGAAGTGAAAGAAAAGTTCAGATGGCGTTACTGGCTACTTAACCACGTCCGCAGGAGAGTCGCGTTTTCGACTCTAGCCTACTATTGGTCGAAACGGTCACGCACACTAAGCGGCTCGCCCGACAAAGAACGGTGATTGGTCCTAGGGATAGACCCCTCTTGCCCCTTCCGTCCCACTAACTTTATATCCAGTGCTCCTCACAGTACATACTGTGGTTTCATCAGTTGTATTCTGGCGATTGTAGCGTGAGAAAGTGCAGACGTGAACGTGTCCAAAAGCAACCATTGAGTATCATATTAATCATTATCGATATATTTTGCTTAAGTTACATTCATTTTTTTATATCTATATTAACCATATACATAATTCATATAATCATGAGTTCTTTTAATCGTAAGAAATCCATATCAAGGAAACCGATATTTAAAATCTCATCGATCAGACAGAGGCGCAACATACGAAATGAGCTAGGATCCAGCGTAGCAGAGTGTGTTGCTACTTCGTCTTCTTCTTCTTCTTGTATGCAGTGGACCGATACCACTGTTAATCTACAGGATGTTCCTTCATCCTCTGTGGGTCACACAGATTGTATTGGTACCATCCATAGTGACGATATAGATGATACTTCTTCTTCTTCTTCTTCTTCTTCTTCTTCTTCTTCTTCTTCTTCTTCTTCTATGTCGTCTATTTCTGAAGCAGTTAATGAAACTTCTTTCCAGGAAAGTTTGGCTGCATATTGTGTCGATAACAATATTACCCATGCGCAGGGTAACAATTTGCTTTCTCTCCTTCGAAGCCATAAGTGCTTTAGCGACCTACCGAAAGACATTCGAACAGTTTTAAATACTCCACGAACTAGTGTTTTGACACATGTCGTTGATCCAGGGGAATACATTCATTTCAGTGTGGAATCTGAAATCGTAAAATGCCTCAGTAGTACTTCTCTTTCACTGTACAGGGAATTAGAGTTAGATTTCAGCACAGATGGATGTGCTTTAGATAAAGCAGGAACAATCCATCTGTGGCCGATCCAGTGTATGATTAGGAACATACCTGATTCAAGGCCAATAGTTGTAGGCATTTATAAGGGCTCGCAGAAACCGCATGACCCTAATGAGTTCTTCAATATGTTCATTATGAATGTAACTGATATTCTTTCCAAAGGGGGTGTGGATCTTCATGGTACTAAGGTACCAATAAAATTAAGATGTTTTATAGCAGAAGCTCCCGCAAGAGCTTTTATCTTAAACCACCGCGGCCATACATCCAGCCGACCATGCTCCAAGTGTAAAGTATCTGGTAAACATAGCGAAGGTAGATATGTCTTTAGTGGCATAAATCATCCCCGTAGGACTGATGAAGAGTACTCTCAATGTGTGGACGAGGACCATCATAAAGAAGGTAGCAGTCCATTGTCATCGCTACCTTTTGGAATGGTATCTCAAGTTCCATTTGAATATATGCATTTGGTATGCTTGGGCGTTATGAAGAAAATATTATCTGCATGGATATCCGGAAAATATTCACGTTTTTCAAAGTTATCGGGTACTAACCTCTCTATTATGTCTGCAAGATTGAATAGTCTCAGACAATGTTGTCCCTCTGATTTCGGAAGACGCCCAAGACCTTTGCACTATTACTCGAAATATAAGGCCGTAGAATTTCGTCAATTTCTTCTCTACACAGGGCCAGTTGTGGCGTATGGTCTTCTCAATGATAGCTTGTACATTCATTTTTTATTCTTACATGCGGCTATTAGAATTTTAGCTTCAGAATCTCTGTCGGCTCGGTATTTGAATTTTGCAGAGCTTGCTCTCAAAAAATTTGTTCTTCGCACTGAAGAGTTGTATGGCCCAAATTTTTGCAGTTATAATGTACATGGTCTTCTTCATTTGACCAATGACGTCAGACGTTTTGGTCCCTTAGATTCATTTTCTGCCTTTCCCTATGAAAATAATATGGGAATATTTAGGAAATATCTTAGAAAGCCGGGCCTATCTCTTCAACAATTCTTTAATAGAATGACAGAGATTCAGGCCCATGGAAGTAATAATTCAAGGATTGTACCGTCTTCAGGTGTTAAAGTATCTATGCCTCTTTCTGGCAATACTGATACTATCCAGTATCGTAAGATACAATTTAATGCCATATCGCTAAGTCTTGATATTCGTGATAATTGTTGTATCTTGCACAACGGTGCCATTTATATTGTGTTCTCCATTGCCAAGGATGGGAATACATTCCAGTTAGGGGTTAGGAAATTCACGGTGGTCGATGACATTTTTGATATCGGAATAAAATCCTCTGCTTTAGGTTTCTATAAATGTAGTATTTTGAGTCCCGAGTTTTCTATTAATCCAGACGATGTACTTGGTAAATGTTTTAGAATGCCTTTTCCCGGTGAAAATGAAGAGGAAGCGGAAGAAAGAAGAGTTAATGCGGTAGCTGTCATGTTACATTCTGACATGTAAGTTGTTATTCTATGTCCGTGAAACATGTAATTTTGAAAGGCAGACAATCTATCAAAGTGCTAGTGCTGTATATTTTTCTCGATGTATCTTTTTCAATATTATTATTTGTTTTATAGGCAACAATAAAAATTTGCGGCAGTATATAAATGTCGACAGTTTGGAGAACACTGCTTTACCCTATTGTTACGTTATAAAACAAAAAACGGTACATAAATTTCTCCAGGAGGCATTTACATTGGCCGTACATTTGATTTAGGGGATACGTTGTTTTTTACGGCCAATGGTAATACCTCCCGCGTAAATGTATGAATTATGTCTTTTGTTTTTTAACGGAACGAACGCGGAAACGATTGTTTCGCCACTCGTACTCTGACTAGTGACGAATACGTACCTAACTAGTAAAATTACGTTTACGACGAAGAAAATTATAAAAATATAAATAAACGAAGAAGACGACGAAGAAAAATATAAAAAGATAAATAAACGAAGAAGACGACGAAGAAAAATATAAAAAGATTAAGAAACGAAGAAGACGACGAAGAAAATTATAAAAAGATTAATAAACGAGACGGATCAATTGTAATGTAAGTATGACTTTTAATTATAGCAATTACGTGTATTGTGGAAATGCATAAATATTTTTCAATTTTTTTATAATATTATTTCATTACAGAACGAAATGGAACAACAACGACCGAAGCGGGTAGCCAGCAAGCCGGCGCGGTACCAGACGACTTCTTCCGACGAGGAGCCCAGAAAGAGGATGAGGTTGGCCCCTGGGGATGTGCACTCGGACCTCGCTGAGCTGCGAGCAACGCTAGAAGAAGAGGATGCCACAGGGCCAAATTTTAATAATGCTTACGTAGAAGACAGAAACATATACGCAACGGACATACAAGGACCGAACAGAAACATTTATAGACCAGACATACGAGCACGAGACGAAAACATTTACAGAACGAACATACAAGGACAAGACGGAAACATATACAACGGACGCACAGATACATGCAGGCCACACGCAGCTACTGACCTGCATTACATGCAAAATTTATATGTTGCAGGTGCAGCGCAGACCACACCTGCCAGGGAGCCATCATCTGCATGGAATTTGGGGATGCCGCAGGATGGACATTCTGCACCCACTAATTCGACAATTACGTAAGTTGCATGTTCATTCATCTCTCATAAAATACTGCGAATAAAGAATGTATGCCTTCCTTCCTTATATGCCTAAAGACATTTTCTGACATATATTAATGGTTACAGGGACCTGTACCAGAAGATGGAAAATTTGGAATCCATGGTGGTGTAAGTATCGATTGCATTATTGTTATTAAAATATCTATAATTATAATTTACCTTTGCAGGAACATGCAAGCAACTCTGGATAAGGTGGTGCAACGCCGAGGAGGAGCCCCGCAGAAGCCTTCGTTCCTCCCAATATCCACGCAGGCTGGAATGACCCAGTTTCAGGATATTGATGACGATGGCTACAAGAAAGCTGTAAGTGAAACTAAAGTCTGATTGCATTCATCTTTATCTAGTAAATATTTGTCAATGATCACTTGCTTTGTTTAGGTTGATTATTTGGAGTACGTAGGCGGTTTTACTTTGAAAGAAGCTGTCGCATTATGTTTCAAAGAAACATTTTGCGACAAGCTTTTGACATCGTACAGCTGGCTGGGCCGCGAAAAAGATAAGTTGGCGTTATGCCAAAGCAGAGCCGTTCGTGCTATTCACGGTAAGAATCATTGTTCATTTAATTGTGATACTCTAACCTATACTTAAGATTTTGCTTACATTTCATTTGCAGACGCCGTACTCCATAGTAGGCATTACCCTGTACCATCTCGCAGGGAAATTGCTGAATTTTTAAAAGTGGCGCTTCGCACTGCTAAGGAGAGGGTGCGAAGTCACGGAAGAAAGCCACAGAATGCTGGGATTCCACCTGCGGAGGACTTTTGGGGTACCGAGGATGCAAACTGAAAGAAGAGGTTAGTTTTGTATTCCATATAACTTAGCTGCGTTTCCGTAAACTCTTCATGCATAATCAAAACATTAAAATCATGTACACACGTGTTGCAACGTTATTTCCTAAATTACTCCGGGGAGGTGCCGGATGCACTGCCCGCGAAATAACCGTTTCAACAAATTATTATTTATTACTCTGCAAGAATCCTCTCCGCGGAAAAAGAGCTCACGTGATCACCGTTCACGCAGTCGCATGGAGTAGTGGGTTGAGGGGGGAAAAGAAAAGTTCCTTCGGAGCACGATTTAACAAAGACAATAGAAAGAATTTATTCAATTTAAAATAACGAATATCAGAAATGTTCCGTTAGCTACACGAAAGCAAGACAAAATCAGAATCTCTTTGTTTCCGGTGTTTATCCGAACGTCCGGACGAATTAACCGCCGGCTACGTGTTCGATGCCGGCACGTGGTCGCCTCGCTTCTCGATTATTCTACCGAGGACTTTGCAACTTATTAATGTTTCAATCTTACTATTTAAACAATGAATCAATTAATAATTATTATTACAGCAAAGAGATATAATGACTGTACAATTAACCGCGCACCCGGACGGCGATCGAAGCTGGTTCCGCTACTCGTTAACAAAAAAATCGAACGAGAAAATCGAAGGATAATTCTACGTTAATTATTTAATTCTTTTAAACAATAAAATCGTTGATTCCCGATAACTCGGTTATCTACCGCTAACGGCTCCGAATAACCCCGGAATTAGACCTCACGATACTGATCCGCCACCCAGAAGGAACTTTTTGGGTGAACAAAGGATTTCTCTTAGTCGCTTTAATTATCTTACCTCTAATCTCACTAAACGTTGCGCACAGAGTAATTTTTCCGAGGATCATGCACGCGGTTCCTTACGAGCCGGCCTACCGAAATTCCCCGAGCCCACCCGAAGATAGCCGAGCGCCTACTCGCTATCTCCCTCGCTCTACCGCCTCGCTAGGCGCCGCGCGCATGCATGGCCGCTTTCCACGACTTCGCTATTAATTCTTCTTTCAAATTTTGATCGGATGACCGCCACCGATGATCATTCCAGCGATCATCTCGATCGGACTCTGTCCGCGACGGTTCTTTTCCTAATCCGCGGCGAAGGGGAGAGGATTCTCGTTTGTGACGGGTATTCAAAATACCACGTCACAGTGTATACAATTAGCTTCATATTTTTCTTAAATCACTTCATAAATTCACTTGTTCTTTTTTCTATAGGACATGGACGCGGCAACGAGGAGAGAACTTTTGGGGTGCCAAAGATACGAACTAAAGGAAGAGGTTAGTTTTGTATTCCATATAACTTAGCTGCGTTTCCGTAAACTCTTCATGTATAATCAAAACATTAAAATCATGTACTCACGTGTGTACAAGTAGCTTCATATTTTTCTTAAATCACTCAAAAATTCACTTCTTCTTTTTTCTACAGGACATGAACGAGGCAACGAACTGAGATATACGCCGTGACTGTGCTGCTCCATTCCACCTCATGTAAGATTGCTATACAGGGTGTCCCACACAAGCTACAACCGCGAATATACACGTGTCCACATGGATTATTGGAAGCGAAAAGTGAAATAAAAAGTAATAAAATTTGTCCTCGTTAACGAGTTATTAAAGAAATAGATCAGCGAATCAGGAAGCACGGAAGCGGTAGGCGGTGAGCAGCGGCCATGCTAGTCTGAAGATACGAAGCGATAAATTTCGACGGGCGGAGCGTTATGACACGTATACAGGCGTGAGAAGGTAGTGGTCAGGAGGAGATTTCTAGGAAAAAGTGTCGACTTTCGCTCTTCCTCTCTCACTCTTTCTCTCTCTACCTTTCTTTCACGACGCTACCTTACGCACAACAAAAATCTAATCTAATCTCTCTCTCTCGCTCCCTCCTACCCTAACACGGCGCTACCTCACGCTGCCTGCACGCGCTGACTCTCTCTCTCTCTCTCGCCCTTTCTTTCGTTGACTTTCTCTCTCTCTCTCTTTCTCTCAATCTTTCGTCCACGACGCTTCCTTACGCTATCGCTTCTTGTCTTCAGACTAGCATGGCCGCAGCTCACCGCCTACCGCTTCCGTGCTTCCTGATTCGCTGATCTATTTTATTTAATAACTCGTTAACGAGGACAATTTTTATTACTTTTTATTTCACTTTTCGCTTCCAATTATCCATGTGGACACGTGTATATTCACGGTTGTAGCTTGCGTGGGACACCCTGTATAGGGGAAGTACGTACAAAATGACATATACGGACAAAATGACACAGGCATCATATTTCAAATTCTACCGCTTGTAGCCCGCCATAGATAACTACATCACATGACTCTAGCCGGTAATACTAACCTATAAAAACGTGAACTCGCGCCAGTTTTTCGTTTGGGTGTCATGGCTGACGACAAACATTGGTAAGTTACGAATTTTTTTTAACTGCAGGGAGTTTTGTGTATTAATATTATGTTTTTCATAATATTATCTTGTGTTTACATTTGTTACATCCCTTAAGTACTTATTGTTGCCTTCAAATAGTTTTTTCTGTAAATAATAATCATTTTGCATTTATTGTTGAATTTTGATTTTTTATAACGCTTTATGGACAAAATGACATACATATGTAACGGACAAAATGACATAGGTATGTCGTTTTGTCCATAAGAACTCAATGAGTTAATTGTAGGTACCCAATACCTGTTTCTCGTTAATTAGCTGTTAATTTCTTCACAGATATTAACAGCTGATACCAAAATGCCACGTAATTATAAGCGTACGACTGATCGTACGCTATCGTCGTTATCGTCGCTGTTCGTCGTTATTTTACCTGCTGCAAATCAAAATCGCCCATCTATTGGTAATGAATTACATCCCTCATCCCATACTTTAGCAGTGCCTATTGAAGTTTTATCTCCTGTCCCAAAAGGACTTTACGTAAGTGGCCAAGGCAAACGTAAGCCAAAGAAACACCAAACCTCTTTAGTTTTGACTTCCACTCCAAATATGAACGAAATTAAGGCAAAAAATGAGCCTAAAGCTCCTTCAGAGAAGAAAAGACGAAAGGTTACCAAAGCCCTATTCCATGAAGACAGCGAAGAAGAAAATTGGCCAAATTACACTCAAGATGACGAAGAGGATTGCGCATGCATATATTGCAACGATCTTTATTCACGATCAAAACCTGGAGAAGACTGGTTGCGATGTTTAAAATGTTCGCATTGGACCCACGCTTCTTGCGCGGACGTTTCTAAACGAACCAAGCGGTTCATTTACGAGCTTTGCTTTTAATTTTATAACTTTTGCCGTGTATGTCATTTAGTCCGTATGTGGTATGCCATTTTGTCCATATGCTATGGACAAAATGGATTTTGTTGATCTCTGTTAAATTTAAAATTATTATTTTTTCTAGTTTGTTTATCTTTTAAGTATCTATTATAATTCAAAGATATGAAACCTAAGATTACTGGTGTGCAATATGAATGCGCTGTGATTTACCATTAAAGAGTTATGACCCAAAACCAAAACTATATGTCATTTTGTACGTACTTCCCCTACACATATATATATATATATATATATATATATACATATACATATATATATATATATATATATATATATACATATACATATATATATATATATATATATATACTTACTACTGCCGTTTTGAATGTTGGTAGTTGTAAGGAATACGGGTTTGATTGGTCATGTCCCATTACGGCTCACTAGCATATTTGATCGTACTACTGATTGAACCGGTCAGTAGTTCTAATGAGACTTGTGTCAGTGAGAAAAGCAGTGCCAACTTTCACGACGCGAACAGTATTTATTTGCAGTATAATATACTATATTGTAACGTATCGCTTTTCTTACCCCTTTCTTGACGTTACCTCCTTTGCAATTCGTACCTCAAAAGGACTGGCAGTGGGAAAAGGAAAGGATCTCGCAAATAACGACACCGAATTCTCGTATATTTTCTTTATTATCTGCTAATCCGCACGTTGCGGTCGATGCTCCCTATCAGCTGTTCGGCCGGATGGTTTTTACGTATAGGTTTTCGTCGCGCTAGTCGACGACGCGTTTATTTACTCTCACTTACCTAAAGGTGCTTATGGCTACGCGTCTGCTCGCTTACCCAGACGTTCGCTCTCTCTCACTCACGCGATTGTTCTCGCACGCTCTCTCACTCACGCGTTTCTCACACACTGTCTTACTAGGCTATGGCTTATTTCTACTTTCTTAGGTATAAAAACTATGACTACCACGAACACGTTATACGCGATATTTTAGGTGTGTGAAATGAGACTATTACGTTTATTCTCGGAGACGTTGTGTCGTTTGACTGTATAAGTAATTTAGATATGTAACGCACTTACGTACAAGTCGTTTTTTTTTCTCTTTCTATCGTTGGTCTTACTTGGATATTCTAATATTGAGGTGGCCGATTTCCCTGCTCTCTCTCAACGGCTGCACGGTTTTCCTCTACGCTTGCCCGATTTGCACCTTTTTAATTTTCTCGTCACGCACTACTGATACTCGTTCTACTTGAAATCGAAACCCAAAAAGAAGACTTTTCCTTTCTTTCGCGGCCCTTTTAAAGGTGATTTCCCTACCTTTACTCCCTCGCGTGATGTTCTTTTCGTTTCTTAATTGGTTCCCTACTTTTCCGATGCGCCCGGGTCATTGCCTTTACCTTTGTCTTTCTATCGTTCGGGAAAATTCGTCGGTCGTTCACTCGTGTACGTCATCCGTTGCTAGGCCTACCTGTCTTCCCGTCCTTTTCTATCTTTCTTACTCTTTTTTTATGTGTTTGTCACCTTTTCTCCGTTCTAAATTTATCCGATTACGCGTTTCTGTTCTTCCCTCATCTTTGTACTTTCTCGCGTCCCGTACTTTTATTCTAATTGTTATCTTTTTCGCGTATCCTATCCGATTATCCTTTATTATTTCTACGTTTTAATTATGATTTAGTCGCTACCGTCACAATATATATATTCTTCTCGATGTATCTATTTCAATATTATTATTTGTTATACAGGCTACAATTTGCGGCAGGTCGGGGGCTATAGTGGAGGTTTTAGTGGGTAAGAATCCCACACTACCTCGACTTCGGTCGGAGTGCCTTTTGAAGGTTTCCTCCACTTTAAAAAAAAAAAAAAAAAAAAAAGGTCTCTCATGGGTGCAGTTGGATAGGGAAGAAGGTAAAACCGTTTATAACGTTTTAAATTGGTATATTATACATAATAAGTTAATATTAATGAATTGTACTTTTTTGTTTTCATGTATGACAATGGGGAGGTTTCAAGAAGCAGCTAGACACGTGGTGCATGCACGAGCACACAGGCTTCAGCCTAAATGCAGTAGAGAAGAGAAGTCATCGCAAAAAGAAGAAATCTACATAAATTACTGTATGGAAATTGTTAATGTAAAACTGAAAACCGAAATTGTAAATAGGTATTCTAAATAAATACATATATATGTTTGTTTTATAGATAAAAAAAGAAACATGTTATTTCCTATCATTTATGATAAATATCAAATAAACAAAATAGATAATTAGTACAAAAGTCGTTTAGTTATTACATAAATAGTAATCTAAGAAGCACGCAATCAGTAATTTCGACCGCTTAGGTAGTTCTAAAAAACTGAGGCAAAAATATTTTTTTTTATTTTGGTTATTTAATATATCCATTATATAAATTGCTATACGTTATAAACTACGAAGTAATAATAAATTTACGAAACAAGGTGCGAAATGCGATTGTACACTGTCTACGTATTAAATAGAAATCATATAGAGGAAAATGGGTAATTTTTTTATTAAACAAAACAATAAACGAGCTCCGAAACGACGGCTCTAATCTAAATGCCCGTATATATATATATGCGCGTCCCTTCAAAATTTAAATGGCCCGAGCGGCAGGATCTGTCGCCAATCTGCTACAAATCTGCCATCATGGTCTGCGCGCAGGCTCTGTTACGTTTCTGCCGCCAATCTGCCGACAGGTTATGGTGCAGGATCTGCCGCCAATCTGCCGCCAATCTGCTGCTCGATTCTGCTGGCAGGTTCTGCTTGTAGATCCGCAGCCGATTTGCTGCCAGAGTCGGATTTAACAGATCCTGCTTCAAATCTGTCGCCAATCTGCGTACAAAACCTGGCAACAGAAACCTGACAGAATCTGCCATAGCAGGCTTGGCTGACTGGGACGTTTAGTATGTCTGAAGGTGAGTTGATTATAAGTTCATTGTCATGGTTTAATCGAAGATTCCTTGTATTTATGCCTGTTCTAGTGAGTAAAGAGGAATTTGTGGGTATGTGCAATTCCTTTACGTTTTTGCTAGTTTTTGGTCTAAAAATGCGGTTTATGGAAGGGAACATTTTATCGGATTCTTTGTGAGAAATTTCTTTAATCTTGTTCATCCAGAAGGTGTTGACTGATGAGTTGAATTGTTTGGCTAGTTCTTTTTTAGTTTGAGATACAGCTTCTTTTATTAGTTTTGTCAGAGCATTGTGACTAGGGATGGGATCAAGTTCAATATGTACTCGCAAAACCAAGTACGTTTCAATAACTAAGTTTCATTTTAGAGGTTTCGATTACTACTCAAAAACAAAAGAGTTTCAATGAGTATACTTGGAATGTACTCATTTTATACAAGTAGGTTTCGAACCGTAGAATGATTACCTGTAGGTTCGAAAAAGTACTTGTAAGTACTTCGATTGTCGTAAGATTCGAACCTTTTCCAAGTAGTTCTCGAACCCTCAGTAGCCGTCGCGCTATAAACAAGCGAGCGTTGCCCCATCGCTCGTTCGCTATGTTCCCTCTCACTCTCTCTCGTTTTATATGACCGAACTAGTGTGAGATGACCGTCTCACACACGTATTTTGATTTGATGCTAGTAGTTCTTAGGCCTTGTACACACTTGTATACAAAGTAGAAATCACGGTTCTGAACGTGTATTAGAAACATACGAGTACACGTGTGCACGTGAATATAATACGCACGTACGTCAGTACGTGTAATATTAAGCACACGTGTATCCGTGAATCATTTCACGTATATTTAAATACACGTGAAATAAGTATCTCTAATAAAAAGTCTAGCGATTGGGTATCTAGACAAATGTCTCGTGTCTCCAAATTCAAACAAAACACCAAAGTTCTGCGACCTAGCTTCAAAGGCGTGTCTGGAGACATAAATTTGTCTTTCGATTCTCTATACAACATCGCTCGATTTTATGTAGACACTGTCTAGATACACAAATCGCTGGATTTTGTATACAAGTATATTCCAAGTCTAACGTGTAAATTAAGTTCCGTGTCATTGAATTCTTCATAAGGACAAAGTATCGCACATTAGAATACATTCGCGTACAAACCACCGAAACGGACAGAAGTGGTAAGATATAGTGCTCGAAATTGTTGAATACCATAAAATGAACAATTGTTAGTGATTATAAGTCTTATTATAATTATATTGTATATAATTATCAGATAAGATTGTAATGGTACGGCGAGATGCCGCGAGAACCACTCGAGCGAGGAATTGGAGAAGACGATGAGAGGGGATAGACACTTCTCGATCGGCGATCAAGATAGATGTATCGATATCCGAATAGAAAGAGCGATCGCCCGCCGTTTAGTGAGAATATAAAATTGCATTAGAAGGTCCATAAGCAAAATAAAAGAGTACAACGAAATTCAAAGTCATAAGTGGAATTAGTGTATTTTTATTAATACTATAAACTGTGATACCTTCCGAAACTCAAGAATTTCTGACGAGCCAACGATACACCATAGCTGGTAGGTCGGTAAACTCACCGAAAGAATCTTAAAGCGCACGAAGAAACATCGTGCCGTTACAAGATTAATTACAAAGTAACAACGGAAGTGTACCTGCAGGATGTCCCAAAGCATTAACATCTCGATTTTTTTAAAGTAATTACTTTTCTTCTTCCCTTCATTTTTACTTACTATTAATATTTATTTTAACAAAATAATCTTTTTTACATAACGAGTAAAATATCTATTTATTTACATTTGATGATTTATAAGTATTCAAAAATAAAATTTGGTTTACAATTTTTGGTTTTAACCTATTTCGTTTTTTATTTAAAATGTTTCCAGCCTTCGAAAATACTCTCTCCGATGGGACAGATGTTCCCATGACACATAAGTAGTCACGAGCAAGTTTTGCTAAAGTAGGATATTGGTGCATATTGGCAGACCAGAATAGCAAGGGATCAGCTGTCCGATTAATATACGGAGATTTAAAATAAGTTTGTATCTCTGTCGTCGCAGCAGATGAAGTGGACACGTTTTCATTTATATGAACAACCTCCATATCGAAGGACGACCATAAGGAAACACTACCTTCATTTATATTTGTCTCATTAGACTCTAAACTTTGTGAAGCATACGTAGATGCAGAGCTGTTGTTACTTACAACGCACTTGGTAGCTTCTTCTATTAAAGCTTCGCGCGCACGATCAATATATTCGTGTTTAGAAAAACATGCAGTTTTAAATCGCGGGTCTAACAATGTAGCTATCGCACATAAATTAAAATTCTCAAGATCGTCAAAATAATATTTCATATAATGCCTTAATTTTTCGCGTAAAACTTGACTTAAACCACTGTCATTAACATTAGAAAATAGAAACATATTAATTTGTTTTTTTAATGGTATTATTTTCGATAAATTAACAGTTTTTTCAGTACTTACTTCTTCTGTAACAAGAATAAATATTTTTAATATAGGTAAAATTGTAATTAAAGCGTTCCATTCGGCATCTGTCAACATTTGAAAAGTATATTTTAATGAGGCTAACGCGATAACGACAGCTTGCTTTTGTTCTAATAATCTGTTCAACATGTCATAAGTCGAATTCCAACGCGTTTCGACCTCATTTATCAATTTATGACTCGGTAAACCAATTAAGTCCTGCGTCTCGCGTAATTTATCTTGTGCTACGGTACTATGCTTAAAATATGGCACTAATCGCCGGCATTTTTCGCGAATACGTACTAAATCAGGAAGATCGTTTATACTTTTTTTTACAACTAAATTTAACGTATGTGCGAAGCATAACACGTTTGTAACATTAGGAACTAGCTGCTTAACAGCTGATTTCATATTAGCTGCGTTGTCTGTAACAACAGCTCTCACTTTGTTATCGATTCGCCAATTATTAAATATGGATTCTAAATGACTCGAAATAGCAGCACTAGTATGACTTCCGTCAAGTTTTATAGTTTCTAACATATATGTTTTTAATTCAAAATTATTATTAATAAAATGACATGTAACTGCCAGGAAACTGTCCGTATTCAAACTAGTCCATGTATCTGTTGTAATACAAACACTCTGTACATTAAGTAGTTCATTTTTTACATTAGACTTAGTTTTTTCATATTCTGCAGCCAACCATTTTTTTAATATTTTGCGATTTGGAAGTTTGTACCTCGGATCTAAAAATTGTATAAGTTCATTAAAACCACTATCTTCCACAATCGATAATGGTTGTAAATCCGACGTAATCATATTCATAACTAATGAATCGATTTTCTTCCTTCTTATGTCACCGTCTGAAAGGTCGAATTTAAAATTAATTGTAACTAATCTTTATGCATAGGCTTCTACAATAATGTAATATATGCAATTATAAGTTATGACTTATTTACAGATATTTTTAAATATGTATATATTCATATTTTTGTAAGAATAATATTGATAATATTAATAATAATAAAAATGAAGCACTATTAGAGAAGTTTTATTAGTGTAGATAATAATATAAACACAGTATTTATCTAATCCTTCTATATAAAACTTTGAAAATGTTATAACAGCAAAGACGCGCGCGAAATCTTTTCATTGCATTAAGCAAAACAATTGCTGAGATATTTTTTTGAAATTCGGCCAGTTAACGAGTTATTAATTTATAAAGATTGACATATCACTATCAGTTTTCGACAGGGTAACTTAAAGGGGGAAACCCTGCTTACATACCTTCATAAGTGCATCTACTTCCTGAAGCACCACTGTCTTTATTAGTATTATTAGCTGCAGTCTTCGAAATATTATGGACAGTTGCATGTTTTATGAGATTGCTTGTACACTTATCGTACTTTAACTTCTTACTGCATATATTGCACGTTACGCAAAAATTTTCGGGCTCAGAATAATAGTCCCAAATCCAGGAACGTTTCGGCATGTTTAATGCGGATTAATAAATATACTTTTAATGGATTTAATACGATTATCGATAGTCCAAGACGAAGCGTGCGATCACTGTGGCTTACTCGACCGTTTTACTGGCAATGTGGCATTGTTATAAAAATTCGACGATCGGCGATCGTCAATCGTCTGCGAAGCCTACAGCCAACGATTGTTTTACATTTGATGGAATTAATAAAATTTTATAGATCCGAGGTACCAATTTACAAATCGTAAAATATTGAAAAAATAGTTGGAAACAAAATGTGAAAAAACCAAGCCTAATGTTCAAAAGGAATATATTATGTATACGAATATAAAATATAGAGAAAGTATGACTGTCTGCCGAAGAGATTTCTATGTGTTCAAGACGCAACACATCGCTGAGGCACACCGACGGAGGAGGCAACTGTTTCGGCTGCTTGACGAAACGCGATTCTCATTTGGCCATCTTGGCAACGGTCGCACGTGTTAACAAGACAATATATATCTAAATTGAGAGCCACTCTTAGCTCATCGATGTGTAGCTACTTAACTGTGTTGTATTTTTCTGTGCGAACACACACCGCCTTACCAACAATATCGGATGCTACGCGTGACGTAGTCTCCTCTCTTTTTTTCCTACGCTTTGTCCACCTTTCTTTCTAATAGCCCAGTTAAATAGTTCTTTCACCTCGGAAGAAATGCAAGTGAAGATTTTCAAACGGAATTATCTTCGTTTGTATACCATAAGAAAATAGCCGAAAGTCCATACAAAAATCACGCATGCGTAAAAAGTTATTGAAAGTCAAAGGTCGCGAAAATCAATTTTTCTCCAATATCTCATAAACTATTGATTTTACGTTGGTAGAAGTTATTATCAAATTTATTCTTTAGCTAATTATACATAAAAAGATCTTTAAGAAAATTTACGTAGAATCTATAGTTTTCGAGATATACACCTAAAATTAAATACCTTAAAATTGGATATCTGAAATATTGCAAGTATGCGCTTTTTCCAACTTTTCTCAGGTATATATCTCGAGAACTATAGGTTCGACGTAAATTGTGTAAACGATCTTTTTTATGTATAATTAGCTAAAGAATACATTTGATAATAACTTCTACCAACGTAAAATCAATAGTTTACGAGATATTGGAGAAAAATTAATTTTCGCGACATTTGACTTTCAATAACTTTTTACGCATGCGTGATTTTTGTATGTCTCGGCTATTTTCTTATGGTATACAAACGAAGATAATTCCGTTTGAAAATCTTCACTTGCATTTCTTCCGAGGTGAAAGAACTATTTAACTGGGCTATTAGAAAGAAAGGTGGACAAAGCGTAGGAAAAAAAAGAGGAGACTACGTCACGCGTAGCATCCGATATTGTTGGTAAGGCGGTGTGTGTTCGCACAGAAAAATACAACACAGTTAAGTAGCTACACATCGATGAGCTAAGAGTGGCTCTCAATTTAGATATATATTGTCTTGTTAACACGTGCGACCGTTGCCAAGATGGCCAAATGAGAATCGCGTTTCGTCAAGCAGCCGAAACAGTTGCCTCCTCCGTCGGTGTGCCTCAGCGATGTGTTGCGTCTTGAACACATAGAAATCTCTTCGGCAGACAGTCATACTTTCTCTATACGGACACTGAGGGAGTTATGGAAAGGGAAGCTTCACATCGCGGCGACCGCAGTACTCATAAAAGGTTCGAATCTACTCGGTCAAGGTTCGAGTATTTTTGCAAGTACCGAGTACTTTACTCAAATACTCACAAAAGGTTCGAACTTTTCTTGTCCGGGTTCGAGTATACTTGAAAGTACTGCTTTTTTGTTTTGAAGTACTCGTAAAATATTCGAAACTTTTCGTTAAGATTCGAACCTACTTCCAAGATACTCGATCCCATCCCTAATTGTGACCGTAGTTTGATTTTTTAAGCTCCTTCGTTAATATATGAAGCAAGGTGTTTTTTAGTTTAAGTAGTTTTTTAATTTGCGGGTTAATGTAACTTTTCACTGAGTCTCTGTAATTGATTGTTGGTACGGATATCTGTATGGCTTTGAGTATATTGGTGTCAGCTTCTTTTAAGAGGGCTTCGATTTCAGAGATATCTAGATTTCTTTCACTTGGTATGTTTATTACGCCTGAACTCGTGAGATAGTGCTGGAATTTTATCCCGTTTAATTTATTATAGTTTAATCTGTGAACAGGAGGATTTAAGGATAATATAAAGTTGGCATTGTTGATCAATGCTAGATTTATACACATGGCGTTGTGATCACTATCATAATGCAGGGATCTAATATTTCCGTTTTTAGTGGCATTTAATATTTTTAATCTGCAGTCAATTATGCTCACGTCAAGGAAGGACTGTCCTGCAAGGTAGGAGGGTTCTTCTGTTCCGTATAAAAGTGCTCTATGGGTTACCCCTTTATCTGACAACCAGTTATAAATAAACATGCCTCTTTGGTTAGCATTTGAATTATTCCAGTTAGGGTGCTTTGCGTTCAGATCCCCTGCTATAATGTAGTAGTTAGAAGGGTTCTCCAAGTTTAAGTTCGTGAAGAGGTTATCGAATTCATGGTTGAAATCTTTATTGCTGTTTCCTGGTGCATAGACAGATATTACAAGAAGATTTTCGTTATTAGCTAGCTTTATTTGGATTGTTGTTGTGTCGAGGATTTTATTGACTCTTGTGTTAATTTCAGTAAATTTTATGTTTTTTTTTATTATGATGGCGGTACCACCGCCGCATGTGTTGATACCTCTATCGCTACGTATGATGTTATAATTTCTAAATTCTATTTTGTGATTATGATTTAATTTTGTTTCACTGAGGAGTAAGATGTCTGGATTGAGTTTATCGATTAATTGCATTAAATTTGCTCTTCTTAGGTTTGATCTGATGGAATTGACGTTCAGGGCGATTATTTTCCAGTCTTTCTTTATTAGTACTTGATTTTCGTGCGTGATTATGAGTTGTTATGTATTATTTCAAAGAGGTTATCTATTTTAGTTGCATTTAGGCTTATAGCTTCATTTATTTTCTTGAATTGGTCGTGTAAAGACAGCAATAAAGAGTTCTTAAAAGCTTGAAGCTGGGAATTAAGCGAAGGGTCAGCTAAAAGGTTTTTCGGCGGGCGCTCAGCCTTTCTTGTGTCGAAGAGTGTATTTGTGAAAGGCACGATAGCTGGATTAGTTCTGCTGAGGGGATTAGATGATTTTATTATGTCAGCGAAGGATATCGTGGGATTCACATATTTGTCTACTATATTTTTCGCTGTCATTTTTCTGTTTAGGATTTCCTTCTTTTTGGCTTGGAATTTATTTATTAGATCGAGCCTTTTTGGGCACCCCTTATAGGATGCCGGATGGCCAATATTATTGCACAAGGCGCAAAATAATTCGTCGGGTTTAATGGAAGTATTACCTGAGAGTTTACATTCGCCCGGGTTATGTTTGTCCTTGCATTTGACGCACCTGTACTCCAGGTTGCAGTTCGATGCGGTGTGGCCTATCCTTTGGCACCTCAAGCATTGCACTGTATCCTTCTTTATCAATTTGTCCCAGTGGATGGATTGATGTGCTAGATATTTAATGTTTTTTAGTACATTTAAGTTACTCTCAGCTGAAAGGTGTACTATGTATATAGCAAGGTTCTTTGACAGGGATTTAGACCTCGTTGTTTCGAGCCTGGATACTTTTAGGATTTTCAGTTCGTCTGATTCATATTTTTTAAGCTCCTCAAGTATTTCGTCAGTTTCGTAAGATCCGTGTAGTCCTTTTAATACTATTGTTTTATTTTTCTCTGAGCGCGGAGTAAACGTGTAGAATTTATAATTATTATTTTTTAATAATACTTTTATTTTATTGTAATCTACTAAATTGTCTGTGTATAGTAGTTGCTTATTTTCGCTTATTTTTTTTATATTAAAGTTATTTAATTTTAAATCTGTTTTAATCAGATTTATAATGTCTTTCGTGTTTCGCTCTATTATGTTTATGGGAGGAATATTTGTTTTGATTGGAGCGTTGGCGGTGCGTTGGCGCGCTTCCGAACTGAGCTGTGAATTGTCGCGACTTGTTGATGTTGATGGCTCACTAATTATCTGAGATTCCTTATTATGACTCCATATATTATGTGCGAAATTACCTTCCTTGCTCCTTGAGGCTGCCGTTTCTTGTTTGTTTTTGGGGTTGGTCGAATTTGAATCGCGAAGTAAGTCGGCGTCGCGTCGTCGCTCTCGTATGAAACGAAGTTCTTTCTCTGTAGCGTCTTTCTCTCGGAGTTCGTCGCTCGGCCCTTTTTCTCGGATTCCTCGTCGTTATCTCATCGGTTATCTCGGAGCAGTCGTATTGCATGAAATATATTGAAAATAATAAATAAAAGGTTCGAAATCGCTTTTTCGAGGCCTCGGAAGTCGTTCGATCCCGCTTTCCATCGTTAACGCAGGTCCCTAATTGTCCGGTTCCGTGCGCGTACTTCTTTTACGGCTCGATTAGAGAGAGAGAAGAGATTTTGTGGCGAGTATCGAAGATACCACGTCACAATGTACATATATACAAAACAAACAAAAAAGTTCGTTTTTTAATAACTAAAAAATATAGCATCAACCTTCTTTTCTATATTACATCCGTAATTTTGAATTTCAAAATTCTGAAAGTAGATCGGGGTTTTGCTGGAATCTTTTACATATAAATGTGCACAAATTTGAAATTTATTATTTCTGAGAAAATAGAACCAAACAAAGGTCAAATAGGCTTTGACGCCATATGGCGTCTTGCCGGTCCTCTAAGGGTTAATGGAGAAACAGTTCGCATCCCTACTCGCACCTTACTTCTTACCCCCAGTGGGCAAACCCGTCCTTCCTACATTTCCATATACAAAGTGCAGTATGCTGTGGAGGAATATGTGCCCCAGGTCAGGCAATGTTATAATTGCTTAAGGTTTGGCCATGTAAGCAAGATATGCAAGAGTTCAGCTTGTTGCGCTCACTGTGGCAACTCTGGCCACTCCAGGGTTATAGACTGTCCTGAGCATAAATCTCTACCCAAGTGCGTCAACTGCAATGGATCTCACGTTTCCACTTCTAAAGCCTGCCCCTCTAGATCCACGCAAGCCCTCATTCATAGTCTTGCTGTAAAAAACAATTCGACGTTCATGACTGAGCTCATAAAATTTAGAGAGGCCAAAAAGAAAGGTGCGCAGTTTAATTTCGTTGACTTCTCTTCGTTGGCCGATTCTCCGACTCCAGATAATCTTATTTATACCTCAACCCCGGTCGAATCCTTCTCTTCGGTTGCCCGTAAGCCTTCCAAAGTTCATCCAGCTAAGCAATTTCTTAGTCATTCTGCTGCTCTTCCCAGTGAGAAAGTCAGCTCCTTGAACCATTTCAGCAGGGAACACCGTGACAATCTGGTTGCTCCTGACGGCAGAATTCCGTCCTCTTCTGGTAATGGTGTTGGACTGACTAACAGTATAGGCAATCCTCCCTCTCTAGCTGAGGTTATGGGTTGTTTGTGTGAGTGCCTAAAATCGTTCAAATTTATTTCTGACCACCTTTCTAATCTGCTTCCATTCTCTAGTCCGTCTAATAATCCTTCTAATTCTGTCTCTCCCCCACCTGTTTCTGTCTCTCCATCTGCACAAGCCTCTTCTTCTCACTCGTCTTTGCCCTGCTCCATCTCTGCATAATGGATCCTAAGTCAATTAAGATTTTCCATTGGAATTGTCATTCTATATTTAATAAAAAAGATCAATTAATTAATATTTGTCAAAAATTCGATGTATTAATCCTGATTGAATCCTGGCTCAAGACCAGTAATGTATTTACCTTGAGAAATTTCAATATTATCCGTAAAGACCGCTCCTCACACTCTGGGGGTGGTATCTGTATTTGTATAAAAAAGAATATCAACTTTAGTGTAGAAAAATCCGTTCTCCCTGATATAAACCAGTTAGAATCGATTGCAATTAATCTCTATTTCCAACCTTCTAGTCTACTCTTAGTGGCTGTTTACCGTCCTCCAAATGTTTACGTTAATTCCTCCGAATGGTGCTCCTTTTTCAACTCGCTGTCCTGCTTCCCCTCTTTTTATGTAGGAGGTGATTTTAATTGCCACAATGTAGCCTGGGGCTCTCATGTAAATTGCCCAAATGGAGACCAACTGCTTCCTGCCATAATTAGTTCTGATCTTGTTATACTTAATTCCGGTTCAAGGACATTTGTTAATACAGTTTCTCACTCGGCTATCGACATTTCTCTTATCTCTGCTTCTCTTCTTCCTTTCTCCAATTGGCGTTCCTTCGATGACTCTCTTTCCAGTGACCACTTGCCTGTCATTACCTCTATCCAAATGCATAATTTTCCTATACAGGGTGTCTCTTTTTAATCTTTAAATGCGATTATTAAATGCGAAATTAAATAATTTAATTAATAATAATAATTTAATTAATATTAAAAAATAATTAAAATACAATAAAATAAAAAAAAATAAAAAAATTTAATTAATAATAATAAAAAAAATTACAACATAATGCATGTCGATGGATTCGTCTTGAGCTAGACTACATGTCTGGCATAACAAAAATATATGGTTACATTTAAAAAATCAAAGGTCAACTTCAAATCTCGGAGGCGCCTCCACCCAGAGAAAAAAAAACTCCACCATTGAATGTCCCCTTCAAGGTAGAATATGTTTTGTTCAAAAAATTTTAACAAATAATTAATATTTTTCGAAATAATCGCATTTAAAGATTAAAAAGAGACACCCTGTATATCTTCCTGCCTCTAGAAAAATCAATCTTAATAAGCTGGACAGAAAGAAATTTTTCTCTCCACTCAAAAGCACTACCTCCACTACTGACATCTCGGATCCGTGCAGTGATCCTGTTTGTAGCTATAATGAACTCATGGCTTTTCTTAATCGAGCGCTCACTCACTCTCTTCCCCCTCAGTCTCAGAGGTCCGCCAAAGGCACTCGCTCTTTTCCCGCTCCGGCTCCGTGGTGGGATGATGGTTGCAGTGAGCTTGTTTCTAAACGAAAAGCATCCTTAGAAAAGTTCTTAACCTCTTCAAGCATGGAAAATTTCATTGAATACAAAAAAGTAAATGCCTCAACGAAAAGAGAATTAAATAAAATTAAGCGCAGGAAATTTATGGAGTTTATCGAATCTCTTAACAGGAATTCTCCTCAGTCTTATGTTTGAGAAATTGTGAAAAAGTTCAAGAGCAGGTTTTCGCCTAGAACTTCCTTGCAGGCGGAGAACATTCAAGTTCAGTCTGGTGTCCTTAAGTTCATTGACAGTGTATGTCCTCAGCCATGCTGCCCTCATTTCGCTTTACCTTGCCTGCCTAACTATTCTTCGGACCACTCTCTCATGGAGCCTCTCTCCCTGTCTGAACTCAAAAGCGCAATAGCTTCTGCCAAAGTTAAATCTTCTCCTGGTCTTGATGACTTTAGCTACGAGCTTATCAAGATCCTCCCTGATCACTTTCTCTGCAAGTTCCTTGCCATAGTTAACATTTTTCTCAATAGTCACACCATGCCGGACGACTGGAAAAAGTTTTCAGTTATCCTTCTACCGAAAGAGCAGCCTGACAAATTCCGGCCTATCTCCCTTGCCTCCTGCTTTCTAAAGGTTACTGAAAAAATGATTTGCAATAGACTCACCTTCTTCTTGGAACACAATAACTTGCTTTCTCCTTGCCAGTATGGGTTCCGTAAAGGTAAATCTTGCTCTGATTGCCTTTCAATTATTACGTCTCACATCTATACTGCCTTTGCAACTAACGGGTTTCTGGCCTGTCTCTTCCTGGACGTTAGGGCGGCGTTCGACATGGTCGATCCTTCCATTCTGGTGCAGTTCCTTATAGAGTTAGATATCCCTATGTTTATAATAGCTTTTATTTTCAATCTCATGACTAACCGTGAGTTATTTTTTAAGGTTTTAGATAAGCTGTTAGGTCCTTTCCTATCTCACCTGGGTGTACCGCAGGGCTGGATCCGTCCTCTCCTCTTTAGCATTTATACTAGGAAGCTGCACTTGCATATTGATGATAATTCCCTCATGACTCAGTTCGCAGACGATACAACAGTTTTTTCGGGTAATAAATCCCTTGACGCGTGTATTAATTCCATCCAAAACAGCGTTGACTCTCTTATTCCTTACCTGCAAAAAATAAGCCTGAACATTTCTCCAGCTAAAACTAAATTAGTAATTTTTAGTAGGAAAAGGTGTAACCTCGATGGCGCGTCGGGTAAAATTTTAGATTCCGTGGTCTGGCCCGCTTCGTCGGGCATGATCTATGCATGATCCTAGACCAAAAGCTCACTTTGGCTCCTCATATTTCCTATATATCTGCTAAAGCCGTGCGGTCTTTAAATATTATAAAATACTTGAGGAGGACCTGGTGGGGGGGGGGGTCACCCGTCTATTCTGTTAAATATATATGAGGCTTTGGTCCGCAGTATCTTAGATTATAACTCCTTCCTCATGGCTATCAATAGCTGCAAATGGTACTCCCGTCTAAATAGACTACAGTATAGAGCCATTAGATTATGTTTAGGTTACCGGGATTCTACCCCGATCAATGTCATCCTTGCTGAAGCAAATGGGCTGTCGCTGGAATTTAGGTTCAGGAGTTTAACCGGGAAATTTATTGCAAAAGTCGCCAGCTCCAGTAGTCACCCCTTAGTGGATCTCTTATTCAACCTCAGCTACCTTCTCCGTAAACGTAATTCTTATAATCTTTTCAACTGCTATCCCCTGTTCGCTGTTTTTGATGATATTGCCTCTAAATTTAAGTATGTTTTTAAGTCCGATCCACCTCTTTCATTCTTTTATTCCCAAGAAGTAGTTCACTTCAAAGCCGAGGCTAACATTGATCTAGGTACAGAAATAGCTCAGTGTGGTAACCATTATGCCAAATTTCTGGAAAAATTCTCTCAATGTTTCCTAAATCATACTATTTTTTATACTGATGGCTCAAAAACTAGTAGTTATACGTATGGGGGTCTAGCTGTTTACTCACCTTCTCCCAATAGAAGCTTCAAGTTCAAACTGCCATCCTTCACTTTTATTTTCTCTTTGGAGTCGTTGAAAAACTTCCGCAAGATGCCTGCGATGCTCTTCCTTGTCTCTGGATGCCATTAACAAGTCGTCGATATATCCGTGACAAAATTTAAGTCCACGCAATACCGTATCTATAAACCTTTGGAAGGTTTGCGCGGCGTTCCGCAATCCAAAAGGCATCCTGGTGAACTCAAATAACCCGACGAGTTACAGTAGAACCTCGATTATCCGAACTAATTGGGACCGAGACTAGTTCGGATAATCGAAAAGTCGGATAATCGAGAAAACGAAATGTCGTGTTTTTAGGGACGGTATTATAAACGACACTTTTTTTTACATAAAAACAGTATATATATTAGAACAAAACTATAGTGCAACAGGAACGATTCAGCATTCACATTTACTTCCGCGCGGTGTGAAAAATGTGTTGCAACTGCGCGAGGATTCTCCGCACGAGCACTAATGCTCGAAGAAACAAAGCGTGCTTCAACACGCTCGATATGCGTCGTTGTATACGCGCGGTTCTCGCAAAGATACATTGTTGCTCACGGCAGTAGCAGCGAGAAACAATGTGTCTTCCGCGTTGACGGTCGGATAATTGAGCGTTCGGATAAACCAAGTCATCGCACAGTGTTTCGATTACAGATGTTAGCCGGACAAAACTATTATATTATATTTATTAAAACTAATTATGATCTAGAAGAATAAATATATGTATAATTTTGTTTAATCAATATTAATTAACAATATTTTTTATTGAACTAATATAACTTCAATATTTTCGGTTTAAAACAAAAAAAAAATTAGGTATATTTACATTTTGATAAAATAAGGTGTAAATCTTCTATTTCTAACTACTGGAATCGCTAGGAGAATTAATTTCTTCATCACTAGTGGAAGTTGTACTACATACATCCGTTGTATCTAAAGAGTCATTTGGCCTATTATCATCTAATTTCAATAAATTTCTGACCTCTAATGGCAGTATAGTATTTTTTTTTTTTATGACATACTCTATAATTGTTTATTACAGGATCAGAAGTAATTATTAACATTGTTAATAAATCTGTATTAGTGGCAATACGTGATGTCTTTCGAGAATGCCTTTCTCGAAATCGTCGACAATCTTTATTACGAGCTTCCTGGGCTTCTTCGGAAAGTTGGCCAATGGGTACAATACAATTTCGAATAATATCAGTGCTATGATACAATATCTTATGCAATGTTACGGGCATAAAATACCAAGAATATAATCGTAAATAAATATTTTTGGTGTCAAAGCAGAATGTTTTGAATTTTTCCAAATCAATAACATGACTAGAAGATATGGCTTGTAAAATAGTACCTAAATTTGTAATAAGTTGTTGGTCAATCTCTGTAATTTCTGCACTTATTGCTGAATTTTTAAAAAATCGCCGAGCCGTGTTTCCATCATTCGTTGAATCGTACCCGGGCTTTGGCTTATCGACTACAAGACCCAACTTTTGCTTGAATTTTTCTTGTATTTTAGTTTTTCTTAAATGTACATCTGCTTTTTCTTCTTTACTCCTAATTTGCCATTTTTTTATATTTAAACGATAACTAATATGTAAGAGACATTCAAAACTCCTAATCCAGGCATGTAAAGGTGATATGCCGAAACCATAATTTTCAGTATTATCTGCATTTTTAACCGGCTGATCATTTAAATTTTTTGGCGTAGCTCCGCAAATATAACACCTTTGAGACGAAGTTGTATTTGTAATTGTGTTACATACTTTACCATCGATCATTGTTAATAATAAAGTGTACTCAACTATAATTTCGCGCCCATCAATCATTAAACACTTTGGTTGTAAATTTGAAATTTGGTGTTTAATACTACAAACTTCCTTTTCAATTAATTCACGCGATTCTTTCGCGAATACATGGGTTTTTCCAAACAGAACAGGTTTCATTTTTAATTTTTATCGGAACAAATGATATTAAAAATAAGAATTCATCGTCACTTTCGATCGATGAAAATTTTTGTTTATATCTACTGTGACCACTACTTCCGTCACAACCCCATTTGCAAATTAAATTAAATTTTGTTCCATTCTTAAAAATAGATTCGTGAATTAATGCTAATCGATGTACCCAATGGTCTAAAGCGTTCTGCAGAGGAATTTCCGCGCTTGTTTCTGATATAGAATATTCAAAAGGCAGACATGCTTTTTTGGAATTCATAAGACTATGATACGATGGATACATGTAATGCCCTAAACTAATTGCTGTTTTTCTCATAAGTTTGTATGAGAAACATGTTTGCTTCGAATCAATATAAAAAGCTAGAGCTTCATCAGGTGTCATTGAACGTTGCGCACAGTGTTTCTCTGCCTGCTGCCGAAATTCTCTCATTTGCGATGATACACGTTGTGGAGATTTGCATAAATCTGAGATCATATTTGCTGCGTTCCGTTTCCCGGCAGCACGCATTGAAACTTCTGCAGCAAATGTAAGTTGTTGAAGAGAATGATTTTCTACTAAATCATTTACTCTCCGTTTTTTTGACTTTCGCGAAATATCGTCAAACGCTTGCTGAGGTCTTCCCGTAGCTCTCTTCGAAGTAAACGGTACCATCATATCATATTTTATATTACCTCTAAATATAACAAAATCTTCACCTTGAAGCCAGTCTCCAAATTTTCTTTGGAAATATTTTACATTACGAGTACTTTTTTCCCATCTCTCGTTTATACGCTTTGACACATTGGATATACTAGTACGGATACATTTCACCGCTTCTTCGCATATTTCTTCAATGCACCATTTTTTCCGAATAAACTCGAACAACTCATTTAGTCTGTCGTCTTTCGGAAAATTCCTCCAAAGCTCGAAAAATTCCGCTCGCGAAATGGAAATGAGCATCGCTGAAAACATTGTTATTAACAGTGTAGCACATTTCCGCACATAAAATGTGGATTAAAAAGAAGCTTTAACCCTATTCTAGCACTAGCAACAAGAATCTCCGCGTTTATCGCTGTTTATTACATGTTTTCAGTCTATTTTGTGTTGTAAACTTAACCTAAAATAATACAAATATGTAATCAAGTTAATTTAAATAATTATACGTACTTTCATTGGACGATTGCATCATAAATGTTAAATTGAACGTTAATAATTGTAAATATAGGTGTACAATTAAAAGTATTTATGACCAGGTATTGTTAATAACAATTCTAGAGAGACGCTTACGTTATCCACTAATAAATTGTTTTATGATCTTACTGATACTTATCGATAAAGAAGAATTATTAGGCCATACCGACACTACAATTCAATTGTTTCTTATTATCTAGATATTCAAGAATATATTGAACAGTTTCTTTGTATAAAACTAAATTGTGACTTTTGTCCGACTAATTAACATTAATCGAAACACTGTGCATCGGTCGGATAATTGAGGGGTCGGATGATCGAGGTTCGGATAATCGAGGTTCTACTGTATTGAAATGTATTTCCGTAAAAGTAGTCCATATTCACTGCTATCGTCTACAGTGGCTATTGAGGCTTGTCCCGTGTAAAATGACCTGGCCTTAGCATGCATCAATGTCTGGGAATCAATCAGCTTGCAATGTTTCAATTCTGGCAGGAGCCCATGGTGCGCTAGAAAATCTGCGCCGATAATAGGCTGCTTAATATCTGCTACTATGAAGTTCCAACAATAAGGTCGCCTAAGTCCTAAATCTACAACACGTGTCTGGTAACTATAAATTTGAATGGCGGAATTGTTCGCAGCAAAAAGTTTACAATCCGTAGGTTGCATTCTTTTATGCATCCTCTTAGGAATGGCGGATATGTCTGCTCTTGTATCTATGAGATACTTGGTACCATCCTTTCTGTCGGATATGATCAGGCGTTGAACTAGGAAAGGGCTTCCTGCGGCCGCCTGTACACTTAATGGCCATTCTAGTTTTCCTGCTCCTTCTCATTCTTCCAATTACATGGTGGTTGGCACTTGCGTGCCTCCTTACCGAACTTACGATGGTAGTAGCAAAGGCTTGGCTTGCCTTTATCTCTTGATTTGCTCCTTAGTCTCTGTCTGGAGCCTGATCTCCTGCGGTTGCAGCTCCATGAATACAGCACGCAATATTCCATCAGTAGCGTGACCTTCTGCTAAATTGCGTAGCTTGTGTAAGAACAAGGACGGCTTCTCGTCACCTAACTCGTGAGAACCTAATAATCTTTTAATCCGAGTAGCACTCGACTCGCCTAGTGCAGCTATCAAGCGTTTGAGTTTTTCGTACTTGCCAGCTTCGGGTGGCCTTGTGATAATGTCTGCAACCAGTGGCAAAATATTTTGATCGAGGTGTATTATAATGTAACGATACCTTGTCTCATCGCTGATAATGCGTTTGAGCGCAAAAGTTGCTTCGACTTGCGCAAACCAAAGACTTAGGTTGTCCTTCCAGAACGGTGGTAGACGTACAGCATTTGTTGCGTTTAAGCTTGCCTCATCAGCTATTTCCATGTGGGTCAAGCGGCCTATCTTCTTTGGCTATGTAGGCAGGTTTCAGGCAGTCTATGGACTAGTATTACAAAGACTCGATCATTGACCCTCTTTATAATTTGATGTGGTCCAGAGTACGGGGGCTCAAGAGGTTTCCGGATGGAGTCAATCCGTCTAAAGACATGGGAGCATGTGTGCAGGTCCTTGAGAATGAATGGCCGTGCCTTTATGTGATGAGCCGTTGGTGTAGGTCTGACGCTTCTTATATGTTCTCTGAACTTTTCTAGAAAAGTTTGCGGGTCCGTTGGTAAGTCAGTTGTAACAAAGAACTCACCAGCCACCCTGAGTTCGGTCTCGTACAGCATCTCTGCAGGAGAGGCATTGAGGTCCTCTTTGTAGCTGGTACGGAGTCCAAGCATGACGGTGGACAGAAGCTCGGGCCACGGCGTTTGGGCGTTGCACATAAGAGCTGCATTGAGCGTTCGGTGCCATCTTTTGACAAATCCATTTGACTGGGGATGGTATGGTGTCGTGCGGATTCGAGCAGCCCCTATCATGCGAGCCAAGGCTGACAATAAAGAAGATTCAAAGCTTATATTTAGGCATACTTTAGGCAGCTTGATTAGATCCAGATGGACATGGTTGAAGCGAGTTACAGGAATGTCAATCTTGTTAGGTTGGAGGCGACAATGGCGATTGATCTTGGCTCTCTGGCAGGGCACGCATTCACGCGCCCAACGGAGTGCATCTTTCCGTAGTCCCGGCCAGATGAATTTTTCTTTTAGCTGACGACTAGTGACTCGACCACTAGGATGCGAGAGGCCATCTATGGCGTCAAAGGCATGTCGTCGTAGGCTCTTGGGTAGGTATGGTCTTACTGTTCCCGTAGAAATGTCGCAGTAGATGTGTTGATCTTCAATGAGCAGTCGTTGCAGCTTGAGCGATGTCGTCGCTTGAATGGTTTGCAGCTCTTCAACCTGCTCCTGAGCTGCCTGAATGGCCTCGGAGCTCAGGATGGTGGGCATAGAGATTACGTTGATCCGTGAAAGCGCATCAGCGACCGGGTTTTCATCACCCTTAATATATGGGAATGATTGAATTGGGAAATAAGGTCGAGTTGACGAAGCTGTCCCGGCGAGGCTTTCTCAGCCCATTGCGAGAATGCGTGGACCAAAGGTCGGTGGTCAGTCTTAGTAATGAACTGTCGTCCCTCCAAAATATGCCGAAAAAATTTGATGGCAGCGAAGATTGCTAGTAGCTCACGGTCGTAGGTGCTGTACAACGTTTCAGCGGAACTTAGCTTGCGGGAGAAGAATCCTACTGGTTTCCAACTATCTGGAGCAGCGCGGCTGTGGGAAGGCATCGGCGATAGTAATTCAGCATGCCAAGGAAGCGGCGCAGATCTGCGATGGTCTCGGGCTTGGGGTAGGAAACAGTTGCCTCAACTCGGTCAGCAGGTGGTTGGAATCCACGTTCAGTGACGGTATATCCCAGAAATACAACTTCATATTTACCAAATTGGCACTTGGCGGGATTAATGGTGAGTTTGTTGGCACACAGGATGTCAAAAATTGTGCGTAGGTGTTGCAGGTGCTCTTCATGCGTGTCAGACATAACAATCAGATCATCTACAAAGCAGGTAACAAAATCCAAACCACGCAGAATGTTATCCATATGCCGCTGGAAAGTTTATGTAGCGTTCTTTAGCCCGGGTGGCATACCCATGAATTCGAAAAGATCGAAGGGAGTCGTTACTGCAGTCTTTTCAATGTCTTCAGTGGCCACAGGAATTTGATGATAGGCACGGATAAGGTCCAGCACCGAAAAAACGCGCCTGCCATGAAGACGTTGGAATACATCTTCTACGTATGGTATTGGATACCTGTCAGGAATGGTAATAACGTTTAGTTTGCGATAGTCCCCGGTTGAGCGCCATCCTCCTAGTTTCTTTAGAACCATGTGCAATGGGCTGGCCCATTGAGTACTTGATGGACGGATAACACCATGGTGAAGAAGAAGGTCGAAATCCTCTTGGGCAGCTTTCAATTTTTCACCAGCAAGCCATCGAGGACGTTCCACAACCGGTGGTCCTGTAGTGGTAATGTGATGTGCCACCACATTAGAGGTGTCAGTATATGGAGCTATATTGGGTCTAGTGATGTCCTCATACTGTTGCATAAGCTTGGCATATTCCTTGCCATACTCAGAGTTATATTTGGCGTTCATTCAGGTCGTTATTTTAAATTTAATTACCACGATATTTAAATGTTGAAAAGTAATAATAAAGTAACATACGAAAATAGATAGATGGATGTACTAGAGTTAAATGTGAATTATTTCATCATCCAACGTTTCAACCATATGTTCTTGGCCCTCTTCAAAGGAGTAAAAACCAATAACAAATAAACAAGAGTACATCATCCTTAATTAAATTCTGAAAATTAAAGAAAGGACGATGTAAAAGAATTGATTACTACTACAATTACAAGTATAGAAACACTACGTAAGTGTGTTGTTGGACTACTTACATGATATTATGACGTAAAACGGGCTGTTAAACAATTTAGAAACATATTGAAGAGTGATGTTAAAAAATAAAAGTATTAATATAAACTCACGAGGCTAAATCGGTGTTACGTGCCATCGTCAGTATGAACTCCACAACGCTCTTCTCACTAAGAGGTACGTTACACGATTGAGGAAGGTTATTAGACAAGCGATCTGTTTTTTTGCTGTACCTATACATTTTTGAATTGTCCGTGAGGTGGTGGATAGAAACGATCAAATTAAACGTACAGGTGGTTTGAATATTTTGAAACCTCCCGCAACACACACAGTGTGAGAGAGGGGGTATGAATCTACATTGGATACTTATTCCAATTCGATTTCGCTTACGTCCGATCCGTGGGTTCTTTGCTCTTTTAAAGTGTTGAAACACACCTTATCGCTTTATTAATGATTACGGAGGGAATGAGACGTAGTTTTCCTTCACAGTGGTTTAATATAATAAGTCGGTTTACATACAATGGTTATCACGAATACAACTAAACAATAAATGATAGGTATGGATTTTTACTTGGTGGCGCTTATGCGGGGCGACTCGTAGTGGACCCAGATCGGACTTCGGAGCTCTCCGTTTACCCTTGCCCTGGGGTGCGTAGTTGCCTTGTAGCTCGGTGGCTTGGTCTTCCACTCAGGTATACGGTTCTCGTCGCAGTCACTCGTTTCACGACAATCGGGGTTCGCGTACTTCACACCCGCACAGCGACAAAATCAAGCGTCAACTAAACTCGCCGGCCTTCGCGTGGCCGTCCTTATATTAGGCTTAGTGGGCTACTGTCTCGATTGTGTGATGCTTCGTCCGCGATTCTGAAGGATCGCAGGGAAAAGCGCATACGTAGATGTTATGGGAATTCCGCGATGCAGCAGTTGCGCCCTGGTGGAATGGGTTTAGTGGGTCACTATCCCAATCGCGCAGTTGATGCAACCCTCCCTTGTGCGAACGATGTTTTAAGGAGGTCGTTGCATTACGAAATTAGGCGTACGTTACACCTCCCCCCTTAAACGAAATATTATCCCCCTGGATAATACTTTCGCGATGCATCGCGCAAGCGAGACGATAACCTGTTATACTGTTTATGTTTTTAATAATCACACGTTTCTTAGACTATAGATAAGTTCGACACAGATATGCTTGATGGGTATGTCACTTGCGGCAACGGCGGTGGTGGCGGTGCGTAGTTTGCTAGCGGTACTGCCGGTGGTGGTAGCGCTGGTGGGGACAGTACCGTTATCTCCGGCCTTGGTCTTCGGATCCTTGGTTGGACGTAGGTCGGTTCCCTCCTGGAGCATCGTAACTTGTAGCATAAGAAGGCCACCAGTCCGAGGGCTGCTAGCGTTCCCAAGCCTAGGGAGGAGTAAGTCGTGATCTGTGTCTCGACTGTTCCTTGTTGGAGCCTGGTCTCGTGCCTGGCTTGGGTTTCCAGGTCTCGGAGGGATGCGGCGTTGCTGCTGTGCTCCCAGTCAGTTCCGGATATTTTGGATGTTGTCTTTATTTGCTTTAATATGGAATTTATGTTTTCCCGTATCCTTGTTGGCGTGATGGCTGATATGTTTAGCGTTATGGGAGGCGAGTATTGAAACAGCTCGGTTTCTCGTGTTTCCATTGTTTCGAGGGCCGTAAGGCGCGTCGTAGGTGTCGAGGCCTGGCACCCAGGTTTTAGGTGGAGGGTTCCCGATCCCTTGATGCGCTCGTATACTGACCCATGTCCTTGGCAACTGATGCGCAGCTCCTCGTTTCCTGCGGTTGTGTATAGCCAGGTGTTTTTGCTCTGCAACCGTTACCAGTATGTACTCTGGGTTTTCAGAACTCGGATGTCACAGCTTTCCCATTGCACTTCTGTTGGTCGCAAGAGCAGTGTGGTCTCGCAGGTCGGGAGCCGCTCGGTGTGGTGCAAGGGTAGGGTCAACTCGCATAGCGGCTGACCCCGGTATTGTCTGCAGTTCCTTACGTACTCTTCTCCCGGTAGGAAGTAGTGATGGTTGTCTTTTGATGTTGCTACGTAGGGCGTTTTTGGCTGTATGTACGCGAACAGGGCGCCGTCTCCTTGTGTCTGGCTGGACAGGCAGCTATGTGTTCGGTACATCGTGAAGGGTTCCTTGTCGAGAAGTGGCACGGTTAGCTCGAGAATGAGCCGGCCGTCCCTTTGCGACGTTTTCAAATTGGCCACCTCGGTGATCTGCTCAGATAATAGTTCCTGATAGGTGAGAGGAAATTCGAGGGCGGTGTTCTCCTGTATGCTTCGGGCCGCGCTGGTCAGTTGATGTGGCGGTAAAACTGCCGGATGTAGGATGCCTTGCTTGGCGAATAAGACCGCGTCGGTCAGCAGGATTATCCCGGCTCGGTATTCCTCTACACTCTGCCCCAGGCTCTGATACCATCTCAGTTGGGCCATTTTGCAATTCTGGTGATCTGCGAAGGTTTGTTGTTCCTTCAGTTTTTGGGCTAGGAGTCGTGTTGTTTCACCCAACTGGTTGGTCTCTTGAGTGAGATTACCGAGTTGGTGGTATAGAGTATGAAATTCTGATCGGAGGATATGGGTTTGATTTGCTAGTATCTCCGCTACGTGGGCCTGGCTCTTATGGAGCTTGTTTATTTCGGTACCGTAGTACGCAGCGTCTTCTTGCGTCAAGGTTCCGAACAAGGCCTTGCTGAGGGTCCCTACGAAGCTAAGAGGGGCGCCTCGTTTCGTGCGCGATGGGTTTTCTTGGTCTTGGACGTTTGCTCGTAAAAGTTCTTCGTATCTTCTTGTGTCGTTCATGATCTCCTTATAATGCCCGATCTGTTTTAGGGCGGAGCATTCGGCTTCCTTCATGCGTCGACATTGTTCCCTTGCTTGATCTTCTGCTAGTTCCAGGTCAGGCCTCGTGTTCAGAAACTGGCTAGTCTCTATTGATGTGACGAGGCGCCAGTTGACATGATATGATCTGATGTCGGGGAGGCGTTCAAAATAGATCCCTGGACTGTGTTCGACTGGTACTATCCTGTAATCTGGTGCTCCAAGCGTCGTCCTGGTACCTATCCAGTGGATCGCGAGGATTATCAGTAACAGCATGGCTGGAAAAAACGTTGACGGTTTCAGGAGGTTCCATTGGTGCGGGTTGCCTTGGATAAGATAGCTTAAGTTTATCTAGGTGTTTTATTTTTTGTTTTCCCGCCTTATCTCTTAGGATCGCGTTATTTAATTCGAGCAGCTCTATGATGGTGTAAGGCCCTTCGTAATGGGGGTCGAATTTGTGTTTGCGTGGTTCTTTTAAAACGTAGACCTCGTCGCCTACTTTGAATGCGACCGGATTCGCTCCTCGGTCGTATTTTTCCTTGGAAGTCTCCTTGGCCTGCTTTAAGTTATCGGCTGCTGTTTTCTGTACCCCTTGTAACGTTGTTATCAGCTCGACCAAGTAATCTGGGTATGTTTTAAGATGTTCGTGATGAGGATAAGATGACGGTATCCTGGCTGGTTTTCCGAACACTAGTTCGTGTGGCGTGAACTTAGTCCCTTCGTGCTCGGAAGTGTTATATGAAAACATAGCGAAGGGTAGGAGTAGGTCCCAGTCTTCGTATGTTCTCATATAGTGTTTGAGGTACTCCGTGAGAACGTGGTGGCTTCTCTCCAGCGATCCGTTAGTCTGTGGCCGGTATCCTGAGGTGGTTATCCTTTTAATTTGAAAAATTTCCGCCAGTTCCTTCAGAACGGTGCCAGTGAAGCAAGTTCCCTGGTCCGTTAGGATGGCTCTCGGTGTTCCGAAACGGGTGATGAGGTGGCGTGCGAGGGCGTCTGCGACCGTTGTGGCTCGCATGTTTGGGATGGCTACTGCTAGACAGTACTTTGTCAAGTTGTCTTGCATGGTGAGAGCGTACTTGTTTCCGCTCGGTGTTTGGGGCCACGGTCCTACGATGTCTAGAGAGACCTTGTCGAATGGTTCTGCGGGTGTGTCCGTTATTAACATTGGTTCACGGGTTTTTATTCGTACTAGCTTTTGTTTTTGACATTCGGGACAGCTCCTAACGTATTCCAGCACTTGGGCGTGCATTTGAGGCCAATAAAATTTCTTCGTTATTCGACGATAGGTTTTGGTAACACCTTTGTGCCCGCCGGTCAGGCTGTCGTGATATTCTTTGATGATATCGGGTCGTAGTTCCGGTGGTGGTATTTCGTGAGTACCGCTGCACAGTGTGATCTCTGCAGGGTAGTCGTGGAAGACTACTTCGACGCATCGTTTGAGAGTGCCTATTGATAGATGATCGTACCCGTTTCCACGTATAGGTATCCTGATCGACGTTACCTCGGTTTGGCTCATGGCGTTTCGTAGGGACGTTAAGGCGTCCTGGAAATCTTCTGGCGATGGCTTGTTGCCATGGTTATTGGTGGCTAGTACTGAGAATATCGAAGCAGGACGCACTATCTTCCAAAATGCCTTATGATCGGACATTTTTAGATAACCTCAGAACCCGGTTATTTGTAATAAAATAAGTGTAAAAGTATAACCAACTATGGGTCAATTCTGTCTAGTTTACGAGAAAAATAAATTTGAAGTTCATAATTCGTCAAGGTCCGATTGAGAGAAAATTCAAAATTTCTTCTGAAGTGTTAATATAAATGTTATTTCTTATACATTGATGAATTGGGCATTTGAAAATACAAATTTTGGGCCTTGTTTCAATTCTGAAATGTGAACCTGGACGGAGAAAAATGCCATTTTCAATAATACGAGTTTTATTTTTTTTTCGAGTTCTATAGCGAATGCGCAAGATCGCGCAGTTGGAAAATAAAGTTTATTGAATGGGTTATATGTGTAAAAAAAATCAGCGCTATATCTTGTAGAACTAACGGATACGGTGCAATTTAAATTATGATAGCGCCTAAGATTTTTGCCATCATTTTTTCTTTTTCCATTTTTCTATTATGTTCTTTCAGGCCCTTGTTTTTTTTATATTTAGCAACACAAGAACTTCATAATGTAATAAAATAGATTAAATTCTTTTCCCGTAGGAATTTCCACGTATTTTTATAGGTTTGGATGATGATTAATCGTCAAAAATGCTCGTTTCACGCGGCAAAACTACGGTTGTCTCACAATCTTCCAAAGTAGCTTCTTCACTGTCATCATCTTTTTCAATTTGCCGTTCTATTGAAGAAGACTCAACTTCGCTGGTGGTAGATTTTAGCATATTTCGGACTTCTGCTGGTATCTCAGGCGCTATCACAATTTAAATTGCACCGTATCCGTTAGTTCTACAAGATATAGCGCTGATTTTTTTTACACATATAACCCATTCAATAAACTTTATTTTCCAACTGCGCAATCTTGCGCATTCGCTATAGAACTCGAAAAAAAAATAAAACTCGTATTATTGAAAATGGCATTTTTCTCCGTCCAGGTTCACATTTCAGAATTGAAACAAGGCCCAAAATTTGTATTTTCAAATGCCCAATTCATCAATGTATAAGAAATAACATTTATATTAACACTTCAGAAGAAATTTTGAATTTTCTCTCAATCGGACCTTGACGAATTATGAACTTCAAATTTATTTTTCTCGTAAACTAGACAGAATTGACCCATAGTTGGTTATACTTTTACACTTATTTTATTACAAATAACTGGGTTCTGAGGTTATCTAAAAATGTCCGATCATAAGGCATTTTGGAAGATAGTGGGACGGTTAGCCGCCGCCGTTTAGCCGCCAGAACGTTTCGCCACTTCCGTTTAGCCGCCAAAACGTTTCGCCGCTGCCGTTTAGCCGCCAAAACGTTTCGCCGCTGCCGTTTAGTCGCCAGAACGTTTCGCTGCTGTCGTTTAGCCGCCAGAACGTTTCGCCGCTGCTGTTTAGCCGCCAAAACGTTTCGCCGCTGCCGTTTAGCCGCCAGAACGTTTCGCCGCCGGGACGTTCCTCGTTTTAATAACTTTCGTAGTAACGAAACGATCATTTCCTCTAGTTTTTTAACATTTTTAATTATCGATTTCTGTCTATCACCAATAGTAGCTAAGATACACAGGTGGCCTGTTTTAAGTGTCTCACCCTATTTATATTGTGTATGTACACATAAATACATGCATATGTCTATAAAAACATTGTTATTTAAAACAGGCTACCTGTGTATCTCTGCTACTATTGGTGCTAGCCAGAAATCGATTAGACTGAACTTGCTCAAAATCGAGTGCTCTATAATCTGATGTTAAAGGAAAATAAAAGTTATCCAGGTGGGGGGGGGGGTCTATGTTGCGACCAGAAAAGTGTTTTAAAATAAAGGGTGTTTTACGGGAAACGGAAGAAAAATAAAAGTGATCTGGGTGGGGTTGGGTCTATGTTGCGACCAGAAAAGTGTTTTAAATAAAGGGTGTTTTACGGGAAACGAAAGGAAAATAAAAGTGATCCGGGTTGGTTTGGGTCTGGGTTGCGAGCAGAAAGGTGTTTAAAATAAAAGGTATTTAATAGGGACAAGTGGAAAAAATAACTTTGTATCTATGTATGTATATGTATATAAAGAATTTTAATACTTATACACATACACGCACGCACTCACGCACGCACTTACACATAAACTTTAAAATGTTAAAAAATCAGAGTAACTTATACTTTTGTAACTGCAAAAGTTACTAGAAGAGGTACGGCTTGGCGGCGCGACCTCTAGGTGGCAAAACAGTGACGACAATATTCGTTTCTAAAAAATTTTTTACTTTCGCTTACAATTTCGATGATATTTACATGATTCGATTTAAATTGGACACCATGTATATGTTACATGCATACATGTATGTATTTGTAGAAAGATTTATTAATCTTTTTCTTTCGTAAAACATTCTTCTTACGGCAAACGGTTCTTACTTCTTCGGCATGCGCGCTCTCTCTCTTGTTTAGTTATTACGTAAGTTACTGAAAAGAGGAACGTCTCGGCGGCTAAACGGCAGCGTCGAAACGGCGGCGGCTAAACGTCCTGTACCCTGAGAATATCCGAGCCTTGCCTCGGCGTGAGGTCAGTACCAGTCCCTCCTGCAGTCGTTGCTGGGTTATTTTCTCGGTGTTGATGGATTTCAATTCTCCGAGCGTCTTGTTTGTTGGGTTGGTTAGTTGACAATCCAGGGGAAGGAAGTGGGCGATGTTGGCTGCTTTAGCTGTTAGGGACGAGGTCGATATTCTCAGGCGGCAGGTGGGTTTCTTTGTGAGGTTGCCGTTTTCCTCGTCGCTTGAAGAGTAGAGCTCGCTTGCCTCGATGCGTACGCTTGATTCGTGTGCGAGAGTCTTCGATGGTACCTGGATTGTAAGTCCTTCGTTGGCTTGCTTGGGTCTCCCAGGGGTTGATTGCGCGTCTGGCAGCAAGCTTTGTCTTGGGGTTGGCGCAAAGGTGAGACGTTGGTTTTCGCGTGGCTTGCCGAGTCTCGGAGATTCGTTTAGATCATCGGAGAATTTTCGGAGTTTTTGTCTGGCTTCTTCTATGCTAATCCGATTCGTGGCTTCTACCAGTTCCATGTGTTCCCTGTATGTTTTCTTCATTGTTGTTTCTGCTGTTTCTTGATCGGATCCGGCCTTAGCGCGTTCCGGGTGCTCTTCTTCTTCGTCGCTAGACGAAGTTGCCGAGACCTCGGTAAGCTCTACCACTGGGTTTTCGGGTTCCTCGGGCAGTGCTGATGTTGTTGGTAAGGTCGATTCTTTTGTTTGTGATTGTTCGTTACTGTCTTGGGTAGCTTCTAAGGTCGTGAGGGATGGTTCGATGTAATTTTTCCTTTTTTGGGGTTCTGTGACCCGTCTCGTCTTAAGTCTACTGCCGACCGTGCTGGAATTGGGGTGGGCCTTCGACAGGTACGAGGGTGGTTTGTATCCCTTGTCTCCCTTAGATGGTTTTATCTTAGATTTGGGTATCACCGGGTATGCGTTTACCGCGGGGTTACGTGAGAGTGCGTCTGCGTTTTGGTTTGTTTTGCCGCTTTTATAAATGACCTCGTACTCATAGTCTGCTAGCTTCAGTTTCCATCTCATAAGGCGCGAGCTGGGATCCTTTACGGAGTGAAGCCAGACTAATGGGCGGTGGTCGGTTACTAACGTGAATTTTTTTCCATAGAGGTAGGGGCGGAAGTAGGCGACTGCGTATACTATCGCCAGACATTCCTTTTCGGTTGTTGAATAGTTTTTCTCTGCTGGGTTAAGTGTTCGAGACGCGTATGCGATCGGTCGGTCCTGCCCGATCTTTCCCTGGCTGAGTATTGCTCGTATCGCTGAATGGGATGCGCCGGTGGTTACTATGAATGGATCTTTGAAGTTTGGGAATTGGAGGACGGGTTCCTCGCATAAGGCGCCTCTTAGGTCCTCAAAGCTGTTTTGTTGTTGCTCGCTCCAACAAAAGGGTATCCCTTTCTTGAGCAGATCGGTCATAGGTTTTGCCCTTTTTGAGAAATCCTTAATGAAACGCCGGTAGTATCCGGCAAGTCCCAAGAATTGCTTAATCGCTTTGGGTGTTTGGGGAGTCGGGAAGTGCTGAACGGCGGTCAGCTTCCTTGGGTCTGGCTGTACTCCTTCTGATGTTAATACGTGTCCCAAGTAGGTTACTTCTCTGCGCAGAAATTCGCATTTGTCCGGCTGTAGGCTCAGCCCGTGCTCTCTTAGACGTCGCATCATGTTCCGGAGCTTCCTTTTGTGAGTTTCAAGCGAAGTGGAGTAAACGACTATGTCGTCTAGGTACACGAATAGCTCGACACCCTGCAGGCCAGTTAGGACATGGTCCATGAGCCGTTGGAATGTGGCTGGTGCGTTTTTGAGTCCAAAGGGCATGCGCACGTATTCGTAGTGCCCATTCGGGGTGGTAAAAGCTGTTTTTGCTCTGTCCTTAGGTTCCATTCCTATTTGATGAAAACCGCTGGCGAGATCGAAAATTGAGAAGTATTTGGCGTTTCCTAGTCGGTCCAGTATTTCGGTGATGCAAGGTAGCGGGTAGCTATCACCGATAGTTTTTTCATTCAATGCCCTGAAATCGATGACCATTCTCCACCTCTTATTACCCTTTGAATCCTGCTTTTTGGGTACTATCCATAACGGGGAATTATATGGTGACGCCGATGGTTGGATAACTCCGTTCGTGAGCAGATTGCCTATCTGACGTTTAATTTCTTGTTGGTGGATTGGAGGATAGCGGTACTGTTTGGTGTTAATCGGGTTTTCGTCTGTAGTCGGTATGGAGTGCCTGACCGTCTTGGACATGCCGAGCTTGTCCCCAGGGAGGTAGAAACGGTCTGGGGTCTCGGTGACTATATCTCGGACGAGGCTATGCTCTTCCTCGTCGAGGTGGTCGAGACGCAAGGTTTCCAGGATTTTTGATATCCGTTGGTCTCCTTCAATTGATTCCCGGACGCTGAGGTCCTCGGAGGAGTCCTCTGATAGTAGCTCGAAAGGTTCTAGTCGCTGTGGTGGGAGCTCGAACTCTTGGGGCTCGTCGCTAAGGTTTACCGCGAAGGTGTAAGCAGTGCCGTTACGGTTTCGTACCACACCTTCGTCGAGTACCACCTTATCAGTGGGTTTTAATCTGGGAAGGTATCCTTCCTTGATTTCCGTGTTATCTATGTTAATGGCTATCTGTTGTCGCGTTCTACCGCGGATGACGTACTTGATGTTTTGTTTGGGCCATGTTATGCAATTGGCGTGGCCACCTGGGTTAAAACGTTTTCGTCGTACGGGATCGTCTACCGTGACCATAGTGGCATGGTGGAAGGAGAGTTCGGCTTGGTCTTGGGTGAAGTATGCTACTCCAAGTATTCCTTGGTGAGGCCATGACGCATTTTTGACCACGTAAAAGAACGCTTTACGCCCACCTATCGTGAGTAGAGTAGTGCCAAGCGTTGCTATGGCTTGGCCGGTTACGCCTATGATATCTAAGTTCCCCTTGTGGGTGATGTGCGTGGACTTCGCGAGGCTCTCCCATCGGATGAGGTTCACCGCTGATCCCGTATCTATTAGGAAGGTCGTTCTTTTTTCTTTTACTTCGGGGACGGGGAGGGTGATGGTCGGCGGAGTAGCTTCCTTGACGAGGAGCTCCTGCTCTCGTCCGACCACAATCGTCCGTCCGCAAATTTTACGCTCCTCTTCTCCATCCTGGGCTGGTCCCCTCTTGAGCTCACCGCGAATGGGATGCGGTGAGCTCCTTCCGAGTTTAAAGACCCGATGGAGTCTGTGGAATGATCTCTAGATCGCGATGGTAGATCGGGGGTTCGTGAACGTCTCTCTGTGGTCCGAGAAGGACGGTGGAAATTCTCATCCTGTAGTTTTCTTTCGCAGGCTCGACAGTAGCCCTCTCGTGATCTCGGGCGTCTTTTCCAACCTTCACGAGATGGGCTCTGATTACGCTCGTCGGGGCGTTCTCCGTGGGGTGACTCAGATGGATTCCTGTATTTACGGTCGATGGACATACTACGGACGTGTCGTCGAAGGCTTCTCATTTCCTCTTCAGAGGATGCTGCATCACTATCTGAACTTGATTGGTCCCTTCTGTATCCTTTGTAACGTCTACTATAGGGACTAGGAGGTTCTGTGTATGAATGTCTCTTCCCGTGGTGACTTTGTTTTCTCCCTGACGCAGTTTCCTCTTCGTCAGACTCGCTGTCTCGGAAACCTCGAGCCCTTCGATGATTTTTTATTTTGCGTTCCAAGTCCATTACCTGGTCGAACGCGTCGTCCAGAAGTTTTGGTTCCTTATGTTTAATCTCGTGTCTGATGTTTCTTGGCAGTCCGAAAAGAAAGTTTTCGAGGGTGAGCTCCTGTAGCTCCTTCTTTCGTTCGTTCGTTTTTCCGTAGAGATCTATTTGTACCGCTCGGGCTTTCTGATATAATTTGGTAGTCCTATTAATATAGTTGCGGAGAGTCTCTCCTTCTCCGATCTGGAGTCTCCCGATTTCGTTCTCGAACGAGGAGAAGCTTCGTCCCGGCGCGTATCTCTTCTTGAGGTGCTTGATAAGGTCGGAGACGGAGGTAAACTCTTTCTCTTCTACGCTAGCTCTCGCGGCCCCGTGCAATTTGTTTAGTATTAGCAACAGATAGCGCGATTCTTCTTCCGGGCTTACTTGGGCGACCCCATGATTAACCGCGCGAATGAACGCGGACAGTGAGGTATTTTCTCCATTGTATAGCGGTATCGGAAGAGCGGCGTTCTGTATTCGGGTTTGCGAGGCGGAGTAGTTGAAAGCTTCTATCATAGATTGCGCGGTTGTATTCATGACCGAAGTTACGTTGCTTTGACCGGTTGATGCCTCGGTACTCATGATAAAGCGATAAGTTATGAGCGCGCGTTACAATTGATCCACAAGTATAGAGACTTGTTGCCTAAGCGGGGCAGGCTATTTGATATACGCGTAATATCCCACTTCTGACACCAATTTGTTACGTTGCGAGCGCGTTCTTTCTATCTTCGCGTTTTGCTGATCCTGCTCTTATCGAGGTCGCCGCGAAGCAGCTGATTCCGTCGCGTCGTAACAGCGGATCGGATTTCGCTTACGTCCGATCCGTAGGTTCTTTGCTCTTTTAAAGTGTTGAAACACACCTTATCGCTTTATTAATGATTATGGAGGGAATGAGAAGTAGTTTCGTTCACAGTAGTTTAATATAATAAGTCGGTTTACATACAATGGTTATCACGAATACAACTAAACAATAAATGATAGGTATGGATTTTTACTTGGTGCCGCTTATGCGGGGCGACTCGTAGTGGACCCAGATCGGACTTCGGAGCTCTCCGTTTACCCTTGCCCTGGGGTGCGTAGTTGCCTTGTAGCTCGGTGGCTTGGTCTTCCACTCAGGTATACGGTTCTCGTCGCAGTCACTCGTTTCACGACAATCGGGGTTCGCGTATTTCACACCCGCACAGTGACAAAATCAAGCGTCAACTAAACTCGCCGGTCTTCGCGTGGCCGTCCTTATATTAGGCTTAGTGGGTTACTGTCTCGATTGCGTGATGCTTCGTCCGCGATTCTGAAGGATCGCAGGGAAAAGCGCATACGTAGATGTTATGGGAATTCCGCGATGCAGCAGTTGCGCCCTGGTGGAATGGGTTTAGTGGGTCACTATCCCAATCGCGCAGTTGATGCAACCCTCCCTTGTGCGAACGATGTTTTAAGGAGGTCGTTGCATCACGAAATTAGGCTTACGTTACAATTTAACATTATATGAAACGTTTCTGCTATTCTCCTTTTTCTCGTATCACTTTCGTGATGGAGAATGTCTACGTTGTTAAGATCAAATGTAGGTGTTATACCTATGTGTTATACTTAGTTTATGCTGATTGGCCAGTTTCACCTACATAGCATTTTTGACAATTACTGCAATTGAATTTATAATCAACGTTCGGTGTTTTATCTTTGTTAAGTTTGTCTTTAGTGGACTTAAAAATGATCTGAGACTGTGGTGTGAATTATGCGTAATATGGTAATTATATTGCCTAAAAATATGACCAATACTTTGGCTGAGACCCGGAACGTACGGTATGACACCCATGTTTAACCATGAGCGTTCACCCATACTTAGACAATTAAACGAACTTACCTGTAAGTGAAGTTCTATTGTAATTGTATGAGCGCCTCTTCCGAAATGATCAACATGTAGTACCTCCATTCCACACCGACGTCGCCACAAATTTTATAGCAGTTAAGTCGAAAACTGCACTCTTTGTTTCCTATGCAATCCCCTTCCTTTGTCATTATTTTAAAGCTTAGATCTATTGTTCAGGAGTTTACGTTTCACGTAAACTGGGATTTTTGGGTGGGAGTGATAATTTCGGAAGAGGCGCTCATACAATTACAATAGAACTTCACTTACAGGTAAGTTCGTTTAATTGTCTAATTGTATTTCGCGCCTCTTCCTCCATGATCAACATGTAGTTGTTGAAAGGCTGCAACAATATTTATATTTAAATTACATATCTTTGGCTTATAATTAAACTTATATATAATAACAAACTTGCGTGCTATTTGCACTTTAAGACGGATGTTGCAAACGAGCTTTCGTGCGTAACAACATTTAAATTATAAAACTTAGCGAATGTTAGTGACCCAGCCGTCCATCCAGCCGTTTTTCTTATTGTCTCTATGTCCACGCCATTTCTTTTTGCCGCCGAAGTTGAGGCATGGCGCGTACTGTGCGCTGTAAAAATATCTGTATCTATGCCGCTTTTCTTTAGAATATTTTTGACCCAACGACTTAAAGTTTGACTAGAAACCGCGCGAAAGGGTTTCTTAAATGATAAAAATAATGATTTTTCCTCATCTCGTATCCTCTCAGTTTTCTTTAAGTATGTCTCTAACACTGAGGCTGCACACAATTTTCTGTTATCCCTGTAAATCGGTAGGATCAGTATTGGTTGTTTCCGATGCGGGCCCGATGTTTTGATGGGATCCGGGATTCTTATTTTTATTGCCTCATCGCCTCTGTAAATGTTGTCGATGTTAATGAGTGCGAAAGTCTGCATTCGATGTCCCGTTACCATGGCTAGCAGCGTGATTAATTTCATGCTGAGATCGTTTAATGTGAGTTCCTCGTTATCTGCCATGTTCGATAAGAATTCCAAAACTATCCCCGGATTCCATGTAGAATCATATTTCGGCGCTGAAGGTCTCAATTTAAACACCCCCTTAAACAATCGTTTTATTTGGCTGTGTTGTCCAACGTCCTGTCCCACGCTTAAGGCAATCGCGGATCGTAATGTATTTAGCGATCCGTATGAAGCGCCCTCTGCAAATTGTTCTGTGAGACACTTCAGAATATCCAAAATCGAGGCCGAGAAGGGTGATACCGATTTTTTGTTGCAGTAGAACTACCATCGTCTTAGCGCTGACTCGTATTGTTTGATTGATGAGTCGCACAATGAGGCTACCATTACGTCCGTTGTTGCAGCTGACGTGCCCTTCCTTTCGAACGCTCGCCTGATAAGTTCACAGCCACCAGGGAAATGTGTCGCCAGATCGGATGGGGTTCCCTGTTGTTAGAAAGTATCAGTTTATCATTGGGCTGGAACAAAAGACGCTTCAAAATCGCGAGTGCTTGAATCATCGGGTACCAAGGCTGGCTAGGCCAATCTGGTACAACTATAATGCCGTGGGATCCTTCTTGTTTGATTTTTTGAAGCGTTCGCGAGATTATAGAAAATGGTGGAAATGCGTAAAAAAAATACGGCTTCCACGAGATGGTAAATGCATCGACGGCAAACGAGCCCGGGTCTCTGCGCCATGACATATTTCTCGCATTTCGCATTGTTTCTCGTCGCGAACAAATCTATGTCCGGTTTTCCATAATTATTTACGATTTCCGTGAACGCTGTGTTTGATAATTCAAATTCAGTCTCCGGCTCGAGAGCGTGAGAATCCTCGTCTGCTTCAGCATTCATTTTTGAGCTCACATAAGATGCAAAGACCCAAATATTTTTCGACTCGCACCATTGCCATATTCGTCTCGCGATACGATTTAAATATTCGAACTGGATACTTCCCATTTTATTTATGTATGAGATGGCAGCTGTATTATCTATCCGTAACAATATCTGACAATTCGACATATTTTCCGCGAAACATTTCAGTCCGAAAAATGCTGCGAGTAGTTCCAGATAATTAATGTGCGAGTGTTGCTCATTTTGGTCCAGTGTCCCCGAGCTCGCTCGCCCCTACAAAATGCTCCCCAACCTGTTAGAGACACGTCCGAAAATATTTCCATCGCGAACGTTGAATCTTTTATGGGGTTACATGCGTCTCGAATTGCATTTTTCCACCAGGAAAAATCGTGTATTAAATCATTAGGAATTCTCATGTAATCCTCGTAATTTACCCCGTTTTCAACTAAAGCCAAGAATTTTTTCCCTTTCGAAAGCTTTCGTGTACCCCCAGGCATAGTTGATCGCGAAACAACTAGATGTCAATTTTCCTAAAAATTCTGCGAAGTCTCTGATTTTACATCTGTTTTTTGCACTCATTCGCTTGATTTGATCTTCGAGGCTTCCTTTTTTCGATTCCGGGAGCTCCACGGTCCATTTCGCTGAATCAAATACGAACCCGAGATATTTTACCCTTTGAGATGGAACGAATACACTTTTTTCTTTGTTGACAATGAATCCCGTTCCCTCAAGTGTTTTTATGGTTTCTAAAACGTTGCGCGAACACTCTTCATAAGAGTCTCCTATTAGTAAAAAATCGTCTATGTATAACACTGATAAAAATCCTTGTTGTCTCAGGTAGGTAATGATTGGTTTCATCAATTTTGTGAATACATAGAGAGCCGAGCAGAGACCGAAAGGGAGGCACGTGAATTCAAAGAATTTGTTCTCGAATATGAACCTGACGAATTTTCTATCAGCTTCATCGAGCGGAATTAGATAATACGCGTCTGTGAGATCTATGGTTGCCATGAAAGCGCCCGGGCTCATTAATTGAATCACCGTTTTGCGGTCCTCTAATTTAAAATGTTCGCATTGAATGAATTCATTAAGTCCCTTTAAATTTACGATTAATCTCGTAGACCCATTCGGTTTCGGTCGAAGAAAGATGTTGGACACAAATTGATTTTCGACCGGCAAGCATTGTACTATTGCTCCTTTTGCGAGCAATTCGTGAATATGTAAAGATATCTGGGATCTTTCTTCTGTCGGCCACGCCGTTTCTCGCGGAATTTTTTCCTGATGGGGCCTATTTTTGAATGGCATTTTGTAACCGTCGACCCACGAGAGAATTTTCGCATCAGAGGTAAACCTCTGCCATTTACGTTTGAATAAACGTAGTCGTCCGGCTCTAATACTCACGGAATTTAGCGACGACGTCTCGAGAAGCTGTGATCTTTCTGCTGGTACGACTTCCGATAAGGTTGGTTTGACTGCGTTCTCTGGGACGAGTGTGCCTTCGGCAGGTCCTGTCCTTTCTGCAGTCGCGACGTGTATTTTTGCCCGCCCATCGTCGCCGTCTGTGGTTTTTGGTTGTACAGACCAAGCGGAGCTCTGAAGTTTTTTAAATTTCTTACAGATTGGTTTTTGGGCGGGGGCTTGAGGTCTTTGAGCGATCGTTCCACTGACTTCACGTTCTTCAGTTGCTCCTCCAAATTTTTACCGCAGAGCTACTCATCTACGTCCGAGTTTTGTAACATTTCTTTAATAGGTCCGTTTACTCCCGATAGGATGAGGCTTTTTCGAACCGACGACTCTTCTCGTTGGAGATCCGTCAGCAGCTTTCCTGTGTCGCAAAGATATTCAATGGTCAGGAGATTTCCGGCGTCCACATTGCCGTTCAACGCGGTTGAGAGCGCTTTTCCGATGGCAGTGAGACAACCCGTGATTCGCTCCTGTTTTGATGCTATTCGAACATCTCTAGCTAATGACGCTTCAGTAGCTGCCGCTTTCAGCTCCGGATTTAATTTAGGAGCGTCGATCAGAGTACAGTTCTCAGGAGTTGGATATTTTTTCAGGATTTCTGATCGATCGTTTAATGTAAGTCCCTTTTTTAAAACCTCGAGCCAGCGCACGGGGATGTCTTTATGTATCGCCGGACCCGCGATTTTGTCTGGTGCGATACGCTTTCCCATAGCCTTTAAAACTTCTTCCGATAGAGCTCTTGCTTCATTTTTTCCCTCCGCTTTACTCTGATCGCCAGCTACAATAGAGATTCGATTCTCTGACAGAGTAACGTTACTCGTGATTACCGGTACTGATACGGTATAGCTGAGTGGATGATTAAAATACAATAAATAATAAGTAAAACCACATAGCAGTTATAATCTCACGAACGAAGGAATGCGCGAATATCCTAAAAATAGAATTTATAAAGGTAAACGCACTGAGAGATCGGCACGCGAACGCGAAAACATAGAAAAAAACGTTGAAGAAAGACAAGGTAGGAGAATACGCGAAATAGATCGGAATTCGGCGAGATAGGAATTTGATGGCCAACGAGTTTAGGGCCAGCGGCGAGGACAGTAACCGCATGTAATAATTAAGAGAGGGGATCCTAATAGACAATAGAAATTCGATCGCGCGCAAGTAAGAGCGGTGGGGACAAGCATTTAAATAGAAAGCCCGTGCAAGGAAGAGCAGTGCATTCCGAGTTTTCTCTTAAAGATCGCAGTTCGTAGAAGTTATAATTTCGTGCATTTTAAAGTACGTGAAACGCTCTTAAAATCACGGGTTGAAAAAGTGCTTTCGCGAGTGTCGAGAAGCGGCGAAGCAAGGATCGACGACAACGGAGGGTGAGAGGGGGAGGCATTAACACAGACACAGTGCTACGGCGTGCGAAGCTATACCATACACAACATCGCCTAAAGTAAGGTGTATCGCTTTATTTCCATTACCTCTTTGTACCATTAGTCATAAGCAGTAGATTAAGAGTATGTGAGAGAGTGTCTGGGTGAGCAAGCGTCGGTGTGTGACAGCAAGCATAGGTGCGTGCGAACCAAGTCGAAGAGTGTGTGTGAGAGCGTCTGGGTGTGTAAACGAGGATCTGAGTATCGTCGAGCGAACGTTGGTGTGTGCGAACGTGTGTAGGCGTGTGACTGCGTGTATGAGTCAGGCGAGATCGGCGAAGACGGAGACGCATAGAAAAAAGATAAACAACACGGCGCGATCAGCTGTTCAGGAGCTACGAGCGAGTTCCGAAGAATACAAGGCTTTAAATAAACGCAAATTAATCGAATTTTTGCGACTATTATTTATTAACTTTCCCACTTTCCTCTGCCAGTCCCAAAAGGACCGAATCGTTCGGTGAAGTAACGTAAGCGTTAAAAAGGTAAGGAAGGCGAAACGTTACAGTACACCAGTGTTTGTCGTGCCTCTCGATAGAGAGGGAGCGCTCGTCGTTCTATCCGTTTGCTCAAGATCGGGATTTCCTACAACCAGAACGTTGCAGTATGATTAACTGAGACCATACATAGTCCAGTAGCAGGCTACAGCCTGAATATGAGTTACGATCATATTGTTATAGCTACAGCTATAAGAAACGTTTCATGGCTGAGCTACAGCTCTTCTGACAGCTCTACAGAGACTGAAAGAATGCCCGTTTCACTCGTCATTGATATCGTGTCGTATTCGATCCCAGCGCTAACCTAAAACAAAAATCAAGCTTCGGAATACTTACTGTAATCGTCTGAGATACATTCTCGTGAGCATGACATTTTGAGGTTATCTCTTTCGTCTATACGCCCGCCATTGCTGTACGGCGAGCTACACTCTGAAGATGCCGAGCTGTATTTCCTGTGACGCCTCTTCTTTTTCGCCTTTTTTGCGCGGAATTTTCTCTCCAGGCATCTCAGCTGATCTTCAAGACGTTTTTCACGGTTTTCCGTGTCTGAATCTCTGTGCGTTTTTCCCATTTTTCGTTACGTCCAAAAAACGCGTTGTGGCTTGTCGACACAGAGATGAAGAATGACAAAGGAAGGGGATTGCATAGGGAACAGAGAGTGCAGTTTTCGACTTAACTGCTATAAAATTTGTGGCGACGTCGGTGTGGAATGGAGGTACTACATGTTGATCATGGAGGAAGAAGCGCGAAATACAATCTCACGTTTCTGCAGCTTTTTATTTATGCATTCAACGGGATGGTACAATTCATGTATCCTCTGTTTAATAACGTTGTCAATGAAGTTAGCCGGATAACTATTGTTTATTAAAGTGTCCTTGATCAAATTAAGGTTGTCAGTACGGTAAGTGATGTCCGATAATTTAACTGCTCTATCCACCAGACCTTTTATTAATGCTATTTTGTTTCTGGTAGGATGTACCGAATAATAGTTCAGGTATCTACCAGACCAAGTTTTTTTGTGGAACCAGTTACAAATGATTTTGTTGTCCAAACGGGTAAGTGAAATGTCTAAAAAACTGATTTTATTATCAATTTCTTCCTCCTTTATTATTACTTTTCAACATTTAAATATCGTGATAATTAAATTTTAAATAACGACCTGAATGAACGCCAAATATAGTTTTTTCATTGATTAGAATCTCTCGGTCGAAATATTAAATTAAATTTCGTTATACTCAGAGTTCGGTATGTTAAGATGATCTACGATGGAGATGCTGTGCACTGGTGCCTCCATTAACTTTCCTTCTGAGTTTAGAGATGTGCATGAGTCGATGAGACAGCGTCTTCTCAAGTCCAAAATGAGACCATAGTGGGAGAGGAAATCAGCACCTATTATTGCTGATTTGACATCAGCGATGATGAAGGCCCACTTGAAGGCTCGTCGAAGGCCAAGGTTGAGAGTGAGTACCTGTTGTCCATAGGTATTTATAGCGGTGGAATTAGCCGCAAATAATTTCAGCTCTGAAAGATGAAGTCTTCGACGAACAGCAGCGTTGGGTATCAATGAGATCACTGAACCTGAATCAATTAGAAATTTTAATTGAATGGATCTGTCGAACAAGTGTAGGCGGTGTTTTTTCGTATTAATTATGCAATTATTGTTGCTGTCGCCAGCGGCCTGAGCGGACGGCAGCACACTTAGTTTTTCTGCACAGTCACAGGAGCCAGGGGTAGCGTGCTTGTGCATGGTTGTGTGCATCGCTGTGCCTTTGAACCAAATTTAAGGCTCAGTTACACAAGAAGAGTTGCTCGGATGCGAGAAACTCTTCTTGTGTAACTGAGCCTTTACGATGGTAGTAGCAGATATCATCATTATTGTCTGAGCGAGAACGTGACCTTGATCTAGGTTTGGACTCAGATGACTTTGTTTGTGAAACAGCCAACTGTTTCATTGCAACAGTAAGTTTAACAAGACGTTTCTCCACTGCTGACAAACGTTCATGAATGTTGTCACGAATGGGTGATTTGTGTGGTCTAAACGACTGATTATGCGTGCTGGTGGCCATCACATGAGAAGTACTATAATTTTCCATGATGCTGTCTGCTAGGTCTGAGCTACCTTAAGGATGTTGCTGACATTGTTCGGTAGCAGTACCATCCATTTGGTACGCAATAGCTCCTCTGAACCCTTGTCCTTTACGAGCTCTCTCATTACTCTTAGAAGCTGTGAAGGCTTTTTATTGGCAAGTCACAGCTCATTTAGCAGCTTGTGAAGCTGGCGTGCCGTAGAGTCTGTGAAACGTTTAATAAGGCTTTGTTTTAAATTGTTATATTTGTCTTGAGCCGGAGGAGTGCCAATAATATCTGATACTTCCTTAAGTGCCACCTCATCAAGTACAGTAATGACTGCATTGTATTTGGTATTGTCTGACCTTTGTGGTATTGTCTGTAATAAAAATGAGATAGTTGGTATGACGACCCTATCGCGTCTGTTCATAAATAAATGTCCATACGATTGAATAAAAATAAAATTAGCGAAGGTCTGATAGAATTTACGTTTTGGTAAATTTGGATTGTTTCTTCTTCAATTGATTTTCTTTCAAGTTATTATTTAGGGAAGCAGCCAACTTTTGTATACGCATCCGTATAAATATATGTAGAATGTTATCGATCATTTCTGCTGCATGATTTTCGTTAGGAAATTGCAAAAGATTTTGGTCGATTACTTCAGCGATAACGTCTTCGTAAACATATACGAAACGGCTGTGCTTGTGGAAAATGTCTTCCAACTTTTTAACGAAATTGAAGAAACCTTCATTAACGCGTACGTCTGAAAATTGCGAAGTGCTGGGAAAATTTTGATTCGTAAAATTCGGCGATTCTAAAGATTCACGACAGGTTGAACATGTCGTCCTTTTTAACATACTGTGGTCTATAAATTCAGCAGTGTACAAATTCAAATAGTGTTCCATGTCCGGAAGGACATAATCATGTTCTGTCAAAAAGTTGTTTAGATTCCAATTCCCGCTCTTGACTGCTAGCCGTATGTGCTCACTAATAGCTTCCACTGGTTTAAACGATGGACTGTTATTGAAAAGCTCTTGGAGCTGGCTTAAAGATATGACTGGTTTGGAGTCTGCATTATTGATCGTACAATTTCCTGACTTAGGTGGTTTTAAAATGCTATACAAAGATAGTATGCGGTAAATTTGTAAAAACGTCGGTGTCGAGGGATGATCGTTGCAGCCTCCAGCTTGTCTAATTGAACCGAAAAATCGCTAAACAAAGGAGAAAAGGGTAAATGTTAACTTCAGGAGAACCAGCTCCGATGACCTTTACTTTCACATATGTTATCAAGGTCACTCACCTACTCAACACATTCTTCCGTGCTGAGCGGGTCAACAAAAAATTCTGACATGATTATTTTTGATAAACTAAATGATGGCCAAACCTCCAGAGCATCTTGATTGATTTTTCCTGTAGGTACTCCTTCGGAACCTATATTATTTACATACGATACGATATCTAACGTCGACCTCAAGGTAACTCTTAATCCTTCTGCAGTTTGCCTTGTCAGGAATGATGTTTCTGGCAAAAGACCGTTGGCGACCTTCGATTCCCATTCGTCTAGTTTTCCCAAAGACGATTCTATAAGCTGAAAAGTTTTAACCTATTAATATAGTATTGTAACAATATTTTCAAATAGACTACTTACCTTGTAATCACTGTTGCTTGGAGTCAACCCCTGATTAATCGATTTCCGATTTAGCGCATCGAACAAATCGTTCATCCAGCAGCAAAAGGAGATTGTTGATGTACTCTCTTTCAGTTCGGGTAGAAAGTGGGAATAAAATTCCCACTATTAGTATTATAGTATTATAAATATTTAATAATTTTTTTTTTAATAATTTATAAATTTTTTGAGTCACACTATGAATGAGTATTCTTTTATTGTCAGCTGACGTTTTATTAGTACAATGAATTTGTTAAACGACGATAAACAATTTCGAAGAATGAATCTATCTCACTATTTATTAAACAGACGACTTTTCAAACATGTATGTATCTTATGTGCCCCTTCCAATTAGCTGGATCGCGGGCTTAGAAGGCTAACGGGTTAACAGGTTTAAGGGGCTAGCGGGGACTGCACTCCTACTCGGGGACTGCACTTCTACTCGGGGATCTAGAAGCAATAAACACGGTTGGCAGCTTTGCGTTCGTTAGTGCTGCCCTCCAGTTGATTATTCTCCACAATGCGCATGCGTGAACGCCGGGGACTGCGCGAAATAAAGCTCCTATGCTTATGCATTGAGTTACAACCCGTGATGCCAGAATCGAGGACGGAGGACCGAAGTGCCGATCCCCCACTATGACCTACCGGCGTCTCCCACTTTACGTCCACGGCGCTCACGCACACAGCACCCTACTATTGTCCATGTGCACTGCTTGCTCAACCGTTTTCGCTACCGACCTACGTTACCGACCCGACTCTCATGCATCCTATGCGCATGCGCATCCTCTGGGACACGTCAGTCCCATCGCGAGGGCCGTTTGAAAACGGAAAAAGATTTCTAATAAATAAAACACCTATTTTCCATGCCATAAAATTCTGAGAAAAAAAAAATATGAATGACCGTAGTCCATCTTACATAGGAAAGTCCTGAGGACAGTTAAAAGTGAGGGGAAACTTTTCCGCAGTCACTAATGTATGCCATTAACTTTAAAAATTCATAAAAAAATGAAATGTAAACGAAATAAAATAAACCATGAATGAAATTTGTTGAGAATTGTATGCTTAATAATCGTATGGGCATAGAAAAATTCTTTCGTTTCCCAACAATTATTTATGTAAAAAACAAAATTATAACCTCCCATTTCTGCGAAATTACTTGGAGGAAAAATTTTATTTTTGACGCATTGCATTCTTTGTACTTTTCTCTGAAGAAAAGGGTCTATACAATTTTTCGATAGGACACACGGTTTGCGCGCAATGATGAATTTAATGAGTCTGCATTACTGGACCGAGTCGACAAATGTTCTCCGCGAGACGGTCCGGCAGAAGACAAAGAAAAGAATATCGCGTCGTCTCTGTCTCGCTTACGCGAATGAAGTCGCGTTCTCCGCTGTGTATTCGTGTCTCGTGCCTCCCATCGGTGTGCGCACACATTGTTACTCGCCGCCGAAACAAAAAACCCGTGCTACTCTTCGGTCGCTGAAATATCTATTGCCGCTGCTACGATTTGGAGAATATCGATCAAAAATTTCGATATGGATTTTTCAATTGGAATATGTTTGGGGGTGACCCGAAAGCATAAATCTGAGTTTTCGTCATTCTGGAGGTTGAGCGTTAGCCGCAATTGGGAAAAACGTGTTTTTACGTTTTTACTTAATATCTCGCAAACGGTCCATCGTACGTTAAAAATGTTAAAGTCCTTTTTTGTAGGAACTAAAATTTACTATCATTTTTATTTAAAACTTTTTTCTGGATGGCTAATATTTTACAAGATATAGTCTGTTAAATAATTCAAATTGTGATTTTTGGTAAATATTCCGTTAATAGTTGCAGATATAAAAAAAGATGTGGTAATGAAACTTATAGAGCACTAAATTCTCTACAAATTTTATCTAAAGCTTTTTCCCGTAAAATCAGTTATTGATGAGATATGAGGTATGTTTCTTTACGTTACCCATAACTCGCTTGCGGCGCGAGCGGTCCGTGTTCGATACCGCGTGTGGAAACTTTTTTTTTTTCAATTCTTTTGTGACGTCCCATGAAAATTCCACTAATAATTATTATTGACAATACATAGCTTAAATTCAAACTTAAGAATTTTCATGCAACGCCACGCTTACGAATATGAAACATGTCCACCGTACATCACACGTAAGAAATAAGAAAGTGCTGCGCTACGCGAGTTGACACGCGACTCCTCTCCGCAACGACGTCACGGGCCCAAGCGCTCGAGCCGCCCGATATCGCGACGGGAACCCGACACCCGCTCGATCTCTCTGTACATTCTTTACATTTAGAAAACATAGAAAATCTTCAAGGGAAAGATAAAGGAACAATATTTCAATTGATCAATAACAAATCACTAAAAATCCAATTCTATTTAATAACAATCCAATTAGTCCCTTTACTAACCCTCGAAGATTCTCAAATTAGTTATTAAGAGTTTAACCATTATAAATTCACTCCGAAACCATAAAAACACCGAATCAACGAGAAGAGTACACCACTAGGCATCAGAATCAGAGAAAATGGATGCAACTTAATACGAAGAAGCTACTGAATTCAACCCGAGAAAACCAAAAACCTACAGATAGAGCACGTACAACATTTCTGCTCAAACCAAGATTCCCAGCTGACTAAGCAACCCCCACAACAGCTCCCTCCCGATGCAATGACCGAGATTCTGCAAACGATGCACAGGACCCTACGACACCAACAACCAATTAAAATCTCACAAAGTGTCGCCATCAGGCCCCACTCGAACACGGACCGCCCGCGTCGCAAGCGAGTTCGCTACAACTTGGTCACTTCGCTGTTCTTGGATGGTGTTCAAAGTGACCGGTATACGTTCTACACGTAAAACTTTAAAGCCATTTTTCTCGAAAGTTTATGGCTAGTGCGCGCTCTTACTTTGCAAATCGAATAGTCTAAAGGTATACTACAAACCTGCAAAGTCTCATCCCGAAGTCAATTTCCGGGGCCGTAATGTCCCCTTGTTAGATGATGGCTTCCTTCGATTGCAGCGGTCACTCCTCTACGGTCAGTCGTCCTTTCAATACATACAGTGTGTCTCAGCTAAACCACGACACTGAATATACACGTGTCCACATGGATAATTGGAAGCGAAAAGCGAAATAAAAGGTAATAAAATTTGTCCTCGTTAACAAGTTAATAATAATAAAACTCGTTGCGTAACGAGTGCGTAATGGCAAATTGAATGCGCCACTGTGAGCAAGAAGCTCTCAGACCCTTTTTATGGACCTAATTATTATGTAATAAATTATTGTATCGTTTTTCGCATGCCCGATCTTATCAATGTAATCCATTTTTTTTTTTGTAATTCTATTAAGAACGGTTATCTGGTCAAGCGACTTTACCATGAAACGATAACCGATTCGTTACAAAATTATGCGCTCCGCATTCGCGACTCCGCTGAACGAATTGTCCGAGACCGTGCGAGAGATCATGAATATCGACATAGATGCGACAGACGCATCCGAAAGCTTGTTGTTCTTAGAAACGTCGGGCGAGAACATTGATCCCACGTCGATCGACTTCGCGATGACGATAAGGGTTAAACATGATCGTCCGATACGTTTTAGTCCTCGACAATTAGCTTTTACCGAACGAGAACGCTTGCGCATAATCTTAGACGGCTTGTTAGCTAGGGGAATAATTAGAGAGAGCGAGTCGGAATACGCCAGCCCTATCGTGTTAGTGCGGAAGAAAAACGGCGAGATATGGCTATGCATTGATTACCGCGAGATCAACAAGATTACCGTGCGCGACAATTTTCCGACGCCGTTGAGAGACGATCAATTGGATCGGCTAAAAGGTAAACGATATTTTTCTAGGCTCGACCTTAAGGATGGTTTCCATCACGTCAGGATGGCTGAATTGTCGGTGAAGTACACTTCCTTCGTCACTCCGTTGGGGCAGTTCGAGTATCAGCGCATGCCCTTCGAACTGATGAATGCGCCACGTGTATTTCAGAGATACACCAATAGGATTTTTAAGTCGTTGCTAGATCGTGACGAAATCTTGCTGTATCTCGACGATATATTGATAGCTACCGAAGGTGTCGACGAACATCTTCGTATCTTGCGTCAAGTCTTTCGCTTAGCGCAGAGATATCGTTTAAATTTCCGCGTCGATAAGTGTTCTTTTTTATATAACGAAATAGATTATCTCGGTTATACGATCGATTACGAAGGCATACGCCTTAGCGGAGAACATGTCGAGTCGATAAAAAGTTATGCGACGCCTCGCACAGTTAAACAAGTAGAGGAGCGGGGGGCTTGTTGTAACAGTTTTTGAAAAAGCGCTTGTATTTTCTAAAATACACAAAATTTTTTTACTGTGAAATATTTAATTCTTTTTGTATGTATTTGGTCACTAAATCCAAGTCATACATGACGAAAAATCGTCACCAATTCTTTTCACTGGATAGTTTTTTAAAAATTGGGAAGTGTTACAACTTACCCCATGTACGGGGCTAGTTGTAACAGACTCGGGGCAAGTAGTAACAATGAAAATATTAGAAGTATTTCCTGGCAAAAAGAGGTATTCATCTTTTATTACTTTTACTAGACATATTTCAACTAATTAACACCGTATAATCTGTATTAAAGTGTATTTATTATATTAGTATAACTGTTTTTACAAGGTGCTTCTTGTCATAATCAGAACCTATAAATGATCAAAATGATATTATTTTTTTATAACAAAAGAATACCCCACTTTTTCTTTTAGTAATTATAATCTTTAAACACTAAGTAGCAACATAACACTTTCTTCTTTTAGTAATAAAAATCCTTAACACAAAATAATTAAAATTTTTTTATAAACGAATAATTTGATTCTTAGCAAACAATATGGCACATATTTCTTAATGTAATTACAACCTTTAATCAGTCTTCACAATATTTACAATTAGTCATCATCAGAGTCGCAGTTAGGACAAATAAATGAATATGTATCCCCGCTGGCACACTTCATATGGGCCCACATTTTACATAACAAACATTGAATCCACTTCCCTTTAGACTTGTTATAAGTTCTTCCACATGCGAGGCAAAAATATTCATCTTCCACACATGAATCAGATTTAAAAAGTCTCTTTTTAACTCTCTGGGTGGATTCATTGTTTCTTCGGTCTTTTTCTTTCCTTGTTTGTTTTTCTCTTTTAGCAACTTTTGCTGCATATTCTTTTTCCAGGGCTTCTTTTTCAGGGGTGTCTGTTAATACCGCAGATTTTCTTTTCCGTCTATTCTGAGTAGTTTGTTTTCGGGGTGGAGCCTTCGGATATGGTCTAATCTTTGATGGTGAAAAATGTATAGATTTAGTTAGAACTTTCGAGCTACCTGGAGTTGGAATTATTTGGCGTTCTTGAACATTTGAAAATCTTGAAAGACACCTTGGTTCCGTTTGGATCTCAGGCTGGGGTTCAACATTTTAAGGTCCTGGAGAAGGTTCTTGAATATTCGAGAAACTTTGATTTGTACACTCGTCGATACTTTAGGAACATTTACATCTACTAAAGGGACTGTATTGAGCAATTCTCGATTCTCAAGATTGAACGTCACATCAGACAGGGTGTGCTTTTGCTCATTCGGATCAGGACGATCAGTCACAAAACTTGGTGCAAAGTCGGCATCTTGAAAAATATTTTCATTATATGGCCATATACCAGAGGGTGGAAACCCACTCATGATATTCACTGGATTCAATGCTAATGGTAATGAGTCCTTTACTATGCCTGGAATGTCATGAATAGCCATCGTCTTCCCTGGATTATTGTTCATACAGGCTGTTTATCTGCTTAAATAATTTTGAAAAGGACCATATACCTCGACATCTAGCGGCTGTAAGTTGTGAGAACAGTGAGGGGGGAAGGATAACAATATGACATTATTCTCTTTGGCCTTAGTCACTACTTCGAGATTTACGTGGGAGCTATGATTGTCGAGTAACAGTAAAACAGGCTCCTCTTTAGTCGGTTTTGCATGTTTGATAAAATGGTCCATAAATATAGAAAATTCCTTTTCTGTCATCCAACCTAAAGAATTATCTGCGCCAATACTATCAGGTGGACCTCCGCGAAGAAAAATGTCAGTGTAGCGCATTCTAGAGAACACGAACATTGGTGGGATGAACATTCCTGCACCATTCACTGTGTTACGTCCCTAGGACGACGCTTAGTTTCATTTCATTAAAATTTCTTTGATTAATAATAATGCGTCACACTTCTTAGGGAAATCGTGAGCTGACCGTCGCAACGCAATCATCCAAGACATGTTATGAGAATTAAAAATAACAAATATAAACACAGCGACGGTGAGCACCGGTTGTTTATAAAAGACCAAATCGATGAGCATTCTTGATTGAAGGAGTTGTGGGATACCTTTCGGAGATAAGGGAGTGCGCAACGATTTGGCAGTATAGGAAATAAGTGCGAGTAGCAAGTAAGGTTGTGTAGGACATAGAATTCAACGTAACCTAAACATAAGATGAGCAAGAGTCGTCAAAAGGTATATGGGGGGTGTGGAGGAACAAAATGTTTTACGCAGCATCTTCTTATAAATTAAGGAGCGTGATCGGATGCGGACAGAACTAATTCGAATCTCTTGCCGTTAAAATCTCCGTTTTAAATCATTAAAGTCTAAAATTATTTAGTAAGAACAGTTATAAAGTTTTTGGAACATCAGTCCATTGAAAATTAAAAGTAAGTTGCTGAATACGAGTCGACTTCGAGTCTGAATCCTTTAAATACCTCCTATCTTCATTTTTCCGCCTACCTATTCAATAGTCTTTTTGGGTGACTAAGGGGTTGTCTATACGAGTGTACGCTTGAAACCGAGGCGTTACTCGTTGGATAGACCATTCCGCTCCACCTACGTACGATTCTTGCGCTTGAAACCGAGGCGTTTCCGATCGGCGAAGGTGTCATGAGTTCATGGGACGAACTCGCGGAGGACGAAAACATCAACTGAAAAGACTACGTCGATCATTAACCGAAATTCCTATTCCTGTCTGTCGAGAAGACATACTCTCCGATTGTTTATCCTATTGCCTTATTCTAATTGAACCTCTCATCTCTTATCCTAATTACCAACGAATTTGTAAAAGCGATCCTCGGCGACTACATTATAAACTCATTAATCTATTCGGGCCGGATTCTCCGTAATTCGCATCATACACGAGTCACGCCTAAACCCAGGTTGCGTCGCATAGGCGCTATAACCGAAAAAGGCAAATTGCATAGTAATTCGCGTTCGCGAGTACGACGAGACGTAACAACTGCACATGCAAAAGTTACAAGTGTGCCTCTTTCAGCGGATGTTAGAGCTCCGACTTGTTTCTGCCCCCGTGCAGCGACTATTTTTTGGGGCTTTTGGACTGTGGTAACTCCAGTTTCGTCGATATTTCAAATGCGAGATGCTGTGAACTTGTGTTTTTGGAGCAACCCTTTGTATTTTTTTTAAAAAATCTTCAACATTGGTCCTATTAAAAGACGTTGCTCGGCTCAGTGATGTAGCTTCAGGCGTTCGTATCGGTAGACAACGATTCCTTTTCAAAAAGGAAATTTTTTCAGAAACTTTTTGAACCAATCTATTCCAGCAGTTTGATTTTCGTGCCAGGAAAGAGGTATATTTTCCTTACTTCCTTACTTCCCAGCTTCCTTACTTCTGTCGGAAGCAATCCGAAGTAAATATTTGCACATTGCAATAAATACCTACTTAGCCACTGTATCTTCTTGTGCAGGCGTGAAGACTAGTCTAGGTTTTGGTATGGCGGCGAGAGTACACCTACCGCTTCCGCGCTTCACGATTGGCAGATCGTTATTAATTAATAGCTCGAAAACTAACCTGGCATATGTTACTTTTTATGACTCCTTTCGACTCAGAAAAATCAGTCGCACATGCCATTCTTCGTCTGACATCGAACCGTGGGACAACCTGTATATACGGGCATTTAGATCAGAGCCGTCGTTTTGGAGCTCCATTATTGTTTTTGTTTAATAAAAAAATTACCCATTTTCCTTTATATGATTTTTATTTAAGGAAGTACCCTCGGTAAATCAATTAACAAACAGAAAATTACTAAAATTTGCAGAGATGACAAAAGTTTTCCAAAAATGACTCAGTTAAAATTTTGTAACCTTTGGTTGACTTTGACAGAAGATATAATTGATTTAATTTTGTAGTAGTTAACATGGAGTCTTATGGGAATCTGTGATTTTTACGCACTTTATCATTTATTACTTTGTAATTAACAAACAGAGTTTGATAAAATTTGGAGGAGATATAAACGAATGTCCAATGAACATTTTTATTTTTCAAAAACATGTAAAGCTTGCTTGTGTCATAAGAAATAACTAATAAAAAGACAACATTTTTTGGCAATTCATAAATGTGGCAACACCGCAGTATTCTAGGTTATAGCGCTTCATTCAAATGTGAGTTGCTGAACTGCAGCAGTTTCGATTAACAGTATCGATTAATCGAATCGAGATCGGAAACCCTACTATACACACCTATACGTAGGTATTATACTTGTACGTGAGCACGTACACTAAAGCAAGGGATGCGGTGTTGCCGAATTATATACTACGTTATTCACATAAAAGATTACAAGTCTTTGACTTACTACGTACCGAAGGTACTTCCTTAATACGTAAATAGTGTACAATCGCATTTCGCACCTTGTTTCGTAAATTTGTTATTACTTCTTAGTTTATAACGTATAGCAAGTTTATGTAATGGATATATTAAAGAACCAAAATAAAAAAAAATATTTTTGCTCCAGTTTTCTAGAACTACCAAAGCGGTTGAAATTACTGATTGCGTGTTTCTTAGATTACTATTTATGTAATAACTAAACGACTTTTGTACCAATTATCTATTTCGTTTATTTGATACTTATCATAAATGATAGGCAATAACATGTTTCTTTTTTTATCTATAAAACAAACATAGGGGAAAGTCTGGTAATTTGGACCATTTTTTTTCAAATACGTTTTAAGTATATATTTTCCAGGTTTTTGGAAATGTTTATTGTATGAAATAAAAGAACAATTATTAAACTTTGCATTTATTAAGTATTAATCAACATAATTATTAAAAATATTTCAATTACTAACAAAATGTGAGATTGATGCTTTGTTCCAATTTAGCCAACTAGTTCGGTTAATTGGACCACGAGGTTGCTAAATTGGACTTCACGTAAAACATTTAAAAAAACTATAATTAAACAAAACATAATAAAAATAATACCTACTAAATACGTAAAACTCTACACATTGTATACTTATCACAAATGTCCGGATTTTGTGTACAAGTTTCATGATTCTAATTATGGCACAGAACGCACTGTAACCAATCAACTTTGGGGCCTTTTTTGTCGTAATAATTTATTTTGCATTTAGCGCATTTATTCTCTTTGTCTTCCGATTCAATGCTAGTATCAGAATCGTCCAAAACAAGGAGTTCCTCTTCATTGCCGGATTCTTCACTATCACTTTCACTGATCCTTCTCTTTTTCTTTCCTTGTTTACATCCTTTGCCAGAATTTTGTGGATTTTGTTTTTTATTTATTCCTGTTGTTTTATTAGAGATTTTAGATTGACTTTTTTTGCTATTCTTGTCTAAATTTAATTTGATTGGCTTTCGCTTTTGTTGTAATGTTTCTAACTTGTTTTTGTACGGTCTAGAAGTCAATTCAACAGCTTTCTGTGCACCTCTACCTTTGTTAGATTGCCTGGTTCTTGGTACTGGAGATATGAAGTTAAGACTGGCTTCTATTTCACGTCTCATCTGAATAGGCTGCGATGTGGATGGTTTGGAAAATTCAAATTGTTCAGTTTTCTGCGAAGTAGAAGCTGTAACTTCCGTGGAGCATTGTGTGGCTATCTGCGGCGAAGATGGCATTGCAACTTGTGTCTCATGTTACGTTGCGAGCGCGTTCTTTCTATCTTTGCGTTTTGCTGATCCTGCTCTTATCGAGGTCGCCGCGAAGCAGCTGATTCCGTCGCGCCGTAACAGTGGATCGGATTTCGCTTACGTCCGATCCGTGGGTTCTTTGCTCTTTTAAAGTGTTGAAACACACCTTATCGCTTTATTAATGATTACGGAGGGAATGAGACGTAGTTTTCCTTCACAGTGGTTTAATATAATAAGTCGGTTTACATACAATGGTTATCACGAATACAACTAAACAATAAATGATAGGTATGGATTTTTACTTGGTGCCGCTTATGCGGGGCGACTCGTAGTGGACCCAGATCGGACTTCGGAGCTCTCCGTTTACCCTTGCCCTGGGGTGCGTAGTTGCCTTGTAGCTCGGTGGCTTGGTCTTCCACTCAGGTATACGGTTCTCGTCGCAGTCACTCGTTTCACGACAATCGGGGTTCGCGTACTTCACACCCGCACAGCGACAAAATCAAGCGTCAACTAAACTCGCCGGCCTTCGCGTGGCCGTCCTTATATTAGGCTTAGTGTATTACTGTATCGATTGTGTGATGCTTCGTACGCGATTCTGAAGGATCGCAGGGAAAAGCGCATACGTAGATGTTATGGGAATTCCGCGATGCAGCAGTTGCGCCCTGGTGGAATGGGTTTAGTGGGTCACTATCCCAATCGCGCGGTGCTTATTCCGCGATTTTGGGATAGTAACGAATGTTGCGTGGAATCGTCGGAACTCCGTGTTGATGCAACTCTCCCTTGTGCGAACGACGTTTTAAGGAGGTCGTTGCATTACGAAATTAGGCGTACGTTAAACTCAATTTGCATGGAAGGTTGAGCTTTGTGAGGAATGTTTAAAGAGGATGGCGTGTTAGTTTCAATATCGGTAACAAGCAAAGATTCAGCAGGCGCAAAATGGTGGTCTCGAAAAACATTTCGATTCACGGGCCAAATGCCTGATGCTTTAAAGCCATTCACTACATTACCAATAGTGCCTGCCCGTTCATAAGCTGTGTTAATCAATTGGCTAACTTGATATTGAGTAACAGCTCTACCGGGATTTGTTCGCATCCAAGATTCGATAGCTTGCGTGTAGTAAGTACTCTTTGGTTTAAAAAATGACACATCTAATGGTTGAAGTCTATGAGTTGTGTGTCCCGGTAATTGTAGCAAAATAACGCCGTTATCACGAGCTAACATCAAAGCATTTAAATTTTTACTATGTGTCGTATGGCCATCGAGTAGTAACAAGACCTTATCTTCTTTTGTTGGTTTGACCACAGAAATAAAATGCTGTAGCCATTGATTGAACAGTTCACAATTTATGTAACCAGATTCCGAAACTGTTACAATACTTCCAGCTGGAGCTCCCTCCCGTAACTGTTCATTCATTCGCATTCGCTTAAAAATTATCATTGGCGGAATCAATTGACCAGATGCACTAACACAAGCAACCATTGTAGTATTTACTCCTCTTTCGCCGCTAGTTAAAGCACCCACTTGTTTTTTCCCTTTGCCACCTATAACTTTTTGAGGTTTCTTCTGCAATGTTTGAAATTCGCTTTCATCAACATTGAATATTTTATTAGGAGTCAGTTTATTTGTGTCAACAATCTGTTCATAAATATCAAAAAAGTGATTCAAATTTTCCCTGTTAAATCCTTTGGCTCGGTTTAAAGATGTAGCTTCAGGTTGTCGGAGCCTTATTTTGTTTTTATGTCTCCTCAGGAAAGCATAGTACCATGCCTTGCCTGCCATTCTTTTAGTGCGATTGAACGTGTGCACTATATTATTTTTCTCAACGAGTTCAAAGGCCAGTCTTCTAACATCGTTGATTGTCAATCCGAACATATGTTGTTCTAATTTCAGAATATGATTAACCAAACTATCTTCAAACTCATTGCGAAATACAAGCGGCCTTCCCTTTTTCATTTCTACGGACTCACTTGTATCACCTTTGTCTAAATGCCTCTTCAAAATAGCTTTTGGAATGTTATTCAATCTTGCGCATTCATTTAGACCTATCCCTTTATTTCTGTAAGCACATATTGCATTTTGCAAATCTTCTCGTGTCCATTTATAATATTTTCTATCAGTCATCTGTGATAAGAAAAAATGAGTACGGTAAATTGGACCGGTCCATTTTATCCAACTGCTTGCGGTCCAATTTAACCAACAGGGTAGATACGTCATAAAACAAATCTAGTAAAACATAACCTATAAATGCCGGCAATGTTTTCACGTATGTTGATTGTAGATAAATTTAACCTGTGTAGAGACTACACTCTCTACACAGGTTAGGTACATAAATTTTCGCGGGAGGCATTTGCATTGGTCGTACATATGATTTAGTGGTCACGTTGTTTTATGCAGCCAATGTAGATACCTCCCGTGCAAATGTATCTATCGTCTTTTATTTTATACCAGAATGATCGCATAAAGAACTGTTTCTTCAGTCGTACTCTGATGATCGACGAGTACGTTAGCTTAAAAATTATTTCTATAGTGAGGAAATAACATTTTCGAGAAAGAAAGAAAGCGAGGTGATTGTGAAGAGACTGACGAGGAAATGAATCCAAATGTAATTATATTTTCTTATCATTGCAATAACATATATCGCGCATATGTATGAATACATAAATATTTTTCAATTTTCTTATAATATTATCTAATTACAGATCGAAATGGAACAACGGCTTCGCCGAACTGCGATCGACGTTGGAGGGCGACGACCACCAGGCACCGAGTGCAGAGCAATATATGGGAACCCAGGATCAAAATATTTACATAACAGACACAAATCCACGAGACGAAAACATTTACAGAACATACGCACAAGACAGAAACATTTACACAACGGACATGCATGCACAAGGCGGACACATATACAAGACATATACAGATATAAGCAGGCCACAAATCACAAGAAATACACAAATTTTACCTGTTCCAGATTCAGCGGGAACTTCGACAACAAGGGAATGCCGGGAGCCATCGTCACACTTAGGGAATTGTAGAATGCCTCCAGATATGTTTTTGCAACATATGAATTCACAAATCAGGTAAGTTGCATGTTCATTCCTCTCTAATAAAATACTGCGAATAAAGAATGTATGCCTCAATTTTTTATATGCCTAAGGACATTTTACAACTAATATTATTGGTTACAGGGATCTATACCAGAAAATTAATAATGTGGAAACCATGGTGGCGTAAGTATAGATTGCATTATTGTTATTAACATATATATAATTATAATTTACCTTTGTAGGAACATTCAAACGATAGTGGAGAAGATGGCGAAGCAACAACAGCAGCTGCAATCGCGAAGAGGAACCCCATCGAAGCCTCCATTCCTCCCTATTTCTTCACAGGCTGGAATGACAGAATTTAATAATCTAGATGAAGATAGCTACAAGAAAGCTGTAAGTGAAACTACAGTCTAATTGGATTCATCTTTATGTAGTAAATGTTTGTCAATAATTACTTGCTTCGTTTAGGTCGATTATTTGGAATATGTTGGCGGTTACACGCTGAAGGAAGCTGTCTCCTTGTGTTTCAAGGAAACGTTCTGTGACAAGCTCCTAACAGCATATTCCTGGTTGGGCCGCGACGAAAATAAGTTGCCACTAGGCCAATGCAGAGCCGTTCGTGCTATTAATGGTAAGAATCACTGTTCATATAATTGTTATACTCTAACTTATACTTAAAATCTTGCTTATATTTCATTTGCAGAAGCCGTGGTCCGTATAGGCATTATCCTACGCCATCCCGCAAGGACGTTGCCGAATTATTAAAAGTGGCGCTTCGCACTGGTAAGGAGAGAGTGCGAAGCCAAGGGAAAAAGGCACGCAATGCTGAGGCTCCACCTGTAGAAGATTATTGGGGTGATGACGCCAACTGAAAGAAGAGGTTAGTTTTATATTGCATATAACTTAGCTGTGTTTCTTTGAACTCTTCATGTGTAATGAAAATATTAAAATACATATAGTTATGTGTGTACAAGTAACTTTATATTTTTTTTAATTCACTGTCATAAATTCACTTGCTCTTTTTCCTGCAGGACATGGACGCGACAACGAGGACACATGGATACGCCGTGATTGTGAAGCTCCATTCCAACTCATGTAAGATAGTTATGTATATATGTATATATACAGGGTGTCCCACGCAAGCTACAACCGCGAATATACACGTGTCCACATGGATAATTGGAAGCGAAAAGTGAAATAAAAAGTAATAAAAATTGTCCTCGTTAACGAGTTATTAAATAAAATAGATCAGCGAATCAGGAAGCACGGAAGCGGTAGGCGGTGAGCTGCGGCCATGCTAGTCTGAAGACAAGAAGCGATAGCGTAAGGAAGCGTCGTGGACGAAAGATTGAGAGAAAGAGAGAGAGAGAGAAAGTCAACGAAAGAAAGGGCGAGAGAGAGAGAGAGAGAGTCAGCGCGTGCAGGCAGCGTGAGGTAGTGCCGTGTTAGGGTAGGAGGGAGCGAGAGAGAGAGATTAGATTAGATTTTTGTTGTGCGTAAGGTAGCGTCGTGAAAGAAAGGTAGAGAGAGAAAGAGTGAGAGAGGAAGAGCGAAAGTCGACACTTTTTCCTGGAAATCTCCTCTTGACCACTACCTTTTCACGCCTGTATACGTGTCATAACGCTCCGCCCGTCGAAATTTATCGCTTCTTATCTTCAGACTAGCATGGCCGCAGCTCACCGCCTACCGCTTCCGTGCTTCCTGATTCGCTGATCTATTTTATTTAATAACTCGTTAACGAGGACAATTTTTATTACTTTTTATTTCACTTTTCGCTTCCAATTATCCATGTGGACACGTGTATATTCGCGGTTGTAGCTTGCGTGAGACACCCTGTATATAGAGAGAGAGACATACTGGTAGCGTTTCGAGTTTTGGCAATTGGAAGGAATGCAAGCTTGATTGGTCGTGCCCCACCTCGGGTGACGCGCATTTTCTACCGTGCCGTATTATTGGTCGGAAGTATTCCTCTTCTGTGCCCTCATGCCTATCAAAGTGCCAACTTTTCAAACGTGAACAGTATTTATTTAAGGTCATAATACAATATGTATTTTCTGTCTGCATTTCCTTCAATATTGTTATTTGTTTTACAGGTTATAACAAACTCTGTACTGAGTCAGGAGCCAAAGTGGAGGTTTTAGTGGGTAAAAATCCCACACTACCTCGACTTCGGTCGAGGTGCCTTTTGAAGGTTTCCTCCACTTGTAAAAAAAAAAAAAAAAAAAAAAATGAAGAGGCCTATATATACCCTATAGCACAGCCGACTCTAGTACTAGCCGTGCTGAAGGATAAAATGGCAACACCGCGGGAGTCCGGCTCTCATATACCTAACCCAACCTACTCCCACACCCACCGGACTCCGGACTCCCGGCTACCCAGTCTCCCTCTACCGGCATTTTAGTTTCCCGCCCATCTTTCAAATGTTTGAATATTATGTAGTTAAAAGTCACATGAATATAAAAAACGGTGCAATGTTCCAGCTATTTTATTTATTTAAATAACTCTACAGATTCTTATTTTTGTGTGTAGCACATTTATTTAAATAATCTATAGCATTTTTGGACATTTTGTTTTATATATATTTTTGTTATAAATTTAATTTATTCGTCAATAATGCCACGACGTTGCTGTGTTCCCAATTGCAAGGGAAATTATGATAGTAATTTAAAAAATAATAATTACAATTCTATATTTTCATTCCCCAAAGATGAGGAATTGCGGAAAAAATGGATGGTGGCTATTCCTCGTAAACATTGGACACCAACAAAATATTCTGCTGTCTGTAGTTTACATTTTCCTGAAAACGTTATTCAAAGGTACCAGCGTATTTTATCGCCCGATGGTGTACTAGAGAATGTTTTGTTAAGGTGTCCAAGGCTTATAGCAGGTGCAGTACCATCCATTTTTCCTAATTTACCATCTTACTTAACAAAATGCGTGGTACCACCAAGAAAAGATCCTGTAGAGCGTAAAAAAGAAATTACCCAAAGAAATGAATCTTTAGTAGAAGAATTTAATAATTCTGATTTGATTAGTAATTTCTTCGAATTAATAAATAATTATACAAAAAAGCTTGTAATTTCAAATTGTTGGACTGTTAAAATAACAAATTCAAAAATTTATTTTTGCATGCTTGTACGTAATGATGATTTTGATTCATGACCTCTCCATTGATGTAAGTTGTTTCTTAGGAATCTTCGATTCCACATATTTGGCTGATTGCGTTGTTGATGATTCCATAAAAATTTACATATCCGGGTATGGGTCCCATTCTGTTGCTAAAAAATTAAATTGTAACATATGTCGTTTATTAATTGTGGAGGATAAAGGTAAAACTATAGGCAATATATATTTTGATCACTTACAAAGTGGAGGACTTTCTGTTCCCACTGAAGAAGTGATAACCACATTTATTCACATGTGTGCAATAATGGAGGCCATAATAAATGATGATTATTTGGAATCCAACTTTATACGTTCTGAAAATCATAAGCATATTTTATGTAAATTAACTTATATTAGCATGAAATCTGATAGACATTATTTAGTATTTTCAGATTCATGTGTTTGTGGTGAAGCTTATCACAATATTTTGTTTCAGTTATTATCAATTTTTTCAAATATTTTATTAAATGATTATACAAAAACTGTGAATAATAATCAGTTGGAAACGCGTGCCAACATTACATCTAAAAGTCGTAAATTAAAAACTTATACAAACTAGATTTTCAATATGTTTTACTACATTAATAGAGTTTTACTTATTTGCTTAGTACTATTTCACAAGATTTAAGGTTTTACTAGTATTATTTCAAGAGTATATTATATTGTTTTGTTATTAATATTATTCAAGATTATTTATTATTATTGCAAAATGTAATACTTTATTTCTTTATGAATACAAAAGTTATGTTTTTATTATTGTTAAAAATGTTTATTTTATTTTATAAAGTGGGATAATAGGGCTATTGGCGAACCACCCACTATAATAAAAAAGAGGTAACGCGCCATGGTAAATACCCCTAGGGTGGTGAGGAAATTTTTTCCACAATTATAATACTGTCCTATAACACTCAAAGAAGGAATTGCAGGTTATGAAGGGGCGGTGGACCCCGATGATTAACGCCCGCCGGCCATGCCCGCGCACCGGTACAGGTCCGTCCAGGGAAGCCTGGTGCTGATGAGGACTGGGGCTCCTGCTTTTCCGCCACCTCGCTTCGAACGCGGTTTACGACAGCCGTAGGGTCCCTTGCCCTGCGTGCTGGTATGCCACACATAGCGAGGTGTTACATTCGAACGTTCCAAGGGTTTTCGAACGCAATGAAGTGTGCTTGATTCCGTGGCCCTTTGTACACAACCCGGAACGACATACTTGGAGTTGGTGTCGGGGTGTTACGGACACCAAGCGGTGCGCCTCCCCGTGGCTCCCCGTGGGCGCGGAACGTGAGCCGTTCCGTGGCCGAGTCACCGCATTCCTTCGCCTGGGAATATCTGAGGGTTTTTCCATCCTTAGTACCCTGGCTGGGAGCGCTGGCTAGTTGGATAATGAGGTGCGTATGCCTATATAGGCGAGGAAGCATGGACGACCGGCATTTGGAGTCGGCGTTCACGACATTAAATGTCCTATAACACTATAAACAGGTGGCAGGCCCGCTGGGCTTCTTCTGAAATGGGCCGCACCACCTTTGCCTTCTTCCCGGATGTGAGGGAGAGAGTGCGTGCGGGGTGGGTAAAACCCAACCACTACGTCTCGCAAGCTCTCACGGCACACGGCGATTTCCGAGCCAGACTTCATTCACTCGGACTCGCCCCCCATGAGACTTGCGAGTGCGGGTTGGTGGACACTGCCCGGCACCACATCTTTCACTGCCCGGCTTTCGAACCGCAAAGAGTCGCTTTGCGAGACCTTATGGAAGAGCGAGAATGGCCGGAGGCGGCCCACTGCTTAGTGGCGTCACCAGAAGCATTCTCGCTCTTCGACGACTTCTGTCGCGAGACCCTCTGGCTGAAGGGCAGCCACTAAAGGGGTCGTACTGGAATTCGCGGGTGTGAATGTGTGCGCGGGAGAGAATGTTACGATGGATGCTGCCAGCCGGGGGCACGTGTGTGCATGCTAGCTTAGGGCCTGCGACTCTATAGAATAGGGACAGATGCAGGTGCTAGTGACCTGCGTGAGCGCAGTGATCGTGATCGTGCCTGTGTCGTGCTACGAGTGAGTGTAGTGATTTGTGCGCGTAGTTTTTAAGTATACTGTTCGGGAGCCGTTCAGCAGAGGATTTGTCGGAATCCTCTGCCATGGATGCAGGGCCCCGTCACCCTCTCGGGGGAACCCTGTCGCCGAACGGCTTAGGGCGCGCGTAAGGGGGCGAGCTCGGATGCTTCGCCCCCATCTAATCTCAATACTAATCCCCATTTTCTTTTCAGGTTCCTCGTCTTTCCACTCCCTACCCTACTCCTTCCCCATCCCTACCGATCCTATCCTTGCAGGGCTTGTGTCAAGGAACGTGACACAGTGAGCGGGCCTCCCCGAGGTTCCCCGTGGGCGTGGTGCTGGTGTGGCGCGCCGCGTCATCACTGCACCACGGCGAAACTGCTCACCCTGCGCCGCCGCGCAGGTGCTGCTGGATTTTTCCTTGCGCGTTCTTTACTTGGTGGTGGTGGCTGCTGGATGGTAGATGGAACTTTGTTGCGTATGCCTGACCAGGCGAGGCCGCATAAGCTCCCCACCCTTGGGTGGGGGCTTTCACATTAAATGTCCTATAACACGAGGGGTGAAGGTAGTAGATGCGCAAACCGGCGCAACAGAACGGTGATAATGTACGACGTGGCCTCTCCCCAGGCTCTGAGCTTCAACGTGAAGAAGCTCGATAGAGTTAGGCGAAACGGAGATGGTTTATGGGGTGGCCCGAGCACCCGCCACGGCTTGTACTTATAAACGGGCCAAGCCTCTCTCTACTTAGGCAGACCCGACCTTCCCGTGGTATCCCTGTGTCTACGAAATCGTAGCTAACAAGGGTCTGCCTCCACAAAGAAGGAATTGCAGGTTATGAAGGGGCGGTGGACCCCGATGATTAACGCCCGCCGGCCATGCCCGCGCACCGGTACAGGTCCGTCCAGGGAAGCCTGGTGCTGATGAGGACTGGGGCTCCTGCTTTTCCGCCACCTCGCTTCGAACGCGGTTTACGACAGCCGTAGGGTCCCTTGCCCTGCGTGCTGGTATGCCACACATAGCGAGGTGTTACATTCGAACGTTCCAAGGGTTTTCGAACGCAATGAAGTGTGCTTGATTCCGTGGCCCTTTGTACACAACCCGGAACGACATACTTGGAGTTGGTGTCGGGGTGTTACGGACACCAAGCGGTGCGCCTCCCCGTGGCTCCCCGTGGGCGCGGAACGTGAGCCGTTCCGTGGCCGAGTCACCGCATTCCTTCGCCTGGGAATATCTGAGGGTTTTTCCATCCTTAGTACCCTGGCTGGGAGCGCTGGCTAGTTGGATAATGAGGTGCGTATGCCTATATAGGCGAGGAAGCATGGACGACCGGCATTTGGAGTCGGCGTTCACGACATTAAATGTCCTATAACACTATAAACAGGTGGCAGGCCCGCTGGGCTTCTTCTGAAATGGGCCGCACCACCTTTGCCTTCTTCCCGGATGTGAGGGAGAGAGTGCGTGCGGGGTGGGTAAAACCCAACCACTACGTCTCGCAAGCTCTCACGGCACACGGCGATTTCCGAGCCAGACTTCATTCACTCGGACTCGCCCCCCATGAGACTTGCGAGTGCGGGTTGGTGGACACTGCCCGGCACCACATCTTTCACTGCCCGGCTTTCGAACCGCAAAGAGTCGCTTTGCGAGACCTTATGGAAGAGCGAGAATGGCCGGAGGCGGCCCACTGCTTAGTGGCGTCACCAGAAGCATTCTCGCTCTTCGACGACTTCTGTCGCGAGACCCTCTGGCTGAAGGGCAGCCACTAAAGGGGTCGTACTGGAATTCGCGGGTGTGAATGTGTGCGCGGGAGAGAATGTTACGATGGATGCTGCCAGCCGGGGGCACGTGTGTGCATGCTAGCTTAGGGCCTGCGACTCTATAGAATAGGGACAGATGCAGGTGCTAGTGACCTGCGTGAGCGCAGTGATCGTGATCGTGCCTGTGTCGTGCTACGAGTGAGTGTAGTGATTTGTGCGCGTAGTTTTTAAGTATACTGTTCGGGAGCCGTTCAGCAGAGGATTTGTCGGAATCCTCTGCCATGGATGCAGGGCCCCGTCACCCTCTCGGGGGAACCCTGTCGCCGAACGGCTTAGGGCGCGCGTAAGGGGGCGAGCTCGGATGCTTCGCCCCCATCTAATCTCAATACTAATCCCCATTTTCTTTTCAGGTTCCTCGTCTTTCCACTCCCTACCCTACTCCTTCCCCATCCCTACCGATCCTATCCTTGCAGGGCTTGTGTCAAGGAACGTGACACAGTGAGCGGGCCTCCCCGAGGTTCCCCGTGGGCGTGGTGCTGGTGTGGCGCGCCGCGTCATCACTGCACCACGGCGAAACTGCTCACCCTGCGCCGCCGCGCAGGTGCTGCTGGATTTTTCCTTGCGCGTTCTTTACTTGGTGGTGGTGGCTGCTGGATGGTAGATGGAACTTTGTTGCGTATGCCTGACCAGGCGAGGCCGCATAAGCTCCCCACCCTTGGGTGGGGGCTTTCACATTAAATGTCCTATAACACGAGGGGTGAAGGTAGTAGATGCGCAAACCGGCGCAACAGAACGGTGATAATGTACGACGTGGCCTCTCCCCAGGCTCTGAGCTTCAACGTGAAGAAGCTCGATAGAGTTAGGCGAAACGGAGATGGTTTATGGGGTGGCCCGAGCACCCGCCACGGCTTGTACTTATAAACGGGCCAAGCCTCTCTCTACTTAGGCAGACCCGACCTTCCCGTGGTATCCCTGTGTCTACGAAATCGTAGCTAACAAGGGTCTGCCTCCACAAAGAAGGAATTGCAGGTTATGAAGGGGCGGTGGACCCCGATGATTAACGCCCGCCGGCCATGCCCGCGCACCGGTACAGGTCCGTCCAGGGAAGCCTGGTGCTGATGAGGACTGGGGCTCCTGCTTTTCCGCCACCTCGCTTCGAACGCGGTTTACGACAGCCGTAGGGTCCCTTGCCCTGCGTGCTGGTATGCCACACATAGCGAGGTGTTACATTCGAACGTTCCAAGGGTTTTCGAACGCAATGAAGTGTGCTTGATTCCGTGGCCCTTTGTACACAACCCGGAACGACATACTTGGAGTTGGTGTCGGGGTGTTACGGACACCAAGCGGTGCGCCTCCCCGTGGCTCCCTGTGGGCGCGGAACGTGAGCCGTTCCGTGGCCGAGTCACCGCATTCCTTCGCCTGGGAATATCTGAGGGTTTTTCCATCCTTAGTACCCTGGCTGGGAGCGCTGGCTAGTTGGATAATGAGGTGCGTATGCCTATATAGGCGAGGAAGCATGGACGACCGGCATTTGGAGTCGGCGTTCACGACATTAAATGTCCTATAACACGCTTCAACGGATGCCTTCAGTGGGGCGTCTTTCCCTCACCCTGGAAGGAAGGCTCCTTAAGAGTTTTCCTGAAGGGGGAGGATAAGGACGAGAAGGATCCGAAATCCTACCGCCCGATATGTCTCCTCTCCGTTGTAGGGAAGCTCTTCGAGAGGCTGCTTAAAGAGCGCCTCACCACCACGTCGCTTGCGCCTGAGAACCTCTCCGATCGGCAGTTCGGCTTCAGAGCCGGAAAGTCGACGGAGGATGCAATCGTTGAGCTGCGGCGAATGGTCTCTGCCTCCGAAAAGAGGTACGCTGTTGCGCTGCTCTTCGATATCTCCGGTGCATTCGATAACGTGTGGTGGCCCTTAGTGTTAGATTCGTTGCGCAGGCGAGATTGCCCGAAGAACGTTTTCGAGGTGCTAAAGAGCTACTTCGGCGGTCGGAGGGTCAAGATCGCATGGGGAGAGCATGAGGTCTCCAAAAAGGCTTCGCGGGGTTGTCCTCAAGGTTCTGTGTTAGGTCCTTCCTGCTGGAACCTCATGTTCGACCAGCTTCTGAGGCTCCTAGAATCCTCATTTGGTTTGAAGTTCGTCGCTTACGCCGATGACCTCCTGGTCCTCGTCGAGGGCGACTCGCGTCGCGAAATTGAAGTCGACGGCCAGCGGGTCGTCGACACGATCGTAAATTGGTGTAGTTCGGCCAAACTCCGTATCTCAGAAACGAAGACTGAAGGAATCGTCCTGAAGTCTGACTGGATACGGAGGGCCCCGATAGGAAGACGGGGAGGAGCGCGTCCCGACCGAAAACGAAAGACAAGAGCGAAGAAAAGCGATATGAGCGATAGGGCGCCTACCATCCGATTAGGAAATAAAAGCATTAAGTTTAGGGAGACCGTCAAATACCTCGGGGTTCATCTAGACAAAGGAATGGGCGTTACGACCCATTGCCATTATTTGCGCGACAAGGTAGGGTCGCTTTTCGCGAAACTAGGGCGGCTAGCGAAGTGTCAATGGGGACTTCGTTTCCGAACCCTTGCAGCAATTTACCGCGGAGTATTTGTACCGACAGTAGCTTATGCAGCTGCAGGGTGGTCCGACCTTTGCACTGAAAGAGAATTTAAAATCCTCAGTGCTCTGCAGCACGGAGCGCTTCTGTCGATGACCTCCGCGTATCGCACGGCAGCGACAGAATCGCTCCAGGTTGTAGCAGGTGTGCTCCCGATCGACATTATGCTACAACAGAGTAGGGAACTCTACAGAATTAGGAAAAACCCCGAGGCCGCGGAAACTTCACGGAAAAGAGCGCTAGTCAAAAGCGCCAAGGTTGAGGTAATAAACAGGTGGCAGGCCCGCGGGGCTTCTTCTGAAATGGGCCGCACCACCTTTGCCTTCTTCCCAGATGTGAGGGAGAGAGTGCGTGCGGGGTGGGTAAAACCCAACCACTACGTCTCGCAAGCTCTCACGGCACACGGCGATTTCTGAGCCAGACTTCATTCACTCGGACTCGCCCCCCATGAGACTTGCGAGTGCGGGTTGGTGGACACTGCCCGGCACCACATCTTTCACTGCCCGGCTTTCGAACCGCAAAGAGTCGCTTTGCGGGACCTTATGGAAGAGCGAGAATGGCCGGAGGCGGCACACTGCTTAGTGGCGTCACCAGAAGCATTCTCGCTCTTCGACGACTTCTGTCGCGAGACCCTCTGGCTAAAGGGCAGCCAGTAAAGGGGTCGTACTTAAATTCGCGGGTGTGAATGTGTGCGCGGGAGAGAATGTTACGATGGATGCTGCCAGCCGGGGGCACGTGTGCATGCTAGCTTAGGGCCTGCGACTCTATAGAATAGGGACAGATGCAGGTGCTAGTGACCTGCGTGAGCGCAGTGATCGTGATCGTGCCTGTGTCCTGCTACGAGTGAGTGTAGTGATTTGTGCGCGTAGTTTTTAAGTATATTGTTCGGGAGCCGTTCAGCAGAGGATTTGTCGGAATCCTCTGCCATGGATGCAGGGCCCCGTCACCCTCTCGGGGGAACCCTGTCGCCGAACGGCTTAGGGCGCGCGTAAGGGGGCGAGCTCGGATGCTTCGCCCCCATCTAATCTCCATACTAATCCCCATTTTCTTTTCAGGTTCCTCGTCTTTCCACTCCCTACCCTACTCCTTCCCCATCCCTACCGATCCTATCCTTGCAGGGCTTGTGTCAAGGGACGTGACACAGTGAGCGGGCCTCCCCGAGGTTCCCCGTGGGCGTGGTGCTGGTGTGGCGCGCCGCGTCATCACTGCACCACGGCGAAACTGCTCACCCTGCGCCGCCGCGCAGGTGCTGCTGGATTTTTCCTTGCGCGTTCTTTACTTGGTGGTGGTGGCTGCTGGATGGTAGATGGAACTTTGTTGCGTATGCCTGACCAGGCGAGACCGCATAAGCTCCCCACCCTTGGGTGGGGGCTTTCACATTAAATGTCCTATAACACGGGCTCTCAAGGCTACTAGGGTGAACGACTCTAGCCCTAGCAGCCATATGCCAACCCCACCTCCTCGTGGTGAGAGCTGGGCAACGCTGCGTCTTCGCGCAGTGGCCAACGGGGCTCTGGCTTCCCCTCCCCACCTTCCCACATCCTTTTTTTCCTCCCTTCACCCATTCCTACCAACACTTCCGTCCTCTCCTAATCACTCCAATTCACAACCCGTCCTTATCCTCTCCTCCCCGCGGCTCTGTGGCCCGTATTCAGAGTCGTGTCTTAAGCATAGACTTAAGCATGTCTTTACTAAGTTCGCCTTATTCATATAAGTTTTGCTTAAGACGTTATGTATTCACAGTCCGAAACTAAGGTGTTCTTCAATAAGGAAAACCCCCTTAACAGATGCTTAAGAAATTCTTAGCAAAGCAAATGCTTAAGATTGCCTTATAGGACTTCGGTAATCTTCGGAATTTTTCTGATGGATCAACCAATAAGAGATTGCAGCGTCATGACGTCATGCAGCACAATAATCAGTTTGAAAAACAGAAGAGCGCGCAAGAAGAAACAAATCCTTTTCTGTTTCGAGTACACGATTAGAAACAACGTAAAAATAGTGCGTCCATATTACCCACCGTCAGAATACAGACAAGTGTTTCATTATTATAATAATACAAAAAAATAAAAATGAACAAAAAACGTTATTCGGACCCGGAGAAACGACTCTTCTTAAATATTTTAAAAAAATTTTCGCAAATAATTGAAGCCAAAAAAAGTGATTCGACTACCTTAAAAAATAAAGAGGAAGCATGGGAATTGTTTTGCGATGAGTATAATAATTCATCGATTATTTTGACAGAGGTATAAAAATCTATTTGAGTGTTTGATTGTTTTTTTTTTATTAAATATCACTCGTTATTATCACAGAGGACAGTGAAACAGCTAAAAAAAATGTGGTCAAACATGAAGGCCACACAAAGGGATAATCTCACCAGAGAAAGACAATCACGATTAGCGACAGGTGGTGGTCCTGAAATCGCAGCAGCTGAAGTCGATCCAGACATTGCTGAAATTACCCCTAATTTAATGACAACAGCACCTACAATTTTCTCGTCCAATGTGCCCATTGAAGCATTAGAAGGCTTGTAATTCTAATTTATTGATTTTGAAATTGTAGTTTTTTCACTAAGCTTAAACATTACTACCTTACAGAGAGAGAGTTCGCAGTTTTAGAAGATATGAATAATACAGAATATTTACTTGAGGATGAAATCCAAGAAGAATCTCAGTTGGTAATAGATCCACTATTAACAGGCAAAGAGTTAGAACAGCCAAGTACGTCACAAAGGAAACGTTCGAGGGAAAGCAAAGGTGAGACCAGTAATGAATATAATAATGTTTTAATTTTACATGGAAACAGTTATAAAAATATTCTTACAAACAATATTGTTTTGTACTTTAGCGATTACACCAAGAAAAAAACAAAAAGCAGTGATCCATGGGGAAAATGATGAAGAGAAAGCTCTGAAACTTAAACGGATTGAGAAGATAATGAAGCAAGAAGAAGAAATGGGACTTTTGAAAAAAAAATATGAGGAAGAAAAACAAATATTGGAAGTGCAATATTTACAGGGCAAATGCCAAATAATGAAAAAGGAGTTGGAATTAGTAGACTTAAAAATAAAACATGAACAAGAAAAACAACAATTAGAACTTCAATGTTTAAGAGAGTCGATTGTTTAGTTTTTAAAAAATAGTTTAATTGTTATTCATTTTAAGCAAATAAAAAAATTTATTTACAGTTTATTTATTGTTTTATTTATTTATTTATTAATATAAAAATTTATTTACATTTTATTTCTTTTTATTTATTTCATTATATATAATACAAACATATAACATATCTAATATATATATATGTCGGAGAAGCGTTGCTGAAGAACCGGTTGCTAAAATAAATCAAGGAAAAGAAGAAGAATTGTTTAGGAATTGAAAAACGAAAGAATCTCTAAAACCACCGACGAGTATAGACGTGCTCTTGAATTATCCGCTTTATTGATATCCCTTGTTCTCGTTTATAAATTTAACAACGTTCAAAAGTTACTGAGTTTCGTTCTGTTCAATAGTTCTTGAGTTTAATCCTGTTCTTCGTTAAAATACTTCTCGTTATAAAGTTCTTTGTATTTTAAATATCTTGTATTCATTTGATTGGATGGGACCATGTCCAATCCTTCTTCGCCCTTGCACGATTCGACATATATATTGTAAGAGCGATTAGAAATTAAATAAACCAAATATATATTGTGACGTGGTATTTTGGATACCCGTCACAAAAAGAGAATCCTCTCCCCTTCGCCGCGGATTAGAGAATGGAACGACGCACTAAGGGCCACCACACGTTATCGAATGCACCGGAGATATCGAAGAGCAGCGCAACAGCGTACCTCTTTTCGGAGGCAGAGACCATTCGTCGCAGCTCAACGATTGCATCCTCCGTCGACTTTCCGGCTCTGAAGCCGAACTGCCGATCGGAGAGGTTCTCAGGCGCAAGCGACGTGGTGGTGAGGCGCTCTTTAAGCAGCCTCTCGAAGAGCTTCCCTACAACGGAGAGGAGACATATCGGGCGGTAGGATTTCGGATCCTTCTCGTCCTTATCCTCCCCCTTCAGGAAAACTCTTAAGGAGCCTTCCTTCCAGGGTGAGGGAAAGACGTAGATTCGTTGCGCAGGCGAGATTGCCCGAAGAACGTTTTCGAGGTGCTAAAGAGCTACTTCGGCGGTCGGAGGGTCAAGATCGCATGGGGAGAGCATGAGGTCTCCAAAAAGGCTTCGCGGGGTTGTCCCCAAGGTTCTGTGTTAGGTCCTTCCTGCTGGAACCTCATGTTCGACCAGCTTCTGAGGCTCCTAGAATCCTCATTTGGTTTAAAGTTCGTAGCTTACGCCGATGACCTCCTGGTCCTCGTCGAGGGCGACTCGCGTCGCGAAATTGAAGTCGACGGCCAGCGGGTCGTCGACACGATCGTAAATTGGTGTAGTTCGGCCAAACTCCGTATCTCAGAAACGAAGACTGAAGGAATCGTCCTGAAGTCTGACTGGATACGGAGGGCCCCGATAGGAAGACGGGGAGGGGCGCGTCCCGACCGAAAACGAAAGACAAGAGCGAAGAAAAGCGATATGAACGATAGGGCGCCTACCATCCGATTAGGAAATAAAAGCATTAAGTTTAGGGAGACCGTCAAATACCTCGGGGTTCATCTAGACAAAGGAATGGGCGTTACAACCCATTGCCATTATTTGCGCGACAAGGTAGGGTCGCTTTTCGCGAAACTAGGGCGGCTAGCGAAGTGTCAATGGGGACTGCGTTTCGGAACCCTTGCAGCAATTTACCGCGGAGTATTTGTACCGACAGTAGCTTATGCAGCTGCAGGGTGGTCCGACCTTTGCACTGAAAGAGAATTTAAAATCCTCAGTGCTCTGCAGCACGGAGCGCTTCTGTCGATGACATCCGCGTATCGCACGGCAGCGACAGAATCGCTCCAGGTTGTAGCAGGTGTGCTCCCGATCGACATTATGCTACAACAGAATAGAGAACTCTACAGAATTAGGAAAAACCCCGAGGCCGCGGAAACTTCACGGAAAAGAGCGCTAGTCAAAAGCGCCAAGGTTGAGGTAATAAACAGGTGGCAGGCCCGCTGGGCTTCTTCTGAAATGGGCCGCACCACCTTTGCCTTCTTCCCGGATGTGAGGGAGAGAGTGCGTGCGGGGTGGGTAAAACCCAACCACTACGTCTCGCAAGCTCTCACGGCACACGGCGATTTCTGAGCCAGACTTCATTCACTCGGACTCGCCCCCCATGAGACTTGCGAGTGCGGGTTGGTGGACACTGCCCGGCACCACATCTTTCACTGCCCGGCTTTCGAACCGCAAAGAGTCGCTTTGCGGGACCTTATGGAAGAGCGAGAATGGCCGGAGGCGGCCCACTGCTTAGTGGCGTCACCAGAAGCATTCTCGCTCTTCGACGACTTCTGTCGCGAGACCCTCTGGCTAAAGGGCAGCCAGTAAAGGGGTCGTACTTAAATTCGCGGGTGTGAATGTGTGCGCGGGAGAGAATGTTACGATGGATGCTGCCAGCCGGGGGCACGTGTGCATGCTAGCTTAGGGCCTGCGACTCTATAGAATAGGGACAGATGCAGGTGCTAGTGACCTGCGTGAGCGCAGTGATCGTGATCGTGCCTGTGTCCTGCTACGAGTGAGTGTAGTGATTTGTGCGCGTAGTTTTTAAGTATATTGTTCGGGAGCCGTTCAGCAGAGGATTTGTCGGAATCCTCTGCCATGGATGCAGGGCCCCGTCACCCTCTCGGGGGAACCCTGTCGCCGAACGGCTTAGGGCGCGCGTAAGGGGGCGAGCTCGGATGCTTCGCCCCCATCTAATCTCCATACTAATCCCCATTTTCTTTTCAGGTTCCTCGTCTTTCCACTCCCTACCCTACTCCTTCCCCATCCCTACCGATCCTATCCTTGCAGGGCTTGTGTCAAGGGACGTGACACAGTGAGCGGGCCTCCCCGAGGTTCCCCGTGGGCGTGGTGCTGGTGTGGCGCGCCGCGTCATCACTGCACCACGGCGAAACTGCTCACCCTGCGCCGCCGCGCAGGTGCTGCTGGATTTTTCCTTGCGCGTTCTTTACTTGGTGGTGGTGGCTGCTGGATGGTAGATGGAACTTTGTTGCGTATGCCTGACTAGGCGAGGCCGCATAAGCTCTCCACCCTTGGGTGGGGGCTTTCACATTAAATGTCCTATAACACGAGGGGTGAAGGTAGAAGATGCGCAAACCGGCGTAACAGAACGGTGATAATGTACGACGTGGCCTCTCCCCAGGCTCTGAGCTTCAATGTGAAGAAGCTCGACAGAGTTAGGCGAAACGGAGATGGTTTATGGGGTGGCCCGAGCACCCGCCACGGCTTGTACTTATAAACGGGCCAAGCCTCTCTCTACTTAGGCAGACCCGACCTTCCCGTGGTATCCCTGTGTCTACGAAATCGTAGCTAACAAGGGTCTGCCTCCACAAAGAAGGAATTGCAGGTTATGAAGGGGCGGTGGACCCCGATGATTAACGCCCGCCGGCCATGCCCGCGCACCGGTACAGGTCCGTCCAGGGAAGCCTGGTGCTGATGAGGACTGGGGCTCCTGCTTTTCCGCCACCTCGCTTCGAACGCGGTTTACGACAGCCGTAGGGTCCCTTGCCCTGCGTGCTGGTATGCCACACATAGCGAGGTGTTACATTCGAACGTTCCAAGGGTTTTCGAACGCAATGAAGTGTGCTTGATTCCGTGGCCCTTTATACACAACCCGGAACGACATACTTGGAGTTGGTGTCGGGGTGTTACGGACACCAAGCGGTGCGCCTCCCCGTGGCTCCCCGTGGGCGCGGAACGTGAGCCGTTCCGTGGCCGAGTCACCGCATTCCTACGCCTGGGAATATCTGAGGGTTTTTCCATCCTTAGTACCCTTGCTGGGAGCGCTGGCTAGTTGAATAATGAGGTGCGTATGCCTATATAGGCGAGGAAGCATGGACGACCGGCATTTGGAGTCGGCGTTCGCGACATTAAACATTAAATGTCCTATAACACGATTTTGTAATTAACTGCATAGTTGTTCCGTTCAATAGCGAATTATACTAACCTCTTTAGACTTTTCCAAGTGTACACTTAACCTATTTGGCATCGCACCAATAATTTGGTTTATTTCAGGTCTTTATTAACTTATACATACCTTTAACAATTTTTAAATCCTTCAATTTGGTTCAAAGATGATTTTATTTTGTTTCAAACTTATCTTTTCTTGAAATCTCTATAAATATTTCAAATACAATGCATCACATCACCAAACTCTTCCGAGAGTCCACAAAATATATACCACATTTTTTAAGATTAGTATACTTCTATATTACTTCTACTTACTATAATTGTGATATTTAGGTGTTGCTTATTCATAATTAATCAAAATTACTGTATATTAGTATAATTTTAAACAACAAAATGATGTTAATTATAACGCTGACACACAACTCTACTATTGAAAATAGGACTCCCGATCCGCCATTAGCGGTGTTGCCACAATTCTCAGCACGGCTAGTACTAGAGTCGGCTGTGCCTATAGATATAGTTGGACATGGAAAAAAGGTAAAAACATTTGTAAAGTTTAATATTGGTACTTGTGTAAACAGCATTTAATCATCCATTTCTTGTTGCAGTTAGAGGTACAATCCTTTAATCTCAAGATATGAATCACTAGCTTGTTTTTAGTCACGACCGCAGGGAGTTCCTTATTTATATTATTATTTTTACGTAGGTTTAGAAAAATCAGCGAGGATTCCACTTTTTGTTTAAGTCTCCTACATTGTACAGTCGTAGTCACATATTGTTCGTAAGTATGAAGTTAGTAATAACAGAAGTAATATAAAAATTCTCATATAACTTAATTATCGCCAACTTCATACTGACGAACAATGTATGACTGCGACTGTATATAGCAAATTGTTTCTTCGATTATTATTAATGAATTATACTTTTTTTGTTTTCATGTAGAGTAATGGAGAGCATTCAAGAAGCAGCTGGATACGTGGTCCATGTAAGAGCACACAAGCACAAGCCTAGATGCAGTAGAGAAGAAGAATAATCGGAAAAAACAAAGATACATAAATTACTTATAAAAATTGTTAATGTAAAATGGTGAATATGTACACTTGGCTTTCCTTTTACACTGCGAAAGTTTACCAACAATAATTAAAAACACTAAATATTGTAAAATAAAAATGTAATAAAAATAAATATAGGATATACTTAAAAGTATTTTGACATTCAGTTTTTTCCTTGCAAAAATAATTAATAAAAATAAATCTTTAAAGAGCTCATTTAAAAGCTAGTATATGCGCATCCCTTTAAAATTTAAATCGCCCGAGTGGCAGGATCTGTCGTCAATCTGCTGCAAATCTGCCATCATGGTCTGCGCGCAGGCTTTGCTGCGTTTTTGCCGCCAATCGGCCGACAGGTTATGTTAGCAGGATCTGTCGCCAATCTGCTGCTCGATTCTGTCGGCAGGTCCTGCTGGCAGATCCGCAGCCAAATGAGGTAACAGATTGCTATGGATTTGTAGGCAGATTCTACCGGCATCTGCTGCAAATCTGCCGCCAATCTGCTGCCAAATGGCTAGCAGGGAGGTTAACTAGAGAACATGATATATTATATTACAATGTGTATAATCGATGTAATAGGTGTACAATGATGGAAAAATTTACCGAAAAAGTACATAACAGATGTGGTATACATTCAGACTTATTGCAATATTATTCATAAAAACGTCTACGAAGATATGATAGTTCGCTCTGAGAAACTCCCGGAACGTATCCACATGAACTCATCTATACGTTTACACCCAGCGAATTTTACTTATTACTAATTCGAATCTTCTAATGAAGTAAAAAATTAAAATTATCTGAAAAATGATTACATAAGGAATAGTTAGTTCATATCTTTATTAATATGTCGAATGGGATTTAAATTAGTAAGTACGTGTTTCTAACCTGATTGATAACCACTACCCTGTACCTCCTGCGTGTGAAGGACGTTATAACGAAAAATTTGTGGTAATCCGCGCTTGTCAGCCGGTTACCGGTTATCTTTGGAAGCGGAAGGAAGGTGGTGTTTGAGGTATAGAGCAGGTTCTTCTTGAGTATAAGTATGACTTTTATTAAATAACTGGTTATTGGTGAGGCACAAGTAACCCTCCTAACTCTTTGATCGCTCTCGATGATCTGTCCATTCGTTTCCTTATTTCTGTGCGTGCCACTCCTTAGCGTTCGGTGCTAAGAAGGGAGAATCGCTGAATTGCATCTTCGGCTCGGGACTCGCAATGTCCAGGCGCTTGGGTGATGCAATGCTTACACATTACTTTTTGGTCGCCTTTTCGGAAGGCGGCCTTGAATACGATACTGCTGTGTCGCTTAGGCGACTCGCGGGTACAACACCCCTCCCCCGCGGGAAGAAGAATGTGCCACCATTCTTACGTTTGATTACCTATGGGTATACTTGTGCATTTATAAAGTACAATTTCTTTTTAATTATTCCCGATAACATATGTGTAATATAATCGTTTACCTATATATATATATTCTTATCTTATGCTTTATTTTTTTATTGGTATTTATTTTGTTTATACATATATTCTTCATTTATATATTATAGGAAAATATATTTCTTTACTTCTTTATTTTATTTTATTTTATTTTATTTTATTTTTTTTTTTTTTTTTTTTTTTTTTTTTTTTTTTTTTTTTTGACAATGTTTATTTTTCCCGATGACATGTTTTAATATAATCGTTTATGCTTATATAGATATTTTTCGCTTTTGTTCGCTTCTACATGCTATGTCAATTCTTTCTTTTTTTATTTGTTTTCTTTTTGGCGGTTGTTTATTCTCGTTAGTTTCTACTTCTATTGATACTTCGCGGTTTTTACGCTGTTTTCGCTTATAGTACATGGTGTAAATCGCTACTACTGCTAGGATTGTAATTCCTATTGATACGACTGGGGGATACGCGAATGTGTGGTAATCATTATTATAAAGATTCGTATCTACTTCTTTTTGTAACGCTGTTAGCCGCGTGCTCGCTAATTTTAGTTCTTCTGGATTTCTAATTATCGGTTGGAGGTCTATTTCTGCTACTTGGTTTCGTGTAATTTTTTCGGCTACCTCTTGAGTAAGGTTAAGTGTTAAATTATATGCTGGTAAATAATCTAGCTGTCTCTTTTCTTTGAATTCTTGTACTGTTTCTATTGTTACTTCTGATGTCGAAATTATGCATTTACCTTTTATATCTAATATACCTGAATCTTTTAAGATTTTATGTATGGTGCCTTTCCCGTTGCAGGTTATTGCTAACGGTTCTTCTTTTGGGGCAACGAAAATCCATGTTTCTGGTGCTTCTAATTCTAGTAATAAGGTCCTTTCTAATTTGAGGAGCCTTGTTTTGCACTTTTCTGGTTGTTTATTGATTTTATTGTACATGCGTACTTCGCACGGTCCGTGTGGATAAATTTTGTAAATTGGATGTCTTGATGAGCACAGAAACTGGGTTTTGGTTGTCTTACATGCTTGTATATCTGTTTCGCTTAGCGATACATATTCGCGTCGGATTTCGTCGACTATCGCATAACGCTCGCTTGTCTCGATTATAGCGTATGTACTGTTGTTCATACGCGCTGGTATCGGGTGTACTCTTTTAATTTGAAATATTTGTGTCCCTATGAGGGGTATTATGATTACAGTAATTATCGAACGTTGCCGACTATATGCTTTGACTTCTGTTACCCGATCTAAAAGATATCCCGATTGTATGTCTAGGGGGATTGGAAAATTTAAACCTACTGGCAGGTGTGGTAATGCTTCCTGCAAGTATTGAATTATTTGCGCGAATGATAATACGTTGGTGTTTATTAGTCCTTTGCGTATGTCTGTTACGTAATGCGTCAAGTCTTGTACGTCTTCTAGTAAGTTATCTATCATTAATGTGATTAATGTAAATTGTTCGTCCATCTGTTCCCTAACTTCTTGTGTGTGTTGACGTGTATTTAACATTTGTTCTACTTGTGCCATCGCTTTTGCTAAAAGTTTTTCTCGTTGCTCAACGTTACCAAAGCTATCGTTAAATATTTTTATACTGGAATTAATTATTTGTATTTGCTGCGATAATGCATGCCAAACTCTTGTTTCGCTTTTCTCTAATTTTTCGAGGTGTACATTTATACGTTCCTCGTCGTTAGCATCCATTAATCCGAATAAATATTTTCCTGCTGTTCCTAAGCCGTTGATAAGACCGCGTTTTGGTCTCTGTTCTACTCCTAATGTCGCTCGTATGGAATTTAATTTCCCTGTAATCGATCGCAATTTCGGCGTGATTGTATTTATAAATGGTCGGCAAATTGTTGCGTGCCATGCCTGGTGCGCCAAACAAATTTGCGTCAACTTATTGCAATATGATGCTAATTTTTCTTCGCGAAGATAATAAGGTATCATATTGATTTTTAACACTAATTTCCACGTGTCTTTGTAGAGGTGTAAGTTTCCCACGTTTTCAAAATATATTCCCGGTTGGTTCTCGAAGTTCCGAATTTCTACGGAGTTCTCTATGTTGCCCGTTAGATAAGGGCTCGCTGCTCTTGCTGCCGCAAGTGTTCTGTAAGATGAGTTAGTGTATTAGTTCGCCGTGTGTATATTGTTTTTATGTATTTTCTTTCGCGTCAGCTTTTCGGAGGATGCGCTTTCTTCAGGGCTCTCGCTCGCCCTGGGGCTCATTTACTGTCGTTCGCTCGGTGAGAATTGTTATTCCGACGTCTAGTACCTATACTCATCTGAAGCCAAAATGTTTCGCCGGCTGTCATGTGGCTTGTACGAATGCCGTGGGCCGGTACAGCTTATTTGTTCGCGCAATACTGTGGTAAGTATTTCCTTGTGTTGTATAAAGTTTTATTTCTCTTTTTTTTTTTTTTTTTTTTTTTTTTTTTTTTTTTTTTTTTTTTCATATATAAAAATTTAACTTTCTTGCGTTACTTTTTGTTGTAGTTTGTCAGTGTTGATCGCACGGAGGGTTTCGTCCGTCCCTGCGATATGGCGTCTCGCCGTCGAGAGCGGCGGGCCGTACGAAAATGGGTAGCTGAGTGCTACGAATTTATGTGGGAGTGGGAGAGCTCCCTATATCTAAACTACTTGTTCGGGGACTTGCCCTATGAGGTGGACGACGAGTGGTAGCCTCGCCCCTTTTTGTCTCACACACATATATATATATACTCTAATTTTTTGTTTTATTTTAACTTTTTGGGAATTTTTGAATAAATTAATTTGTGGGTATTTCCGTGTATGATCACTACGTTTTCCCGTTATGCGGCCCTTTCCTTTCTTTTTTTCCTTTCTTTAGTTTTTAAGTTTTTTATTCGTTAAAGTGTTTCAACCGGTTCGCGTGTACCGTTATTGTTTTCTTTCCCTTCTTTATAATGTAATTTTCCGCGGATTTCTGTTCTATTATTGTATATGGTCCGATCCAGTAGTTATCTAATTTCTTTGACCGTCCTCGTCTCGTTGCGTCGTCATATAGTAGTACCTTGTCCCCTTCGTCAAAAGTTCTCGGTCGCGACGTTTTATCGTAATATTCTTTTGCGTGTTCTTTCGCGCATGTTAAATTCTCTTTCGCGAACGTGTTAGCCGTCCGGATTCTTTCGCGTAATTCAGTAGCATAGTTATCGTAGTTATATAAAGGTTGCGGTTCGCGCTTGATAGAGGTAGGCATTTCGGCTAATCTTCCGAAGACTAATTCATACGGGGTATAGGTAGTCGCCGTATGTGGGGTTGTATTATATGTAAACATCGCGTAAGGTAACCATTCGTCCCAATCCGCTTGATCCTTTCCTACATAATTTTTTAGATAATCTGCCAACGTCTTGTGGCTCCGCTCTAGCGCACCGTTGGATTGCGGGTGGTAGGCCGTTGTTTGTATCTTTTTTATATTTAGTACTTTGCATACTCCTTTAAAAACTTCAGATACAAAGTTAGTTCCTTGATCTGTTAATATTGTTTGCGGTATTCCGTATTCGCAAACTATTTTTTTAGCAAATTTTTTCGCCACCGTATTGGCTTCCTGATTTGGTATAGGGATGGCTTTGCTATATTTTGTTAAATTATCTTGAAATGTGAGTATATACTGGTTGCCTCTATTAGAAACTGGTAATGGTCCTACTATATCTAGGCTACATTTTTCGAAAGGTTGGGTAGGCGTATCCGTAATTACCATTGGCATTTTTGTTCGCGTGCCTAATTTATTTTGTTGACATTTCACGCATTTTGATATATAATTCTCTATATCCTTTCGAAGTCCTGTCCAATTGTATTTTAATTTAATTCTATTATATGTTCTATCGACTCCTTGATGGCCTCCTAGGGGGGAGTCGTGATATTCATATAAGATCTGTTTCTTTTCATCGGCGGAAAATTCTCTATGTTCCTTATTTTCGGTGTCGGGTATCGCGTTTGTCACGTATACGCGGCTTAGCGCGTCAGCATTGCTGTTACTCTTTCCTTCTTTGTACGTGATTTGGTAATTGTATTCTTCTAGCATTATGCGCCATCGCATGAGGCGTGATCCGGGATCTTTTACATTAAATAGCCACGTCAGCGGTTTATGGTCTGTTACTATCGTGAATTTCGTTCCGTACAAATATGGTCTAAAATGTTTTACTCCCCAGACTATTGCTAATAATTCTTTTTCGGTCGTGCTATAATTTATTTCTGCTTTATTGAGTATTCTACTCGCGTATGCTATTGGTAAATCTTTTCCTACTTCTCCTTGGGATAGAATGGCCCCTAGCGCCTTGTCTGACGCGTCCGTGGTTAGCACAAAGGGTTTTGAGAAATCTGGGTATTGGAGTAAAGGTGTAGATGTTAGTTTATGTTTTAATAATTCAAATGCTTCCTGTTCTAGATCGGTCCACTGGAATGTTGTTCCCTTTTTTAATAATTGCGTTAATGGTTTCGCTGTTTTTGAAAAATTCTCTATGAATCGCCGGTAGTAACTAGCTAATCCTAGAAATGTCTGAATGTTTTTAACGTTATTTGGTCTAGGGAAATCCGTGACTGCTTTTGTTTTCATAGGATCCGGTTTAATTCCTTCCGGTGTAATGATATGCCCTAGGAATACGGTTTCTTTTCTGAGGAATTCGCACTTTGTTGGTTGCAAACGCAATTTATGTTTTCTTAATTGCTCAAATATTGCTTCCAGTCGTTTATTGTGTTCTTCTAGGCTTGCCGCGTGAATAACCACGTCGTCCAAGTATACGAAACATTGAATTCCTTGTAGTCCTGATAATACTGAATTCATTAATCTTTGAAAAGTCGCGGGCGCGTTTTTTAAACCGAACGGCATACGGTTATATTCGTAATGTCCGAACGGTGTAGAGAATGCTGTCTTGCATTTATCTTCTTCTCGCATTTTTATCTGGTGGTAACCTGATGCCAGATCTAACGTTGTAAAGTATTTTGCACCGCCTAATTGATCGAATATATCTGCTATATTTGGTAATGGGAAAGAATCTCCTATCGTTACGTTGTTTAGTTTCCTAAAATCTATTACAACGCGCATTTTTGCTTGTCCATCGTTGCCTGGTTTTTTGGGTACTACCAGTAATGGTGCGTTCCATGAGCTTTTGCTCTTACTGATTATCCCTGCTTCGAGCATTTCCTTTACTTGCTTACTTACTTCTTCTTTTTGTTTTTGTGGTAACCTATATGGCGCCACATTTATGGGTGCCGTTCCTGATTCTACATTTATGCAATGTTCGGTCGCGTTAGTACTTTCTAATATATCTCCTTCTAGGTAAAATAGATCGTTATATTTCTCGCAAATGTCCCATATTTTTTGTTTTTCCTCCTGGTTTAGATGCTCTGTTCTAATGCTAGTTCTAAGTTTTTCCATTCTTTCGGCTCCGCTGCTTCTTTGTAGCGTATTTATTTTCGCGCTGACTGTATTATTCGCGTGTTCTTTAAAGAGACTCGCGGGGTCTTTAACTTCTACTGATATGCCGGTGAGCTCGACTTCGTCGTCGGTCGTATTCATTACGCTGACAACGCATTCCCCTTTTTCGGCTTTGGTTAAGCAATTTGCAATATACACTCCCGATTCTATTTCTCTTTTTTCTACTAATCCTTCCCCTTCTGAGGTTGTTTGTACTGTTATAATTTTTTCCGTTCGCGGAGCTATTACGTTTGTTCCTATATTTTTTAACGGTACTATTTCTCCGTATAATGCCAAATGTTTGCGCGGCGTTATCGTTACGTTATGTTTTTCCATGAAATCAATCCCTAATAGTCCGTCGGCTTCTATCGGAAAGTCGTTTCGGACTAAATAGCATGGATGCTGTATTGTCTGCTTCCCTAGTTGTATATTTAATGTTATTTGGCACAGGGGTTTCTGCACCGTTAATCCTATTCCCGTTAATTCTATGTTTGTCGAGCGTGCATCTTTTTCCTCGTCTATTAACCCGATTTTTACGAGCGTTACTTGGGCTCCTGAATCTACTAACATGGTGGCGTGTCCACCTATTATATCTTCGGACGTGATTTTGCAGTGATTTTTGTGTTCTGTTTTTGCCGCAAGGCTATTTACGTTATATTGCTTTACTTTAGCGTCAGTCGCGTTACTTGTGCTGGGTTGCGTCTGTCGTTCATTTTGGTTGGTCGTCGTCGGCGTTTGTGGTGTCGACGGTCTTTCGTTTGGTCTGTTAGTCAGTCTATTTTCTGGTCTGGTCCGGCAATTTCGCGCCATGTGCCCGGGCCGTCCACAGGTGAGGCACACAATTTGGTTCCTGCCGGGTCCCGTGCCTCCTGTACGGTTTGGTGTATTTCGCGGGTTTATTCTAGTTCGCGCGTAACAGTCACTAGTCGCGTGCCCTACTCGGTTGCAATTTCCACATCGGGGGGTTGAATTTTGCCCGGAGGGTTGGTACGGTTGGGATATTTGATACGTCGTTTCTATGTCTATCGCTCCTACGATCGCTTCTTGCAGGGTTTTGTATCCCTTAGCCTGAACAAGCGTCCCTACTCGCCCCTGTAGGCCATTCTCGAAAACGTGTTTAGCCTGGTCTCTTAGAACCTCGGTTAGGTTTCGCTTGGAATTCGCGTCGTGATGCGGTTTTATCGTTAATGTTACGAGTTGCATGTATAGCTTTTCTACGCGTTGCCCGAACGCCTGCGCGCTTTCCCCTGGTTTTTGATAGCTTCTATGTAGCTCAGCTTGTACTGCCGATACTGAGCGTTTTTCTAAAAATATTGCTTCTAATTCCGTTTTTAATTCTTCGTACGTATTAAGTTCTTTATATCGCATTTCTTCTGCCGCTTTTCCTACGAGTTTGAGATTTCTTATGTACGCGAATAATGCTGGTCTATCGGTTTCTTTAAGTTGCGCAAATGTATAGTCGCACGCCGTTAGGAATTCTAAAAGTTTGGTGGTTGAACTCCCGTCAAAAGGGTTTATGCACTTGCGTGCTTCCTTGAGGCTTAATTGTTCTGTCATTTCGTCGTCTTCTATCTCTAAAAGCGAAAAGTCTAGCGTTTCTATTGGGTATTCTCGTCTGGTTTCTATTCGGTCACTAATCGGTGATTGTAATCCCGATGCGCCGTGGTCTGATTCGCTAAGATCGCTATCCGTACAGAGATGTTTTACGGCTGTCGCGGACAATTTCCTACGTTTACATTCGCTTTCCGGAGTGGTAAATATTAATTTTTCGTCGAAAAACGATTCGAGTGATCGACTAAACTGCTGTTTGTCTGGCAGGAAATATACTTTTGCGGATTTGCCCTGGTCGGACATACGGTCGCTACTTTTACGTTTGTCTTGCGTGCTGAGCTAGGTGTGGGTGTTACTCACAGTAGAAGTGTTCGCCACATTCTGCTGGGCTGCCGCCGTTGCTGTCACCTGTTCGCTGGGAGTTGACTGCCCTATATCTCGTTCTCCGCGCCGTCCGCAGATAAGCTCGGTGAACTGGCTCGTGCCGTAAGCTGAGCTGCCGATAAGGCTCGTCTCCTCCTTGTCGCTCGTCCAGTCGTCTACTTCCTCGTATGAACCTTGGCTGCCGCCTGGTGTTAGATTGCCTGGTCTGCTTCCTCCGTCTCGGTGTAGTTTACACCGTCCTTCACCTTGGCCTTTGCTTCTTCTGGCGATAACTGCCACGTATTTGCAAAAAATTTTTTGCAAAACGATCCCACTCGCTGCCACCAATGTGGTAATCCGCGCTTGTCAGCCGGTTACCGGTTATCTTTGGAAGCGGAAGGAAGGTGGTGTTTGAGGTATAGAGCAGGTTCTTCTTGAGTATAAGTATGACTTTTATTAAATAACTGGTTATTGGTGAGGCACAAGTAACCCTCCTAACTCTTTGATCGCTCTCGATGATCTGTCCATTCGTTTCCTTATTTCTGTGCGTGCCACTCCTTAGCGTTCGGTGCTAAGAAGGGAGAATCGCTGAATTGCATCTTCGGCTCGGGACTCGCAATGTCCAGGCGCTTGGGTGATGCAATGCTTACACATTACTTTTTGGTCGCCTTTTCGGAAGGCGGCCTTGAATACGATACTGCTGTGTCGCTTAGGCGACTCGCGGGTACAACAAATTAGTAACTTCTTGTTATCTAAAAACTTCGATAGAATTAACCACGTTCTCAATTAATGAGATAGAAGTCTACTGCCTTCCTTAATTATCCCTTCTAACCACACATATCCTCTACGTTTCTCTAAATAAAATGTGATAGGTTAAGAATATCGACATGTCAAACATTCCAGCGCTGGCTAGATTTCAACCTGATATCGACGCTAACTCCACTGGCTTCACTAGCGGCGAATTTAGGAAACTGGACAAAATTCTATATATATAGATATACTCGCAATGTTAACCAAAAAGGTCGGAAAAAAAGACTAATAAAATTGATATTTCATAACATTTAAAAACACATAAATTAGATTATTAACTTATTGGAAGCCGCGATCCTAATAAATTATATATCAACAAAAGGGAAAAAGTTCCAGGATTATGATGAAACAAACCAAAATTATGTAGCACTTCGCGTCGATAAGATATTAGCATTTTAAGGTTTCCCCCTCCCTTCAAATTTACGATTTTGCTGTAAATATACCACCGGCGTTAGTCCGATTTTTTGCGACGGACAGGCCTAACTGCCGTTAGTCTGTAATTTGCAATAATCTCTCAATTATACGGTACTTCATTTACTCGGTTTCGCTTTTGCACGGTTTTTAAATGGAAATTCCTTTATTACATTGCTTTAGATTACACCATATCTAAATTAACTGTGTAAACATATTAAGAACGTACTTTTTTTAATCCTCGATTAACAGTTACTTGACGCATCCTTTCCACAAATTCAATTCGCAAACGTAAAAGTGAATGTGCAGTGAAACCTGTAAGTGAATGTTAAAAATAGAAGAGCAAAAGAAGTAGTTCTGTATTTTTAGTAAGAATATGCTTCTGTTTTTTTATGAAATCTGTTTTGTTATAATCGGAAACTTGTCTTCAGACTAGTATGGCCGCAGCTCACCGCCTACCGTTTTCGTGCTTCCTGATTCGCTGATCTCTTTTATTTAATAACTCGTTAACGAGGACAAATTTTATTACTTTTTATTACACTTTTCGCTTCCAATTATCCATGTGTACACGTGTATATTCGCTGTTGTGGCTTAGCTGAGACACCCTGTATAAATATATATTTTTTTTCTTTTCTGTTTTAATTGTTTGATGACCTCCTGCAAAGGATCGAGGGTCGCAGCATACGACTCCCTTGTCGGGGTCGCCGCCGCCGAGACATTGTTGAGGGGACTGTTGAGGACATTGTTGGTGGCGAGTATGGAGGGTAGAGGTAAGGAGGATCATCTCTTATGGGACTTTAGTCGTAAAAGTGTCCGCGAAAAACCGTAAAATAGTAGTTCCATAAGTGGCGCTGATGATCAATCAGAGTACCTCTGAACTTGGCAGTTATTGATGAAGTGAAGTATGCCAAAAGGAAATAGCAAAATGTAAAAGTTGTTGTATCGAATAGAGTAGTTGATAGAAATACAGCAAATGAATATTCAATTGATTTACTAAGTTATTGTCCAAGACCACGTATATGCGTCACGGCCATATTATAGAAGAAGAAGAAGAATAAGAATAATCCAATAAAGAACTGTATTACTTGAACAATCGCGAGGTAATGTTTTTTTATTTTATATTATTTGTTAATTGTTTCAAGAGTACTTAATTTAATTTTTTTTTCTTTTTTAATTGTTTTATAGAACATTTATCTGATATTACCAAGATGGTGAAGGTTTGTGCAGTGAAGAGTTGTCCGAGTGCTCGAAAAAGTAAAATCAAAACGAAAGATACGCATTCTGTGTCTTTTTTTCAAGCAAAGGTATGGGAATAATAAATTTTAGTACTCATTATAATCTTAAAATTGAAAAGATAATAATAATATTAGTTTTGCATGAATGAGTAAAATTCATTAATTGAATTGTATTAATCATTACAATTTCATTTGCATTGTTATATAGACACCATCGAGGTTACAACGTTGGGGGAAATCTTTGGGTATACAATTGAAAGAATCAGATTTCATTTGTCAATTCCACTTCCTACAGAAAGATATCAAAATATATCAAAAAATTGTGTTTGGAAATGTTGTTCATTTACATCCTGCGGGTAAAAAAACACTTGCAGAAGAAGCTTTGCCCACGATCGAGCATCAGTTGCAAATCCATTGGACACCAGAGCAACAAGATGGTGAGGAACAGCAGCAGCCACTAAATCAAAAGAAAGAGCAACCAGAAGAAGAGCAGCAGCTGCAATTAAAACAGGAGCAACAGCTGCAAATAAAACAAGAGCAACAGCTGCAAATAAAACAAGAACAACAGCGACCAGAAGAAGACCAACAGCAATTAGAACAAACAACAGAGATTCTAGATATTATCGAGCCAATTACTTATATAAAACAAAAATTGTCCATTCTGCCACAGCATTGGTTATATATTGATAAAACAAATGAAATAGAATTTATGTGGATCGATCTTACACAGATGCATATAAAGAGTCATATAGTTTTACACAAAAATTGTTCTGTTTCGGTATGTATACATGCCTCGTTCATTATCATAAATTATTGAATTCAATTAATTATTTCAATAAATTAATATTTTACAGCTAATTTTATCAAATAATGAAAGGGTGAGTTTACATGAAAAAATATCCTCACCTGATGAGATTTTTCAATATTTAAAATCCATTGAAAAATGGCAGTTGTGTGTTGGCACTCAAATCGCAAAACAAAGGTAACATAGATGTATAATTTCAAAACATTACAATATTTGTAAGAAACAAATGTAAACTCTTTTGATTCTTTTCTTACTTTTTAACTTAATATTTCAGGTATTCCAAACATTGCAAGAGAGTCGTCATTGGTGATGAAGCTTATGTGAGGACTGTAATGAATCCTAGATGTAAAGCTTGCAGAGTTCTCCGCCAACGGATCCAAAATAGTGGTAATACTATAGGTAACACCTCTGAAAGATCTGCTGCACGTAAGCGACGTTCTGCGAATTTCATGAAGAAGTGTAAACGTTTGAAGAGAAAGGTGTGTTTTAATTTGAACTATTTCAATGAACATGTAGTCTATTTTTTGTTTGTTTGTTTTTTTTTTGGGCGTAAAATATCTTTTTATCAAACTCGTTAATACTCATTATTTAAAAAATATAATTAGCATCGCTAACAGATACTGTTATACAATAATATCAAGAACAACAGTTGTAGCGTGCTTGAGATATACTTTATACTGCACCTTTCCATCTGGTTAAGGCAGTACATATAAATATTAAAAAGAAATGATAAAATTATTTAGATGAAGTGGTAACTTAAGACTTACATAACTTATATAACTTAAGAAGTCTAATAATAATATCTGGTTTTTCAACAGATAAAATGCCATGAAACCATACCGGAAGTACCATGAAATCATACCGGAAATACCATGAAACCATACCGGAAATACCATGAAACCATACCGGAAATACCATTAAACCATACCTGAAGTATCATGAAACCATACCGGAAATACCATGAAACCATACCTGAAGTACCATGAAACCATACCGGAAGTATCCTATGCGGGTACATTCAACAATCAAATCAATTACACATTATGCGAGTTGCAGACTTCATTGCACACAACTTAGCATTTCATTGCTTACCATAAAATTAACGTGTTCGTTAAATTTATAAATTCAATTTTTGGTAAGCTATTGATAAGTACCAATTTAAACCTTCGTGTTCCAGAGGTGCGCCTCAGGCACCACTCGCATCGAGGCGTTAAATCGAGGGATAATGGTGTTTATTTATAAATTGTTTTCTTTTACCAAAAAATTTAACTCCTCTCGAGTTGCTAGTTCGCTGGAGCGCAAAGGGTTAAAAATAAATAAAATATTTTTTATTAAGCTTTATAGAATTAGAGAATGCAAAAAAATGTTAATCCTTGTAGTACCGAGGCGAAAAACGAGCACCTATGCGAAGATAACAGAACGAATTTGACGAATCTGTTAAGGTTCTGGCTTTTGGGGTTCAGAATGGTTTTTAATGTTTATTTGTTTTTGTTTTACCAAAAAAAGAATGATATTTAAAAGATTCGAAATGCAACGTATTTTAGAAGAAAGGGCGAATAATGTAATCCGGTTGTAACATTAAAAAAATTTATTTTGATAACGCTTCCTTGCAATGCGAAGGATAAGGCGGCACCGCATACGCAACGATATATCGTCGTCCGGTACTACAAAGGGTTAATCCTAGTTGTACTCCAATTATTGTTTTAATGCGCTTCTCGCAACCCTGATCTTGATAACAAAGTTAATCTTAAATTGTGGAATAATACTTATTCTTATTTAGCGATAATACATTAATTACTATAAGTCTGTAATGAATTGATCAACCTTTCAAGTTTTGTAATTGATTCGAGATAATAAAAAAATTTTATAAGAAAATAATGATTAATATTTAATACCATAATGAAATAGCAATTTCTTAATGCAGTGTGTTTTTTTTCCAGAAACTGCAATTGAGACAGGCGATATTACACGCAAAAGCGAAATGCGCCAGAAAATCGAAGCTTTTTGTGCAAGAGGCTATCAAGGAATTGCCTACAGAATTTCAAATTTTTGTTACTTCCTGCTTCCAAGCTGCACAAAAAGAAAATATGAAAGGGAGACGATATACATTGGAATGGATATACGAATGTATACTAATACGTTTAAAAAACAGAAATACATATGAACTTCTACGAGCGCGGAAAATATTGCCACTTCCAGCGTTAAACACCTTAAATAAATATATTAAAAAAATAGGTTGCTCTGCTTATGGTTTTCAACCATCAACTTTTAAATGTTTAAAAGAGACATTGAGAAATACAGAACATTCGAACAAACGTGGTTCAATTCTAGTTGACGAAATGAAACTGAGCGAGAACATCTGTTTTAATACCGAAACTATGAAATTTTCCGGATTCGTAGATTTAGGACGTCACACCCCTGAGGAATTAAAGAACGAAACAGCAGATCATGCACTCGTTTTCAAGTTTGTGCCTTTTCGAGGGAGGTGGACACAAGCCTTGGGTTGTTTTTTATCTAAAAATGCATGCACGAGTGTCCCACTACATAAGTTAATTTTGGAGTGTATAATCTTGCTGGAAAACTGTGGAATCCATGTGGATTGTGTTGTGACTGATGGGGCAACGTGGAACCGGGGCGTTTGGAAAATTTTAAATATAAATGAAAATAACCTAAGCTGTGAGCATCCATGCAATAGTAAACAACGATTGTGGATGATCTCTGATTTCGACCATTTGACAAAATGTTTCAGAAATGGTATAATTAATGAAAAATTTGCAGAGTTCACGGTATGACTATTTCCAACAACTATATAATGCGAAAGCGTCTTCAACAAAATGTAGATAATTATTTCTTTTAGACACCTTATGGAGTAGTTAAAAAAAAACATTGGGAGGCTGTTCTTTCAAAAGAGAATTATAATCATCCTAATCTCAAAATAGCATATAAATTATCACCCGTGCATCTAAATCCAAAAGGCTTTCAAAAAATGAGTGTTCCGCTCGCTAATCAAGTATGTATTTTTTCCATCCTTTTTTATCTCGTCTTCCTGTAATTTATACTTTATAAATTTATTACACTACTAACTACAGCTATTTGGACATGAAGTGGCAGTGGCCATGGCTCATTATCAAACAACTTGTGAGGACCTCATCGATTCTAATTCAACCCAAAAATTTATATATCTTGTGTATAACCTCATCCAAGCCATGTCATCTCGCATACCGAGAGATGCCCTTTATATAAAAGAAGATTGTCGACAAAGACAGGTAACAATCACTTCATTATGAGATTTATTTTTTATCAGATGTACAATAATGTTACAAAATTTATTTCTTCCAAAAAAGAACTAGAACTATATTATAGCAAGCACTTAGATATTTTTGTGAATTCGATAAAACTTTATTTCTATTTTGCAGGCAATTCGTAATTTTTTGCATTTCATCGACGATTGGGAACAGCTGGGACCCATGCCAATCTCCAAAAGCACTACAATAGGTTTAAAAGTTACTTTAGGAGCAACACTGCAAATACTGGAGACATTGCACATCGAATCAAATTATACTTATTTTATGACTGCAAGAATTTCACAAGATCCTTTAGAGGTAATTACATAAAAAACTTTCTTATTAGTGTCATAGTTAAGTATTCCATTTCATGTAATATTTTCTTTGCAGAGATTTTTTTCCATTATGCGATTTTCGTGCGGCAGCAACGACCATCCGGATCATAAAATGTTCGCTCACGTCTATCATCTCGCTTCATGTTTTTCACTCATACGACCTCCCAAAGGGTGTAATGTCGATGGCGTCCAAGTCCTAAGGGAATTACTTGGAACAAAAAGTCTAATAAATAAGTCTAATTCATCACATCAAGAATGGCTAAAAAGTATTGATGTGATGTTAGACAATAGTTTACCTTTGAGCCACAATTTCAGCCCTGAAGACGAGCATAATTACAATGAAGCTGTGACAAGCGATGCGGTCCAATCATACATCGCTGGCTACATTGTTAGAAAATTAAAGAAAATATTGAAATGCCAAGATTGTTTCAAAACTTTGCAGTCGCAAAGAAATAGCGGTGAACTGCTGGCCCGTAATGATGTAATCAATAAAATGGACTTATATGGAGGATTACAATACGCGAGCGATCAATTATTTACTCTAACAAAACAGCTTGAAGAGTGTGTTCTAAGAGCTGCGGCCAAATCATTGGTAAATTTAGATACTATGACTCAAATAACAGAAGAGATTTCTAAAATTAAACTGCAAACTGTTGGATGTTTTGAGCACTCTAAAAAAATAACTACGAAAATTATAGATTTATATATAGTGATGCGAGCACATTTTTTAACAAAAGCAGCTAATAAGCGCTATGAAGCTGCTAAAATTAAAGTGAGAATGCATCGTAAGAATGCTAAGTTAATAACTTAAAAGATTATTAGTTCTTTGATTGATAGTTAAATTCGTATTGTTACTTAAGATTTATTATTGTTATATATATTTAAAGAATTATCTCATTATTCTTTAAGAATTGTCTTGTTATCTTGTTATCTTGTTATTTGCTTGTTATTTGCTTGTTATTATCTTGTTATGCTCTTGTTATGTTCTACAATACATTTATTTACTGAATTTTGCTTTTAATTATAACTATTGAACCCTCCACAAAACATAAAATAATAATTTTATAAATTTATTGATTCTTATAAATTTAATTTCATATTTTATTTAAAAAAAAAATATTTCAATTTGATATTTGATATTGACAGATGTTATTACTGAAATAAATGATTTTATTTTATGCAATTCAACAATTTTATATTATTTTTTTTTTGAAAACCGCGTTTTTACAAAGCGGATGTATATCTTTCCTTGTTTAATTCTGTCCAACCGTACAATTTCAGGCGCTTTTTTTAAACTTGGGACTTTTGATGCAACAGCGCCCTCTTAATTTTACGGGATTTTTCGGACACTTTTAATATACAGAGATGATCCTCCTTACCTCTACCCTCCATAGTGGCGAGGAAGGCGATGCCGGTGGTCGGGGGAGAGACCGCGGAGGAGGCAGCGCGCCTAAATATTATTTCTACCATTAAGTGTATGCGTAATACTCATACTTAATATATTCAAATTTATTATAATAAAAACATTTTTTTTTAATTGGTAATTGTATGCTTTTTTCTACCCTCCGAATATTATACAGTACATTGAATACGTCTCACTTTAGTTATTCGGTGACATTTGCTAAAATAATGAAATTGCAATCCAATAGTAAGGTCATTCGATTTATTGAGTTTATTATTGTTTTTATTTAGTATGGTTATTTTCTAGTTAGTATATTCTTCAGTATTGGAACAGGTTGTGACGTGTCCTTTTCTCGGTGCACCGTAATATGTTTGCACGCTGTTTTGTTTCTCTCTCTCTCTCTCTCTCTCTCTCGAGTGTAGACGTACAGAAAATCAGTGCGATAAATAAGTGATTTTAAGAGTTTTATTGAGTGGCGAAGTATACAACGGGTGTGTCACCGTGTTGAGTGTTTTAGCACGAGTGCTCTGAGATACAAATCTCGGCTCGCACAATTTTTCTCGCGGATATATCCGCGATTTGACAATCCTTGATCGTTATCGGTTAAGCTGACTCAGCACTCGCGATCATCCATCTCGATATCTCTCCGCGCTCTTCTATTGGCTGACTGCTGTTACCTGATTGGAGCATACCATCTTCGCTCCACGCTCGGCCAATCAGCTGTTCACCTGTCGACGTCACCGCACGGATCTTTCTAGAAAGACAATGGAGAAGAATGAGGCTGTGTGGTGTTTCTGCTGCCATAAGAACGTTAAAACAGACTATGTCAAATGCCTCACATGCGTCATGACTTTTCACCCAAAGTGCATCGTGAACCATCGCGTGGGCACCAAGGGCTCCCTTAAAGTTTGCACGGGGCCTTTTGAGCGGGTGAGTGGCGGGGGTAGCGGGGCGAAGGACCCTCCGTCCACTCCCCTCCCCCCTCCCCCTGCGGCGAAATTAACGGTCGACGTGCGAGCGCCACCGCCATTTTCTCCGTCGAGCCAGCTGGCCCGGTCCCCGCCGCCGTCGGGCGTCTCGTCTCGGGTTGCCTCAACTAGCCGGCCACCAGCGTCGCCACCGCACTCTGATGCGCCATCTCGCGCGTCGTCTCGCGAATCTCTTCCCGAGCATGCGCCCTCGACGTCCTCCTTCTCCGCCTCTGCCGATTCGCTCCCGACGCTACCATCTCAGTCTATGGAGGCCACGCTCCAGTCGCTCGTAACATCCGTCAACTCCCTCTCAGCTTCTCTCGGTGCATTTAAGAAGACTACCGATCTTCAATTCTCTGGGCTTCGCTCCGACCTCGCTGAGCGTATGGACACCCTGGCTGGACGGATGGAGGGGTTGACGACGGAGCTAAAGGCCATATCGGCGCGTGTCGGAGGCGTGGAGGGCCGAGTCGAGGGCCTCGCTGCCGACGTGGGGATGGTTGCCCAGAAGCAGGAGGCGCTCTCCTCTGCCTTAGCGTCTCGGATGTCTCGCATCGAGGAGAGGCATCAAACCTATGCGGAGGCGCTTCGGGCGAGCGATGCAACGATGACCACGATGTCCACCCGGATCCAGGATCTCTCGACTCGCCTCTCGCGTATGGAGCAGGAGCGTCGCTCTACAGCGGTCGTCGTGTCAGGGATACCGGAGACCCCAGATGAAGAACTCCGAGTCATCATGGGACGTGTCGCCGCTGCTCTCAGTACCACCTTGTCAGCGTCTGACATCACGCGTGTCTCGAGGATGAAAGGCACCCCCGACGCTGATCGACCGAGGCTCATCCATCTGACACTGGCAACACCATCAGCCTGCGACGCGCTCATCTCCGCGAAGAGGAGGAAGGGAGACCTGTCGGCTACAGCGATCAACGGGAGCTTCACGTCACGTCCTATTTATATAAATAGCTTTCTCCCTCGCGCCACTTTGGACCTTCTCAGGACCGTAAGACGGGCGGCTCGATCGCGCGGGTACAACCACATATGGCACAGGAACGGCCATATCTTAGTTAAAAAGAGCGCTGAAACCGAAATTATTGTTATCAAGGAGGTGGCTGACATCGATACTAAGCTCATATGAATTGCAACGCCAGGGCGCTCTGTAACAATATCTTCATCCTTACCTTTACCTTCATCTTTATCTTTATCTCTACCTCCCTCTTCTCCTTCCTCTTCTCTTCCGTCTTCTCGCTTTTCTTCTTTTCCTCTCGGCCACCTCCACGTTTGTCACGTAAATGCAGGCTCATTACCTGCACACCATACTCAGCTCTGCCGTTACCTCACTTCACTAGCGTCACCCTTTGATATTATAGCCGTCTCCGAAACGTGGTTGCGCCCGGGCGATCGGTCCGACCCCTGCGCTATAGGTGGCTACACCCTGCACCGAAGCGATCGCAGTTCTCGAACCGGCGGAGGCGTCTGCCTCTATGTCCGGCATTGCTTTAAGGCTAAATTCATCACTTCTTCTATGTTGCAGGGCGGTCTAGAGGTGGAGTTTCTTTTTCTTGAGCTTTTTATTCGCCCGTCGACTCGGGTTTTCGTCGGCGTGGTTTACCGTCCGCCTCATATCCCCCTCACTACCTTTGAGCCAATCCTCGCCGAACACGTCTGCGAATACGAGCATAGGATCGTTCTTGGTGACTGGAATGTCAATATGAATACCGTCACTCCTGATTCCACTTACTTACGGTCATTAATTCATCAACTGAATCTACACTTAGTAGATCACGGTGACACTCATACGACGGCTACTTCCTCCACCAGGATCGACCTCTGTCTTGTGGGAGATGAAGGACGTGTTGTATCCTCTGGGCAATTGAATGAGCCGTTCCTTTCCGGGCACGACCTCATCTCGGTTGTCTACGATGCAAGTGATTCATGGAGTAGGCGTAGTGTTGTCTCCCGGAACTTGCACGCTGTCAATCCCTCCGCACTGCACTCATCTCTGGATAACCTAACCTCTTTGGTCCTGGGTTTATCTGGAGATGACGTAGACGGATTGGTTAGCACTTTCTCTGGTGAGCTCCTAAATGTATTAGATAGACTGGCGCCCTTGCGAGCTGTCACCGCAAGGCGCCCATCCGCTCCATGGATCACTCCAGAAGTGAGGAAACTCATAAAACTTCGAAATTCTTATCGTCGCTCTTACCTGAGGACCAGGAGTCTAGTAGCTTTTCACCACTACAAAGTTCTTCGCAACCGTCTAAAGATTATTATTGAGGAGGGACGCTCGTTGTTCCTCCTCCAACACTTTTCTAACTTCCACTCCCCGGCTGCGCTCTGGCGTGACCTTAGACGGTTTCACATTGCTCCTACTCCTAAACGTCCACAGGCGTTACCTCCTAACCTCACTCCTTCTGTCCTCAACTCCTACTTTCTGTCTGCGCATGCGCAGACCTCTTCTTCTCCTCCTGATCTTCAGGCTCTTTTCTCTGCCTATAGTGATGAAAAATTCTATTTTTCTCACGTCACTACCTCTTCTCTCTTTCCACTTCTTACCTTTCGTACCTCGATGACCATCCTTCCAGATGGTCTTCCTGCCTCTTTCGTCTCTCTCTGTATTCCTTCTCTTATACCCCTACTTCTCCGTCTATTCAATGCTTCTCTTCTCTCTTCTACCTTTCCACGCCTGTGGAAACACTCCTACATTACTCCTATACCAAAGACAACCTCTCCTACTGAACCTTCTCACCTGCGTCCCATTTCACTCCTTCCTGAACTGTCTAAGGTCCTTGAGAGGGTGGTCCTGCGTGATGTTCAAAACTTTCTTCATAGTCGTGGACTTCAGGACCCCTTCCAACATGGGTTCGTCAAGGGTCGGTCTACCTAGACCGCCTTGCTTACCCTCACTGAAGACGTCAGGCGAGCAGTGGATGAACGCAAGATAACCATCCTCGTCTGCTTCGACTTTTCAAAGGCCTTTGGTACGGTTGACCACTGCAAGCTGATGGAGAAACTCAAGAGATTGAATTTCTCCACTCCAGTCTTGCAGTGGTTTTGGTCATACCTCACTGGGAGGTATCAAGCGACGAGGGTGGACGGTAATCTTTCTTCTTGGGAGCATGTTTTCTCTGGTGTGCCACAGGGCTCTGTACTGGGACCGTTTTTATTCTCACTCTTCCTATGGGACCTCAATGATGTCGTTCACCTCGCCAGGCTCCTCAAGTACGCTGATGATCTCCAGTTGTACCTCCACGCTGCCCTTCATGGGCTTGAGGAGGGAATCTGCGAGATCAATCGCGACATTGCACGCGTGGTGGCATGGACGAGGGAAAACGGCCTCTTATTGAACCCTGGGAAGACGCAATGTATGCTTTTAGGATCTTCGCGTGCACTGAATGTTATAGATAAAGATTCCCTACCTCCGATAAGAGTGGCGGATACGTCTATTCCTTTCTCGACAGTGGTGAAGTCGCTCGGCGTCCATCTTCAGAGCAATCTGGGGTGGCACGAGCACGTCACGAGCGTGTGTCGGAAAATCTACGCGATGCTTGCATCGCTTAGTAAAAACCGACGCACGCTCCCCCTGCCGTTAAAGGCGAGACTCATCCAAGCTCTTGCATTTCCTCACTTCGACTACTGCTGCTTGGTGCACGTTGACATGCAAGCCGTCGATGAGATCCGGCTGCAACGGGCCTTGAATGCGTGCGTCCGATTCGTTTTTGACGTGCGACGTGATGTTCACATCACGCCGTACTTCGAACGTCTCGGATGGCTGAAGGTCCGTCAAAGGCGGCTGTATTTCCTCGGCGTCTTCATGCTCGGCGTGCATCGAGGCGCCATGCCGGAATCTCTCCAGGCTTTGTTCGAGCGAAGATCGGACTTAGACGTGAGGTCTTCTCCGCGTTCGCGACCGCGTGTAACTTTTAACACACCTCTTCATCGCACTGCAACTCGTTCAAACTCACTCGCGGTGCAGGGCGCTAAATTTTGGAACTTAATTCCTTTGCAGATTCGCGAAGCGCGCACTGTCGCGTCGTTCAAGCGTGAGTTGCATCACTCGTTACTGAGTGGTGCAATTTCATCGTGAGGCGACGCGGCACGTGATTGGATAAATGGCGAAATTTAGGCCTGAGCGGACCCCCCAGGTGGCGCGCGGCGACGCGCGTCTCATTCATATTCATCGTGAGAATGGGCCTCTTTGTATGCACGTGGACTCGAGTGTGAATGCGGCTGCGCGAAGGCGAAACTTTTCAATTGGCTGTGTGATATTATGAATGTTGTGATAGGCTTCGTGCCGGTGTGCATCTCGGGAGCGTGCGTGATGTGTATAAACACGAGCGTGACTGACTTCACCTTCATCCTACTAATGTATATATTTCTTCTCTTATATTTCTATCTAGGTGTCGTCGTATTATTGTAATTGAATGGAGTGTGAGTGGATTGAATGAACTCGTGATTAAATGAATGAGTGAGTGCCTTGGCGATCTTGATTGTCAAGTTTGTCTATTTTTATATGTTTATATATGTAGTTTTATATGTATATATTTTAACGTGCCAGGGGGCTTTGCCCCAGCACGGAATAAATAATAATCAATCAATCAATCAATCTCTCTCTCTCTCTCTCTCTCTCTCTCTCTCTCTCTCTCTTGTTACATAAAAAATTACGTTGTATACTTAGCTTAAGTTGGTAACTATTGATATATACACTTCCGGTTTGGTTACCGACTTTCTTTTGTACGTACCTGTTGCTCTCACCGCCATTAGCATTGTCGTTTCAGCGTGCTTTTGTACCTCAGCAGTATTAATAAAATATCAGTTCATATCAGTGAGATCTCTTATTTATTTCATATACAAACCTGATAATTCAACAGGTTATGGGCCCAAGAGAGCTCTTATATATATAAAAATTAAAAAAATTGGAAGTATACTGTGGAAAGGTACAAAGCAGTTTTTTTTTGAGGTTATTTATTTTTTAGCCACGTGCGAAACAAAAATAATTATTTCATAAAAATGGAAACTGATCTGGTTAAAATACAAAAGTTAAAAGGCGCTGAAAATTGGGGACCCTGGAAATTTCAAGTGAAGGTTCTTTTAAAATCTCTTGAAGTTTGGGGTGTCGTGGATGGAACTGTTGTAAAACCAGAGCCTACAGGAAATGTTGCAGGATGGCAAAAGCAAGACAATTTAGCACAAAAGGTAATAGTTATGAATACTGGAGAGCAATCGTTGCATATAATGAATTGCGAAACAGCAAAAGGTATGTGGGACAAGTTGCTTACTATTTATGAACAAAAATCAGATACAAGTGTACATCTTTTGCAACAACAATGGTATAACATGAAAAAGAATCCTGTGGATAGCATAGCGACTCACATATCAAAGCTTGAAAGCTTAAGTCATAATTTAAAGTTACTGGGTGAGCCTATTTCAGAATCCATGATGATCACAAAGATTCTAATGACCCTACCTGAAACGTATAGTCATTTCATAACTGCTTGGGAATCTACTGAGAAAGCGGAACGAACAATAACAAATCTAAACTCCAGACTTATAATGGAAGAGTCTCGCACAACTAGTCAGATCAAGGTAGAAAATAGTGCCTTGCTGGGTAAGAAAAGCAATAATAAAGAAAACATTGAAAAATATAAAAAGAAACCAGGACAGTGTTTTATATGTAAGAAGCCTGGTCACTGGAAAAATGAATGTTTTTTTCGCAATAAGACGTCTGAAAATAATAGCAAGGAGAGTCGAACAGATCAACATAAGAATAAAAATGTAAATATAAAACCAAAAGGAGAAGCACTAATAGGTGAAACTATTCTACTATCAAATGAATGGGAGGCAAAAATGGATTTTTGGTATATGGACTCAGGTGCAAGTGAGCATATGACCAATCGACAAAACTGGTTTGTTGAATACAAAGAATTCCATGAAGCAATACCTGTTAGGATGGGAAATGGAAAACTAATATACGCTCATGGATCAGGAAACATTAACATACTTGCTTTTAACGAAGTCAAGTGGGAAGAAAAACATCTGTCAAATGTTTTGTATGTTCCAGAAATCAAATTTAACCTTTTTTCAGTAGGAGCAGCTATGGACAAAGGCATAAAAATGTTTTCAGATGAAAAAAGATGTCAATTAATTAAAAACGGAAGTATTGTTGCAATGGGAGAAAGAAAAGGAAAACTATATGAAATGCAATTTAAGGTATTGTCTGTTGAAACCGAAGAAGAAGTAGCTGCTGTAAGTACAATAAAAATTTGGCATGAGAGATTAGCTCATCAGAATTTCCAACAAGTAAAAAAGGTATTAAATAACATGGACATCAAATATAAGACTGAAGATTATTTTTGCGATGCATGTGCTTTAGGAAAAATGCATCGATTGCCCTTTTCGGCAAGTAATACAAAAAGTACAGAAATAGGAGAATTGATTCACGCAGATGTTTGTGGTCCAATGCAGAAGGAATCAATTGGAGAGTCAAATTATTTTCTGTTACTAAAAGATGATTATTCTCATTATAGAACATTGTATTTCTTAAGACAAAAGGCAGAAGTTAAAATACATGTTGAAGACTTTGTAAAGAGAGCTGAAAAGCACATAAAAAAGGGGATAAAAACATTACGTACAGATAATGGCCTGGAATTTATAAATGAAGGGGTAAATAAGGTCGTAAGTAAATACGGAATAAATCATCAAAGGACTGTAGTATATACCCCTGAACAAAATGGTTCAGCGGAACGCGAAAACAGAACAATTGTTGAGGCAACGAGAACAATGTTATATGCTAAAGGACTTGATATAAAATTGTGGGCAGAAGCTATTAATACTGCTATATATGTTTTAAATCTCAGCGGAACAAGTAGCCAAAAGAATAAGACACCATATGAGTTATGGTTTGGTAAAAAGCCGGATGTAAACAAACTAAAAATTTTTGGAACACAGGCATATGTTCACATACCCAAAGAAAAAAGGCAAAAATGGGATCCTAAGGCAAGAGAAGGAATATTCGTCGGATATGACTTAAATGTAAAGGGTTATAGAATATACTTTGAGAACGAAGATAGAGTAGAAGTAGCACGAGATGTACTTTTTAAAAATGAAACTAGTAGCATAGGAACAAATAGTGATAAGAATAAAAGAGAAATAAAGGACTACAATTTTTATAAGCTTACCAAAGATGATATAAATGAATGTCAGAATGAGGTAATAGTTGTAAGAGAAAATAACCAAAATTGTAACAATGAAGACAATGAAGGTAATGTAGAGTACAATGATGAGAATGAGAGTCTGGATGAAAATGAAAAAAATGAAAATTGGGAAACCGGTGAAAGTGAGGGTTCTGAGCAGGAACCTGAAGAAGCTGCAAGAAATGATATTAGTAAAGTACAGGAGAATAATAGAAGACTGAGAACTAGAGAAAATTTAAGAAAGCCGGAAAGGTATAATGATTTTGAGACAGATATAGACTCTATTTTTTTGGCAGACTCTATGGAACCAAAGAATTATACAGAAGCAATACAATGTAATGATGCAGAAAGGTGGAAAGAGGCCATGGATGAGGAGATTCAATCTTTTAAGGATAATCAAACATGGGAATTGGAGAATGTACCAAAGAATCAGACTGTGATAGATAATCGCTGGATCTATAAAATAAAAAGAAGGTCAGATGGAACAATAGATAGGTATAAAGCCAGATTGGTGGCACGAGGCTTTAATCAAGAATATGGGATCGACTATCAAGAAACCTTTAGTCCTGTAGCAAAATTTGACTCAATAAGGGCGATTATAGCAATTGCAGCTTGTAAAGGATGGAAAATAACGCAATTCGATATAAAAACAGCTTTTCTTTATGGGGAACTACAAGAAAGTATTTGGATGAAGCAACCTGAAGGGTACAGTACTGGTACCCAACAAGTATGTAAGTTGAAAAGAAGTATCTATGGACTGAAGCAGTCGTCACGGTGTTGGAATAAAAAGTTCAAAGAGATTCTGAACCGTCTTGATCTTAAAGCAACAGATGCAGATCCATGTGTATTTGTAAATAGGATTAAGAACCAAAGTTTAATATTAGTTATATATATTGATGATGGATTAGTAGTAGCAGAAAAATTAGAAACAGGGCAAAAACTTATAAGAGACTTAAAAAGGGAATTACATGTAAAGGATGGAGAAGTGGACACATTTCTAGGATTACAAATAAAACAACAAATTGATGGGTCTATTTTCTTACATCAAACAGTATATGCACAAAAACTACTAATTAAATTTAATATGGAAAATGCTAATACAGTATCGGTGCCCGCAGACAAACATCATGTTTTAACCACAGCATTACATTGTGCTGAGGATCAAGAAAAGGTAAAAGCACCTTATCGGGAAGCAATTGGTAGTTTATTGTACCTAGCATTAGGGACAAGACCGGACATAACATATGCAGTGAATTGTGCTAGTCAGTACATGGAAAATCCTAAGAAACTTCATTGGAAAGCAGTAAAAAGAATTTTCAAATATATAAAAGGGACAAAAGACTTTGGATTATATTACAAGAAGGGAGAAAATCTGAAATTATGTGGATTCAGTGATGCGGACTACGCTGGAGATAAAGAAACAAGAAAATCGACTACAGGATATGTTTTCAAATTGGGGTTGGCAACAATAAGTTGGAATTCCCAAAAACAAAAGGTAGTAGCTTTATCCACCACAGAAGCGGAATATCTGGCTGCTGGTCAGACTGCGAAGGAGATGATCTGGATAAAACGACTGATTGAAGAGATACTAAAATGTAAAATTAAAGATGCAGTAATAAATATTGACAATCAAAGTTCAATAAAATTAATCAAGAATCCGGAGTTCCATAAGAGGACTAAACATATTGACGTCAGGTTCCATTTTATAAGGGAAAAATATGAGAAAGGAGAATTTCAAATTGAGTATGTTTCTACAACAGAACAGGAAGCCGATATGATGACAAAGCCATTACCGAAACAATTCTTTCAGCGAAATAGAGAATTATTAAATATATTAAGTTTAAAGCAAAGTATAAGTGGGAGTGTTACATAAAAAATTACGTTGTATACTTAGCTTAAGTTGGTAACTATTGATATATACACTTCCGGTTTGGTTACCGACTTTCTTTTGTACGTACCTGTTGCTCTCACCGCCATTAGCATTGTCGTTTCAGCGTGCTTTTGTACCTCAGCAGTATTAATAAAATATCAGTTCATATCAGTGAGATCTCTTATTTATTTCATATACAAACCTGATAATTCAACATCTCTCTCTCTCTCTCGAGTTAGACGTGAAGAAATTAAGGTGTGATATTTTGGACGCTTAAATCGATTTATTGTATAGTGCGATACATTTGGTGGTAACGTGCGTGTGCATCGTTGGATAAGGTGTGACCGGAGATAATATTCACGGCACGGGACGCGCTCCGCTCGGAGATTCACGCGTGTGAATTTTTCGCGAGCATTTCGATCCTAGATCGAATTCTCTGGCGGCCATCACCTGACGTCACACGTCTTCGCCGCCTCTTATTGGCGATCTCCTTTGCGCTGATTGGACCGGGTGCTCCTCGTCCCACGCGCAGCCAATTGCGTCTTTTCTCTTCGCACGTGCTCTGGAACTTTCTGAAATGGAGAAGGAAATTTGGTGCTTTGCCTGTCGGAAGGACATAAAAACGGACTATGTGCGGTGCCTACCGTGTGCCAAGACCTACCACCCCAAGTGCGAGCACAAGGTTGGGCCAAAAGGGGCTCTTAAGCCCTGCCCCGGCCCTTATGAGCGAGTGAATAGGGGCGGTGGGGTGAAGGGGGGCACGACCACCCTCCCCTCCCCCGCTCCGGTCGCCTCATCTCAACCGTCGCTCGACGCGAGGCCGACGGTGGCGCCACCACCACCTGCGCCGTTCTCCCCGTCATCCCAGCTGGCGCGGTCCCCGCCGACGGGCGCCATCTCGCGTTCGGCGACTCATCCTACGGCCTCTCGTGTCTCGTCCTACGCGTCATCTTACGCGGCGGCCGCCTCTTCTCCTCCTCCACCAGGACCATCCTATGGAGCCTCTTCGCCGCCCACGCAGGACGCCATCCACAAACTCGTGGGTATGGTGCAAAACTGCGTGGACGCCATCCAGGGATTCTAATCGGCTCAGGAGGCTCACCGACGCGAGACTGCGGGCGACTTTGCGGCTCTTGGCACCCGCCTGGATCGCATCTCCGCCGACCGCGCCGCAATAACATCTCGGCTACACGACACGGAGGTGAACGTCCAGGCCCTACGGTCCGACCTCTCCGCACTCGCGGTTAAGCAGGACGCAGATGCAGCCGCTCTCTCTACTCGTCTTGATGTCTTCGAGTCCTCGCGGTCCACCGCCGGACCCTCCTGCCACTCCAACGACTTGGCTCGAGTACACCAACGTCTCGCTCGAGTGGAGGCCAGCGTGCGGGTCACGGAGGTCATTTTGTCGGGTGTTCCGGAGGCCCCCCTCAGGAGAACGTCAGGGCCACGGTTATCAGGGTCGCTGCTAGCCTGGGGCTAAACAGGTGAGGCTCGAAACAGGAAACAGCTGAGGCTGACATCACGGAGGCTCGCCGGATGCCTGGATCCCCGGAGGCTACCCGCCCGCGCTCTATCTTCGTTCGTTTCTCCACCTCAGCGCAGCGGAACGCTCTACTACGGGCCAAGAGGGCTAAGAGATCCTTCCTAGCAAATGAGGTCGACCCATCCAGCGCAGCTCGACCTATCTACATAAACGAGTTCCTCCCCCGCGCTACTTGGGACCTGCTCAGGACGGTCAGGAGGGAGGCTCGGTCACGCGGTTTTAGCCACATCTGGCACAGGGACGGCCAAATTCTGGTTAAAAAAGACGCGGACGCTCCAATTATTCGTATCTCTGAGCTGGCAGACATAGATGTCAAACTAGTTTGAAGTGTTGCGCCAAGGCCTCACCTTTCATTACCACCTCGTTTTGCTCGTTCGCTTCACCTTTCGGCCTGTCACGTGAACGCGGGATCGCTGCCAGCTCACTTCACTCACTTTTCTTCTTATTTCTCTTCTGTTCGTCCTCCTTACGACATCATAGCCGTCTCTGAGTCGTGGCTCCGACCGAATGGCCGGGCTGACCAATGCGCTCTAGTCAACTACACCCTGCACCGCAGCGATCGACTTATAAGAACTGGCGGGGGCGTATGCCTCTATATCAAAAATTGCTATGACTCACGAATATTGACATCTTCTATGTTGCAAGGCGGTGCTGAGGTGGAGTTTCTGCTTGTCGAACTTCTTATTCGCCCGTCGACCCGCATTCTTGTCGGAGTCGTCTACTGTCCGCCTCACCTACCTCTCACCACCTTCGAGCCGGTCCTCGCCGATCATGCATGTGAATACGAGCAGAGGTTAATCTTCGGTGATTGGAATGTTAATATGAATTCTGACTCACCTGATGCTATCTACTTGCGGTCACTTATATCACAGTTAAATCTTCATCTCGTTGACCATTCCAGCACTCACCGCACAGCTACTTCTGTCACGTCTCGGGTGAGGGTCAATGTTACGTGCCGGATTCCGATGGTCTCAGGACGCGTAACGGATTCGTCCTCCGAAGAAACTCCTTTGGAAAATGGTGGTGTTGAGGAGATGGTTTGGTGTTAGAAAAGGAAAGGGAAAGGAAAGTGCGTTTCGTCTTGGGTCCGACTGCAGACTCATCAGTGGGGCTGATGCAGGCGGACCCTACCCCAGACGCTATGGTCAGGTAGTTTAGGAGTTCTATATATTGTTATAGGGTGGTATTTGAGTGGTTTCGAGAATTAGGAAAGAGGATGAGACATCTATCGGAGTACTTTGGAGTCGTCTGTGGGTTACGGGACGTAACACCTCCCCCCTTCTAGTAGAGAAGCGTTCGTTCTGCGAACCTTCTCGTAGGATGAAGAAGTTCCATATCGTTGTGTCTTTTCGTTCATAGTTTTTTCGTATTTTCGTTGCTCGAAGGACCGGCTGATCCGCCGCTTCTCGGAGGCGCTTGTTTTCTGGCCCGAAGGGGGTCAGCTTCTGTCATCCTTCTCGGAGGCGATTTGATTCTTGTTGTGTCGTCGTTGCCCGAAGGACCGGCTGAGCTCGCTGCTTGTCGGAGGCGCTGTTGTCGGCCCGAAGGGGTCAGCTTCTGTTATCCTTCTCGGAGGCTTCCTTGATGTTGTTAATTTTGGCTTCTTCATCCTTCTTCCTTCTTCCAAAGTAGTAGTCCTCGGAGTACCGCTGCCACCAAGATGTTACGTGCCGGATTCCGATGGTCTCAGGACGCGTAACGGATTCGTCCTCCGAAGAAACTCCTTTGGAAAATGGTGGTGTTGAGGAGATGGTTTGGTGTTAGAAAAGGAAAGGGAAAGGAAAGTGCGTTTCGTCTTGGGTCCGACTGCAGACTCATCAGTGGGGCTGATGCAGGCGGACCCTACCCCAGACGCTATGGTCAGGTAGTTTAGGAGTTCTATATATTGTTATAGGGTGGTATTTGAGTGGTTTCGAGAATTAGGAAAGAGGATGAGACATCTATCGGAGTACTTTGGAGTCGTCTGTGGGTTACGGGACGTAACAGTCAATAACACGATTGTTATTCTACTCCTACCCTGACGGTTTCTTTATTTGCCCCTTTTTGGTCACGAGACCTACGCCTCGTCTACCGTGGGAGGGCCACGAGATCAGCGCTCAGAGAAGACTCGGAAGATAGGTGTATGTAATTAATGATTTGTAGAAGGAGCTTGGGTTTCGTTATCGGTGCTTATATTAGTAAAATAAAATATATGTATATATGTGTAGGGAGATATATGTGTATATATTTTCGTTTTGTCCTACAAATTAATCCAATTCCACTACCTCGGTTTCCGGAAAGACAAAATCGAGGGGCACCTCCGTAATGGTGACGGTTGAAGGAGGAGGTGCCTCGTAGGGAGGGATGATAAAGAAATAGTCGGGTTGGAAGTTGAACTGAGAGGAGTCCTGATCCACAGGGGTTCCCTGGAAGGAATCAGGAGGAGGAGGAGTGAGAGTTGGAGAGTAGCACGGGGAATACGTGAAGCCGTATGAAGACGCTGGTGTAGAGAGAGGGGGGGATGCAGGTGCTGTTGGTAGATGAGGAATCTTGTCTAGTGGTTCCGAAGACGGTTCGGGTCCCTGGATGGGGGGAGCGTTTACCCCCAGAGCTGTCGTCCGTTGGGCGGCTAGGAGGCGGCAGTGAATCGCCCTGGCCTTTCGCCTCTGGAAATTTCTCCCAGCGCGGTGGGTGCGCTTCTGGTAAGGCAAGGAGAGAGAGAGAGAGAGAGAGAGAGAAAGAGATGAAATTAGAAATGTTTATTAGAGGCGGGCGGCTAGATTGGTGGAACTCACTTTTTTCTTGGGAATAACCGGCCTCATTGTTAGCCTTGTCTGTGGTGGCGTCACGTTCGCCAATCCAATATCGTTACGCCCTCTATGATATAGCACAGATAGTTTGTATGAAAAATAGGTAGTGTTTGGGTGGTGGATAGGAGAAGTAGAAGGAGGAGGACCTGAGTCAAACTCTAGATAGTAGTACAGCGCAATATGTCACGTATGATTGGTGTCTGAATTGAGTAAAGGCGACTAATATGCTCGCGACGGCAGCACAGATGCCGTATGACTTTGGCAGAATAGATGCCCAAGTCGGCCGCACAAAGGCCCCTAGCATATAACGCCTTTACGTGGCTGAAGTGAAGCCAAGCTACTTACACACAGACTGTGCTGTATGTCGGCCACAGGAAAGCCGGAGTAGCTATTCTGGGGCAGCAGTGATGCCCCGAGACGACCGTCAATCACAGGTGACAAATAATAATAATAATAATAGTGATAACGACTCGATAATGGTAATTGCTCAGGTCGTAGTGGTGAGAGGACTTGGATTCCGCAGGATTAAGGGAGGATTTACAATTTTGGAGTGATGTAAAAATGAGTACCCGGTTGCCAAAGAAAGTAATGGTTTGATTTTTACTCACGTTTATTAGGTAGCACAAGTGGTAGTAGTGGCAGTAGTAGTAGTAGTAGTAGTAGTAGTAGCAATAATAATGGTAATAGTTCGTTGGTAGACGATGCTTAATGCAACTTAACACTTAGTACGATTCTAGCGCGTTATAAGTACTGTGTACGACGTTGAACTGCTCACTTGTGGAGATATCCGGGATACTGATGATGAGTGGCGAGGATCGCTCTTTTAAAGTCGTGAAGAGTCGTAATTTTCCCTGGTGGGGGCCTGGTGGCGTAGTTTTGTGAGGTTCTGATTGACTGCTGGTGTCGTAGGTCCCGTGCATCGTTTGCAAAATCTTGGTCTTTTCGTGGAAAGGGTGGTGTTGTGGGGGTTGCTGATGCGGCTGGGAATCTTGGTTCTAGCGGACTGTCTGTTCGTGCTTTATCTACTGGTTTTGAATTGTGTGGGCCAGATTTCAGGGTTCATCTTGCGTCTTCTTGAGTCCGATTTCTTCTTGAGTCTAATTTCTTCTTGTGCGTGGGACCGAGTTCCTCTGATTTTCTGTTCTGCGTGTTGGGTTGCATCCGCTTCCTTTGATTTGATGTCTATTGCGTCTTCGTGGTTGATTTGGCAATTTTATGGTTGAACTTTTGATAACTAATTGGAGAATCTTCGAGGGTTAGTAAAGAGACTAATTAGATTATTATTATTAAGTAGAATTGGATTTGCAATTAATCGATTAAAATGTTACTCCTTTATCTTTCCCTTGAAGATTTTCTATGTTTACTAATGTACTTATAATTATTACGCGTGTGACACGAGATCGAGCGGGTGTCAGGTTCCCGTCGCGATATCGGGCGGCTCGAGCACTTGGGCCCGTGACGTCGTCGCGGAGAAGGGTCGCGTGTCGGCTCGCGTAGCGCAGCGCTTTCTTATCTCTAACATGTGATGTATGGTGGGTACGTTTCATAAGCGTGGCGTTTGCATGAAAATTCTTGAGTTTGATTTTAAGCTATGAATTATCAATAATATTTATTAACTGAATTTTCATGGGACGTCACAACTTCCATCACCAGGATTGACCTCTGCCTCGTTGGAGACGAAGGACGTGTTGTGTCCTCTGGACAATCGAATGAGCCGTTCCTTTCCGGGCACGACCTCATCTCGGTTGTCTACGATGCAACTGATTCATGGAGTAGGCGTAGTATAGTCTCCCGGAACTTGCACGCTATCAATCCCTCCGTACTGCACTCATCTCTGGATAACCTAACCTCCCAGTCAGCCAAGCCTGCTATGGCAGATTCTGTCAGGTTTCTGTTGCCAGGTTTTGTACGCAGATTGGCGACAGATTTGAAGCAGGATCTGTTAAATCCGACTCTGGCAGCAAATCGGCTGCGGATCTACAAGCAGAACCTGCCAGCAGAATCGAGCAGCAGATTGGCGGCAGATTGGCGGCAGATCCTGCACCATAACCTGTCGGCAGATTGGCGGCAGAAACGTAACAGAGCCTGCGCGCAGACCATGATGGCAGATTTGTAGCAGATTGGCGACAGATCCTGCCGCTCGGGCCATTTAAATTTTGAAGGGACGCGCATATATATATATACGGGCATTTAGATTAGAGCCGTCGTTTCGGAGCTCGTTTATTGTTTTGTTTAATAAAAAAATTACCCATTTTCCTCTATATGATTTCTATTTAATACGTAGACAGTGTACAATCGCATTTCGCACCTTGTTTCGTAAATTTATTATTACTTCGTAGTTTATAACGTATAGCAATTTATATAATGGATATATTAAATAACCAAAATAAAAAAAAATATTTTTGCCTCAGTTTTTTAGAACTACCTAAGCGGTCGAAATTACTGATTGCGTGCTTCTTAGATTACTATTTATGTAATAACTAAACGACTTTTGTACTAATTATCTATTTTGTTTATTTGATATTTATCATAAATGATAGGAAATAACATGTTTCTTTTTTTATCTATAAAACAAACATATATATGTATTTATTTAGAATACCTATTTACAATTTCGGTTTTCAGTTTTACATTAACAATTTCCATACAGTAATTTATGTAGATTTCTTCTTTTTGCGATGACTTCTCTTCTCTACTGCATTTAGGCTGAAGCCTGTGTGCTCGTGCATGCACCACGTGTCTAGCTGCTTCTTGAAACCTCCCCATTGTCATACATGAAAACAAAAAAGTACAATTCATTAATATTAACTTATTATGTATAATATACCAATTTAAAACGTTATAAACGGTTTTACCTTCTTCCCTATCCAACTGCACCCATGAGAGACCTTTTTTTTTTTTTTTTTTTTTTTTTAAAGTGGAGGAAACCTTCAAAAGGCACCCCGACCGAAGTCGAGGTAGTGTGGGATTCTTACCCACTAAAACCTCCACTTTAGCCCCCGACCTGCCGCAAATTTGTATTGTTGCCTATAAAACAAATAATAATATTGAAAAAGATACATCGAGAAAAATATACAGCACTAGCACTTTGATAGATTGTCTGCCTTTCAAAATTACATGTTTCACGGACATAGAATAACAACTTACATGTCAGAATGTAACATGACAGCTACCGCATTAACTCTTCTTTCTTCCGCTTCCTCTTCATTTTCACCGGGAAAAGGCATTCTAAAACATTTACCAAGTACATCGTCTGGATTAATAGAAAACTCGGGACTCAAAATACTACATTTATAGAAACCTAAAGCAGAGGATTTTATTCCGATATCAAAAATGTCATCGACCACCGTGAATTTCCTAACCCCTAACTGGAATGTATTCCCATCCTTGGCAATGGAGAACACAATACAAATGGCACCGTTGTGCAAGATACAACAATTATCACGAATATCAAGACTTAGCGATATGGCATTAAATTGTATCTTACGATACTGGATAGTATCAGTATTGCCAGAAAGAGGCATAGATACTTTAACACCTGAAGACGGTACAATCCTTGAATTATTACTTCCATGGGCCTGAATCTCTGTCATTCTATTAAAGAATTGTTGAAGAGATAGGCCCGGCTTTCTAAGATATTTCCTAAATATTCCCATATTATTTTCATAGGGAAAGGCAGAAAATGAATCTAAGGGACCAAAACGTCTGACGTCATTGGTCAAATGAAGAAGACCATGTACATTATAACTGCAAAAATTGGGGTCATACAACTCTTCAGTGCGAAGAACAAATTTTTTGAGAGCAAGCTCTGCAAAATTCAAATACCGAGCCGACAGAGATTGTGAAGCTAAAATTCTAATAGCCGCATGTAAGAATAAAAAATGAATGTACAAGCTATCATTGAGAAGACCATACGCCACAACTGGCCCTGTGTAGAGAAGAAATTGACGAAATTCTACGGCCTTATATTTCGAGTAATAGTGCAAAGGTCTTGGGCGTCTTCCGAAATCAGAGGGACAACATTGTCTGAGACTATTCAATCTTGCAGACATAATAGAGAGGTTAGTACCCGATAACTTTGAAAAACGTGAATATTTTCCGGATATCCATGCAGATAATATTTTCTTCATAACGCCCAAGCATACCAAATGCATATATTCAAATGGAACTTGAGATACCATTCCAAAAGGTAGCGATGACAATGGACTGCTACCTTCTTTATGATGGTCCTCGTCCACACATTGAGAGTACTCTTCATCAGTCCTAAGGGGATGATTTATGCCACTAAAGACATATCTACCTTCGCTATGTTTACCAGATACTTTACACTTGGAGCATGGTCGGCTGGATGTATGGCCGCGGTGGTTTAAGATAAAAGCTCTTGCGGGAGCATCTGCTATAAAACATCTTAATTTTATTGGTACCTTAGTACCATGAAGATCCACACCCCCTTTGGAAAGAATATCAGTTACATTCATAATGAACATATTGAAGAACTCATTAGGGTCATGCGGTTTCTGCGAGCCCTTATAAATGCCTACAACTATTGGCCTTGAATCAGGTATGTTCCTAATCATACACTGGATCGGCCACAGATGGATTGTTCCTGCTTTATCTAAAGCACATCCATTTGTGCTGAAATCTAACTCTAATTCCCTGTACAGTGAAAGAGAAGTACTACTGAGGCATTTTACGATTTCAGATTCCACACTGAAATGAATGTATTCCCCTGGATCAACGACATGTGTCAAAACACTAGTTCGTGGAGTATTTAAAACTGTTCGAATGTCTTTCGGTAGGTCGCTAAAGCACTTATGGCTTCGAAGGAGAGAAAGCAAATTGTTACCCTGCGCATGGGTAATATTGTTATCGACACAATATGCAGCCAAACTTTCCTGGAAAGAAGTTTCATTAACTGCTTCAGAAATAGACGACATAGAAGAAGAAGAAGAAGAAGAAGAAGAAGAAGTATCATCTATATCGTCACTATGGATGGTACCAATACAATCTGTGTGACCCACAGAGGATGAAGGAACATCCTGTAGATTAACAGTGGTATCGGTCCACTGCATACAAGAAGAAGAAGAAGACGAAGTAGCAACACACTCTGCTACGCTGGATCCTAGCTCATTTCGTATGTTGCGCCTCTGTCTGATCGATGAGATTTTAAATATCGGTTTCCTTGATATGGATTTCTTACGATTAAAAGAACTCATGATTATATGAATTATGTATATGGTTAATATAGATATAAAAAAATGAATGTAACTTAAGCAAAATATATCGATAATGATTAATATGATACTCAATGGTTGCTTTTGGACACGTTCACGTCTGCACTTTCTCACGCTACAATCGCCAGAATACAACTGATGAAACCACAGTATGTACTGTGAGGAGCACTGGATATAAAGTTAGTGGGACGGAAGGGGCAAGAGGGGTCTATCCCTAGGACCAATCACCGTTCTTTGTCGGGCGAGCCGCTTAGTGTGCGTGACCGTTTCGACCAATAGTAGGCTAGAGTCGAAAGCGCGACTCTCCTGCGGACGTGGTTAAGTAGCCAGTAACGCCATCTGAACTTTTCTTTCACTTCTTTCCCGTTCTTTCTCTCTCTCTCTCTCTCACCCTTACTATCTCGCGCGCGCGCATTTAAATAATTAGTTTTTGATTTTTCAATTTGGATCAGATTTTGATTGTTATTGCAGTATATGTAATGGTTTTTTAGATGAGGGGCACTTACAATGATTGTTATTCAAATTATAGAAGTATATAAATGTCGACAGTTTGGAGAACACTGCTTTACCCTATTGTTACGTTATAAAACAAAAAACGGTACATAAATTTCTCCAGGAGGCATTTACATTGGCCGTACATTTGATTTAGGGGATACGTTGTTTTTTACGGCCAATGGTAATACCTCCCGCGTAAATGTATGAATTATGTCTTTTGTTTTTTAACGGAACGAACGCGGAAACGATTGTTTCGCCACTCGTACTCTGACTAGTGACGAATACGTACCTAACTAGTAAAATTACGTTTACGACGAAGAAAATTATAAAAATATAAATAAACGAAGAAGACGACGAAGAAAAATATAAAAAGATAAATAAACGAAGAAAAATATAAAAAGATTAAGAAACGAAGAAGACGACGAAGAAAATTATAAAAAGATTAATAAACGAGACGGATCAATTGTAATGTAAGTATGACTTTTAATTATAGCAATTACGTGTATTGTGGAAATGCATAAATATTTTTCAATTTTTTTATAATATTATTTCATTACAGAACGAAATGGAACAACAACGACCGAAGCGGGTAGCCAGCAAGCCGGCGCGGTACCAGACGACTTCTTCCGACGAGGAGCCCAGAAAGAGGATGAGGTTGGCCCCCGGGGATGTGCACTCGGACCTCGCTGAGCTGCGAGCAACGCTAGAAGAAGAGGATGCCACAGGGCCAAATTTTAATAATGCTTACGTAGAAGACAGAAACATATACGCAACGGACATACAAGGACCGAACAGAAACATTTATAGACCAGACATACGAGCACGAGACGAAAACATTTACAGAACGAACATACAAGGACAAGACGGAAACATATACAACGGACGCACAGATACATGCAGGCCACACGCAGCTACTGACCTGCATTACATGCAAAATTTATATGTTGCAGGTGCAGTGCAGACCACACCTGCCAGGGAGCCATCATTTGCATGGAATTTGGGGATGCCGCAGGATGGACATTCTGCACCCACTAATTCGACAATTACGTAAGTTGCATGTTCATTCATCTCTCATAAAATACTGCGAATAAAGAATGTATGCCTTCCTTCCTTATATGCCTAAAGACATTTTCTGACATATATTAATGGTTACAGGGACCTGTACCAGAAGATGGAAAATTTGGAATCCATGGTGGTGTAAGTATCGATTGCATTATTGTTATTAAAATATCTATAATTATAATTTACCTTTGCAGGAACATGCAAGCAACTCTGGATAAGGTGGTAAGGCAGCAGCAGCAGCTGCTGCAACGCCGAGGAGGAGCCCCGCAGAAGCCTTCGTTCCTCCCAATATCCACGCAGGCTGGAATGACCCAGTTTCAGGATATTGATGACGATGGCTACAAGAAAGCTGTAAGTGAAACTAAAGTCTGATTGCATTCATCTTTATCTAGTAAATATTTGTCAATGATCACTTGCTTTGTTTAGGTTGATTATTTGGAGTACGTAGGCGGTTTTACTTTGAAAGAAGCTGTCGCATTATGTTTCAAAGAAACATTTTGCGACAAGCTTTTGACATCGTACAGCTGGCTGGGCCGCGAAAAAGATAAGTTGGCGTTATGCCAAAGCAGAGCCGTTCGTGCTATTCACGGTAAGAATCATTGTTCATTTAATTGTGATACTCTAACCTATACTTAAGATTTTGCTTACATTTCATTTGCAGACGCCGTACTCCATAGTAGGCATTACCCTGTACCATCTCGCAGGGAAATTGCTGAATTTTTAAAAGTGGCGCTTCGCACTGCTAAGGAGAGGGTGCGAAGTCACGGAAGAAAGCCACAGAATGCTGGGATTCCACCTGCGGAGGACTTTTGGGGTACCGAGGATGCAAACTGAAAGAAGAGGTTAGTTTTGTATTCCATATAACTTAGCTGCGTTTCCGTAAACTCTTCATGCATAATCAAAACATTAAAATCATGTACACACGTGTTGCAACGTTATTTCCTAAATTACTCCGGGGAGGTGCCGGATGCACTGCCCGCGAAATAACCGTTTCAATAAATTATTATTTATTACTCTGCAAGAATCCTCTCCGCGGAAAAAGAGCTCACGTGATCACCGTTCACGCAGTCGCATGGAGTAGTGGGTTGAGGGGGGAAAAGAAAATTAACAAAGTTCCTTCGGAGCACGATTTAACAAAGACAATAGAAAAAATTTATTCAATTTAAAATAACGAATATCAGAAATGTTCCGTTAGCTACACGAAAGCAAGACAAAATCAGAATCTCTTTGTTTCCGGTGTTTATCCGAACGTCCGGACGAATTAACCGCCGGCTACGTGTTCGATGCCGGCACGTGGTCGCCTCGCTTCTCGATTATTCTACCGAGGACTTTGCAACTTATTAATGTTTCAATCTTACTATTTAAACAATGAATCAATTAATAATTATTATTACAGCAAAGAGATATAATGACTGTACAATTAACCGCGCACCCGGACGGCGATCGAGGCTGGTTCCGCTACTCGTTAACAAAAAAATCGAACGAGAAAATCGAAGGATAATTCTACGTTAATTATTTAATTCTTTTAAACAATAAAATCGTTGATTCCCGATAACTCGGTTATCTACCGCTAACGGCTCCGAATAACCCCGGAATTAGACCTCACGATACTGATCCGCCACCCAGAAGGAACTTTTTGGGTGAACAAAGGATTTCTCTTAGTCGCTTTAATTATCTTACCTCTAATCTCACTAAACGTTGCGAACAGAGTAATTTTTCCGAGGATCATGCACGCGGTTCCTTACGAGCCGGCCTACCGAAATTCCCCGAGCCCACCCAAAGATAGCCGAGCGCCTACTCGCTATCTCCCTCGCTTTACCGCCTCGCTAGGCGACGCGCGCATGCATGGCCGCTTTCCACGACTTCGCTATTAATTCTTCTTTCAAATTTCGATCGGATGACCGCCACCGATGATCATTCCAGCGATCATCTCGATCGGACTCTGTCCGCGACGGTTCTTTTCCTAATCCGCGGCGAAGGGGAGAGGATTCTCGTTTGTGACGGGTATTCAAAATACCACGTCACAGTGTATACAATTAGCTTCATATTTTTCTTAAATCACTTCATAAATTCACTTGTTCTTTTTTCTACAGGACATGGACGCGGCAACGAGGAGAGAACTTTTGGGGTGCCAAAGATACGAACTAAAGGAAGAGGTTAGTTTTGTATTCCATATAACTTAGCTGCGTTTCCGTAAACTCTTCATGTATAATCAAAACATTAAAATCATGTACTCACGTGTGTACAAGTAGCTTCATATTTTTCTTAAATCACTCAAAAATTCACTTCTTCTTTTTTCTACAGGACATGAACGAGGCAACTGGAGGCAACGAACTGAGATATACGCCGTGACTGTGCTGCTCCATTCCACCTCATGTAAGATTGCTATATACATATATATATATATATACTTACTACTGCCGTTTTGAATGTTGGTAGTTGTAAGGAATACGGGTTTGATTGGTCATGTCCCATTACGGCTCACTAGCATATTTGATCGTACTACTGATTGAAGCGGTCAGTAGTTCTAATGAGACTTGTGTCAGTGAGAAAAGCAGTGCCAACTTTCACGACGCGAACAGTATTTATTTGCAGTATAATATACTATATATATATTCTTCTCGATGTATCTATTTCAATATTATTATTTGTTATACAGGCTACAATTTGCGGCAGGTCGGGGGCTATAGTGGAGGTTTTAGTGGGTAAGAATCCCACACTACCTCGACTTCGGTCGGGGTGCCTTTTGAAGGTTTCCTCCACTTTAAAAAAAAAAAAAAAAAAAAAAAGGTCTCTCATGGGTGCAGTTATATAGGGAAGAAGGTAAAACCGTTTATAACGTTTTAAATTGGTATATTATACATAATAAGTTAATATTAATGAATTGTACTTTTTTGTTTTCATGTATGACAATGGGGAGGTTTCAAGAAGCAGCTAGACACGTGGTGCATGCACGAGCACACAGGCTTCAGCCTAAATGCAGTAGAGAAGAGAAGTCATCGCAAAAAGAAGAAATCTACATAAATTACTTTATGGAAATTGTTAATGTAAAACTGAAAACCAAAAATGTAAATATGTACACTTGATATTTCTTTTACATTGTGAAAGTTTATTAAAAATGCAAAATATTGTAAAATAAATATCTAATAAAAAATAAATAAAAATATATATATATATGACATTAATTTTTTTTTCCTTCTAAAATAATTAATAAGAACAAATTTTTAAAGAGCTCATTTCAATGCCAGTATATGCGCGTCCCTTTAAAATTTAAATGGCCGGAGTGGCAGGATCTGTCGCCGATCTGCTGCAAATCTGCCATCATGGTCTGCGCGCAGGCTCTGTTACGTTTCTGCCGCCAATCTGCCGGCAGGTTATGTTAGCAGGATCTGCCGCCAATCTGCCGCCAATCTGCTGCTCGTTCTGTCGGCAGGTTCTGCTGGCAGATCCGTAGTCAAATGGGGAAATAGATTGCTATGGATCTGTTGACAGATCCTACCGGCATCTGCTGCAAATCTGCTGCCAATCTGCTGCCAAATGGCTGGCAGGGCTCTTTGGTCCTGGGTTTACCTGGAGATGACGTGGACGGATTGGTTAGCACTTTCTCCGGTGAGCTCCTCAATGTCTTACAAGGAGAGGGCACGGCTTGGGAAATTGACTTCGGGATGGGACTTTGTAGGATCAAAGTACCCCATAAGGGTCATCGATTGTTAAAGTAATAGAGCGCATGAACCAGCCAATTCCGAGAAAAAAGCTCTCAAAGTTTTCAGCACAGTGTATATGGTAGAAATTGCACTTTAGTATTCAACGGTTCGGCAGCGCAAGCGGTAGCGAGCTTGCCTACTAACCTGGCGGCTAGGGTTCGATTCCCCGTGAAGTTATTTATTTTTTTTTTTTCTTTAATTTTATATAACAAGTGATTACTTCTGAATATTATTAATAAAAACATCATTGCTATATATATTTTTTAATTAAGAGCTCATTAACACAACATTTTAACGATGAATTTTATGTACATCTATCTTGCGAACCATAAGTTTTGGTGGGTGAGTAAGATTAAATTCTTACGATCTTATATCTAGAATTCTTATGGGCCGAAACTATAAAACGTCAAGTGACATTTCGCCGCGAACGTAGGCCCGGCTCGCGAATTTGTTTACAGTAGAGTTCGATGCCTCTGCTGTCGAACTACGGTAGCGAGATAAAAACAGGTGCCAATGAACTTCCGTACACGCGTGATTCGAAAAGGCACAAAGGCTCTAACGCGATTAGACGGCATAAGAATTTAATCCTACTCACCCACCAAAACTTATGGTTCGCAAGATAGATTTACATAAAATTCATCGTTAAAATGTTGTGTTAATGAGCTTTTAATTAAAAAATATATATAGCAATGATGTTTTTATTAATAATATTCAGAAGTAATCACTTGTTATATAAAATTAAAGAAAAAAAAAATAATAATAACTCCACGGGGAATCGAACCCCAGCCGCCTGGTTAGTAGGCAAGCTCGCTACCGCTTGCGCTGCCGAACCGTTGAATACTAAAGTGCAATTTCTACCATATACACTGCGCTGAAAACTTTGAGAGCTTTTTTCTCGGAATTGGCTGGTTCATGCGCTCTATTACTTTAACAATCGATGACCCTTATGGGGTACTTTGATCCTACAAAGTCCCATCCCGAAGTCAATTTCCCAAGCCGTGCCCTCTCCTTGTTAGATAGAATGGCGCCTTTGCGTGCTATCAACGCAAGGCGCCCATCCGCTCCATGGATCACTCCAGAAGTGAGGAAATTAATGAAAATTAGAAATTCATTCCGTCGCTCTTACCTGAGGACCAGGAGTCCAATAGCTTTAGACCATTACAGAGCTCTTCGTAACCGTCTTAAAATCATTATTGAGGAGGGACGCTCGTTGTTCCTCCTCCAGCATTTCACTAATCTCCACTGCCCGGCTACGCTCTGGCGTGACCTTAGACGGTTTAATATAACTCCTACTCCAAAACGTCCTCTGTCACTTCCTCCTAACCTCACTCCTTCACTCCTCAACTCATTCTTTCTCTCTGCGCATGCGCAAACTCCTCCTTCTCCACCTGACTTTCTCTCTACCTCTTCTCCTTATACAGGGTGATTCACGATAAACAGAACACCTTAATAACTCAGTTGGATTTAAAGATACGAAGTATGGATATATCAGGATTAGAATGGTTTCGAGGGACTCACATTGCCATCGTAATATTTTTTTTCAAAGTCACTTTTTCAGTTTTTTTGAAGGTCACGAAGGTTTTTTTTAAATGGGATTGTACAGTTTTTTCCATTGCATATTGTAGCCGACATCTAAACGAGTTCAACAATGTAGCACAACACAACCTTGAAATGACCTTGAACCCAGAAATACGAAATAAATCGAATCCAACTTTTGAGGTTTATTTGCTTTATTTCTGTTACGATAAATGTTCGAAATTATTTCCCTCAGCCGTGATACATCAAAATGTATCATGTGTACAGTACACAACACATTAACAGATTCTAACCGATTTGATGATGATAGAATTTGTACACAATGCGATTGTACACAATCGTGTTTATCAATAAGATTTCTAATCCATCAGTTTATCGATGATCATACTACGATGCGTTACTCAAAGGAAGAGAAGATCGAAATGATTTTCATTTATGGAGAAAGTCGACAGTGTTTAAGAGACGCAGTGCGGCTGTATAAGGACCGATTTCCTAATCGTAATTGTCCATCAATTTCTGTTTACAACAATTTGCTAAAAAAATTCCGTGAAACCGGTAGCGTTGATAATAAAAAACGAACAAAGATAAAGAGTGTAACAAATGAAACCAATACAATTAATGTTCTGGCTGCCATAAATGTAAATCCTAATTCTAGTACCAGGCAAATCGCACGAGGAAGTGGTATCAGCCAATCGAGTGTAGTGCGAATACTGCAAGCAGAAAAATTTCATCCCTATCACCTATCACTTCACCAAGAACTACATGATAGAGATTTTGAAAATCGTGTAAACTTTTGCCAGTGGGGACTGAGGCAATTCACGGATAACAGTGAATTTTTTAATAATGTATTATTTACCGATGAAGCTTCGTTTACGAATCATGGGCAGATAAATTTAAGAAACATGCATTATTGGTCTGTTGAAAATCCGCGGTGGTTACGGACAATTGACAAACAAAGGCCATGGTCTGTCAATGTTTGGTGTGGAATGTTAAATAATCAAATAATTGGGCCCCACTTCATCAGCGGCACATTGAATGCAGAGAAATACATGACATTTTTACGAAGATCGCTACCAATTCTTTTGGAAGATATAACATTGGACATTCGGCAAGGAATGTGGTATCAACATGATGGATGTCCAGCCCATTCATCTCGTGCTGTAACAGAATATTTGAATAGAACGTTTCCAAATCGTTGGATTGGACGTAACGGACCCGTGCCATGGACAGCTCGATCGCCAGATCTTACCCCTCTTGATTTTTATCTATGAGGAAAACCGAAAAATGATGTTTATCATGAACGACCAACCACTGCAGAGAATATGAAAGAAAGAATCATCAAGGCTTGTGCGTCCTGTCCTTTAGAAATGAATTCCAGAGCACTAAATTCTGTTATTTCTCGCTTATTTAAGTGTATCGAGGTTGAAGGACATAATTTCGAACATTTATCGTAACAGAAATAAAGCAAATAAACCTCAAAAGTTGAATTCGATTTATTTCGTATTTCTGGGTTCAAGGTCATTTCAAGGTTGTGTTGTGCTACATTGTTGAACTCGTTTAGATGTCGGCTACAATATGCAATAGCAAAAACTGTACAATCCCATTTAAAAAAAACCTTCGTGACCTTCAAAAAAACTGAAAAAGTGACTTTGAAAAAAAATATTACGATGGCAATGTGAGTCCCTCGAAACCATTCTAATCCTGATATATCCATACTTCGTATCTTTAAATCCAACTGAGTTATTAAGGTGTTCTGTTTATCGTGAATCACCCTGTAGTGACGAGAAATTTTATTTCTCTCACGTCACTCCTTCCTCTCTATATCCTCTTCTAACCTTTCGCTCTTCTATGACCATCCTTCCGGATGGTCTTCCTTCTTCTTTCATCTCTCTCTGCACTCCTTCACTCATCACTACACTCCTCCGTATATTTAACAGTTCTTTGCTCTCTTCTACCTTTCCACGGCTCTGGAAGCACTCCTATATCACACCTATACCTAAAAAATCTTCTCCTACTGAACCTTCACACCTCCGTCCCATCTCACTCCTTCCTGAATTGTCTAAGGTACTTGAGAGGGTAGTCCTGCGTGACGTTCAAGACTTCCTCCGTAGTCGTGGACTTCAGGACCCCTTCCAACATGGGTTCGTCAAGGGTCGGTCTACCCAGACCGCCTTGCTTACCCTCACTGAAGACGTCAGGCGGGCAGTGGATGAACGCAAGATAACCATCCTCGTCTGCTTCGACTTTTCAAAGGCCTTTGATACGGTTGACCACTGCAAGCTGATGGAGAAACTCAAGAGATTGAATTTCTCCACTCCAGTCTTGCAGTGGTTTTGGTCATACCTCACTGGGAGGTATCAAGCGACGAGGGTGGACGGTAATCTTTCTTCTTGGGAGCATGTTTTCTCTGGTGTGCCACAGGGCTCTGTACTGGGACCGTTTTTATTCTCACTCTTCCTATGGGACCTCAATGATGTCGTTCACCTCGCCAGGCTCCTCAAGTACGCTGATGATCTCCAGTTGTACCTCCACGCTGCCCTTCATGGGCTTGAGGAGGGAATCTGCGAGATCAATCGCGACATTGCACGCGTGGTGGCATGGACGAGGGAAAACGGCCTCTTATTGAACCCTGGGAAGACGCAATGTATGCTTTTAGGATCTTCGCGTGCACTGAATGTTATAGATAAAGATTCCCTACCTCCGATAAGAGTGGCGGATACGTCTATTCCTTTCTCGACAGTGGTGAAGTCGCTCGGCGTCCATCTTCAGAGCAATCTGGGGTGGCACGAGCACGTCACGAGCGTGTGTCGGAAAATCTACGCGATGCTTGCATCGCTTAGTAAAAACCGACGCACGCTCCCCCTGCCGTTAAAGGCGAGACTCATCCAAGCTCTTGCATTTCCTCACTTCGACTACTGCTGCTTGGTGCACGTTGACATGCAAGCCGTCGATGAGATCCGGCTGCAACGGGCCTTGAATGCGTGCGTCCGATTCGTTTTTGACGTGCGACGTGATGTTCACATCACGCCGTACTTCGAACGTCTCGGATGGCTGAAGGTCCGTCAAAGGCGGCTGTATTTCCTCGGCGTCTTCATGCTCGGCGTGCATCGAGGCGCCATGCCGGAATCTCTCCAGGCTTTGTTCGAGCGAAGATCGGACTTAGACGTGAGGTCTTCTCCGCGTTCGCGACCGCGTGTAACTTTTAACACACCTCTTCATCGCACTGCAACCCGTTCAAACTCACTCGCGGTGCAGGGCGCTAAATTTTGGAACTTAATTCCTTTGCAGATTCGCGAAGCGCGCACTGTCGCGTCGTTCAAGCGTGAGTTGCATCACTCGTTACTGAGTGGTGCAATTTCATCGTGAGGCGACGCGGCACGTGATTGGTTAGATGGCGAAATTTAGGCCTGAGCGGACCCCCCAGGTGGCGCGCGGCGACGCGCGTTTCATTCATATTCATCGTGAGAATGGGCCTCTTTGTATGCACGTGGACTCGAGTGTGAATGCGCCTGCGCGAAGGCGAAACTTTTGTATTGGCTGAATGAAACTATGAATACTTGTGATAGGCTTCGTGCCGGTGTGCATCTCGGGAGCGTGCGTGATGTGTATAAACACGAGCGTGACTGACTTCACCTTCATCTTACTAATGTATATATTTCTTTTCTTATATTTCTATTCTAGGTGTCGTCATATCATTGTACTTTGGAATGAGTGTGGATTGAATGAATGAGTGTTAGATCGAATGAGAGAGTGCCTTGGCGATCTTGATCGCCAAGTTTGTGCTTATTTTTATATGTTTACATATGTATTTTATATGTATATATTTTTAACGTGCCAAGGGGCTTTGCCCCAGCACGGAATAAACTATCTATCTATCTATCTCTCTCTCTCTCTCTCTTTCTCTCTCTCTCTCTCTCTCTCTCTCGAGTTAGACGGGTAGAAGATTACGTGCGAGTTATTGAACATTTATAGTGGTTTATTGAATTGTGCGACGAAAATCACATACAGAGTCGAGATCAGAGTGCCAGTGTGAAGGCTTCGCGACATTAATTTCGCTAGGCGATACCCTCGTGGAGACGCTATTCGAGAAATACATTTTCGACAGCTCGTCGAACGCCGATCGTCGGCTCGCGCACCGACCTCCATTCCACCTCGCCACGTGCGTCGCTGATTGGCCGGCTCCGAGCCTCCTATTGGACCTTGTCTGATCACCGACGCCAGGAGCCAATTAACACTGGCTCATTTAAACGGCCAACGGTCCTCACCAGCACGTGCTATGGATCAGGTGCGCTGTGCCTCTTGTAAGAAGGTCGTTGCCACGGAGTACCGTCGTTGCATTCCGTGCAACATCACACTTCACCCTCGCTGTCGCCATAACGTCACCGGGCCCACGGGCGCCCTGGTGCCCTGCAAAGGTGACAGCGAGATCGTCAGCGTCAAAGGGGCGAAGGGGGCCTCATCCTCATCCTCTACTGGTCGCACTGCGCGCGCACCCCCACCGCCACCGCCGTTCTCGCCGTCTTCGCAGCTAGCGCGGTCTCCACCGCCTGGCGCCATCTCGCGGCCGACATCTCTTTCGCTGCCGACTATCTCCTCTATTTCCTACGCTGCTGCCGCCTCCTCACCACCGAAGGAGCCCACGGCTCCTTCTCAGCAGGACGTCACCATAAAGGAGCTCGTCGGTGCCGTTCGTTCCTGTGTAGAGGCGATACAGGAATTTAAGGCGGGACAGCTCGCACACCGGAAGGAGACGGCCAGTGACTTCGCTGTGCTCGGCTCACGGCTCGACCGCATCTCGGCGGACATCGCCGCCATCACCGCTCGGCTCACGGACGTCGAGACGGCGACTCGGGTGGTGCGCGACGATGTCCAGACTCTCGCTGCCAAACAGGACGCGGACGCGAGGGCTCTTTCCGCGCGAGTGGCATCCTTGGAGGCCTTCCAGGCTGCCTGCTCCTCCTCGACATCTCCTGGAGCAACGCCCGTCTTGGCTAACGCCGAACTCGCCCGGATCAGCGAGCGGCTCTCGCGGGTGGAGGCTACGACCCACTCCACCGAGGTCATCCTCACAGGGGTCCCGGAAGAGCCGAACGAGGACGTTAAGAGGACGGTCATTAAGGTGGCTGCCGTCCTAGGGGTCCCTGCGGCCGAAGAGGAACTCGTCGTGGCTCGACGAATGCCTGGCGCGAGGGACTCGACACGTCCTCGAACCATCTTCGTCCGCTTCGCAACAGCAGCTCAGCGGAACACCATCATCTCAGCGAAGCGAAGGAAGCGGACGCTCTTGGCCAACGAGCTAAACTCAGCGTGTGAGGGGCGTCCGGTCTACGTCAACGAGTTTCTTCCACGTGACACCTGGGACTTACTCAGGACCGTAAGAAAGGCGGCCCGATCGCGCGGCTATTCCCACATCTGGCACAGAGACGGCCAGATTCTGGTTAAAAAAGACAGTGATGCGCCAATAATCTATATCAAGGAGGCTAATCAAATAGATTCAAAGCTAGCATGAACACCAGCGCCAAGGCCTGCTCATCCTCCAGCCTCACGCCTAGCACATATCTTGCGAGCCTGCCATGTTAACGCAGGCTCCTTACCGGCGCACTTTGAGAATTTTAAGCGCCATTTTATAAACTCAAACCGGAATCTGATTGCCGTCTCTGAGTCGTGGCTCAAGCCGGGCTATCGGACCGACCTATGCGCACTAGAGGGGTACACCTTGCACCGAAGTGATCGCTCTGCAAGACCTGGCGGGGGGGTATGCCTCTTCGTCCAGGACCAATTTTCAGCAAGAATAATAACATCCTCTTCTATTTTGCAGTGTGATGTGGGGGTGGAGTTCCTCTTTGTCGAAATTAGTCTTCCTCCGTCGACTCGAGTCTTCGTCGGAGTTGTCTACCGTCCGCCGCATTCTCCCCTCACCTCCTTTGAACCGATCCTCGCCGAACATTCCTGTGAATACGAGCAGAGGTTGATACTCGGTGATTGGAATATTAACTTAAACTGCGACTCACCTGATTCTATTTACTTACGAGCTCTAATAACGCAGCTAAACTTACACTTAGTCGAACACGGTGACACACACCGTACACCAACCTCCTCCACCAGGATTGACCTCTGTCTCGTAGGAGATGAAGGACGTGTTGTATCCTCTGGGCAGTCGAGTGAGCCGTTCCTTTCTGGGCACGACCTCATTTCGGTTGTCTACGATGCAAGTGATTCATGGAGTAGGCGTAGTGTTGTCTCCCGGAACTTGCACGCTGTCAATCCCTCCGCACTGCACTCATCTCTGGATAACCTAACCTCTTTGGTCCTAGGCTTATCTGGAGACGACGTGGACGGATTGGTTAGCACTTTCTCTGGTGAGCTCCTCAATGTATTAGATAGACTGGCGCCTTTGCGTGCTGTCACCGCAAGGCGCCCATCCGCTCCATGGATCACTCCAGAAGTGAGGAAACTTATTAAACTTCGAAATTCTTATCGTCGCTCTTACCTGAGGACCAGGAGTCAAGTAGCTTTTAGCCACTACAAAGTTCTTCGCAACCGGCTAAAGATTATTATTGAGGAGGGACGCTCGTTGTTCCTTCTCCAACACTTTTCTAACTTCCACTCCCCGGCTGCGCTTTGGCGTGACCTTAGACGGTTTCACATTGCTCCTACTCCTAAACGTCCAAAGGCGTTACCTCCTAACCTCACTCCTTCTGTCCTCAACTCCTTCTTTCTGTCTGCGCATGCGCAGACTCCTTCTTCTTCTCCTGATCTTCAAGCTCTCTCCTCTTCCTATAGTGACGAAAAATTCTATTTTTCACACGTCACTCCTTCTTCACTCTTACCACTTCTCACCTGTCGTACCTCGATGACCATTCTTCCAGATGGTCTTCCTGCCTCTTTCGTCTCTCTTTGTATTCCTTTTCTTATACCCCTACTTCTCCGTCTATTCAATGCTTCTCTTCTCTCTTCTACCTTTCCACGCCTGTGGAAACACTCTTATATTACTCCTCTACCAAAGATAACCTCTCCCACTGAACCTTCTCACCTGCGTCCCATCTCACTCCTTCCTGAACTGTCTAAGGTCCTTGAGAGGGTGGTCCTGCGTGATGTTCAAAACTTTCTTCATAGTCGTGGACTTCAGGACCCCTTCCAACATGGGTTTGTCAAGGGTCGGTCTACACAGACTGCCTTGCTCACCCTCACCGAAGACGTCAGACGGGCAGTGGATGAGCGTAAAATAACCATCCTTGTCTGCTTTGACTTTTCAAAGGCCTTCGATACGGTCGACCACTGCAGGCTGATGGAGAAACTCAAGAGATTGAATTTCTCCACTCCAGTTCTGCAGTGGTTCTGGTCATACCTCTCAGGGAGGTATCAAGCGACAAGGGTGGACGGTAAACTATCTTCTTGGGAGCATGTTTTCTCTGGTGTGCCACAGGGCTCTGTACTGGGACCGTTCTTATTCTCACTCTTCCTATGGGACCTCAATGATGTCGTTCACCTCGCCAGGCTCCTCAAGTACGCTGATGATCTCCAGTTGTACCTCCACGTTGCCCTACATGGGCTTGAGGAGGGAATCTGCGAGATCAATCGCGACATTGCACGCGTGGTGGCATGGACGAGGGAAAACGGCCTCTTATTGAACCCTGGGAAGACGCAATGTATGCTATTAGGATCCTCTCGCGCTTTAAATGTCATTGATATGGACTCCCTACCTCCGATAAGAGTGGCCGATACAATTATTCCTTTTTCTGCGGTGGTGAAGTCGCTCGGTGTCCATCTTCAGAGCAATCTGGGGTGGCACGAGCACGTCACGAGTGTGTGTCGGAAAATCTACGCGATGCTTGCATCGCTTAGCAAAAACCGGCGCACACTCCCCCTGCGGTTAAAGGCTAAACTCATACAGAGCCTCGCGTTTCCTCATTTCGATTACTGCTGCCTAGTGCACGTGGACATGCAAGCCGTCGATGAAATCCGGCTGCAACGGGCCTTGAATGCATGCGTCCGATTCGTTTTTGACGTGCGACGTGATGTTCACATCAAGCGATGTGCATCACTTCGGTGGACGAATCCGTTACGCGTCCTGCGTGGAGAAACGATTACTGCGACGCATGCAGGGTCAACTGTTAAAAATTTGTCGAGCACGCCGAGCTTGTATATAAATGCTCCCCCGACATTAAGCTCAAATGCCTGTCATCGACTGACATGGTACGGCTAGTTTCGTTTCTAGCTCTCAATGATGTGCGTACCACACAAATGGGACTTAGGAGGTCAACTCCCACTTTATTCCTTTTTTTGGGTTTCACATCAGGGAGCATAGAAAATATTCTTTCTGATTCGGCGTTCAAATGTGGTAGACATCGTATTCGAAGAGTCATCGACGCTGAGAAGTAAAGATAATTTAGGGAAAACAAGATTTATTGAAAGATTTTCTTGTTTGCAGATGTCTACTGTTACGTGCCGGATTCCGATGGTCTCAGGACGCGTAACGGATTCGTCCTCCGAAGAAACTCCTTTGGAATGGTGGTGTTGAGGAGATGGTTTTGGTGTTAGAAAAGGAAAGGGAAAGGAAAGTGCGTTTCGTCTTGGGTCCGACTGCAGACTCATCAGTGGGGCTGATGCAGGCGGACCCTACCCCAGACGCTATGGTCAGGTATCTTAGGAGTTCTATATACATGTATTGTTATAGGGTGAGATTTTAGTGGTTTCGAGAATTAGGAAAGAGGATAGGACATCTAGCGGAGTACTTTGGAGTCGTCTGTGGGTTACGGGACGTAACACTACCCACGTGTCGTCGAAGGATAATTTTTCCTAAGTAGTTTTATCTAATTGAGAAGTGCTGTTATACAAAAAGTCATTTTTTTTGTAAGTTTTCGATATTAAAATTTTCCAATTGGCGCACGACAGTTATAACATTTTGAAGAGTTAAATTTTTGTCGCTATTGTGAAAAGTATATACCGGTTTGAAAACCGTCAATTGCCTAAGGAACAAGTCGTCATAAAGAAGACGACTCCTATTTTCATTGGTTACGGTAATGTAGAACCGCAAACAATTTTGACGGTAGGAATTTATTTCCACTTCCGTCATGGCATTTTCCAATGCATCTTCTAAATATTCCCTACAGTCACTACCAAGATCCACTCGGCTTAGCGGAAGTTGGTTACATTTTGCGGAAAAGTCTATCTTTCTGAAAAAATTCAGTGATTGTAAAAAACGATGCAAGAAAAATGTAAGCAGCCGTTCTAAAGAAAGCTGCAATTCTTAACCGTTTTAGTGCCACGCAGCGCGATCGCACTGTTCGCGTACTGTGGTGAACCGTGTCGCTATTTTTGATTACGATCGTCAATTCGCAACGGGCTCGATTCAGCATGTATCTTGTCGCGAGCCTGTCGAGAGTTTCCTCTTGTAATTACAAATTTTCTTTCAAAAAAAGCTTTCTTCGCTCAAAAAGAGCAGCGCGATCACGACGATCGGCATTATTCGCAAATAAATGAAGGAAGCGCTATCGCGCTTCATGGTACAATTCGACATGGATTTTTAAAAACCCCTGGCACTAAAACGGTTAAACCATTGTTATTCTACTTTGAAAGGAGGCATTAAATGCATTTAAAACATTTAAAGTATATTGCAGGAAGTAGAAATAACCTTTCATGTCATGTCTGCTAACCAAAGATAATATATTCTTAGCAGTTACTTATTTCTGTGAAAAATATTGTTCCTCAAAAATCGTCCCAAGTTTCTAGAAACCGTTTTACATACTGGTGCATCGCAAGCCAGCGCGCATCTGATAATTTCAATACCCTTAAAGTGAGATCTCCTGAAATTGGCTAAATATGTAAAAACGTTCGGGGCTACTATTTATGAAAGATGCCACACCCCGAAGTAATTTGTAGCAATCTTTAGGAATTGTGGCACACGCAACACTTGCCGCTAACGCCACGGAACGACACACACACGGCATTGTTAAAATATTTGGATTTTTTCAAACAATTTCGTTTTAAAAGATGAGTGCTTTCCGACCATAACCGCGGCATTATCGCAACTCAGGACCGCAATATTTCTCAGAGGAATTTGCGTTTTTACTCAAACATTTTCGAAAGATTTGAAAATTTTTTCCACTGAACAATCGCTGGCATCCAAATGAATGAGTTGCAACAATTCACACCTAACGTACAAAGAACATGGCTCAATATATCTAATGGCCAATATAAGTCACTTATCGTTAGTCGAATCTGAGATTTAATCCTTGAAAATTGTTGATGCCTAACGTTATCGACGATGCGTTCGGTTTCACGAACAACACAACACATTGTTAATAATTTGTCGGCATTTGGAACGACCGACTGTCATGCCCTTCAAAACTTAAGAGTCTTGTCTTATATCTTGCATAAGAGCAAGAAAAGGAGATGCTAAGGTCTGACGCTAAGGCCATATTATATTCGGCGAAGAAAGCCGCATATATAACCTCAGCGATTTTAATTTTATCCTGAAGGGAAAAAGAAGAATCCTCCACATTATCCAACACCTCGGTTGAATCATTTACAGCATTATTGTACTGAGGCATTTTTCAACATTTTTTTTATGATTATGGCAGGACGAATGCCTGCGTATTTGCGTAAGCCCACAATCGAAGACTTTGTTGCAGACTTTACAGACGCATTTTGATTTGTCCCAAGAAACCTCTTACAACCAAAGTTTAAAAGATTAATCAACATCAAACCAATGACGTTGAAAAGTTTTTTTAGATTTTTTGGCGAGAGTACAATCCATTCTAATGAACCTCTTCTTCTGAGAAAAGTACAAAGATTGCTATGCGCCAAAAATAAAATGTTTCCTCCAAGTTTCCAGCTGAATTCTCTCTACCCTGGTGGCCTTTTTTTATCCCGTTCTAGAAAATATATAAAACAGGTATAATCCAACCTTGATCTTATTAGAGCTTTATACAATACAAGAAGTGTTTCCGGGTCACAGCCCCGCCATGTCCCTCTCAGAAATTTTATTATGTTTAACATTTTTAAACATTTCTTTCTTGTGATATTTATGTGACTCTCGTAGCTCAAGTCATCGTCCAATTGAATCCCTAAAAAGTGCGTTATTTTTGCATTTAGAATTTGCACTTCTTCTACCTTAAGTGAGACTAAAGCTTCCGGTATCCCTTGTGATGAGAAGACTATGAAGACAGTTTTAGCAGGTGACAGTTCTAATCCAATACTTCCCAAGTTTCTCCGAATTACTGTAATAGCTGTTTCTAAAAATCTTTTTGCTACCTCAATGTTAGAATGCCTTAGGAAAACGGCCAAATCATCCGCGTATTGCGTATTGTGGACCTTATGCTATAACCCTTTTCTGATTTCCACTGTATACAGGGTGTATTCGACCATATAGCCAATCGGGAATCCACGTGTAGCCAGCAAGAAATTGAGCCGAAAGAAGTCATAAAAGTTAACATAAGCCAGGTTAGTTATCGAGTTATTAATTACCAAAGATAGGGCGAAGGAGCGGTAGGCGGCGAGCCGCGACCATGCTATTCGGGTGGCGAGATGCTAGAAGAAAGAGAGAAAGGAAGGGAGAGAGAGTCCGCGCAAGTCGCCATCGTAGGGTAGCGCCGTGGAGGAAAGAAAGAGAGAGAAAGGTCGGCTCAATTTCTTGCTGGCCACACGTGGATTCCCGATTGGCTATATGGTCGAATACACTCTGTATGTTAAGTGATAGAATATTCAAAGAACTTTGTTACCAAACCAAACTTGTTATTTGAATGGCTGTAAACAAAAATTGTAAAAGCCAATAAACTAATACTACTACTCCCTTTTCAGCCGTGTGGTTTAGTGGAGAAAACGTGTGGAACGCGAAAACATAAAACGCGTGAAAATACGAGAGAACTGTGGCGACCTCGACAGTAGGGTTTCCGATCTCTTGTCAAAAAATCGTTCTCGTGGATCGATTCGAATCATTATTATCGTTTTTTTATCGTTATTTCTTTTTTTGTTATTTGAATTTTAATACTGACTACGATTTTATTCCATCACGTACCTACGATAGTTCTGAAATTGGGCACTGACCGATACAAATGATGCATCGCCCTTCTAAACTACGTACCACACGGCAAAAACGAAAAAAAAAAAGAAAAAAACTTTTACGGATAATCACGCCCCATTTGGCAGCGTTCGGAATCTTGTGTCAATACCTAACCTAACCCACCGACTCCACCGAACCTGTCACACGTACCCACCGGCCGAAGTGGTCGTGTGGAGTTTTCGAACTCAGCCCAGTACTGGAATGCGCCTTCACATTTAGCAGCTTCAGCAGCACTGGCACACTATCTTCCAAAATGCCTTATGATCGGACATTTTTAGATAACCTCAGAACCCAGTTATTTGTAATAAAATAAGTGTAAAAGTATAACCAACTATGGGTCAATTCTGTCTAGTTTACGAGAAAAATAAATTTGAAGTTCATAATTCGTCAAGGTCCGATTGAGAGAAAATTCAAAATTTCTTCTGAAGTGTTAATATAAATGTTATTTCTTATACATTGATGAATTGGGCATTTGAAAATACAAATTTTGGGCCTTGTTTCAATTCTGAAATGTGAACCTGGACGGAGAAAAATGCCATTTTCAATAATACGAGTTTTATTTTTTTTTCGAGTTCTATAGCGAATGCGCAAGATTGCGCAGTTGGAAAATAAAGTTTATTGAATGGGTTATATGTGTAAAAAAAATCAGCGCTATATCTTGTAGAACTAACGGATACGGTGCAATTTAAATTGTGATAGCGCCTGAGATACCAGCAGAAGTCCGAAATATGCTAAAATCTACCACCAGCGAAGTTGAGTCTTCTTCAATAGAACGGCAAATTGAAAAAGATGATGACAGTGAAGAAGCTACTTTGGAAGATTGTGAGACAACCGTAGTTTTGCCGCGTGAAACGAGCATTTTTGACGATTAATCATCATCCAAACCTATAAAAATACGTGGAAATTCCTACGGGAAAAGAATTTAATCTATTTTATTACATTATGAAGTTCTTGTGTTGCTAAATATAAAAAAAACAAGGGCCTGAAAGAACATAATAGAAAAATGGAAAAAGAAAAAATGATGGCAAAAATCTTAGGCGCTATCATAATTTAAATTGCACCGTATCCGTTAGTTCTACAAGATATAGCGCTGATTTTTTTTACACATATAACCCATTCAATAAACTTTATTTTCCAACTGCGCAAACTTGCGCATTCGCTATAGAACTCGAGGAAAAAATAAAACTCGTATTATTGAAAATGGCATTTTTCTCCGTCCAGGTTCACATTTCAGAATTGAAACAAGGCCCAAAATTTGTATTTTCAAATGCCCAATTCATCAATGTATAAGAAATAACATTTATATTAACACTTCAGAAGAAATTTTGAATTTTCTCTCAATCGGACCTTGACGAATTATGAACTTCAAATTTATTTTTCTCGTAAACTAGACAGAATTGACCCATAGTTGGTTATACTTTTACACTTATTTTATTACAAATAACCGGGTTCTGAGGTTATCTAAAAATGTCCGATCATAAGGCATTTTGGAAGATAGTGTGGCAGTAAAACACAACGCCCATTTTTCAGTAAAACCAGCGTGAAGAAACTTACGGAGTTGTAGGCCATCTATTCTTTGACTTCTTAATTGAATTTATAAACTCAACATTTTTTATCCAATGCTCTATGCTTTCCTTAGTAGTGAATACATATTTGTTAATTACGTCTGGGGCATTCCTCTCCACTTTCATGTTTTCCAGCAAATTGCCTCCTTTTTACAGTATTTTTTGTTATGGCCAAAACCACAACAGTTAAAACAAGTCTTAAGCTGTTTCACATAAATTTCTACTTTCATATTATAAAGGTCATATACCTGAATATGGTTAGGTAACATACTGCCTTCAAATGTTATTTGTATGGCCTCACTTGGTACCCACGTCACTGTGTTATTATTATCTCTATCTATGACTTTCCTGTTGAGCCTTTTAGCATGTAGAATCTTACATGGTGCCAATGACTGTTTAATCAAATCATTAATGTCATGCTTGACCCCAAGCCCTTTAATTATACATTTTTTTTCTGTATATTGGTATGGAATTAGTGCAACTATTGGTGCGTTAGGGTTTTCTGCAATTGCAGTAACAAAGTTATTAGCAATTTCTCTATTTTTAAATGATACTTTGGCTCTTGCATGGCATTTGGTTTGAAATAGAAAGCTCCTTTATTTATTCCCGAAATATGTTTTGCTATTGCTAGCATGTTACTATTTCAAGGCTTTTGCTATACTCTCTCTTTAAAACTATTTCCACTGTTGTTATCCCTTTGTGTGAAGCGGTATATAAGTTTATTTTAACGTCTTTGTCTTTATTTTCTTGTATAGCATTTTTCTTTGTTAACGTTCGGTCTTTTTATACCAAAAATGACGTCACATTGATTTTCCAAGTACACATTCAGCTCATCTTTTTTCTTTTTTAACACCCCCTCCATGGCCCTTTGAGGTTAACTTTCCGCTATTTTCCTATTTATCTATCTACCGTAACTATTTTCTAATTTCCTTAATCTACTAATTGTTTCTTCGAACTTATATATTACGACCATAAATAAATATATTACGAAAAACCTACTCTGGAAAAATATCCAAACTTTCATACGTCTAAACCCGCACTCTTCGTCGACGATACCTTTCTCATCTTCTTACTAACGCGTGTTGTGTAGCAGGACTCCTCTTTAAATAAATGTTCGCTTGAAAAAGTAACAACGTTTTATTTAAATAGTTACACGTTTAACAGTTACTATGTGCGTTGATTCCTTGTCGGACAAACTTTGATTTTATAAATTACTAGAATGCGAACCGCGTAGCGACTGGTTAGATGAGTGAAGGCGGGACTCCCGCCGCGGGAGACTGCTTGCAAGAACGAACGCGCCGATGGTGGCGCCCCCATTGACGGCCGTCTACAGTTTGACTTGCTTAGAAACCAGCCTTGCTTTTATGTCCCTACAGTTTGTGGCAGAATTCGGCGATGAATTATCGCCTACAAATTCCCCACATAAACGAACGATTCAGTCTTTCTTTTGAGGGTACACAAGATACACGTGGTTTCTTTGTAACAAAAGTCTTTCTTTATATCAAAACAAAACAACCTTCAACATGGACAATAACTGACAATAATAAGGTACGAAGAGGACTCCTCAAGGCGCCTCTCCAACGCCACGCGCGCCTGCACGGCGCGAAAATTTTTTTTTAACAAAAAAATATATTGTCATCCGAGTTACGTATGTGTGTAAAGTTTCAATTCGATTGGATAAGTAGAAGTGGATCAAATTTAGCTTACAAAATTTGTACCGGACATACAAGCCAAACTTAATAAAAGCTTGTAATAATAACAATAAAAAAGACAATTGAAGTACTTCTTTCCTTCTTCTTGTTCTTCTTGTCGAGAGCTTTTGTTGAAAGAGATGTACCATTATTTTACACTGTTGTTATATAATAAAGTTTTATTGCTGTTCATTCAAAATTAAAATTATTTGGAGAAGCCCTAGTGAGTAGGCATACCAACTTAACTATATATTTTATACAACGCGCATGCGTAAAGAGGTTGAAAAGAGTGCGCCACCAGTCTTCAAGTAACAAAGGCTGTGTTCATAAATGTGCATCCAGTACTGTCAGTACTGGATTTCCGTCCACAAATGCTTGTCAGTATGGCTGATGAGAGTCTAATGCGGGGTTTACACGCTTGCCAAGCTCCGGCAAGCGTCCACAAGCACAAGCGTGTGAACGGGGGTGTTTGGCTTGGCTTGCGTGAACTTGGGGAAGCTGGTCACCGTTCCGGTCGAGTGTCGGTTTTTGGACACGAATCAAAGGGCGCTTGCGACAAGCGCTTGGGACGCATTTACACGTTGGTACGCGTTTGCGACAACTCACACAAAATAGCGACCTAAACGCTTGTAATACAAGCTTTTGATAAACAGTTACCCCAAATAATAAGGTTGTTTCATAAGAACTAGCTCGTCTATGACATGAATAAAATGATATTAATAGTTACTTTTATTTTGAACTTTTGTAGAATCTTTTTTTCCAGAAATTTAAAAAAATTTCCTTCTAGAATTTTTATCGTCTACCATCTACTTCCGTGTCGGGCTTTTCTTGTTTTTATTTTCATTTGTTTGTATTTTAAATAGAAATCGCTGAGACAAGCTCGATGTCCGCCACGCTTGCCTGTTCGGAACATAATGACGCACTCGCCAACGTGTAAACGACTTCCAAATGCGAGTCCAGCGTTTGTGGAGACTTGGCGCTTGTGGGCGCTTGTCGGAGCTTGGCAAGCGTGTAAACCCAGCATCACGTACTACCATTTTAGGCAGACATCGATCCTAGGGAATTGCTTACTTCCGGCTGTCGAGACTGTCAGCAGAGAGGTAGTGTAGAGTAGTGATGTGCAGAACCGATTATTTTTTGTAATCGATTAATCGATTATGATTTGACGTCTAAATCGATGCATCGATTAATAATCGATTATTAATCGATTAAGGCCACATAGAGGGGTGGAATACATTGTGACATCTGTGTTGTGCACGCTTGTATGTGTAATTTATAATTGTAATAATATGTATGTGTATGTGTATTATAATTGTAATAATCAATTTTGATTTAGATACTTAATAAAACTAGATTTAAAGTTTTACATAATCTTTAATTTTATTTCAGTCAACTTAACTGCTGTCACCAAAAACTCAACTTAACTGTTTAGTTAACTTAAACAGTCTCTTACATTTCCTTTTAGACATAAATCAAATTCTAAAGTAAATTGCACTTAGTTACAATTAAACATTATCACATTTGTTTACTTATTTAGTACCACTCACTGTCCTTTCTCAGGCGGGGAGCTTAATATTTGTAAACGATTCGGCAAATAGCGCGCTGGAGTCGAAAATGCGTTTGAACTCTACCCAATAAGACCAGCATTTCTGCCAGAAGACTTTTTTCGTGCTCCGACTGTAGGTCCATGATATGCACTATGCATTGAATGTTATGTTAGCAACTTTGGTTATCTACTAGTCATTAACACGGTAAATAGATGACGCTTATCGCTATTGTGGAACAAAATAAAATAGATTTTAAATAGGTATTAAAAGTTAAAAGAAATAGTCACATACAGTCGGCGGCATATATGGCTCCCCAGTATGAAGTTGGCGATAATTAAATCGTATGAGAATTTCTATAGTATTTCTGTTATTACTAACTTCATACTGGGGAGCCATATATGCCGCCGACTGTACATGACTGTAATACAAAAAGTTCGATTATTTTGAATAATCGATCATGATTTCGATTATTTATATTAATCGATTACGATTACGATTACTAAAAAAAATCGATTAATCGATTCTTTGAATCGATTCTGCACATCACTAGTGTAGAGTCAGTATTGCATATGGCGGGGTTTAATGGTTTGTTTCTGTCTGCTAGAATAAGTTTATGACGCACAAATATATATACAGTCTGTCACGAAAATATTCGGACGCTGCATAAAGTTAAATAACTTTTTTATAATTTAATCAAACGACTTGAGTTTTTGCAAACATATAGAAGGATTAGGTTCGAAAAATTACGATCTTCGAAGTTACAGAGAAAATAAGAAAACTTATTTTTAAAAATTGTTTATCTGAGCTTGTAATAAAAATTAAAAAACTGCATTCCGTAGATATAAGTTATATGCTTATTGTAAATTTCATAAAAATCCGCAATGGTCGTCCCGAATTACAAACGTTTAAAGATTCCAAAAAAGGTCGAAAATCACCGATTTGGGCGGATTTCAGCGATTGTGTAGCGTATGTTACAATGTTTAAACATTTGTAGCTCGGAACCAGGTTACCCGATTTTTATGAAATTTACAATATGCATATATCTTACTTATATCTATGGAATGCAGTTTTTAAATTTTTATTACAAGCTCAGATACAAAATTTTTTTTTAAATAAGTTTTTTTATTTTCTCTGTAACTTCGAAGATTGTAATTTTTTCAATACAATAGAAATATGATATATAGTAAACTAATCCTTCTATATGTTTGCAAAAACTCAAGTCGTTTGATTAAATTATAAAAAAGTTATTTAACTTTATACAGCGTCCGAATATTTTCGTGACGTACTGTGCTGGCAGTGCTGGAAAACGCGTTCACATTTAGCAGTTTCGGCAGCACTGTCAGTAAAACAGAATGCCTATTTTTCAGTAAAACCAGCGTTGATACTGACAGTACTGTCTGCACATTTATGAACACAGCCAAAATGTGCTTCATAGTTTATTTTTAGGCACGACCGCAGGGAGTTCCTTATTAAGGGTTGGTATGGGCTGAGGGGCTAGACAAATAGCGGCATGGTGGGGTTAAGGAGTTCACAGACTCTGGCGGGGCTTCTGCTTCTATAACCTATTATTCGTATATAGTTATGCTTTGCGTATCTGTTGACATTAATGCAATCGCGTGTACAATTTTTGTATTTTTTATAGTTATTAAGATTTATCTATTAAGTATTAGTGTTGTTTAATTTTTTTGTGTATAATATAAGGTAACAAAGATGGTTGTTTTTACTTGCAACAATTGCGGCGAGACTTTAAAGAAACCACGTGTTGCAAAGCATTATCAATTTCAGTGTCGTAGTAAACCCTATTTAACATGTGTGGATTGTTTAAAGGATTTTCAGTAAGTATTTGTTGTTTTTATTTTATGATGAGTCCTATCTTTGGAAATTTAATTAAAAGTTAAACATTTTTAGTGACCAGGAATATGTACAACATACAAAATGTATAACCGAAGCAGAACGGTATGGTGGGAAAGACTATGTTCCAAAACCCGGAGCGTGTAAGGGTGAACGCAAGCAACAAGAATGGCTTAATATTGTACATAATTTACTTGAAACAAGTACAAATTTATCAAGCAGTGAAAGGAATTTCTTGCAAACTTTATCACATTGTGAAAATATTCCCCGGAAGAAAGTAAAATTTATGAATTTTGTTAATAGTGCATTTGGATATAAAACAAATAAGGCATTAGTTGAAAGTGTTTGGGCGAAAATGGAAGCAGCTTATCAAGAAGCATTAGATAAAAATGTAAAACAAGAAGCAATTATAGGTAAGTTTGAAGAATATTGGATTTGCAAATAATACTATTATAAAATTGTATTTTTTTTTATTTAAATGGCAGAGTCAAATGGAAATAATAAAGCAGAAGTTGACACAAGAGAGGATGAAAGTTTTACAAATAATTTGGAGAACAATGTTGCTGAAAACCAAAATAATGAAAACATATGCAAAGAAAGTAAATGTGATGAAGAAAATAGCATAACTAATGGAACATGTGAGAATAAGTACACTGAAGAACTAGAATCTTTAAGCAAAAAAAAGAAATCTAAGAAAAGAAAACTTTCTCCATCTTCGAGAAATGCTGAGGAATGCCCTATTACTAAAAAAGAAAATATGAATGGCGTAGATGAAGCTTCGATACCTTTGAACGAAGGCAAAGATGAAACAACATCAGAAATAATTAGATTTAGTTGGAAAAGCGCTATTTTAAATGTAGTTTCTGTTAAAGGAGAAATATCTATAAAGAAACTACAAAAAAAGATACATACTTTATATGTAAAACATAATCAAGATACAATAACAAATGAAATGTTCCTAATCAAATTTAATAAAAAACTTAATAAAATGAAAGAAATTATTGTAGATGAAGAAAAAGTAAGACTAGCATAGATATACGAATTATTGGTAATTACAATTTTTATTGTAAAGTAATGTTAAAACAAATTTTGAAATAGATAAGAATCATGAATTTCAAAAGCATTTTATTTTCTCCTTTGTACTACTTCACCTAGACTCAATCATTAATGTTTACAGAATTAGTCTTCTAGTTAAGGAGATTTCTTTAAAGAGGAATATTACATGTAAATAGCATGGGAAGTATTGTTTTCAATAGTACATGTTATTTTACACATATGAAAAATATATGGTAACATCTTTTTTTAAACTTTTACAAGCACATTCCGTACCATGACAAAAGTTTATATAAATTTTGTTACACCCTATTCTATTATTAATGAAATATTACTTCACAATTACCTTGAGTAGCACTATTTACTTCAAGTATATTATGATCCTATTATAAATTCTATCATAAAAGAAATCAATATATTTTTAATGACGTAGAAAACCTTTTCTACCTTAATCTTGATTTAAATAAAATATAATTGATTTAATTGACAAAATAATTATTAATACAATACAACAATATATGTATACACATATACATATATGTATCAAAAATTGTCTATAAATGGAGCTAATGTAATATTAAAAATAATAAATATATGCCGGTATATTCTTTAAGAAACTATTACACAAATTCAAACTTTGATTCTAAATCAAGTGAAACTAAAAAACTGTATAAGGGCGAGTAGTTATACATTTTTTTTATTAAGAAATGAAAGAAATTTCTTTTTTTTTAAATTTACCCATAAAGATATGTGCTTATTTAATTAATATTTCTCTAAAACCACGCAACTTTCATTAGAAAAGATTTTTGTTATTTTACTTTTTCAATAAAACGATGTAATTAAAAGGGAATATCCTGTACACACACATAATATACACGCACGTGTATTGCAAAATTTCTATTACTAATATTTTATTTTACATAAAGTTATTTATTCCCTCTTATTGCATCGTATGCTGCGAACCAATTAAAGGAAATGTTTGCGTGATTTTACCAATCCCTTTAGTACGACCCTCCCTTAATAAAAGTCGCATTCCAACATGAAGGTATTCTGGATGACTAACAAACCTAAATAGTATGGATGCTGTGTCGTTTGTCTGTAGACCTCTTTCTTTCATGTCCATTATACCTTCAATTATGCATGTTTGCCTTACATTGCCTACATGTACAGTAGTTTGAAAGCCAGAAAAAATTGCAGTAGCATGGTAAACAATTAATACAGTAGCCTGAAATATTAAGTTTGACATTCAAAAAATATAAACATAAATTTATTTTTTATTATTATAAAAATCAAAATGTTATTTATTTACTTGAAAAAACAACGTTGCATGTGGTTTATCTCGCACAGAGACTAAAACCATGCCTGGTCGGAAATGTGGCAAAGGTGGACTGCGATTTGTCGATGGAACCAAAGTTAAACTGGCACTTTGCGATGCCCGAACCAGACAACATGGAGCTTTGTTACGGTGTATACTACCAACTTTTACAGGACTAAATTTTCCATCCGGTAAAGGTCCAACTAATAATCTTGTTCCAGGTGCAATTGCACCTTTTACAAGTAAACCACCCAAAACAGGTTGAGTTAAACCAGCAACTCTGTAATATATTCAATAGTAACTGTTATAGTAATCTGTACCATATTGTACAAGAAACATTTAGTAACAATATTGTAGTTTTATTTGCGCGCGTGTGTGTGTATGTATTGGCACAATAATGCTTACCTAAATGTTTCATCAATTTGGAATAAACATGATTCCGGATCTGAATTTGTGGCATCTGTTTCAGATGGTGATAAGTTTCTAATAAATGATGTTAATTCTCCTAATCCCTTTCCAGTAACGCAACTGACTGTAAATACTGGTATAACGTCAGTTTCATAATACTGTGACATATTGTTATTGATATTGTATAATAACAATTGTTTAGAGTAACCATGAGCTTGTATTGCATTTTCGAGTTGAGCCAAAATGTCGTGAGTATCATAAAAACCAAGATCATATTTATTTAAAACTATGAAGAATGGAAGTCCTAGTGTTAAGCAGAGAGCCATATGTTCTTGGGATGCTTCATTCAAAGGTGGTGCTATCACCAGTATCACATAATGAGGAGAATATCCTACCAAATGAAATAATCTTTTGAATATTATCCATTTAATATAAGGAATTAGAGAGATGCAATACGTTGGAAAGAATTTTTACCAGTTAATCCTAGAACAGTTGTTCTTAAGTATTTTCGATACCCAGCCAAATCTATAAATGTAACAACTTTTGAAGCATGTTCACAAATTTCTTCTGCCGTTGTCATTTCAGCATAATTTAAGACATGACCTTCATTGTCAAACCCAATGATCTCATGCGATATAGACGATGTGCGACCAGATTTTATTTCATGAAGATGTCGCAGCATGTTTAATCTTGCCCGTCCCCTGCCATTATCTAATTCACCTTGCGTTAATACACCTAAATAGGTATTGTTTCTTTAAACTCAAATGTATTATCTCAATTAAAAAGGATTAATATGTAGTAACCATAATAAATATCGCAGAGCAAACTTTAAGTATACTTCTCTACCTTAAATGTCCTCTGCAAATCCTCTCACCTAAGAGAGTTGACTTTCCAGCATCCTGAGCTCCTATTACCGCTAGTCTCAGATCAATAACACTTCCTTGATCCTCTCTATCATCCTTTCGCAATTTCTTCACTAAAACTTCGGCAACTCTTCTCTCACCTATGTCATTTTTTGGTTCCTTAACATTTTTATATTTTGAAATAGCAACTCTTTCACGAAGCACGCATGTTGAAGCACCTAGTCTAGAAGCCATCTCTTTTAAAGTTTTAAGAGATGCTTTAAGTTCTTCTTTCGATAAACCTGTTAATCTTCCATTGTCTTCAACACCTATACACAATTTTGATATTTGTAGATATATATTGTAGGTAAATCAGATATTTTGTAAAGAATGTCATAACAGGATGTGATTCTACCAATTTGATAAATAGCCTCCCCATGTCCTTCTCTCAGCCTCCATTTCATTTGCGTGACAAGGTGTTCAAAACGTTGATTAGATGGATTTATTAATTTTAATTTATATTCAACATTTCCTTGTTCCGGCTCTGGTGGTAATTTTTCTTCTTGACTTTCATCGGCACTGCAATTTTCACAATCTGACCCACCATTTCCTTCAGTTTCTGAGTCATCCCACGTACTTTCTATGATATTCTTGTCATCTTCGGGGTCAAACAGTGTTAGAAATGACTCCATATCTGAGAATCATTAGTAAAAATTACTGAATGAATTGTATATAATTGTATTAAACAATGCTTAACGACAGTCATTTAATGTAATTACATTAACAATTTTTATGTTAACACAAATGATGCAATAATGTACTCTATGATATAATATTCCCTTTGTAAAGTATAGTTTTGTATTACAATAATTTATGAAACTGAAACATCAGGTACTAACGAGATCTTTCACAGTTAAAATTAAAAGAGCTGAGCATATCATGGTACGTATAATAATAACAGGCATATATGAGTGTGTGTGCGTATATATACATATATATGCATATATACACCGAGGACAAAGCGCGCGTGCTCTTACGCACAATGATTTATAAATAAAAACAGTAAGATTATTTCTTGGATATAATCGACCAAATTAGTAACAGAAAAGCGAATCTATTCATTATTATGACATTCGTCCTTGTTACACAGCTGTTTGAAAGTAAGGTGACAGCTGCATAAAACAATTTTCGACAGAGTTACGATGTAACATTTTTTTATTGAACAAGACAAACAAGAGTTTATATAAATAAAGATAGCAAAAACTTACTACATTTTCAAAAATCTCAACTTTTTCTTCAATACCACAGTCTTTATTGAATCGAAATCACTCAATCGTCCAGGATCGTGTCGTAGTTGGACGCCATGAATGAACGTTCGTCCGATGTAGGGTTACCAACTTTAAAAGTGAGGCATATGATGCAATTAGATATGATTATCATTACACTTTCTAATTTTATCTGTTCCTATTCATTACAATTGATAAACATTTTTTTTTAAGAACATTTTACAAACAAAATGTTTTAGTGACGTTATTGTACAATAAAAATTTATCAGTAATCGAGAATAAAATAAAAAGAGATGATATGAACATAAAAATAAAATTGATACGTGGCGTCCTCTGCCAAATAAACAATTGTAGTTATCTATCGCACCGCCAAAATTCAATAAAAAAAAAACTTCGAAAGAGAAATGTTTTAGATTGATATGGTATAGAACGAGTGACCAAAATATGAATTAGACGTGTTGTTGTATTCTGTTTTATTTACTACAAAATTTCTCGATGTACATATATGTGTTTTTATACAATTTGAAAATTAAAAAAACATGTATACATATTTTTATATTTATTTACACTGTTAATTCACGTTTCGATTATTTCTTGTACATTAACCAATCATGAATCGTAGAACTCGATGATGTAGCTTTAGGTAAAACTATAATAAAAAAGTGTTTCCAAACATAGAGACATTTATTCAAATGATAAGAATAACGACTAGAGATTCGAAAAAACGAAGTAAACATTAGAGGATTAAAATAGTGTTCATTGTTGAAGCTCGGGTATAAATTGATGAGTTTCAGAGGCGGTGTATGTGTGCACACTTTTTTTATTGGCGGAAACATTGCGAAAATGTAAAGATTTATAATGTAGTTTAGAATGGAATAACATAACAATTTACTGTTTCAAATGAAAATTTTATAGTTCTAAGGATCATCCGATGTATAACGTATCATATCGTCTTTTTCGTGGGTTAAAGCTTTTACCGACTTTCTTTCAAATAGAATTGTACATCTATTTTCTTTTAAATAATTAATTTTTAGATTCCAAAGCAATAAAAGTAATTACCAATACGAGTTCAGATTATTTAAGGCTATTTAGGATCATCCTAAACTGGGACAGCATATACATAAAGGTTTGCTTTACTTATTTGCTCGAAAATGTAGAAATCATAAACAGAGACTAACTATGCTCTCGACGCAATGGTATACCTGCACGTTATAAGCATAAAATTAAAACATCATTGTTGTATTCCGAAGCGATCGTATTTAGCGGTTACGATTTCGATTCGATCTTATCGATCTTTCGATTTTTTTAATCGGTAACGTTTTTTTTCGTGAAGATATTCTATCACACATTGTTGAAATAAAAATCGGGGAAAGTATTTCCCACGCTAATTGTTGACACCGTTAGAAGAACGTTCGGATTCGTACATAAAGCGCAAATGTAGTTAGGTCTCCGGATTTCCTGATTTCTCCAAAGTGTCTCAAGCATATTCGTTTTTTTTTTTGTCAGCGGGTACAGAGGGATTGATTTCTTCAGACGGGCGTACTTGAAAAGAATAAGGGTAGGAATCCCTCGATTCGAGAGTCACGTGCCCTATTTGCGTTAGCCCTTGGGCGAACGCGTGTCTTATATCGTATGTCTTTCCATTGTCCGATGTAGATATCGCAAAGAAAATTGCGAACGCTATTAATATACGTAAAGAAACAAAACATTGATTTAACTCATTAATAATAAAAAAAGAACAAAATATTTTATAACGCGCCCAATAAAATTTCGTTCAGTATTCGATGTAAGGCAGGTTCAAGAACAATCGGTACAATTCATCTCGTTTCAAAGCATCTATACCAGTAGTCTTATTTTTCTTTGTACTATACCTTCATCGGATATACGATCTGTATTACGTAGACGCGCTACATACCTACACGAAATGTAGCGGTTAATCGTACACGAGCGAAAATTGATCGAAGTTTGAATGCATCCGCTGATGATAAAATCTTCTTTGATGGACTATTCAGAATGGGTATTATCTCGGTTGGATCTCTTGTTACCGTAAACACCATCGCGATGGAAATGAAGAGAGTCGCAAATACAAATTGAGATTCACCCGGCAATGTCAAAAGAGAATTTAATTTATTCGTGCGACACGACCGAATCTCGATGGCGTCATTTTTTACAAAGAATAAAAGAAGAAAGGAGAGGGGAGAAGGAAGAGGGAGGGAGAGAGAGAGAGAGAGAACGCGCTCGTTCCACGTTGCCGCGGAGCCAGCCGATAGCGATGAGTTTAGCGTTATTTCAAATTGGCGAGTACAATAAATATGCGAAAGGTTTTTGCGAATGCTGCGCATAAAATAACGCGGCGTTTGCAATGTTGTACAGTGAGCGTCTAATTTCCCCGTTTACGACGATCCTCGAATATATATAGAAAGGATTAATAACGTTTTTAAGTATCGGTTGATTATTCTCGTAGAAGCGCACGTCGAGTGGTCGAAATTATGTCATCTGGGACTCTATTATTTATGAATTGTCCGTTCGCATCGATGTTCCTCGGCTTACCGGCTCCGTGTCTCGATCCTTCAACTTGTAGATCTCCTCATCGAAGAAATAAGAAAAGAATGGAAACGCACGGTTATGCGATATACCGTTGCAAATCTGTAGCGAGTACGCGCCAAATATGAATGTCCGATAGATGGGAATCGTACATTATCAATTTACTAATAGATTTGTGAGCATGTATTGGCAAATGTAGAGCAATTTTTTTAATATCTTGAACGCTTTATTACACACTTTATTAGAATATTAAGAGAGCAAGCACTCAATCATCTAATCTCAATTATCTAAATATATATAGGTATATATGTATATTCAGTTTTATCGACAGAAAAAAAGTTAAATCGTTCTTGCGTTTGTTTTTCTATAAATTTCTAGCAAAGCTTTTTCCCGATTGCCGCAAACGATATATATATATATATATATATATATATCCACGGTTTGGGGTTAACGTGATTACGTCACTAAGCTCGCGGTGGTTAGCAATAACGAAGATGAAACTGAAACTCGACTTTCCCCTCGTTTCGGACGAATGTTCGCGCGACGTGGCGTTAATTACGCGAAAGGTAAAAATCCACCCACGGCCGCTAAATAAGAACTCGGAATTACGCGACATATCGACGCGCCGTATATCGTACATTGAACCCCGACATCGAATTAGGAAGTTTTGACGAAGTTTATTGGAGGGTATACGCGTTACACGACTCTTTCGTTCCTTTTCTCGTAATGGCTTTCAATAAAAGTAATTATCTCGTCGTTTTTATGAAAAAAAATCGATGCTCATAGATGAGGGTAGAAACGGTATGACAGTTCGTAGGTGTGCGCGAGTGTGTGCGTGTCGCGTACGTGTATTCGTGCGAGAAAGAAAGAGAGAGGCGTGCAGATAATGAATTCAATTGGTTAGTGTGGGTGTAGCACCCTACTCCGTTCGGCGACAGCCAATCAGGAAGAAACAAGGGCGCCGGCTGCTACATTCGAAATATATAAATGTGCCAATATCTCGTCTCCTCTATTCAGACAGTGCTTTCTTTGCCAGTGTTACCTGAACTTTCCTTGTAATAAGTACGAAGGCATAAAGTCACTCTCTCGTTACCTTCGATCATTCAACGACGGTGAGTTATCTCGATCCTTGGTGGTTATCGAGCATCATTTTTGGACATTCGCAAAGTTACTCGCATTTTTCATTATATCATTCGATTTGCGCGTTGTCTTTCTAATGTTTACCGTATATTCATCGTGTATCGAAGGGAAGAGAAGATTGAAACGTAACGATAAACGAAATTTTCGAGATATCGCGAAGGAAAAACTCGCGACGAGGGACACCTTTTGATCTTTCGAGGTGGATCGGAGTTACCGGTTTCTCCCCGTATATTCTTCGCTCACGTAATCGACAATTTTTTGTATTTACATTTTATAGATGACGCTCGTGACGATCGATCGATCGAACGCTAATTTTCTTCATTTTCGCCCCATCCTCGGCGTCCCCCTCCTCCTTTTTCCCTCGGGAAGAAATTTATCACGATTAACGCTTTAATCACGACTCGACTTTCCTGATCCGGTGTAGTATAAAAGGATTCCCGAATCGAATTGCACAGTTACATGAAATTGGAGTGCCGTGTTTGAGCGTACTTGCCATCGGAGTTGCACTCAGATAAGATAAATAATCATTTCCACTTGCGTGTGAAATTCAAGAACCGAGCATCCTTTTCGATATGTATGTTCTTATGTAACACGAATGTATAACGTATGATATAATTATTTCGTCCACCTGGCCTACCCGTCACGATTATTTAAATTTCGAAGATTCTTTTCCTCTTCGGGATTCAAGCAAATAACGCTTTACGAACGCGACGCTCGAATGAAGATCACGACGGACGCGCGCATGCACGATTCGTATACTACTTGTAATTAGGCGAACTTATTGCGTCATGGCTTCGGCGTGCCGGCTCCTTCGCTTTAGGTAGCCGACTCATTTTGAAATTTACTTTTGAACCGTTCACAGATGAAACGACTCCTCTCGACACCGTCCAATTTCTTCCTGATCGTCGTAACGGCGAACATGGTTTTAGCGAGTCCATTATCGCTGATAAGGCTACTAACGCACAATCGTGTTTTTGGCTCTGGTGTAAATAACAAAGCTGGTAACAGCTTGGAACAAGGAAAGGATTACGAGAACTCGATATCGGTCGAAGATTCCCCTGCAACGACGGATACGAATTTACAGGTACGTACCGTGATTAACCCCCCTTTGCACTCGGTGTCGAGCGTGACCAGAGACCCGAAATAAGAGTTATATTTAAATTTCATAGAAATTTCATCATTAAATATTTTTGAGTAATAGATTTTCAAAATATTTTGAATATTTTGTCTTTAAGTTATTTTCAATTTTGAGTAATAAAGATTTTTCGGGTCTCTGGCGTGACTCGACAAGACAGATTTTTTAAATAATACGATGTCGAGTGTGATTCGACGCTCAATTTTTATTTGTATTCACAGATCTATCTTTGGTTCAGCTACCAGCAAGCCGAACATATTTTTTTTTTCATGATATAACCAGTGATACATCATTTGAAATGAAATGATATAATGTTAGAGATATGTCGCCTTGGAAGCGACACTCGAGTGCAAAGGGTTAATCTTTCGCGTTCATTGATACGTTCCCCATTCCCGAAAAGATTCATTTTGGGTTTTTAACTAGAACAATGGGGTTTTATCATTTCAGGGTTACCTGCGGGATTGGACTAAGATAAAGAAGAATCCTGAGAGTTCGTTAACTGCTACCGTTGGGTAAGTCGATCGTCGTAGCGAAAGAACATCTCGATCTTCCGTTTCACTCGTTACTCAGTTCTGTTTACCTTTTAGGAGTAGAATCGAGTTACAATGCCAGGCTAATGGTAGTCCACCACCACAAATTCTTTGGCTCAGAGGAAATGATCCGGAAAAGCAGGTTTTTATCGAATTTCGAAACTTCGCTGTCGACGTTTGTCGAGAGTCACACGAATGTCGACGTAATATATGATGTTGTTTCGTTCGACAAAATAACAGCATTGATCTTTGTTGTTCGTCTGGTCGTAGGATGACGATTATCTAGCTTCAAGCAAGGAAATAGATTTAAAAGGAAGAGAGAAAAAAGAAAGAAGTAGCTTCGAATTGAAGAACAACGTGCAGAGCAGTTGACCTCTAACAATATGTATATTACAGTAGGACTTGATTAACCGGTCTAATCGGGACCGGGCCAGGCCGGTTAAAACGAGACCCACCGGATAATTGAGACCTGGGAAGTGTATAAATGAATAGAGACTTCATTAATGAATTGGAACGTTGTAGATAGCGATGAGAATATATTCTCTGCTTTCTCTCTCTCTCTCTCTCTCTCTTTCTTTCTTTTTCACGTGTGCTAATGTCTTTAAGCAAAATGACGGCAATATTTTCATTTCTCGACAAATTGGTTTTATGTTCTATACGGTGCTTAGTCGGCAAAATTATGTTACCGGCCGACGCGTTCATCATCGATGTATGATGTAACTCGAATATTACCTTTGCATTCTAGCTCGCCGAGTTCCTGAGTAAGAGCATGGCGGAGATCGAGATTTCTTCTGACCCATGGGAAGGAATCGGTCAAATCGTTTCGAAACTCGTTATAGAATGCGTTACGCCGCTCGATCAAGGATTAATTTATTGCGCATCCGTAGCCGGAAAGAAAATGCAATTGTCCACTCCGACCTTACTTTTGGTCAATGGTAATGGTATGATGATTCATTCTATAAATATATTTTTTTATCTTACATACCGTTCAATATTTATAGACGTAGACACATTATGTTTCTCATTGCTTTTTCTTTAACACTTTTTTCCTTTTTTTTTTTTAATCTTTACCACGCCACGTTACGAAAAGCACTACGATCTTCAAGTATTAGAACATAATCTCGTGGATAGCTTGCCATGTTGTTTTTTCATATCTTTGACGCGTGTCACGTAATTTATTTTTGATGCATGCGATTAAAAAGAGTATGACACACTCGTAACAGAGAAATCTAACTGCATCGTATATGATTTAGGAGAGAATGGAAACAGCAGTTGTAACGGCGAAAATAAACCCACGATCACTTTGCACTCTCCGATGAGATTCGCTCTGATTGGATCTACGGTCGTTCTGCCGTGCAGAGCGAGCGGCAAGCTCAGACCTTATACGTATTGGCTGGACAATAACGCGGCGGTTATACATTCGTCCTCGAATCCACGGTACAAGATCTTGAGAAACGGCGATTTGGTCATAGATCCGCTCGAATGGTCGGATATGGGAAGTTTTACCTGTTATGCTAAATCCGATTATAAGGAAGACAGCGCGACAACTTTTCTATATCCGATGCTGGTAAGTTTTATTCTTTCGTCGAATCGAAGACGTCTCGTCAAACTACACCTACACCTCTTTTTATGCCAAATTTTTTTCGCGAATTGGGATATCAAAAATTATTTTTATTTTGTCGTTTTACGCGATTTTTATTCACTTTCACGATACCAACTTAAAATCCATGTTAGGAAAGGACTGTAATTCAAAAATTTCTGAGAATTTTGGAGAATTGGATTCTTGTTTTAATTAAGAGAATTCTAAATTTTTTTTACGCATAATTTTTAGGAACGTATCGATCGCGTAAAAAGAGTTTTAGGTATATTTCCTTTCTTCATTTATGTATTTATTTATTTATTTACTTTATAGAACGAAAAGAAGACTCTCTAATCGTTCCAGAGGGGAACGTGAACGGCCCATCGATATTCTCATACTCATCCGATTATATCGATCCAACCGGATGATTAAACGTGCAGCAAAAATATTGCTTGAGCAGTATGTAAATTTGGTTGATTCATTTAGAGCGTTGATTTAATATGTTCGTCCTTTCGATCGTCTCTGAGAAATTTTCGTAGCAAGAAACACCTTCGGACGCATTCAGTTATGATTGCTATAAATCAAACTGGATAAGACCAGTTGATCTTCTGATGAAATTATTATAGCTTTTCTCTCTTCGTTTATTCGCGTTGCGATATTATGTATGTATTACGGGTGGTCGCTTCTCGAAATACAACGACATAACTATTATTTTCGGATCTTATCGCTACGAATCTGCGAATTATATTTTTAATCTGAACGTAACAATCGTATACCGAAGATTGCTTTAAGACATATATATATATATAATTATATATATATGTGCACTACTTGACTAAGGAATATGAGTAAAAAAAAAATAAGTAAACGTTACGATATAGTATACGTTACTTCGAACGATGTACTTATCCGTTTGTATATTGTGCAAACTATTTGTCTATAGTTTTATGTATATGTATTGTTTTTTACGTGTGTTTTTCTTACTTTTGTTCATATCGTTGCCGTATACGTCGACACTTAGAGTATGAATTGTAATAGCTTTCAGAGTTATTGATATTGTCAATAGACTGCTACCTCGAAAGTGTGCATTAACAAAAAGAATGTCTTTATCAGTATTATTACTACATTAAGAAATAATGTCAAGAATCAACGGTCTTGTCATTTTTCTACATCGATGCTTCGTAATGTAAGTTAAAGTAAAGAATTAAAATTTCAAATAAAAAGCATAAACGTGTGTTGGCAAAATTACTCGATGATTGTGTCTCTCTTTATTCTTATCGTTGTTTATATTTCCCATACGAGAGGTATACCATACAACGTTATAATAGTTCCGTCGCTATGACGAAATGTTGGTTGCATCTTTAGAAAGTTGTACGTCGAGATTAAATGATTCCTTGCATAACGTCACACAGTTTACAGAGATATCCTTTGAGTCATTCGTGCGTGCAGACACAGGCAAGGTATAAGATAGACCTGTCTTGCAATGTAATTTTTTGTCCCAAGGTCTGAGAGTCACGTAGCCCCCTTACCATTTTAGTGTCGCATGCGACACTATCGGTTTACAATGGAATAAGGCAACAGCGCTATCGGAACGGTAGAAATTATAACTAAACATAGCGATTGTTAATTATTTTGGACTGACATGAATTACACTTCGAATCAATCGATAGAATCGAAATTTAATGAAACAAATCACAGCAGCTCCATGGACCCGAAATTTCCGTGGAACACCATTAAGGTTGCTCACCACCCAATACGTTTTCGTGATAACTCTCCTGGTCACAATTTTTTGATGATTTTAGACGAATCTGGCCGAAATTGTCCAAAAACGGGATTTGCGCCAACAACTCTCCTGGTCATAATTTTTGACCGATTTTGCCAAACAAAGGCTTATTCGAAAGCTGAATAATTTCTGAAGAAAATGATCTTTTCCAAATTTTCAATAAATACTTATTTTCTGGCAAAAACTGCATCTGGAAAAGACGTATGACGAAAAAAAACTTGTTTGAAAATTTTTAAATGATCATTTTCACATAAATCTTCAGCTTTCGAATAAGACCTTGTTCGTCCAAATCGGTAAAAAATGGTGACCCACAGAGTTATCGTGAAAACGTATTGGGTGGTGAATAGCCTTAAGGGGGGGGGGGGGGGGGTACTGTCTTGAAACTATTTTTTTTCCATTTTTTTTTTAATTTTTTTTTATGAATGCACAACACCTCAAGAATGCTATATCAAATTTTTAGAGCAATTTGAGCTAAACTAACGGAGATATGAATTTTTAACCATCCGAGGCTCTGAGTCGCTCCGCACCGATTTTGTATAACTGCTCGACAGCAGCTATATTGCGCTTCCTAGTGATGTTCTCAGTGCTATAAAACCAATTTACGAGGATTTGAGCAAGGAAGCTCTTCTGCAGCGATGTCTCGGCGGCTTTACCCAAAATAACAATGAAAGCCTGAATCAATTAATCTGGAAAATTTCTCCAAAATCTGTGAGTGGTATCGCAGTTCTTGTTGAAATTGCAGCTAACGTGGCAGCATGCACATTCAACGAAGGCTGTTTTGCTCTGCTGACAATCATGCAGGAGATGCAAATAAAAAGCGGGCCGAGTTGTTACGAATGGGCGCGCGCGACAGATCGATTACGAATAAATCGTGCGGAGGAACAAGCTGCGAAGGCAACTAAAGAAGGTCGAAATCAACGAAGACTACACCAGAAAGATGCTTTGGATATCTTTAGTGATAGCTGTTCAATGTACGGGCCTGGTATCGATGATTCTGTGTAAGTATATAGCGAAAAAAAGAAAAAAATTCGGATTTTTCTATGTACAAAACTTTAAAGTGATTTTTCCACACTCCACGTTTTCAAAGTCGGTGACGGCTGTAGCTTGAAATCTATTGCACCGATCCTTTTCAAACTTGGTACACTCCTTCTCTATATAATTCATGAGGTAACGCTGTCGAGTTTTTTTTTAAATTGTTGTTATTTTTCATTTTACAGTAAAAAATTTGTCGATTTTTTACTGTAAAATCGCGTTTTTTTCCTTTCAAGTGTCACCAAAAATGGAAAAATCAATAAAAAAAAAAAAAAAACTCGACAGCGTTACCTGGGGAAACTCATAAACTAATAAAATCACATTCATTTTTTGATTTCAGATGATCAGGTGATGAGTGACAACCGTCACCGCGAAACAAGTTTTATTTTCACGTCTCCGGAGATCAACTGCCAACGGCTCAGTTATTAATATTTTACGCTGAAATTTTCAGAAAATATTCTTTAAATATTACTTTATAATACTGTCATCATCCCATGTAAAATACATTGCCCATATCTTGTGAATTAATGTTTGAAAAAGTGTATTTTTTGCGCCGAATTAACAGTACCCCCCCCCCCCCCCCCCCCCTTAAGGCACAATTCCACTGAGGCAAACTCTGAACGACAAGAGGCATGCTACATGTTTCCTGGTGTTGCCTTTTTCTATGTGTGCGGCTATGCGCCACAAATTTTAATAATGTCGCATGCGGAATTGACTCCCCATATCGTATGCGCTTTGTCGTCTATGCTTGTAGCATTCATCTTAAACGATTCTATAGAAGCGACTTTAGTTTGATACATCATATCATTAGAAATAGTTGCGGCGGCTGCATATTTAGTAGGGTAAGTCCGGGGGAGATGGCCGTAAGGGAGAGATTGCCAGCTCAAAAAAATCCTACAAACACTTGATGGGTGTCGCTAGGTGTCATTTAGTTCGCTTCAAGTAGTGCATACGAACACTTGCACGTCAAAAAAATTGTAAATAAAATACCAAAGGTAAATAAATTCCGCCTGTTTTCTTTTGCCTAGTGTGAAAATAAGTTAAGGAGTTCACGTTACAAGTTGTGGTTGTGTAGTTTTTAAAAAATGATGTGTTTTTAAGTGTTTCCGGAATGGCTTATGAGTCGTACTATATTATTACCTTAAAATAACCACAAGGGCTCGTATATATTGTCACGTGTCTGGTGTGGCCATCTCCCCCGGAAAATTAGGTGAGATGGCCATAGTATTACTATGGCTATACCATCACTATACCAAAATCCTAAAAAGTATTGCGAAGAAGAATGTAAAAAAAGAAAACAAGACTGAGAAACACAAAAAAAAATAACAGTCCTAAATCCTTAAAGAGGATATCTGATAGTAGCGACGATGACGAACAGCCATTTTTATGCGATGCATTAAATGAAGAAGGTGAAGAGAGAGAAGAAGATAACTGTGTGGGTTGCAGTGAAAACTATTTCGAAACACGTCTTATCGCAAACTGGCTGGAGTGTTTCATTTGTCAACTTTGGTGCACGAAAATTGTACTGAATTTGATGTCATGTGTTCAAAATGTGAACAAAGGAAAAAGAAGGAACTGAAACTCAAGAAATGCACGGTGAAAAAGGAGAAACAGTAAAATTAAGTAGGTACTGGCCAACTGTCCCCTACTAATACGGCCATCTCTCCCGGACACCCCGGAAGAGATGGCCAGTTGTGAATTTTTAATTTTATTATTTTTCAGGTTGATTCTATTAGAACTGATTATACTTTTGTTACTTAATCAATAGTATAACATTCAAAGTTTAATAAAAAATAATAACTACAATCTACATGTAGTTTTATTTTAACTGGATCTTAAAAAAACTATGGCCAACTATCCCGGACTTACCCTAATAGCTATAAATCGCCGAAAAAGAAGAAGAAAGCCACGGTGGTGGACAAGAGAATTACATGTGAGTGGTCAATTAGCTCGGGATGATTTTTATAATAAATTGGTTGCCGACGATGAAGCCCTATTTGGAAATTTCTTTCGAATGAGCATAGAAGATTTCGAGTATTTGCTTATAAAAGTGTCACCTATTATTAAAAAATCTAATACCAACTTTCATGAGGGAATTCCACCTCGTGTGAGGCTGCTTGTTACATTGCGATATTTGATTACGAGTGATAGTTATCAATCACTTATGTTACTGTTCCGGATTTCTGAGCCAAGCATTTCTTGAATTATTCCAGTGGTATGCAGAGCTTTGATCGACGTTCTTCATGATTGTGTCCAAGTAAGTAAAAATATTATTATGTTAAACATTTTATTTATTAACGTACCTATAAAAATAACTACAAAGGTCGAAAAATTGAAGAAATAAAATTGGATTATTTAACTTTACTAAATTCCATATGTTTTTTTCCCTTTATCCTATACCTAACACAGGCAATCCAAACCTTATTAAAGTTTTTAAAAGATTGGGAAGAAATGTCTACTTATACTCAAACTCCAAAAGTCTTTACTCCAAAAAACTCAACTCCCAGAAATTCAGTTCCAAAGAAAGCTACTCCAAAACAATCTACATTCACAAAATCGGCTACAAAAAATCCTTTTCCAATATCCGCTAGCTCTATATCAGGTTTTACAGTTACTTTACAAGCAACTTTAGAAATTTAATCCGAGTTACACGAAAAGTACAATTATGAATATCTTCTAACATCTCGCCTGACTCAAGCTAATCTTGAGGAAATAGTATAAATAAATGTTAAAATATTTTATGCTCAAATTTGAATCAATTAATATAATTATCTATTCTGTAGAGATTGTTTTCAATCATAAGGTATAGCTGTGGCGCCAATGATCATCTAACCCTCCAGCAATTTTGTCAAGTTTTTCGTTTGTACTGTTGCAATGCTACGATCAATAGCATTCTAATCTCTACAATCTAATGTGACAGGAGTTGAGTTACTTCAGACTCTAATGACAACAAAGGACTTAAAGGTAAATTTAATTATATTTTAATGTTTTTCAGGGGTAATTTGATGTGCTGAAAACAGAAAAAATAGTGAAAAAAATTCTGGAGGCATCTTGGATCTTCCAAAAGGTCATTTCAAAGTGTAATTTTTTTTCTTATTTTGAGCTGAAACGTCGTTGTTAAACATTCATTTTTAGTACTGTTGGCGAATATAATATGTATACCTATGTGTGTGTGAGCGTGTATATTAAAAATTCGACCTTGAAATGACCTTTTTCAAGGTCGAGAACGCATCCAGGTTTTTTGTAATTATTTTTTTCGTATTTTGTGCAAAAAGATACGTTGAAAAACACCCAAACACCATTGCACCAATTTTTTTGCATTGACCTTTGCCTTGCGGACGGGACTGGTTTCTTCAGGGACCACCTGTTTGGTCGGAGACTCGTCCTAAGTTATACATTCGATTTATATACGAATTACACGATTTGAAATAGGTCGATTTGCACTGAAAATTTCCTGTCCTCTAAAGGTAAGTAGTTAATTACGCAATAGTCGCTAACCTTGTCAGTCGATTACAGCAATTGGTACGTTCCCACTTAATATATAAGTTTAAGTCAGGTGCGATTGAGCTGGGGTGTTAGAGGTGCTCCGGGGCATGCTCTCTAGTGTATGCTTTTGCACCATGGCGGTATACGAGACAATCGTGGAATGTGTGTGGGTGTGCTTGCTTATTTCAATTTTTTCAATATAGGTCCATAGGTACAGTAGCATAAGTAGAGTCCTTTCTGTATGTATGAGTAAATAATTTTAAGTAGGTAGAGCCAGGTAAGGCGCTGGGTTCTGTAATTTCCACTCAGGAGTGGAAAGATCCGCCTCTGGGTATTCGTAGAGTGATTGCAAATGTAGTAATTTGGAATATAATTATTTTAGATATTTTGCAACGATTCTGCAGTCTTATAATCAATATCAAACGCCTCAAAGACTTTGCCAATTTTTATAAATAAAATTCGCAAAGATTTTGAATGTGTCGGATACTTAATATTAAGAATATTGACACTTTGCACATGCACGACTATTACAATATATAAACTTATCATTCATATATTTATTTAATTAAAATTGCAGTGTCCTGTGAAATAGTAACTGCTTCGAACTTACAAACTCCTAAGTGCAAAGGGTTAATTTTAGTTCGTAATAGGTTCATCGTTCAGAAAAAATATCTGCTAGGGCATTCGACTAAATGTGCCCGTGTAGATGTGCACGATCATTGGGCCCCCTGAGTCCACTGACCGTCAACAGACTAAGATAGTTGGCGGGATATAAAGTAGTCTTTTATTTTCTTTTGTTTATTGGCGCATGGTCTTTGAAATCGCCTTTTATTTAACCGTTTTAGTGCCACGCAGCGCGATCGCGCTGTTCGCGTACTGTGGTGAACCGTGTCGCTATTTTTGATTACGATCGTCAATTCGCAACGCGCTCGATTCAGCATGTATCTTGTCGCGAGTCTGTCGAGAGTTTCCTCTCTCAATTACAAATTTTCTTTCAAAAAAAGCTTTCTTCGCTCAAAAAGAGCAGCGCGATCGCAACGATCGGCATTATTCGCAAATAAATAAAGGAAGCGCTATGGCGCTTCATGGCACAATTCGACATGGATTTTTAAAAACCCCTGGCACTAAAACGGTTAAGACGTTAATTTATCATGCAATGTACATAGGGAATGCCCTCATTGGTTAGGGCATGAAACAAAGAAGAGGCTATATGCCGGAGCGGCCCCCACAAACTGTGGCTCAAGAGGGTAACTATCGAAGTCGAGTCATCTTTCACAGGTGATCGGCATCTCGAACCCTCTGAACATGGCTCGTGATCTTATTATATTATATTTTAACACGATGTCGGATTTGCTCGTCAGTAGTTCTGTTGCATACGTAGTATAGTAACGCATGCCTTTGATTTTTGATGTTATATCTCATTCCGTTTTCTTTTTGTTTCAGGTGATCATCGAGAGTCGTCGACAAGTCGTCCCATTTTGGTGTTTTTTAATAGCGCCTACATTAGCTGCTTTATATACTTTTAAGTTTATAATTTGCACTTTAAAGACATAGGCAATTTTTAAACATGATCATTTGGTTTATCATCATTTTATTTATTAATATAGACATTTTTTGTGTATACCCAGCTTGCCCAGAAGCTATAACCGCTTTAGGCCACAGTCTCGGGCAAATCGGTTTTTTGCTAGCATTTCCTAAATTCCTTATATCTTTTTTATTAATTTTCAGAAGCAAATAATAAGAATACGATTTGAAACTACATTAAATTTACTAATCATTAGCACCAAACCTGTGGTTGTATCGATTGGAAAACTTGTGTTTTTCATAAATTAATTTTACTATACCTGCTTCGGGCCCTCTTCCCCTACACCAAAAAAAGCGTTACTCTTTTGTTGATGCGCTACATTGGCTCGTGCATATCTGTGTGGATACGTAGTGGGGGCACGAGATACACATCCATGGAGACTACACAATGAGCACCAACACTCTCTATACAAATATTATCCGAAAATAAGCGGGCGGGGTGGTGGGGGGGTTTGGTTAAGGTGGCAGTTTATAATGAAAATAATACTTGAATGCTCTTCGAAAATATAGAAACAAATAATTTAATTATTATAGGTCATTTATATGTTATAAATATTAACTTGCTCGTTTTACATGTACTTTTGATACTAAATTAACGTCAGTACAAAAAGGAATCTAACGACGCTGGTGGTAAAACAAGGAAATCTTGTAGGTATAATTTATGGGGCAAATTCTGTCAATTCTCCCATTTGAGTTCGTGCTCTTTGTGTGGTCTCCATGCACGCAACATTCGCGACAGATCTTTTTCTATCACATATTGATATTACCGACTCGGTTATCGGGTTGAATATGTTTCCTAAACTCATCGCTCCATATCGTAGAGGGCGCAAGAAAACATCTGTTTTTTCGCATGATCGGTATTTCAGTACATGGGACTCGAAGTCCCATAAGATGACAGGTTGATTCTTATACCTCGTCTGTGGTGCAGATAAAAACTCTCGTACGGTAAGCGTTGCGCGTATAATCGTAGGAAGAAATAGTAGAAGATGGCAGCACCAGCGAGTTCCTAAGATCGCTCGGCATTTTGAGTATTTGTATCCTACGATAAATTCGCCTGGTAAAAATACTTATGTACTCTACCGATTTTCGCTTACTTCCGATCATTCCATTTCTTTTTTTTTTTTTTTGGAGAAGTAACTAGATTTTTTTCGCGGGACTTGGTCAGCTTTTTTGTCAGATTAAATCTCCTTACCGTTTCGAATCGTTTATCGCACTGTCATATGCCACGTGATGAATCGCTTTTCGCATTCTCTCGGAATTAATGTTCCCGTGTCCTTTTTTTTACCTCGTACTCCTTTTCTTTTCGTTGAAGTAGCCGGGTCTACACGAGACGGAGCATATATTTTAACAGTAAATTACTCGGTCGTCTCGGGTTGACACGAGCTGTATAAACGGAACCAAATAAACTAGAAGCGGGCCGGCGGCGTAGAGGAAGCGCGCCAGTCACTGATGACCGTTCTTCATTTAGCGATTCGCCACGCATTCTGGACCCTCCGGGGGTGGCCAGCCATCGCTTTTCTCGCCTAGTACTCTTACAGGCTGCACGGATAAGTCACTATGGCCATACAATGATCATTACGATCATCCATGTTCATCGAGACGAGAGTTCTTGGTTTTCTTTAACGAATGACGATCTTCTGCTCGTTAAATGGCTGACTATTAATGACAATGGAGATTATGGGAGGAGTCTTGTACGGGTGAAATTTATCATAGTTTTATTTTCGTGATCGTATCGTTTAATACTGCATCGAAGTGTTGGTTAAGTAAAATTATGACAATTCTTTTTCATCGTTATCTTTGAACGATATAGCAGTTCCGAGTTTAGAACAGTACCTATCTCCGTAAAGTAATAAAGAAGAAAATTATGTTGCGAAACGTGCATAATGAGGAAATACAAGAATTTATTTTTTTAGTAATCAAACGAATCTTTCTGCATAAATTAATTTTTATGAAACATTATCAAAATGAAATGTCTTAATTTCTTAGGTGAATTCATTTTAGGCAGAATTATTTAAATTCGCTTATTCTTTAGGGATGTGTATAAAATATGTATTATATACACGATTACAATCCTCGGTCTTTTTATCTAGATTGTATAGACATGTATCGCTTGCTTGCTGCAAGATTATAAAAAATCGTGATTTTTCAGTTAATACATTTGCATGTTTTGAATGAAGATATAGTCAAAGCTTAGGGGACGGACGGGCAAGACGGAGAGGGGGGGGGGCAAAAAGAATTTTTGATCTAGTTCGATACTTGATCGATAGAAAGAGACAGAGCTATTGTTGGTCGTCTCGTTACAAACATGCACTTGTTTCCAGCTCTCGTCCGGAAGTATAGGTTAGTAACTACGCGTTCTGCATAAACAAAGTGGATATTCTCTCAAAAATTACGATAAAGCAGCCGTAAATATCTTGTGTTTTTTATCATTATATTCAGGGCTAGCCTTATTTTGATATTTCTAGTAAAGTTTGATGCAAATAGACACGTGAAAAACATATTCATCTTGAGTTTTTGCTTGAAATTAAATTGTGCAAATAAAGTACGAGACGGGAAAAACGAAACCGTTTTCTCCGTGCATGTAAAAAAAGAAAAGAAATTGACAGGTATGAAACAAAACCTAAAAACAAAAACGGATCAACAAAAGTCATACTTTTGCGCTGGAGGATCATATTGTGGGCAAAACGGATAATGGCACATTTTTAAAGACATATATAAATCGAAGAAAAATTTATTCTTTTAGAATTTTGATTTCAATTATTAAGGTGCAAATGCCCAAAGATTATAAATACAAAGTTAAGAGAAAGACATGATTAAGACATAAACTTTGCATTTATTTAAAAAATTCACATATCCTGCTTGCCTGTCCGTCCCCTACCCTTACTGGAGAAAGCGCTCTCTAACAAGTACTGGTTTAAGCTCAAATGTATCGTTTTTACTCCTAAAAATACTAGTAGAAATGCGACATTGTCTAATAATAACTCAAAAATTACCATTTTTTAGATACGACACTTTTGCAGCAAACACACGATATACAGAGTGATACAAAAAAGGGTCCGTAACTTAAGGGGCTTATAGCACTCACCGAGAGGAGTAAAAAATGTCTAATAGACATGGGTCCTAAAATCAACCTTTTCGCTGTAAATTAACTTTTATTATTAATGAGTGTTCGTTACTGTAAGTGAGTCTCTTGGTAACATATTTAATGTAAACAGAGGAATATTGCTTAGAAATACACTAGTTCAAGGTTGTCAATGTACGTTTATGATTAAAATAACCAAAAATTATTACTAAAATAAAAAGAAATTACTTCGTAGACGAAAAACGATCACTTACGGTATCGAACATTCATTATTAATAAAAGTTCATTTGCAGCGAAAGGATTTATTTAAGCACCCACGTCTATTAGACATTAGACATTTTTTGACTCCTCTCGGTGAGTACTATAAGCCCTTCACGTTACGGACCCTTTTTTTTATCACCCTATCTATCTTATTGTTCGGGTCCTTCACCGTTGAGAAGGTCGATAATTCTACTAATTACGCTCGACGAACGTTTTTTCTCGTAGGACAATAAACTAGGAGATGCAGCAGTTTATGTTCTCATAGATCTCGGTAGAAAAGAAATGTAAAGAGGAGAAAAGGGGAGGAATGGAGACAGAAGAAAAAAAGGAAATGGAAGGCAAGGAGGAGGAGGAGAAGGAAGAAGAACTGGAGCGAAAGAGGAAGAAACGGTGAGACGGTGAGGTGGAAGGGTGAAGAAATATGAGAACTAAATGTATAACATGCGGTTAGAGGTTGTCAAGAAAGTTTTTTGTTCCACGTTGAGAATCGTGCGTGTGGCATATACATCATCGAGGGATCACCGGTCTGCAGGTGCATTCTATATCGAGTGCGCGCGTGTAAATGTGCCTCGGAGAGACGATGACGGTACGTCTGTGATGGTTAGCTGCGCGCTCGGCACGTCATGCACCGAGCAGTCTCGTTATTCAGAAAGGAAGAAGGAGGTAGTGCTAGAGTACGTTCGCGAGGAAGTTGTCATAATACCAGTAATCAACGCTGTAATGTTGATACTGCGCGTCTCCACGGCGATCCAAATGCATGACCTCCTTTCCGCGCATGCGTCTTTTCTTCTTCCCCTATCTTCTCTTTCTCTCTTTATTATTATTTTTTTTAATATTTCATCGCCTGACTCGGCTCACGCCTTTTACCTAAAGTTGTTCTACGATCGGAACAAATCGAGATCGAAGGATCACGCGTCTCGAGTCGAAATTGTAACCCCGATTTGGTCCTTGAAAACCTGATTCCTTATTTCTATATGCCATTTGAAATTAGGACTCGAGGTAATATCGAGGTTTATAAATATCGTTTTGAATCTTAACTGATGTTTATTTAACATATATGTCTATGTATAAGAGACATCTCACGAGAAATGGATGAATTTGGCAGTTAGGGGACATCGCGTAGATATTTTTCATTGGCTTGTCATCCCTTCTTCATCGTCGCTTTTAACAGCCATCCACAACCATATAGAAAACCCCATTATACTTGATTCCTTAATTTTTTCAACAAATACAATTCCCAATTTCAACACTTTTCGAGAAACGAATCGGGCATCATGCATGATTGAATTTTGATGATTTAATTCGGCTTTTTTAATCCAAAGTAGAGCTGAATTCAAGCAAACGGTCGAATCAGTTATCGAACAAGATAAAGAGGAATGTGGTAAAAAGAAAAAGAGAGAGAGACGCACAGCGTGCGTTCGAAACGCATTTGTTACAGTTTACACTTACATACGTAAGGTATATCTGCCTGAAGGGAATAATAACGAGGAAAGGTGCAAGACGAGCAGGCTGACTTTCTCATAGGAATGCTCGTACGCTCGTATTCTCGAATACATAGAGCCTGTATTAGGTATAATACAGGGTAGAGGGAGGAGCGAGCATGCCTAATGCGCGATCTGGTACACAGTGCAATTAAGCTTCCGTGTTTTCTGCCGCGTAATAAGTGGGCTGCCGTTTCTAGAAGTGAACGCCTTCTTTTTTTTTCTCTCTCTCTTTTTCTTTTCTTACTTTTTTCTAGTGCAAAAGCCTAAGAGCGGGTGAAACGCATCGGAGGATCTTCGCGAGGAAAGAAGGAAGAGAATGAAGAAACGGAAAAGGGGGAGAAGAAGTAAAGGCCACCGTGGAGAGATCTGGAACGGAAGCGGCAACAGCAACATTCTACCCGTTTATACGTGCACGGCTTTTTCCCGCTTCCTTTTACCGTTTAATTAGGGTGCGTCGCGAGCGAATCAGATGCTCCTTGGTTAGCCGGCTGTTATGGTTTGCGAGGACAAAACAATCGGGAACATTTGGGTATCCAAATTCCAAGTAGGGTAAGAGACCCAAATTTTGTCCCCCCTAAAGTTTCTTAGTATTAACTAAAAACCAAATCAATTTTTTAATCTGAAAAAATTAATATAATTTCCCTGAAAACTTAGTAATCAAAATCTGTAATCAGTGTTTTATAAAAAAACAAGTAAAAAATATATACGTTAAAGGATGAATTTTTCGGTTATTTAAAAAAGTGTTCCCAATTTCGTCCTCTTAGTTCTAGTTAGAAAGATATTGGTAAAACATATATTATTCGTTTTTTACGTTTAAAAATCCCATGTTTTACGTTTTCCCATCTAAAATGCGTCAAGATAAATTAGTATTTGTATACCATTTATGGACACTTACAGAACAATATGTTCTGAATATCGTCCCCGGGACGAAATTAGAATCTATGGAGGGGGACGAAATTAGGCAAAAGGTTATTTTTTAAGCTAATTGCCAGTTCTAATCGATAAGTGATATGAAAATAGAAGCAATATACAACATATTAACGGAAAAGGATGCAACCATTACATGCCTTAGATGTCGAAATACAACTCCAAATAGCGAGAAATAATACAGTGCACTGCTCGTGAATAAATAAAATGCTATACAAGACTTTGTGAACAATCCATTAATTTTTTGTTATTACTAGGTCACGAGCGGCATTTCAATTATAAATTTCAGTCGTTACCAACAGGTTGCTGCGCTTAGTAAGAAAGTTAGAGCAGGGGACGAAATTTGACCCCCTTACCCTATCACTCGATTGATCAATTTTACACCCCTATTTTATGTTATGAGTGAGTTTAAGAAGGACTAATATCAAGTTTTGATAATTTGAACAATATTAAAATAATTTCTAAGCTAAAAGATTTTTTTTTTTTTTTTTTTTTAAAGATATAATTCATTATATAATATACCATCAGTCCAATGTAATAATTAAGGTTCGTTTTATTACCGAATAGCTTTGGACCTATATGGAATATTCATGTTTCATTAGCTTGAATATTACGAGAAAAAGCAATCAAGTTAACTGCTTCAGATAAAATCTTCTATCTTCAGTAAAGTATACAGGCAACATTATTCTTGAAATTATAAAAATATAAACACAGCGGCGGCGTGCATAACCAAACTTCCAAAACAAGTGCTTTCTTGATTCACTATCGTTGCTACACGCTTACCTTTATCGGCACGATCGAAATAAAACGATAATCTCACAGTCAGTCGATTTGTTTTTATTATTATTCCGTATCGAGTGCGACGTGACCGGAATAATATCCTTTTCGGAACTCGTTGATCGACGAAATGCGAGAAAAGGAAGCTGACGTGCAATTTATCCTGAAAGAAACGCACACTCGGTGCTTTATTTGCACAAAGAACGTCGAAGAGCCTCTTTGTAAAAGGAATAATAATTGGGCGTTCGCATGTCAATGGTCATCAATTCACCGTGGCCATCGACAAAGGAGATGTTCCCTTCGTGAATTGTACGGTTAAAGAAAAGGGAAATAATTCACAGCCCGCGAGTTTCTCTGTGGATTCAGGAAGTGGCCGCGAGTTCCATTGTTCGCGTCATCGCGATGTTACAAAAGACGTTGAACAAGAGACCGAACGAAACGAAACTTTCGTTTGTATTCGACTACACGGACAAATAATCCGATTTCCTTTAATTGAAAACTTCCACCCGTGTATACCTACATACCACGTATAGGTATACATCCCTTTGTTCTAATTAGTCGGTTGTAGGATAAACTAGCATAAAATAATTTGTAATATCGAAGTATGTAATTTGGATCAGTCAAATGTCCTCGGTTTGGCCCTCGATAGACCTAGGCATTTCTGAAATGACATTATTTTAATATTATTTAAATAACATGTTATTTTATTTTATAATTATTTGAAATAATTATGAATTTGTATAAAATCTCGTGATTAGCAAGTTTGAGTCTGGTTTAGTATATTGTTCATTACTGTTTACTGCATCTTATTTTGAGGATTATTTTTGTCAAATTTAAAATTAAAGAAATTACGAAATAATTCATTATTTCAAATGAATCAGATTATTCATTCAAATTATTTCAAATAGTTATTTCTTATTTTCATTTCAAAGAAAACTTGCCCAGATCTGGCCCTCGAAAACCTGATTTCTTTTGAAGTTTCTATATGCTGCTTTTAATTGAGGCTCGCTTTTACTCTACAAGATCCTGTGTCAGGCCTAGTAAGATCAAATTTATGTATAACGAGTGATCTAAACTTCAATTTGGCCCTACAAAAGGCTAGGAGAGTGCGAATTGGAGTTAAGAACTGGGAGAGTCATATGGAGATTTATAAACCTCATTTTGACACTTACAAGCCTATATTCGTAGAATTTGGAAAGTAATATTGAGGTCTGTAAAGATCATTTTGGCACTTAGAAACCAACATTTCTGCCTGCTTCCCCTATGTTATTTTTTTCTTAAGACTGTTCATCATCCAATACGTTTACGCGACAACTCTCCTGGTCACAATTTTTGACCGATTTTGACGAACAAGGGCTTATTCGAAAGCTGAAATATTTATTGTGAAATTGACTTTTTTAAAATTTTCAAAATGACTTTTTCGTCATACTTTTTTCGGATGCGATTTTTGTCGAGAAAAAAATATGTTTTGAAAATTTGGAAACGATCATCCGCCCAAAAAATCGCTTAGCTTCCAAATAAGCCCTTGTTCGTCAAAATCCGTCAAAAATTGTAACCAGGAGAGTTGTCGCGTAAACGTATTAGGTAGTGAACAGCTAAGGTCATTATTTTTTTCTTCAAAATATTTGTTCTGTCATCACAAATAAAGGATATATTTAGGTGGCTACCTTTAGATAGACTACCCTGTATATGATATTTTACCTATTTACGATTTCTTGTCAATTTGGAGGCAATTGATCGTAGTATAAAATTATTTTTCATCTACCTTTTGAAGATGGCTAAGAACAATAGCCGAAAGGATTTGACACAACTAACCATGGAAACTATATAAGGAGACCAAACTCAAATGGGAGAATTGACAGAATTTGCTTTTAATTTTATTGCTATTTAATTATAAGAGATTTGCCGATCTCTTATAATTAATAACTCGTTAACTTACCTACCTTATGTTACCTTTTATGACTCCTTTCGGCTTTATTTATTCCTGGCTACACGTGATTTAGCTCCTGACATATAGGAAGCGGACACCCTGTAGAACACTAGCGCTCTTTTATTTTCGGATAATATTTGTTTACATGGAGTTCGGTCTCCTTATGTAGTCTCCATGCAACTAACTTTCGAGCGAACTTAAGTGACAAAATTTTTTCCAATACCTACTTAATAGTTCGAGATTTTTTTAAAAAAATTGTACATTTAACCAAAAAAAAATTGGACATTTAGCCCAACGACTTGAATAGACGCCAATTATCATTAAAATTCAGTTACATTTCTCACATAACAAATCATTATTCGTACTTAACATTTTTGAGGCTCAAGTCACGGTTAAAATTTCGACTCGAGCTGTTACCCAAATTCCACATCAATTCCATCTTTATACCCCACTTTCTCGCGTTGCTCGACGACAGCCAACGATATTCGGAAGATCATCGTGTTATTCTCTTAATTTCATAAAAAAAGAACATATAAAAGGGAAAAGAAATAAGGGTTGTCTGCTATTCGGATAAAAAGTCGTGGAATGTTTTATCGGTCATTAAACTAATTAGATTACCGGTATTGCAGCGGTCGGCTATAAATTAGCGTTCCGCTCGTTTACGACCGGCTTTGAACCTTCGACCAAGCATGCTTGCGGTTAAAGCTGTGTTTCTGGCATGAATAGCTTATATGATTAGAAAGGTATAATGCGTTTTCTCTCTTTCTCTCCTTCTCTTTCTTGAAAATTTTCAATGAATGTTCTCCAATAACGTCTAGGAAGACCTGATTACAAGATTACGTCATATAATCAAGACTAGCACTAACCTCTATCTAATTGTCGAATATTATTGGTCACAAAACTAATTAGAACAAGTGTGGTATTACTAAGTACGTAACGCGTAATAAAGAATTGATTATAGATCAGATCCAACCTTAACCGTCACTACTATGAAAGAGTTTTTGGTTAACGGAAATCAGTCTTTCATTAGACCATTTATGGATTTTCCAAGGCAGAATGACTCGAGAATGTGTACCCACCCGTGGCGGAGGTGTGAAGGAACAATTTCGAGAGGTGTGAAAAGTGAAGGGCCCCCCAGGTGCTCGACTGACTCTCACTAATCGCGGGCAGGCGGAAAACAAGCGTGATGAGTTGCTGGTTCCCCGGGTCCCAATTGGGATTGTAACAAAAAGAAAAAAGGGAAAGGAAAAGAAAAAAGAACCGAAGCAACAGGTACTCTCGCTTGATAAATGTACCGTCCTTCGATAAGATATAGAAATCTTGGAATGCCACTAACAAAAATGATAACGACATTTAATAAAAAAATGAATCCTCTTCGCCGAACGAATTTCGAGTCGTTGACCTTGCTTTACCTTAGGTATATTCGACTTTAAAGGGGAACACCACTGTGACGAGCAGAAAAAGGTCGTTTTTCTCGAATTTTGTTGGTAACTAGATAATTTATTTGTAAATTTTTATTAAAAAAAAAAATAAAAATTGACAAAGTTATTACAATTTTAATTTTGATGAGATTTTTACTCATATTCGAAGAGCTCAAAAATTACTAAATTTACAAAAAAATAAAAACGGCTATGTACATCCAAAAGTACGTTTATATAGATTAGGAAACTTTTTCGTTTTTATGTTTCAGACCGACCATTCTCAAGTAATCGATTCGGCCGTTGGACACACTTTTATTATACAGTGGTTTGGTTATAGTTCAATTACTTTGCCAATTTTTTATGTTTTTTAATAAAAATGTATATAAAATAAGTTCAATATATGCTTAATAACATATCTTTCTTCCAAATCCCAAATAAATAATTGAGTTACCATAAAAAAATTGGGAAAAAAACCGACTTTCTTGAAGCCCGTCACAGTGGTATCCCCCCTTAAGAGATTGAAATCCATACAATTAAACTTTTGGTTAAACGTGTACAAGTAAAGAAACGAAGCTTTATTATTTCTATTGATAAAAAGCAATACTTACTGGTATAGTTTGCAATTCCAAGTTTCGACAGTCTTTTAGCCCTGCACAGTCTACATTACTCTCGACATTTAATTCTAAAGTGATGTACACATTAATTCGATATTGTTCTTTTATCGTTAATGCAATTATCCATATACTATAGGTACTACACGAATGCAGTATGCGACAAAGTTAGTTTACTCAAATTCGTTCTCACCAGTTTTACATTAATTACATTTTACACAAATATGTAAACAATTAATGGCAACCATAAAACAATTCATTAAAAATTTGTGATAACATAAAGCAATTGTTCAAACATGATAAGGGCGTGAATATGACTACGGAAGAACATATTCGCAATGACATGAAACAAAGAGTCGATAAAGGGGAAGAAAAGGGGCTGGGGGTATATGAGGGGGGAAAGGAAGGAACGGGTACTCTTCGGTTTTCTCATAGTCGGACATAGAGTATGTATATCCATATATATATATATATATATATACTTATGAACGCATTTATGTATTGGTACAGGTAGCGGTCGGTGCTGTAAGGTTTAGAAATAATTAATGTAAATTGCGGATAGGCACGCTACTGGTTATGCAGATGGGCTCGTCGGAAGCCCATCGTGTGTAAGTCTCCATCGTGGGTATCTCGTTGTAACCGTAAATATTTCGAGGGCTTTGCCTCTCACAAAGCGAAGACTCACTTCCATGCAACGCGTTCGGGTTATAACTTTATGACGTACCTACGTGGACGATGTGTCTCGTTTCTGGATACGCGTACTTATGTATTTCTATGTATTTACGTAGGTATATATAAATGTATATTACCACCGTCACGACTTTGTTATCCAAGCGCGAGCTTAATGTCAACGGTTCCTTCTTCCATTATGCTCGACTAAGTGGTTTCGTTTAAAGCGTTTAATTAAATACGTTTCTTGCAGCTGCAGTACTCGTAGAATGTTTTTGCGTCATGTAATAATTCTTACCGTAAGTGTCGTATTAGAAGCTCGTTAACGAGAGTACCGTAAATCGAAGCTAAACGCGCAAGAAATTTTTTAAATAAGTAATAGTTCCAATTTTCCCAAATTAGTATTACTTTCTTGAGTTTTCAATTTCATGGGTCTATAAAAGCCAAACTATTCTAACTAAAAATCTATTCTATTTTTGAAACGAAGAAAAGTATGGATGCATCAATGTTTTTTAAAAAGTAAATAAATAAGCGGATTTGTAATAAGATCATTTTAATTTGTCACACATTCGTCATCGTATCGAACACAATGACTTGAAATAGAATCTATAGTGTTAGTAAAAGTCATTTTAACTAACGTTTGTTCGTCAGTCTATTATATTCCAGGGATATGGTTGCCCCTACCCTTTCTCCTACTTTACGAGTTGTACGAACGTAATAGAGAGTATAGTTTCTCGCAAAGGAGGAAAAAAGGTTTTAATGACAACCGTGCACGTCCGTATACCGATGAATTATAAAACATACGTGCGGAAAGGCAAGTGTCGCTCTTCCTGATAATACAAAGGTGCGATATTTCTGTATGCGCGTGCTCACCCACACGTGCACACTCCCAGTGTATATCTTCCTCAAGTTGTTCTACAATTCACGAGTCTGTATATGTCGAGGTATATATCTACAGTCGTATAAAGAGAGAGAGGGAGAAGAGAAGAAAGAGAATGAGAAAGAGGGTGTGAGGAGAAAAGAGAGAAAGGGGGAAGCCACCGCACTAAACAGACGTGGCGCGTATAATTTATGAATTATTATTTTGTGCTATAATGTCGGCCGCTTCACAGCCCCACGGTATGCTCGTCTCCTTCGAGAGCTTCTCTACGGAGAGCAGATCCAGCATCTCGTCGGAAACTGTGAGATAAAGAGCACCGGCATTGGCGTAATATCGTTACTTTTTCGCGATATTGGGCAAATTCGAGTTGCCACCGTCAAGGATAGAAATTGATTGGTGCTATTAAATAAGTCATTGGGAATCCTGATAGTTATTTGTTAGGATAGAGCTAGGATAAATATTTGTTTAATCCGATAATTCTAAGAAAGATTTCAGTTAATTCACGCATCGAAATAAAAAGAGCGCTTTATTAAACATTATATTATTCATATTAAATACACTTTAAACCTAAAGTGTGGTTATTTAATAAAATGCTTCTGTCGACATAACCTAGAATTAATTGATATACCTAAATCCAATAGATATCAGTAGAAATTCCTCCGTCTTATAGATAATTCAAATAAATCCCAATATTATTAATTTGTATAAAACTAAACGTCACGATAATTCGTTGTCAGTCGATATCAAGCTGGTTATATCTTTCCCCGAATTAGATCGGGTTAAATTCGTAATTAAATTAGACGCCAGGAAAGTTTTTCGTCGCGAAGAGCGAAGACGGCGGTGGCGGATCGCTTGGAAAAGAAGCGTCGAGGTGCGATCGATGGAACGCCGCTCGCAAAAGTTGGAGGTTTTAGGGTGATCGACGAGCACGGTACCACTGATCCACCAAGGAAGACGCCATTGCGTGGATCACAGCAACGAGGCTGGTCGGAGAGAGAGCGAGCAGGTAGACGAGCTTCGACCGTAGGTCCGAGCTCGGACTATCCTATAATTACGAGTAACTCAGCCACATTTGCGTTGATCCGACACCTTAAAGATAGCATTTAGCGGCCCCTTTCATCTCCGCGGCAAACAAACCAATTTATACCGCAGACCGCTTTGTGCACGGGCGAGGGGCGTGCCCCGCCCCGAACTACGAGTTGGGTCCATCTTTTCCTCCTTCTACCACCTTTTCTTCTTCTTCTTCTTCTTCTTCTTCTTCCTCCTCTTTCTTCACTACCTTCTCCTTCTCTTCTTTCTCCTCGGCACTCTCTTTCACTAAGCTTCGGTATAAAGAGAAAGGAAGAGGGTGAGGAGAACAAACTCCTTCCACATTCTTCGATTTTTCTCTTTAATTTTTCTCATCCTCTCTTTGAAACCAAGTTGCTTAGCCTCTCACCCATACCTCCCACCCCCCTTTCAACAAACCCACACTTTTCTTCATACACTCCACCTCCCACTCCTTGCACCTCCTTTTTTTCCTTCCTCGCCAAACACGCTCCATCGGCCTTCTGTCCTTCAAACGGAGTCCGAGATCGCGTGACTAATGACGGCCCTCGGGAAGACTTCTAAGTAGACGATCTCAGAGGTGTATGCATACACGCCGCTCCGATGATCCTTCGGTTTGTACAAACAAACTATTCGCCTTGCGTTTGCTTCGTTCCTGCTCGAAGGATACTCTAAGCATTCGCTCGGTTCTTCGGCGACTCTGACTCTTTGCGAGATTTATTCCTGTGTTATTTTTTCGCGCTGTATCGGGATGTGGTGTGAATGAATCTTGAGAGTATACGTGTCGAAGTTGGCTTTCAGTTCCGATGAACCCACGTGAAACGTCGAAGTTGCTATCATTAGGATGAATATTAGCAAGTTAATGAACCGTTTTGGAATTATGAAAAACTTTTAACTCGTTTGTTTTGTATTTTTGATCCGTAACTAACATCGAAACTAAATAGTGACTTTATTTCTGACTACATGTAGGAGAGTAGGTATTGGCTAATTTCTGCCACAGCGATTCCAAGCCATATCTCAATGCTAGTAACTTCCGTAAGTGTCATGACCATAGGTTTATTATATTATAAAATATTGTCGAAAAAAGAAAAAATTTATAAGCAAGTAAATTTGAATTATTTCTCTGACTTTGTTTATAGGCTATATGAAATGAAGATAGATCGTACTTTGGGTTGATTTCTATTGCGATATTATCTCTTTTAAACATAATTATAAAGATTTTGGTTGTACGTGAAACTTTATAGGCTAATTTTAATTTTTAATTTATGGTGGCTGCCGGTACAAGTTGTCCCAATGCTTCTGATAAGCGATACCGAACTTATAGATTCGAATGAAACTTTATGAGTTTGTGTTCTATCGCCCGCTATAGGCGAAAAGTTGGTTTTGAAATGAAAACTACATTTTCGCGTTTTCACGTGCTCTGGGCCCATAACAAATACGCTGAAAAGAAGAATTTGTTTTATTATTGTCCTCGTTGCAACTTAGATAATGATAACGATGACGACAGTGATCTATGACAAAGAGAATTGAGTGTTGAGACAACCAGCCCCTCTAGAGGAAGTTGTCACGGCAGATATAATTATTAAATTTCAAAATTACTATTTATTGCTTTTTAATTTTCCATGTTATTTGTGTCATTAATTAAAGCTAAAAGACCAAATATAAGTTTAATACGTTTAAATTGATAATTGGCATTTGTTTATTGCAGATATAAGCGTTTATGTGATTTTTGTGACAACTAGCATCCATCTCCCTTACTCGCTACTCCGTTTGCATGGACGTTGAGATTTGGATGGTGTAATAAATAACGAATAGTTACAAATTTATCATCCAATACAATACATAACTCTTAATTAATTATTTTATCTAAAATGTTAAATAATTTAGATAGTTATCAATTATTTCAACCCAAATTTGGTGTCTTTTGCTTTAGTTTAAATACTACAAAACTTGTTTTAACATATCTAATACTTCTTTACTGCTAAAAAATACTTTGAAAATCTCATGAAGACACTTCAACTGCCACTCATACCCTTAGAAGTTAATGAATCAGGATACAAAATATCTTAAATATTACTTCAAGTCATTAACTATTAATATGCTAACTTTCATCAAAATCTGTTCAGTAGTTTGGGCGTGATGCGTGTACAGGAGGACAGACAGACAAAATTTTCGTAAATAGTATTTTTAGCTTCTGTTGGTCCTAAATAGTCTCCCAAAATGATTTTTTCCAAAATAACTTCTGTGTACCGAATTGACGTTTTTACAGTTTTATTATATGTAGTATACCTAGATTAAGTTTATAGTACTTCATTTTTGCCGCATTTACTAACTTATGTCCGCGTAATTAATTTCACTACTTCAACTTTGTTCGTAATCGCTCTCGTTCACCCGTCTTAGCTCGTTAATAATTTTCGTACGTAATCGCGTTCGTCCTTTGAAAGTGTCCGTGCTTGAGCATGCGTCTACCGCATGATCGGTATAAATGTATGAAAACTAGAGCGACAGGTGGTGTGAGTAATGATCTTGAAGTAGAGGAAAAGGGAAAAAGAGAGACGGCGAACGGGGTAGAAAGAAGGATATAATAAAGAAGGAAGAGAGGTAACGCGAATGACCAATGTGAGAGATGGATGAGTCGGATAAGAATGCGTGTAGGCAATCATGTCGAGTATGAGATACATTGCACTATCAAAACGATAAAGAATAAGGATGTGGAGAATGAGCAACGGTTGCTCAATGACGAATGATAGTACACTATTTCCCTTTCACTCGTGTTAGCGCGATCGTAGAGATTTTTACACGTTTCTCAAAGCGCTTATGAAATTTGTAAATCCTATCATTTTCTCATTAGCTCTGCACGTGTATGGGGATAACGTACTTCAAAATTGTCTTTTTGTAATTATAAGGATTAAATACGACATCATAAAGTCGTAGTATATACGTTGTATTATATTTTTATGTTACTTTAATAGTTATACAAAAGTAATTTCTTTCATTATAGGTATATTATTTATACAGTATGGTTTGCATGGAAATGCATATCCACGTCAAAAAAAAAAATTCAAATAAATTCTTTCTCGAAATATATCTAGAAAGAGAAAGATGAAGTTGCAAAGTTACCTTTTGGTTGTGAAAAAGTTTCAAATTATTTGAAATGATATGCGTATATTTGTCTAAAACAAATATTCCAGGGCAAAATTAGTTGGCAAAAAATTCGACGTTATTTCTTTAAAATACGTTTGTCTCGCTTTAACGTGCAACTTACAACGCGAATAAGATTTCGACGGAATCGAAATGATTAAAGTGAAGTGGTGCACTACGGAGAATCTCGAAGATACGAGTTGTCGGTTGCATGTTGCCAATCGGTAATCTCCTCGAACGAGAAGTAGTCTCGTTTCAATGAATTCGCGTTCTGTAAAAGGACGTTCAATTAGGTCCCTGGAGTCGTAACGTTAAAATGAAAGTTCATTTTTTCCCTACAAGCCTCATTATTGCGTTCATTAAATAATTTCAAGCAGTTGGCCAATTTCAATTTGAAGTAGCATAATACCGCGGCGAATTATTTATAAAAACCACAAGAGATGTTGGAACGTGTAATGTCTTACAATTTCAATTACAATTTCTCAAGTTAAAAATACTTTCCTACCGAGAATACTTCGTTCCATTGTTACGGGTTATTCAGCTAAACTAATTCGATTACGCCTTTACGATTACCCCGCCTCGATGAAATATTGTTATACGATATGTATTCGATTTGAGGGTTTAATATACCGTGATAATGGTTTCGAGATTTGATTATACCAGTAAGATAGACGATTTCGAAAGAAAAAAGAGCGATCATGATTACGTAGTAAACGTATATTACGTTTCACCATGATAAAAGGCAGTTTAGTAACTTTTCATCAACAGCGATCCGTTGCTCTACAGAACAAATAAATTCTTCGTCCCCTCTTTTTTTCTCTCTCTATATATCCTTATAGATTATCCAATGCGTGACCAATTCAAGGCCACACCTTGACAGAAAGCCGACTAATTTGACTCACAGTAGTTGCCGGCGCATCGTGAGAATCATCTTCCTCTAAGACGACTCGTTCCATAGTCCGTGGTGTTCCGGGGAATCGGTTATTTTTATTTTTCGGTCCTTCTTTACGTAATATCGATACGATGAAAGAAATTTATTTTTAATTCAATTCAATACACGTCTATCCTCATTATTGCTTCCGAAAGATTAATGGGTTGTGAAAGAGATATTTTTTGTATAGCGATTTTTTTCTCGTTTCCAAATAAACACAAGTAATTATTCAGATCGGACGAAGCTCTTTACGAACTATAGTTTTGGAATTTTTTGTCGAAAATCTCAACAATAGGCTTAACTTGCTTTAAATATAAAATGACGTTAGTTACATCAGCGATATTTAGATACAGATTTTTATATAACGTGAAAGTACGTCGGTAGTGATGAATTCAAGAGAAGACAAGACAAGAATCGGACATATTTATCCTGTATTTACTTCTTATAATCGAAAATTAGTACGGTGTACACAATTATTCCATTGTATATCTTGATCTCGACAATAAATGTCTTTTCTTGATTCTTGATTTCGGATTCTGTTTTTACTACATATCGATTTATTATTTTTGAAAATTTTTATACAAATCATTCAAACAATGTTTTTTAAATTGTACAGCTTGCATTATGACATCAATATAGTGAGAGTAATGAGTAGTAGAGTGAGTAAAATCAAGATCAAGACAAGACAAGATTTTGACAGTCTTGTCTTGCCGTTCATTACTATACGTCGGTGATCGTTACTGCGTTAAAATAGCTACTAATCGTAAGGTTTAGGGAGACCGGGGCAAGTTGATACAGGGGCACGTTGATACAATGCAATTATCAGGACACTGGGTACATGTATTTCGATTTTTGCGAACTATTTCAAGTCTTTTACTTCACTTCTAACTAGTATAGAGCACATGCCTATGTACTATGACATTAGCACTTTTTATTCATATTTTTCGTTTTCGCGACCATAAAGTAAATATTCGTGTCGACTTCTCAAACCGTCTGGAGACGCTATATGAAACTTTATATCGTAAATTAATATGTCGTCTCATTGACTCATTCAAAGGTAAGAAAACTACGCTTTGTTACTTAATTTATATGCTCTATTTTTTTGTATAAAGATGGTTTTATACAATGACTCGTCGTGGGGCAAGTTGATACAGTGTATTAATTTGCCCTGGTTATTTTCTATTCTGATTATTTCTCTTTATTTATAGACAAATAGTATGAAATTTTATTAAAAAAACGAATCGTAGTGAAATATCACAAGAAATGTTGTATTCTGTAAAAAAAGGTTTAACGTCGCTGAAGGTCTATCACTATCAGATATGTCTAAAATTGTAAATGCATGAATCGTTATTCTGATTTAGAAAGTGATTGATTGTTTATTGTTAATTTTGTTTGTTCTAGCTTTCGTTTTCAGAGCTGTATCAACTTGCCCCGCTGTGGGGCAAGTTGATACATTTTGCCTTCCTCGCATAAACCTTCTATAACTTTTTTTGTATTTATTTTTTTAAATCCAAACTTTTACTATATAAAGAGGAAGGTTCAAAGTATATTATAACATATTTTTCATTTGATAATTAATTCAAATAAAAATTACAAAAATTAAAAACGAAAAAATGTATCAACGTGCCCCGGTCTCCCTACTAAAAAATTATTTTCTCTACGACAGATTATTTACGTTTTAACACTAGAAGTACTAAATGGGTCAACATGACTTGTTGCATGTTTCTTATTTCATCATTATTCTAATAACAAAACGTCTTTTTTACAGATTTATAATCTACTTTATTTTATGAAATATTATTCATTAATGATAGGAAATAAAATGGTTCTTTTTTTATTACTTATCGAATAGCTACATGCGATGAAAATAAATATAGTTTCACTGCCGGTAGTTTTACTGTTAAACATAGTAGTTACGATATATAAACATTTTTAAATAAATTATCGTCCATTTAAATTATTTGGGATTATTCGGGTAGATACGTAAAAACATCGCAATGTTGGTCGATATTAGCGTTAGACTCTTCTCTTTTACCACGCATACCAAAGTATGAAAAGGAAAAGGTATACTGGGGCTCATCTCGTGTATAATGATCCAGGAGCGTTAAGTGAATGAAACCGATCGACTTTTCGAGATCTATCGAGACTGGTCCGTGAAACGAAGACGCGGTTCGGGAAGCGGGGTTGAGAAGAAGAAGAGAAAGAGAGAGAGAGAGAGAAACAGTTTACGGAGATTCTCGATTTTGCGACGAACAAAGGATAGTCCGGTTTGTAAGGGCGCTGTCAGAACCGTGACGGGGACGATTCGTTTCCGATGCAGCCGAGAAAAGAACTGTTGGCGAGCTGTTCGTGATTCGTTACGAACAATACAAGAAGTCGATCGACGTAACGTTCCTCCGATCGTCGGTGGTGGTCGGGAACGAAGCAAGTAAATTGAACGAGCACGAGGTACGCGAAAGAAAGCGACGTCACGCGCCGAATTTCGAATCGATTAGCCACCACGAATCTGGGACGGGCTGCTCGAATAAAAGCGGGAGGAGGGTAGAGCTTGAGGAGGTACTCTTTCTAATCCCTCGAAACGAATGCCCGTTTACCTGCCGTCTTCGTGTACCGTTCTCTCTATCGTACCAACGCGTTTCGATCGTTCGTTTAATCGAAAAGGCGAAAAGGTAACACGTTTAACGCGTTCCTGATCATCCGAAACCACAGTGTTGATTCACAATATTTATAGAATTTTTTTGTATTAGAATAAATAGGGGGAATGCTGCCAGTACGAAACTTCTTTTCCTTTCTTTTTTTAACTATATACGGTGACCATACATCTTCTAAGGATAAAAGGCATTTTTTTGACAAAAAAATAGATCTTGCTTTTTCAATAATTTATTCTTCTTTATAATGTGCAGAGTGCAATTCGAAGAGAATTTTTCAAAACAAAGGTCGGGAAGTACCTCGAACAGATTTTTGAAGCATTTTCTTCCTCAATGGATGTGTCTTCCAGCCGTGAAAAAAGTGAGGTTATAATTTTATGAAACAAAAGAATTAATACAAAGAATGGTTTAGATAAAAAAAACCGACGATCTCCGAGCCATTCCGAGTACAAAAGAATTTAAAGAATCACTTTGCGTTACATAAGTACCTTTATCTCGGTTGCTGTTAAACGGATTTGTGGTGTTAGTAAATACAACTTTACATCAAAGACTTTTTCGATTACATGAAGGTAAAAAATTCTAGTCAGAATTTCAACTTCTTTTTTGGGCACTTAGTTGTAATCTAATATTATCTTTACTAGATGATATTTCAAAAAGTTCTATAACTTAAGATTACTTCAATATATGTATGTACTACAGCACCTGAGAATTTCGTGAGGATATCTTCAGTAGGTTTTGAGAAAAAGGTACCTAAAAAGTACCATTTTCTCATATACCGCAAAAATTGCCTTCCACCCTTAAGAGGACAATCCTCTATTTCCCTAACCTGTCCTTAAAATTTATTTATTTGTTTTTAAATGACTATTTTCTAATAGATGGAAGACAAAGGAAGTGTATTTTAGTTGAAAATGATTATACATCACCTGGTATAGTAACAGGGTATGAGGTAAAACCGATTGAAAGTGCATCGATATTCGCAGCTTGTACACACGGATCGCGTATTTCGAACTATCGACCTATTGTACGAGGCTAATACTTTTTGTATTCTCGAAAGATGCAATTCGTTGGGATCGAGGAGCGAGATAATCGTTCGTCCACGGATTGACCGCCCTATACCGAGCCGTGTAGCCCGATGTTTAGGTTGTTTGACTTGGCGGTGAAAAAGCGCTCTGTAATTATCACGCCTGGCGTGTACGCTTGCCCAGGTGTCTTTCTATCTGATTCGAGAATCGTTCGAGTGATATTGCCGTCTCGTTGTTGCAGTCCAATACAGCCGCTTCAAAATTAAATACCTAGATGCTCCAAACTTATTCCGTATATGTATACTGCACAAGAAGTAACAATTAGAATTTTAACGTTTACTTTATTTTTAATTTTTTATCATTTTTCTTTTCGATCCTTTTTCTATATCATTCTGTTATTAATATTTATAAAGTTTTAGATGTTAATGATAACAGAGAAAGTATCAAAGTGAACTCTCTTATCGTTTGTAGATAGGAAAAAGTAAAATATATAATTAAAAATCTGTAGTTATAGTCCTTTAATTATTATAATGATAGGATTATAATTTTATTTTTCTCACTTTTAATTAACATTCTTTTGCGAGCTTCTTTAAAATTATTGTATAGTTTGGAAGAACCTGTATGTCAATTTGAACATTTACTGTAATTGAATAATAATGAAACAGATAGTAACATATATTTCTAATTATGCTCATCGCTGCAACGTGATTTTTCAATTAATACCTATAAACACAACTTTCTTGGACGATCCATCAAGTTAAAGTAAAAAGAACGTTGATAGTTCTTGCCGCATAAAGTTTACATTTGTACGAAAGGTGAAAAGAAGTTGCGTACACGCTACACGGTTAATTGATACGGACCAAGTTCAGAGTGTAATATGTTAGTTGCGTGCGTGCATGTTGTACCACGCACGACGTCGTCTATTCGCGTACCGATAAAAAGTTCTTTCTTCATTACGCAAGATCGCGTGGTGACTCTTCAACAAAGGCTCGATAATAGCTTGGAACGTAGTTATGAGAGGGATTAGGTATAGAAAATTTCAGATTTTGTCAGTGCAAACGAATTATTAAGATATGGATTTATATTGTAATAATATCTTGATTTTAAATAGTTTAATTGGCAGCCTTATTACGTCTTCATGAATAACGTATATTTTATAATGATTAAACTTAACCCTCAACTGCTTAGATGTAACCCAAACTTGATTCTAAATTATAAGTAATTAAAATCTTCTTCCATTATTTATACATGCTTATAATTTATTGATAATTGTTTTATTAATTTTAAATTGTTAGGTATTAAAATATTGATAGGGTTACTAGAGATCCTACTAAGTGTTTCAGGATTAAATAGTATTCATCGGATTGGATAGTAATGAGAAAATGTAGTAGCGACAGTTGGCCAGCTGAGAAGTGACTGCCGACTGTGCCGGTCAGGCATATCAACGCTTTCAGATCGTAGTAATAGGCTTGTAAGCATCTATAGTATACATCGGCGTCTATAAATACTATATAGGGTGATCTACTTCTTATTAAAGCAGGTTTCTTTCTCATCTGTTTTATATTATCCCCCCAGTCTTCTATAAGGAAATTTAAGTTAGGAACAATACGCGATAATAAAACATCAACAATATCATACGGAACCCAATGAGATATAATGAACGTTATGATAATACTTTTTTTTTTACATATGGTGCAAATCAATATTACAATCGAAAATTATTTTAAACGGTACATCCGTGACCATACTCCTATTCATCGAAACAATTTGCAATTTTAATTCGAAAGAGTATCGGTATTATAACTCGAACCGGATGAGTTACCGATAAAACGTGACGCCTGATACGAATATAGTTAAACGAGTTTGAAAGCCACTTCAGACTGGAAATAAAAATTGGCGACCCGCTCGTTAAGTGTCTACACTATATCTCGCTTGTAATAATGTGTACCGAGTGGCATAAGGTAAGAGATTTACGTTGCATACATAGCACCGACGTGTTGGTTCTAATTAATGATTTAAAAAAGTGGACGAAGTAAAAGCAATCCGTCCACCGATTATTTAAGTTCACGTTCCTAGTTTAAACTTATATTACGTTTGATCAACGAGTTAAATAATATTGGCTAATTACTATTGCGATATTTGTAATAGCTTGGTACAAAGTTAATTGCGGTTTTGATAACACGTTTGGATTTCTAAGTCTCCCGTTATGTGTACATGTGGGTATTTGTAAAACATGAAGAAAGAGAGAGAGAGAGAGAGAAAGACAGAGAATATGAAATCATTTACTGTCATTTGCTTGTGAATTTGTCTGCTTTCAAACAAAATTAGTCGCAGATTTTTATACACAAAGATTACATTAATTTCGTTATGTAAATTAGTTTCAAGCGAAAACTCGACGACAGGAGCATGATGGGATAAATGTAGATCGATGTCATTGATATTTTCTGAGAAAAAGATATCGACGAGCAATATATGCTAAAATTTAACATCGTTTTCCAAGAAGTTGCAATTCCTTTCTATTTTCTTCTTTTATTATATACTGAAGTAAGTTTAAATGGAAAATGGGAAAAGCTATAATAATAATAGTCAACCAAGGCCTCGAAACTCGTGTTCTTCGTGCTATCGAACCTGTACATACTACGCTTGGAGTTAAAATAGCACGCTTCATCGCGTGACCGAAGGGAATAATTCCAGGATCGTATTTTATCTCTCAAAACGATTACAGTCCTCTATTAATTGCTTTTCAAAGGGGAAGTGTAATCTAAACGTTGGAGCGAAAGAAATCACTGAATGTGTTTACACGTGGAACGATAGACATGAATTTTCAACCCCAACTACTTCCCACCAAAGTATTTTAACACCGACAGCTAGACGTTTTATCTTAGCGTTTAATGCTTATTGTCCAGTTATACCGATTCATATCTTCGAACTAATTGAAATTTAACTTCTAATCAGTGGATGGAATATTTAAAATAATTGAAACAATCGATAAATCATGAAATAAGAGAAATTACTGTTCCTGTAATTTACAATTTGTATGAATAAATATTTGGCAAATTAATATAACGTGTTAATAATTATGACGCAGAATTACGTCAGCGGTAGACAATGCATTAAAATCAATATTTCATAGCTCTAATGATAGGAGTGTCCGGGTGTCTAACAAAGAAAATTAGTATCAGTGTGTTTTAAAAATGAATGTTTCGCTAGATATTCGTACGATAAGTAAAACTCAAATGGCAGTGATGCATTTTTAAATACATGCATATGTAAAACAAGCTTTTATCGGATTTTCAAAATCACGTAGTAAACATTCAATAAAAAGAACGTAATGTGATGATAATACGCCAGTAGCGTGTAATATACCTACTATCAAATGATTTTCTCTAATAGCTTTCTGCTTTTTCTCTCCTTTTTCCTTTAAATTTCTGAGCTTAATTCGCATTAACGTCATTAGGTTCTCTTTGCACATCTTTACGACGGATATGTTCGCTTAACGCCGCGGCGCGTCGCTACGGTGCATCCTGGAATGTTTTATTAAGCCTCGGTAACTCTTTGTAAATCGTGACAGCGTGTAGTTAAGTGATTGCCCCTAGCGATGCCTGTACATATTGTTTTTTAATAATTTATACGCATCTTATCTCGACGTATATTATACCCAACGACTACTGCTCAACGAAACTTTTCATCTCAAACGACTCTTTGCTAAAATGTTCCTTCGATCGAGCTCTTTAGCGTTTCTACTTACATATCGCGAAGTGAAGTCCTAATGATGAAAGGTTCAATTATTTTTTGTACGACGATGTTTTTTTAAGATCACTGAAAATAAACCCACATTGACATAATTTGCTGATATAGATACAAATGTGTGTATGTATATACCTAGTATCGGGAAGTGAGATTGTGAATAAACGATTAAGTGTAGAGTGCAAGATGTGGAAACTTGTTTGAGAAGTTGATTAGGTTAGGTTTCTAATAGTCGTGTTATCCGAGATAGGTAAGTATGTGGTACAAAAAACAAGGTTATCATTTTAATATTAAGGAAACTACAATATTTTGCTTTCATAACTGTCATAACTACCAGCAATACAGAAATCGTTTTATTATAAAAAGTAGCAGTGATTGATCGAACTTAATACTCGAGTATAGGTATACTTTAGTATTCCAATGTTAAGCACCATTAAACGAGACCGTTTTCTTTGTTACAAAATATCTACATCGTTCGAGCTTTCTTTTCCAACTTCCTGATTTCTATGCTCTACTTTTCTCTATAAATTTATTATCGTATTTTCAATTATCTAACCGTATTAGAACGATGCTGTGTTATAGAAATATCATGTCAAATAAAAATAACATCGTTTACGGAATCTTTGATCACGATGACGATTTTTATCGTTTAGAGAAAATAATCATATACATTGGTAATTGCTAAGAGAATCTACTTTCATCACTTTAGTCGTACTACCTTAATCCCGAATTCGTTTAAATGACACAATCTTGATAATTCGAAGTCGGCGAAGTTCACTTTTTTCTCGTCATTTAAAATACTTACACAATGTAAGTAAGCACGTTCTGCTTCGCGTACGCGTTTAATGCGCGCTATTTTAATTACGACGTAGAGATCGGACACTCGATTTTCCCTTATTTATGTCTACCGATATATTAATTAAACAAACCTTTTTTTCTGTTTATGTTGCGTGTCTTCCAGTAAGAGCATCCGTCGATTACTATCGCCTCGCTTGTTTAATTAATATGAAAGAGACTAGGTTGTGTAACGAAGGGAGCTTGAAACAACGTTTGCTATCCGTGTGGCCAACGAGCATAGATATTGCGTTATTAACATAAATGAATTTCTTTTTACGATCGTAGATCTCTTGTTAGACTTTACCATGAGAAGAGAATTGCGAAGTTCAGGGTATACGATGTTGTCTATTTATAATAAAATTTAACGAGCAACCAACATTGTAGTGTCGTTCAACCAACTTTACATTAGTTTTTAATACAGAAGCAAAATAAATTATAATCAATCGTTTTCTAAGATTCTCACGACTAGGGTTACCATTTCGAAATTAGTCCATTTAGAAAAAGTCCAGACAAAAAGCCGGATATTTAAAAAAAAAGGCGGACATTTTAGTTACAAAATACCGAATAACGCTTATAGTTAAAAAAATATTATATTTTTCTTTTTGAACTAGTTGATTGTTAGTAACAGAAGATTAGTATTATATATTTGTACTAGTAAAGTTAATTGTTAAAAGAAGATTAATATTTTATATTTTAAGGGGGACACCACTGCGACGGGCTTAAAAAAGGTCGTTTTTCTCGAATTTTTTTTGATAACTTAATTATTTATTTGAGATTTGGAACAAGGGTAGGGTAAGGTAATGTGGAGTCTTTTTTTTAATTTAGATTAATTTATATGACAACACAAAGATTTTTCAGAGTTGTTCTAATAAATAAAAACAATATTTACACTAGAATTGAATAGCAAATATAGTTTTTACATATTTGCTAAATACTCATTCTCATGCAGGTTTCTTCTTAGGGGGTACGACTTAAGCAACCTTACCTTATATTATTAAGCATACGTTGAACTTATTTTATATAAAATTTATTATAAAAATTAAAAGTTGGCAAAGTTATTGACCTATAACTAGACCACTGTGTAAAAGAAGTGTGTCCAACGGCCGGATCGATTACTTGAGTATGGTTGGTCTGAAACTAAAAAACGAAAAAGTTTCCTAATCAATATAAACGTAGTTTTCGCTGTACGTAGCCGTTTTTAAAATAAATTTAATATTTTTCAAGCCCCTCGAATATAAGTAAAAATCTTGTAAAAATAAAACTTTTTGTTTGAACAAGCGCCATTTTGTAAAAAATAGTTTTATCGAAAAACGGCCACGTATAACGAAAACTACGTTTATATAGATTAGAAAACTTGGTCATTTTGATGTTTCAGACCAACAATTCTTAACTAATCGAACCGGCCGTTGGACCACATTTACAATACAGTGGCTCGGTAACAGTGTAATAATTTTGTAAATTTTTATTACAAAATAAAAATTTACATAAAATAAGTTCAATGTATACTTAACAACATACTTTATTTCCAAATCCCAAATAAATAATAGAGTTACTAAAAAAGATTTGAGAAAAACGACCTTTTTTCAACCCGCCACAGTGGTGTCCGTCCCTAAACTAGAAGTTGCTTATGTTAAGTTGTGATGAGACTAATTAATTGAATTACTTGCATCTAGTTTAACACTGATTGAAGAAGGATTTAATACTTGTTCCATTTTTAAGTGATTTAATGCGAAAATTAAACATTTATTGAAACTTTTTCCATCTAAGTAAAAAAAACGGACAAATCAAAAAGCTGGACAAAGTTCAGACGGAAGGCCGAAAGTTCGGACATGTCTGGCCAAATCTGGACGGATGGTAACACTACTCACGACGGAACAGCCGGTTGCAAAAGTGTTACAGTATGTTTGTCCGATATAAAATGACATTCTGCTCGAATGTTTTGATAAGAATCTAATAAATCGATTTTACCGCATAAACTATACCGTATAAACGGAAATAAAAAATTCCGTCTACGGAACGTTAGGAAGACGTAGAGGAGACTGGGTACGGTTGTAACAAAGCGATTATCTCCTAAACTATAAATGCTACGATGATGAGTCCAAGGACATGACTGTGCATCTTGCTTGTCTAAACGCGATTGACAATGTTGCGTCGTTCCTCGCGCGCTGTACTGCTTGCAGGAGGCCTTATTGTGTTTTGGTGACCAGAAATAATTTTTTTAGTTTTTTTTTTTTTTTTAAATTTAAGTGATTTTAAGTCGTTTAAGGCTGATAGGAAAATGTACAAAATGCTGACGTATTAGTCTTCAGCAATGTAGAACTACATTTGTTAAGTATCTGATTCAAAAAACTGATTTAACACTTTGACTGCCACGCCGATCACCGGTGACCACCACTTATTTTTTCAATGAGACTGTGGAGATCACAATTGACAATCATGGATAACTACCAGTGATATAAAGGCACTAGTGATAAGAATATAGTCTTATTTAACCATATTACACATAATTTATTATTATATACTTGAAATAATGAAAATTTTATTATGATTACTCGGGGCTAAAATTCTTACAAAATTCGGTGGCAGTCAAAGTATCAAATACAATTCCTGTTATAAAATACAATCACTGTTATAACCGCCCTTGGTATGGGGCCGGTTGTAACAAGGACAGACCTTTTCTAAAACTGTTCCTGTGAGAAAAGTATTGTGCTTAGGCATAAAATTGCACTTTCCATTTTAAGACAGATGTATACTCTGACATTTTAGACACTTTTCTTAAAGCTCACTAGCATAATATTGATACCATGGGCAATCAAAGCAAAATTGTTACAATCGTACCCAGTCTCCCCTAATATATTTTCCCGATCGTAGGAAAAAGCGCTCACCGCACAAGCGTGTCCCGGAGACGTTCACTGACAACCCCTCCGATGCTCTTATCGTTAAGCGTCGAGCAGTGGCAGTGGCCGTGGCCGACTCGGTATCCACGATCGGATCAAGAATCGCGAAGTGGGATCCGATAGAAATCCGACGAGAGCTTGCTCGTTCTTAGCTCGAAGATACGATCTCGCGAGAAGAAGAGGTGCCGCGCGCGCGACTGATCGAAGCCTTAGAATTAGATTCCTCGCTTGAGATTATGTCGGCCTGGAGAGAGAGAATCCCTTGGTAGGAAGAAGAAGGAACAAGAGGAGAAACGAGAGGGAAGGATAAAGATAGCGAGAGTCTGGGTATGAGAGAAAGACAGAGAGGGAGCCGACGAGGATGAGAAGGCCCCGAGTGAGAGAGAACGGGCCAAAGGTGTTTTTCGGGGCGTGGCGAAGCCCAGCATGATTACCGCAAGGATCGGTCAGCGGTGAGAGTTCAAAGCATCAAAGGAGCTCCGACCAGCGAGAAATTGCTTAGGATTCATTCGGGCCCTGGTACCGGCGTACGCTTTTCTTCTTCTTCTTCTTCTCCTTCTTCTTCTTCTGCTTCTTCCCTCTTCTCCTTTGCACGTCTTCGTTCTTCTTGTTCTTCTTCTTCCTCAGCGTCTACCCAGCAGCATCGTTGTATGTACGTCGTAAATGTGCACCCCTCTATTTCTCGACTTCGCTGCTCCTTGCACTTTGGTTCAAAGAAGAGAGAGGGAGAGAGACTCTTACAATACTCAAGTAGCGTGCTTAGGATCGATAGGATGTATATCTGAGAGAATAATCAGGATAAAGGTCGTAGAATGTGAGGGAGCCGTTCGGAAAACTTCTCGACAAGAGTTTCGTTGGATAGCAGTTTGTCAATACACTTAATCATACGTTTATATAAACTTTTTAACAATTTACAACACACATTATACTTACATTATCAAAATTACACGGAGTCGATACATTTGTAAATAAATTTGATCGCAGTCAGAATCTTTTAGTTTTTTGTATAAAACTGCACACGAAACGCGGTAAAGAAATTACGTATAATCTATTGGCAGTCGTACCTGCTCTAAAATAAATCGTAAGGTAAAGGGTTAAGGACTCCTCATTTACAAATATTTCTAAATAATGCATAGGTGATAAAGAGGAAAATCGTTGTACTGTGCGCGATGGTCGTCTACCGTATCGTTGTACCACAGTCCCGTCGTCCCTTCGCGTGGCTTTCTCCGAGCAAATCGGTCAGTCGGTCGTTAAAACCGTTCGCAGTGTACGAAGACTATGTTGAGACTACACACTCCGCCCCAGAGCGGTAAGAAACGCCGGCACGTACCGGCGTCATTTTTTGTTCGCTAACTGAAACTGACTTTCTGCGCGAGCAATGGGCGGGTCCTGACGAATAGCGAGGAAGGATACGAAGCGACGACGGCAAAACGGAGACACGGGCTCCTGAAACGGACTCGTGAATAACGCGTTAATGGCCGCTCCTAATCGAAAACATCCTCCCCTCCCTCCCTCTTTCTTTCCTTCCTTCTTTCCTTTATTCCTTCCTATCTTCCTTCCTTACTTCCGCTCGCTCCTCTTTCTCGTCTCTTTTTCTATCACCCCGCTTTTACGCACGAAAACGCGTTTCACACATATCATTATGGGGTAGGACAAGTAATGAACGAGGCGATGACAATGGAAACAATGTTGCCTAAATGAATTCATTCTTCTTATTTTTAACCGACTTCGAGAAGGAAGAGGTTACTTAAGGTCGGTTCTACCGACGATGCAACATGTGCATTTGAACAGGGTTGCATATGTGTCGTTTATTGTAGTGTAACCCCTTTGAAATTGAATTCTGAAATAACGATCCTTTGCGTTAGTGACTGGTCTTCTTGATGGATACAGTGGGTCTTGTCGAGTATTGGACAAGTCGGTCGTACTTGATTCTGTTAGATAAATCTACTTTACAAATGGGTGGATCATGATTAAGTGTTTATTTACATTAAAATTCTAAAGGACGATTCCTTTCAAACCTCAGCGATTTAATATTTAGCCAGTTACATTCTCAGCCAGTCATAACCGCAAGTTTATAATGAAAGATATGACTAGGGATGGGATTAAGTATCTTATAAGAAGGTTCGAATCTAACTGAATAGTTTCGAATCTTTTATGAGTACCTACTTCGAAAAAAGAAAGCAATACTTTTAAGTAGACTCGAATCCAGACGAGAAGGATTCGAACTTTTTGTAAGTATTTGAGTAAAGTAATCGGTATTTGCAAATATACTCGAACCCTGATTGAGTAGATTCGAATCTTTTATGAGTACTTTGATCAGAGGTCGAGAAGTCGAGAAAAAGAGACTGATAGAGAAGCTTAACTTCTCAATGGTGTTGTAGCGTGACAACTGCTATGGATTCGAGTAGTACTTGTAAAAGGTTCGAACCTTTCGAAAATCGAACTACTTACAAATACATTTTTAAACCTACAGGTAATCATTCTAGAGTTCGAAACCAACTTGTATAGAGTGAGTATCTATATTTCGAGTATACCTACTCATTGAAACTCTTGTTTTTGAGTAGTAATCGAAACCCATGAAATGAAACTTGGTTATTGAAATTGACTTGGATTTGTAAGTACATATTGAACATGTATACATTACAATACATATTTTAAAAGTATGGAGTTACACCACTTTTACAATAAACGACACATATGTTGGAGGGCCGCAAAATTAATCTGAACTACACGAAATTCAAATATAGTCAATTATAAAAAAAGTTGTAAAATTAATTATAAAATGTTATTTATCAGTCATTCATTACTACCTTGTTAAAAGCAGGCATTAGGATACCGTTAGTTAAATTTCCACATAATAAAACATTGTAGTATGTAGGAATTGTATGTACCTATTACGTTGCATAGCTCAAAATAACTTTGCATTCGGTATTGCAATAATCTTATAAATATTATTGTCATTGCCAATCACAGTAGCAAGTGGTGAACGCAGTTTTCAAAATTAAAACTTATTAACACATACCCGCGTTCCGTAATGGCAGAAATTTAGTTGAAATGTCGTTCGATAATTTCTATTGAGTATGAAATCTGTCAAAAATTAGACTACACTAGTTTTATTTCTAATTTTTCAAAAATAGAGACAATAAAAGCTTCGATCTGTGCACCTGCTTTCCTCATTATGAGAGTGTTTCAAACAGGATAAGTGAAGGGGTGGGGGCAAAGTATATTATTACACGAGACGGCAAAATTCCTAAAACCGGCCCTGCTGAGGTTACTCAATTCGACATTCGACTTGTTTGTTTTTTGTATGAATGTTTGTCCAATACAAATCTTGTAAGCTAAATTTGACCCACTTATATCTGAAAAGCACACATATCTAAAGTACTACATATCCAATCGACTTGAAACGTTGCACACATATGTAATTCGAATGACAATACATTTTTTTCGAACAAAATTTTCGAAAAAGTAAAGGGTTCCTTCGAGAAATTCGAAGCTAGATACATATCTAAAAGAGCAATCGTTTCTCAACTGAACAAGTAACCGAGATGGTAGCGGCTTAACTTTTTGTTTCCGACATCGGAGGTTCGAGTCCCGACGGATCTCTTACGAATTTTTTTTTTTTAGTGACAGATGTCAAAAGTCATAAACCATGTTATACCTTACTCGAAATCAATATTATTATCGGCGGAATTATAAAACGATTAAAGTTCCGTAAATAATAACATTCTTAATTTCTTATAACCCTTTACGCTTCATATACAAATCTAATTGTTTCGAAATGTTTTGATAAAGTGATACAAAATTTCATGTTCTGGCAAATACATGGCTAAATAAATAAATATAAGAACGTTCTGGCAGAATTGGAAGAATGGGATATTATAGACTATGTTAATATTTTGACTACGATATCGCAGGATGTAGTCTTGACATTTTTTACAAATTTTTATTTAACTTAGTATATTAAAAAAAAAAAAAATAATAAGAAGAATAATGAGAAACAGAGATTATAATTCCCTAAGTATGTGCCTTTTAAGACAAAAAATACAACATACTATATTATGTGTTACAGTCATAACTTTGATACTACTTTTTATTATGATCTACCTATTCAAACTATGACCACTTATGAATAGAATTCAGCACTGTTTCAATAAAAAAATATTCTTATTATTGTCGTTTTAATACACGTAATTATAGCTTGTTTTTAAAAAGTTTTGTTTCATACAATTTTATTTCAATCGCGTCTGTCATTTTCGTCTTGTGTTAATGCTTTGAGATAATATTTCTATATCGTAACAATTCTACATAACTTGAACCATTCGTAATCGTTATTACGAAAGTTAAGCGATTGGCTTACATATCTATCTTAATTGGATAAATTAAAATGAATTAACGCGTGTAAATTTACGATATAGGATCCAAGTAATGTTATAAATCATTTTTGATTTATTTTATTCAATTTCGAAAACGGACAAATTTTGTATATATCTACTAAAGAGATATTCATCACTTTTTCATTTTGATTGCTTCATTTGGATCACGTTATTCGGTTAAAGATTTACGTTCTTTTCTTTCAGGAAAAAAACGAACGTTTAAAAGAATGTCTATAAAACGACAACGGTGAGCAAAAATCGTGGACCGACATAAGGTATTCGAGTAGCGAGAGAGATCGCGTGCGGCTACCGTCCGATATGTTAATTAACGTCTGTCAAAGACACGCTAAATACGGAAATGCGTTGTGTTAATTAATATCCCCGAACTACCGACTGGGGTGAATATATTACAAGTTAAATATGCTTACCGAATATATCTACCAAACTCGTTCGATGCAAAAATTGATTTCCGAAAAGTGTGCATAGATTATTTTTAAAATTGAGAAAAATAGGTAAAAATCTTATCTACCTACAGCATAGAGATAGCTATAGCAAATATAAAATTATATTCACGCAAGATCTGTTGTAAATTACAGAAAATTAATATTTACATCGCTTTGCGTGCAAGAAATTATCAAACAATTTTTTCTTGGACGGTCTTCCACGAGTAATTAAGTACATTGTTGTTGAGGATAGTAACACAAATAGGTAGGAACACAGTGGACAAGACGAACGTATGTATAGTCTAGAAGTATCATTTTACTAGACCGTTCTTAAAGGTGTGTTATAAAAAGACAATTTGTCCTAAATAATACAGTAATCGTGTGGCACATTTTTTGGAAGATTAGAATTAAAATTCCCTCTTACTATACCTTATAAAAAATAAAGAAAATATCTTTTACGATGTTTGAAACGTTAAAAAAGTCTTTAATATTAAATAGCATTTATTCGGACAACTTATAATCCGGATGTCTATACATTTTATCTTTATTTATTATTCAGATAAACTACCAAGGTTTTCTATATCATCCGAATTTGTCGAAAAGTTTCGTCGTTACGGAAGCAAGGCGCGAGACTAATTAAAATAGACACTTCTACGAAGGACTCGTCCTTCGCTCGCTTGATTAATTACTCATTCTTGCATCGAATTGCAGCTTAATATCTTCTAACCTCTTGCTCCCTCTTCTATCCCCGTTTCTGCTTCTTTTTTATAACAACCAACTCATTTTACGGTCATTCTTTTCGGGACAGCGGATTTATGATATCGGAGTTGGGCCCGTCGTACTTACCGAGAGTTTTAGGTAAGGATAATAAAAGGGCGGCCCTCCGGTAGGGCCGGAGAGAAGAGGATAGGTAAAGTCCGTGGTAAGGAGAGAATAAGGAAGGAAAGGAGGAACGAATGTGATGGACGGTGGCCGATCAGCGCCGTCAAAATAATGATCAGCGTAAATAATAAGCCTCGTTATAATTCTAGATTCTTTTTTTTGTACACGTTAACCTTCTCTCATCTCGCTTCCATCCTTTTCTTTAGCTTTTTCTTTTTTCCTTTTTTTATAGTTCTCGTTTCAACGACAGCGCAAACCATGTCCGCGTGCCGTTCGGCCAGAAATAAAATCATTTGATATAGGTACGTGGAAAGGGAACCGAAGAATTTCTATTTCAACTTTATCAACGAGGTTCGATATTACGATATAAAAATTCTTGTTGTAAACGATGTCATGTTTACACTTTATGTCTAGTATGATGATTTGTCGAGCTTATGTGGTGTTAGTTTAACCAGTCAGTTGTGTTTGACGAGTATAGCTACTCGTAATGCATATCAAATAGTTAACATTTACTTTGTAGGTACTTATATTGCAATTTTCAAAGAAAACTTCAATATATGTATTCGTACATTTTAAGATGTTTTGAACATTCAGATAAACAAATAAAAAAATATATTGTCTATAATTATTATGAAACAACTGTATACCCACATATAAGAATTTCGTTATTTTCTGTTCTAGTAAGAGAGAAGGGGTTTAGTTACCAACACTTTTAGTAAGATTATGAAAGAGAAAAAGAAATTTGTTTCTGTGTCAAAATAGTATTCAATAACAAGAATAACAATACAGTTTAAAAAACTACACGCTATTCACCATGACTACGAAACACTATCCACCTCCTGGCTCCATCATCAGATCAGCTCAATGATACCAAATTATAATTGTATTGTCATCCTGATTACATATACTTGCAAAGTTTCAAATCTATACGACAATTAGAAGTAAAGGTTAAAATCGACTTCAAAGATTTGTTCACATAGTTAATCACAAGTGAAGCTAATATAAACGTGTTAAAAAATATCGTTATTTTCTATCATCTTGAAGAAAGTTACCTATTCTCTCAGCATAGCACATAAAATCACATGGATCACGTCGTAGATCCCACGTTGTCGATCCCTCTGAGATTTCCGAAATTTGACACGCGCCGACAGGCTGACTTCTAATGTCACGCTGCCCTGTAAACACGTTTTCCACGACGGTGTAAGCATACACACTTTCTTCCTCTTCCTCTCTCTCTCTCCCTGCCTACGTTTCTCTTTTTCTCGCCCAAGTGTCGTTGTTGGGCGACGTTTCGCTCGACGTATCGAATTTGTCGTCGGAGGGGTATCGACCTTCGAAGTAGAGTAGCAAGCAGAGGGGTAGAAATCGCTGTGTAGTCGGGAATCTAGGTAACGATATTACCTATATACAAATGTACACATACGTATCTTCGCATATATATATGTATGTGTATGAGAGAGAGAAAGAGGGAGATAGAGTATAAGCGTGTTAATATAATACCGAATCTGCGAGTATTTGTCTGTGTATGTGCGAGGAGCAAAACGTGGCATGGAATATAGGAGGGTGCCAGAGTCCATTATATTCGAATTACAGACTTGTTTAGGGTAACATTGTATGAATTGAGGCCGTGTTTTGGTCCTGCCTCCTTTACTACCCCCTCGTGCCTCTCGTCTCGTCGCATCGTGTCACGCGGTTCGGTCGACCCCTCGCATCGTCGGTGCGCTTGCCGTCGACGCTTCCTTTCTCCGAAGCAAAATCCTGCGGTGCATATTGCGGTTGCCTTTTACGGGATGGGCCAGAACAAATCGGCTAGCGAATCGAGCGGTTACATTTAAAATAAATTGCCCGCGCGATCCCTATTCGTCATCGGCCGAGCGAGACGCGACTTTTACGCATCGTCAAAGATCACCGTGGATGAATCGTCCTTCATTCTTCCTCTTCTCTCTCCCTCTATTTCTCTCTTTTCTCTCCTTTATGTACGGATGCTGAATCCACCGCTTCTGTTCTAATGGATGGCGAAGGGAACGATTTGTTTTCCCTTTTTACCTTCTCTTTCAAGATCATTTCTATCGTTGTTTGACGTTTCCGACGATGATGGTGCTCCGAGAGCTCGTTATAACTACCTTGGTTGTTTCATCAAAATTCAACATTCGCAATTGTGCGTCACACGGTTTACGCCAAAGCATAATAGGATCTCGATTATGCAAACTAATTGGGCACTTGATGGCATCGTCAGTCTAGAGGGTTAATCCGCTCAGTCTGTTATCATAGAAAGGAAGTTTTTGAGATCATAAAGTCAAGTCGTTCGTAAATAACATACTATTAGATAGAATAGAAACGATTGAAAGGAAAATTCATGTTTAGGCATCTATTCTACATGGGCGAGCAAACAAATTGGTTCAAGCTTCATTTCTGTACTTAATTGTAGTGGAAACGTCTCGGATTATTTTCCTTTGTCTTTTACCGTGACCAACGTTTGCAATAAAGGCACGTCTATGGAATGAGATAATTTCGTCCACAAAATAAAACCTACATAAGAAGGAGATAACGTTCTTTTTGCTTTAAATGTCCGAGCCGAAAGTTTCAACTCGGTTTGGCCCTCGAAAGCCTAGTTTTTATTTGCAGTTCGAATTAAGACTCGATTTTAATCTATAAAATACTGTGGTAGGCTTAGTAGGTTTGAATCAAAGTTTAACGAGTGATCCAAACTTTGGCTTGACCCTATAAAAGGCTAGGAGAGTGCGAGTAGGAGTTAAGATCCGAGAGAGCCATATGAAGTTTTATAAATCTCATTTTGACATTTAAAAAGCTCCCTTTGCAGGGTTTGGAAGGTCATATCGACGTTTATAAACATCGTTTTGAACCTCAAATGTTGAAAACCGGACATAACTGCCACTTGGAGGTTGGAACCAATGTTCATTCACCATACATTTTTATGTGTTAATTAGTTTTTTTTAGACTACTCCCAACCACGGCAAATCCAGAGGGAGACATAAACATATTAAATCGGCGAGAGAATTAAATGTCAACTTCTGTTGATTAAAAACTTCGCAAATATAAGAAAAACTCGTCTCGTGACTTACCTACTTATCTAAAACCGAACGGTAGTTAATTCTCTGACAGTTACAAAGGTATAAGGTGAAAAATGACGACAACCCGTTTCTCGTTTTAATTGAAATTTATTACATGTCAATATTGCATCTACAATCATTACATATATGTTCGTAAAATAAATGTCGTAAAATGATTGTCCCTTTTAGGCATCGATCGCTTTTTAAATTCTTGAATTTTCCTTTTGAGGATGACACAAACAAAGCTGCTGAAACGTTAAGGAGTTTCATATCAACAGTAATAGCGTATCAACTATTGTGCACACTTCAACTTAATTTCAGTTTTTAGACGATCTAAACGTATACCAAAAAAAAAACACAATTTAATTAACACATATTAACTTTTTCATGGTCGAGAATTTCGTATAGGGTAAGGTTGCTTAAGTTGTACCCCCTAAGAAGAAACTTGCATAACAATGAGTATTTAGCAAATATGTAAAAACTATATTTGCTATTCGATTCTAGTGTAAATATTGTTTCTATTTATTAGAATAAATCTGAAAAATCTTTGTGTTGTCATATAAATTAATCTAAATTAAAAAAAAGACCCAAAATACAGAACAGGTACGACTTGAGCAACCTTACCCTACCTAACCTTTATTAACTATATATTTTTCCTGTTCCATAAGCTTCACATTTAATCTCAAACTCCTAACAGAGCATTCTAGAGGATCAAATCGGGGTTAAAATTTCGACTCGAGATTCTCTTAAAAACACACAACCCGAGTCTACTCTCCCGATCGATCATTTTTATATTACTTTAAAGACCATCGGTGTAATGGCTTTACCTTTGAAGAGAGATCGCGCGTCGCAGTTTTATGGCGAGAAGTTACACCTCGTCGTTGATTGAATATCGTATTGCTTTCCTCTGATGGGCCGCGCGCGCGCTCGCGCGCGGGAGTTATATACACGACAGCTTCCTTCACGACAACGGCATTAACGAAACATACGTACGAGTCCTGCAACCGCGACGGAAACCTATAGCGTACACAAAGAGCGCATTAGCCCTGACCATAAAATAAAATAGCTGTGGGAGCCCATTTCGGTTCAGTCGGTGGCGCGCGCGAGAGACCGCGCGTGAACGCACACGGGTGTGGATACGCGTTTGTTCGTGCCAGAGGAACACTCGCGAAGGGAGAACACACCGTGGACCATATTTCGTAATGCTTCGAACGCTACAAGCCGGCTTATTTACACGAGAGTAGAACGTAGAAGGTCGGCCATTACGTGGGGTAAACGACGTCGGCCATTTTGTAAGCGCAACGTCCGTGACGGCGCGTATTCACCTGTACCGATACGCCGTGGTCACTTCGTGGAAGGAACAATTAATCTTCTACTTAAAGTAATCTTCTCTTCCTTTTCTTTGTTGTGCACATAGTCCAGGGAGGATTGTGTAATCGTGTGATGAAATAAAAAAATAGCGTGTCTCGTAAAGTTTCATTGATGTTGAATTTTCTTTTGTGCTTCACATAATTTACGGAGAAATTCACGGACTGATCGTAATATATTTATATATTGCATTCATATTTATGTTTACTAGTTTCTTACAGTAAAAATAAAGAAAGGTTATTTATATTATATAGGAGAAAGTATAGTATATTGGACCTGCAACTACATTGGACCACCCTCATATCTCACAATAGATTTTTCAAAACAAAACACGTACGTTCAATGTCACGACGAAAACAATATGGCCGATGTACAATGAAGTTAGATGCCCATCGCTTGGTGTTATCAATATTGAAATTGAAAAACTACTTTTTGAGCACGACCGCAGGGAGTTTCTTATTGAGATATGAGGGTGGTCTGATTTAGTTGCCGGTCCACTATACCTTACTTTCCCCTACGCTTTTACTGGGCTCGAAAGAGTTCTTTGTTTCAAGTTTTGATATCAATGTATTCGGATTCTGGAAAATGTTACTCGATGGAACAGACTACCTACTATTAATATTGCAATTGCAAACCCTGTTGCCTATGAATGAAGTTTTGGAGCTCACAAGAGGAGGTCCAGACCTGTGGGTCACCGATTTTGCGCAGAGTTTCTTTAGCCGAATCTATTGGATAGGTGTTTTGCCAAAAGTTCAAGCCGTTTTTTAAAAAATTGAGGGAAAGAATCAAAGTTCGTCAATTGAGGACTTCTCAAAATTTATACCTATCATTACTAATTTCTGTACTTATGTTAAGAATATAATTCGTTACAAAGACGAATTAATATCGCGAAGTACTGCCAAGAGGACTCGAACTCCAAAGCAAAAAGCATTAGTCTAGCTGTTAACTTTTACGGTAGAACAGCACGTCTCAATTATTCGCCTAATTTTTTATTCTCAACGTGTTTGCAAAATTTCTGCTTGATTGGCAAACTTAAATTTTTTACTTCCTTAAAAAACGGTGGAGTGTTACCACTTTTGGCAACACACGTGTCTAATAGGTTCGGCTAAAGAAGCCCTGTGCAAAAAATAAGGGAAATCAGTGACCAACGGATCTGGTCTTCCCCTTGTCATAAATTACACGCTAAACTTATTAGTGATGTAAATGTTGTTGTCATTAAATCTAGTAGGTAGGTAATTACTTGGAAAATCCTTGGAATTTATTTTAGTCACCACAGCAAAATAACACAACATAAGATAAGACAATTCACAATTTACATAGCGTTAAATTTTCAGTAAAATTTACCTCAATTACATAGAAAACTTGCAACGGAAAGCCGTAAGGCCGGTGACCTTAGAAACGTTCACCACGCGTGAGACTTTGTGTAACGCGATAAGAAAACGACGACGGCTCTTTCGTACGAAAAGAATATAAAAGGAGTAACGAGGGACAAAGTCACGATCGAAGCGTGGTATTAATCATCGAACGAGCCACGATTGTTCGCGAAGAAAAAAAGAGGTCTCTCGTTATTACTCGCGTTAAAGGGAAGGGATTGGGGAAGAGCTTCCTTCTCAAGTTTGAACGGATATCCGTGTTAGGAAGGAGTCAAATTGATTGAAAACGTTCGAGCTGGGTCGTTACGGGGATTTCTTAAAACCAGTACTAATGAGAATCGAAAGGAAAAGGTCGAGTCATCGGAGATGAATCTCTCGCGGTAGGTAGACGATCTTTCCTTCTTTCGCGAGGAAAAAGAAAGGAAGGGGAGTAAGTTGCGAGAGAAAAAGAAAGAGCGGGGACGAGGGGGTTCGTTCGGACAAGCTTTTATTATTTCTTTGAGCGTTGTTATTCATTCTCCTCGGTGTTGGAGCGTTAAGAGCGTAAGCTTGTCACGCCGAGGAGACCCTCTCTCTGTCTTTATCCTTCTCCCTCTCGCTCTCTCCCCGAGCCTGCCGAGAAAGCGCTGTGTTTGCAGAATTCATTGAATCATTGCCATTCCGGACGCGAAGGTACCGGGCATGCAGCCGCTTCGCTGGCGGTGAGCGCAATTTTTCAATTGTGATTTCCGCCGGCACGGAGGAACGGAGGGAACAGAGAGAGAGAGGTGAGGGTGAGTTTCGAGCGATCAAACCGCCGTGGCGGAGGGTAAATGGGGAGACCGCTACGAGCCCGATGAATAATGCCCTTCGCGAAAATTGCCACGGAGGCAAGCGTGTAAGAGGGGCACCCGAGAGGGGTGAGAGATGAGAGAGAGAGAAAGAGCGAGAGACCGCATCGGTTTGATTTTGTCTTTCGAAATTACGCCAAGTTTTAATTATCTATCGATTACGCGCATCGAACGGATAAATTGACTAACTTTCGATCGATTCTGGCTGGGCGGTTAGAGAAGAGAGGGGGGTGTCCGCTTCGAGAGTTTCGCCGGATCGCTATACATTTTTCGATGTCGTTAAGATGCTAATTTATGGACCAGGACGTGTATTAAAGATGACGCACTTCGCTAAGAGATTTATGAGCTTACGGAAGAAAATATATTTTTATTCACTTCGTTATAGGACAAGGAAAAGCACTTTGACGTACTATTCCTAGTCATTGTTAGGTACTTTATGTTTTTCTCCTGTGTTATCATGTGCAAGGAAATTCCATATCGCATGAATTTTTAAATATGGTAATGGTAACAATTTTTAATCTTTTGAAAATTAGATTTTTAATGTAGTAATCCTTAATATAAAACTGTGAGTGCAAATGAATCCGTGAGATTAAGAATAATACAAATCCAAATGTCTGCATTTTGGAAATTCTTGACTTGTACTGTTCTTACTTTCAATTCTTCACGATAAGCTTGGGTGAACTCCTTAACAAGGTGGTTTTAGTAGGTACTATTCTTTTACTCATTCGATGCAGCTTCGCATTTAAAACAAAATAGCTATGACAAATGCAAATGTAAACTTCTGAACTTGTAATGTAAAGGAACCCAAATTTCGCCCCACACGAATAAATTTTTTAATCTGAAAAAATTATTATACCTAATTATCCTGAAAACTTAGTAATCAAAATCTGTAATCAGTGTTTTATACAAATTCATACACAAAAAGTAAAAATTATCTATGTAAAAGGATGCATTTTTCAGTTATTTAAAAAAGTGTTCCCAAATTTTTCCTCTTAGTACTAGTTAAAAAAAGATTGGAAAAATACATCTTATTCGTTTTTTATGTGCTGAACAACTATTTTGTTCATAACACGGGATATCTAATTAATTAAATTATGAATTAATGCACAAATCGCATACGTACTCTCTAACGTTTCTTTTAAGTTTTGTGACAGCACTGCTGGACGTCCAAAATTTTTTTCACCAATTCTTCATGGGAAATTGGTGATTTCACATAATCTTTTAATATGGATCTTGGTACGTGAAAAATTTTTTAGGCTGCCTTGTATCCCATTTTCTTGTTTCTTCCGGTGTTCACAGCACTAATCATTCCTTCAGAATCCCATGATTTACGTTTCCTCGTCTAAAATGCGTCAAAAGAAACTGGTACTTGTATACCATTTATGAACACTTACAGAAAAATCTGTTGCGAATATCGTAGGCGGGACGAAATTAGGATCTATGTAGGGGGACGAAATTAGGCAAAATTTTTTGAACTAATTGCCAGTTTTAATTGATAAGTGATAGAACGAGATCGCCACTTCGGCATATGAAAATAGAAGCAATATACAACATATTAACGGAAAAAGATGCAACCATTACATACCTTAGATGCCGATACATAACTCCAAGTAGCAAGAAATAATACAGTGCACTGCTCGTGTAAAAATAAAACTCTGTAAACAATCCATTCATTTTTTGTTATTACTAGGTTACGAGCGGCATTTCGATTATAGATTTCAGTTGTTACTACAGGTTACTGCACTTTATAAGAAAGATAGAACAGGGAACGGAATTAGGCACGGGGACGAAATTTGGGTCCTTACCTTACTATTCTCAATCTCACCGATTCAAATGAAAATAAAACTACCAATAATATTACAGTTCATCTATGCCTCCATCTTTCTAAAATCAGGAAGCACTAGACGCATACATAATACATAGCGATCGAAGAAAAAATTGACACGAGGAAAAAAAGAATTGCGTTAATACCGCCGAATGCACATTACTTCGTTGCATCGAGGGTAATGCCGAAGTATGGTATTAGTGGGTAATAGAAGCCAATGGTAGTAGGCTTTAGCCACGTTATTAGGAGCGTGCGTTCGCTCGCTCGCGTCTTACATAGAAAGGAAACATCCGTAGCAGATGTATAATTAAAGCGAGATGGATGCCGAACAGAGGAAGGCTCATCGTTGAATGCCCGAGGATCACGCTCTCTCAAAGTTTACGAACTAGACGTATGTACCGTACCCGATTAACAGCCTCGAAGGATCTACCCATAGGTTTATTTTCCCTTTTTTCTCATGCTCGTTATGGCCCCACCTGTAATACGCGACCGATCGGGTTGTAAAGTCCGTCGAACGAGGCGAGATTTTTCAGAGTGAGAAAAATTCAACGTATCTAATTCTTTTTACTTGTTTAACGAAATTACAAAAGTATTACATATGAATTTTGGTTATAACCGCTTGGTGACAATAACCGAGATAGTTGGTCACGTATCGCCATATAAATATTATTAATGCTATGATATTTCAAATATGTGGTTCAAGTTGTTTTATGAGCAGTCTTATGTGATGCTTTTAGGCTGATAAAAAGGCCTAGACTTCAACTCTTAACTAATGACGCTCCTTGGTTTTCTATTTTTCGTTTTCTTGATCAGGTAGGTGGAGAATTGTTCTCTCCACCTATGATTCCATCATGAAGACAACTGGAGTCGTTAGGGTATAAAAGATGAATGAGTTGAACGTGGAAAGAAGTTAAGAACAATGTCCATTTATGTATGAAGTTCGATGGTGTACCTACTGTTCACTGTATCGCATAAGATATAAAAAAGAAGAGACAAGAGAAAGAAAGACTGTAAAAGTCATTTTTATTGGTCCCGACTTTACCGAAGCTTCTCTACTTTTCTACACCAGGGAATTACGGTAACCAATTCAAGATACGAGCCAGACGCGATGTTGTTTCCCAGGGCAGCGAAAAAGGTGGAATCTCCGTAACGGAAAGTCAAGCGTACATGCTGAGTGAGTGCAACGATCCTGAAGTATATAATTCCACGCAATACGACCCCCCTAACTTCTTCCAAGTTTTTATTTTCTGGATTTTAAAACCGCAAAGAGAGCTGGGCTCGCAACGCTGAACGGATGGTGAAACTTCCGAAGAGGAACTTTTACGAATACGTCTGGTATAACTTCGAAGTTGTCTATAAACGACCATCTCTTCTCGTATGCCTACGTGTACAGTATCACGAACAGATTGAAACGATAAATTTATTACTCGTTTTTTTTTTTTGTTTCAAGAAAAACCGATTTTCCAATATTAACCAGTATCTCGATAGTTCTTTCTCACATATTACTGCAAGACTCGGTACAGCTTCGAAAAATATAAAAACGTTCTTCGACGATATCGACGCCATTTTGGTGGCATTGTAGAGACTGTAATGTATCGGTTCGTTCAATTCCAGAAACACGATAGATCACGGGACGACGTCTCTTTGAGTGGAACACCACGTGTTCTTCATACTTTGTCGAGATTTCCCACATATTGCCGCGTCGTGACGAGCAGAAGAGAGAAAGAAGGGTGGGGCCGCACCCTATATCTACAACCCTCCCTTCGAGTGTTTCGAACGCGAATAATATTCGCGTACCATTAACCTCGAACATGTGTAGGGCATAATCATTTCGAGTCTCTCCCTCCTCCCCCGACCACGACAACTTCTAACTGCCCTGAGCGGGCTATACGGTGCTTATCATTATTTAGGGGCACGAACTTCTACTAAAAAGACCTTCCCTTCTATGATGAGCGAGCTCGATGTCTCGGAAAACGCAAACGCGAAACTTTCTTTTCTTTCTCACCCGATCATCGAGCATAAGTGCGATTTAACACGGTAGAAACGATATCGTTTCTTTTACGATGCTCTTTCTTTGTCTGTCATTTACCACATTTTTTGAATGTTATAAAACTTCTTGAATTAGGCGTAGGTACATGCATAAGCGAGCTGTTCATTTCATTCTATTCACGCTTGTAGGTTATGTAAGGATATAACAATAGAGGTTATTCAACTCGTCACAATAGTTATTGTTTTAATCCTTTTAGATTGTAATATCTTGTGGAAAAAGAGTCTTTTATTCGAATTTTTTTTATTACCACAATCGGTAGATATTATCGTGAGTTTTGCAGGGAAAACAACAGTTGTGGCTGAGACATTATACAAAAGGAGACGTGCTTTCCTATACCTCTGTTTTTGATTTCGCTATTATTAAATATATTATTCCGAGAATCGCTTTTAAACTTACCTAAACCGCTAACATTATTCTAGACACAACATAACCCTACATACGTATGTATCTAGAGAAAAAAGTTTCCTCGTCGGTTTTCCTTGAGCAAAGAACGATAAGCGGTCGTATCGATCGCACGTACCAGTTAAAATACTCTTTTTCAAGTATACCACCCGCGAACGTTCGGTATGGGCGAGCGTAAACCGTTAAGTATAGACGATCGATCTTAGGGATGACGAGTTTCTGAAATCATTGTCAAACCTTTAATCAAGCGTCAAGTACTTGGCAGACGTTAATGATCGTCGAAGACAATGTCGTGGTAGACGCTAACGAATGGTTAGAGCTCAACAGCCTGATCAAAGTTTCTTGCAACCTAACATTAAAGGAGGGGTTGCTCCGAATCGATCCGTTTTTGTTCTTCCACACGATCCGCGAATGTATAGACACGAGTACCGTCCAGTACCCGCGTATGTCGAGTATCAATTATTCGAACGTTTGGGACTTTGTCGGTACAGGAATATTCAAATGCTTCGATATTCAAATGTAATAGGTTAAGAGTATCCATAAATGGACTTGAGGATGGTCAAATACACGCACGAGTATCTTCTATTATTTAACGACCGTATAGTGGCGATAGTATACTTCTCGAAAGTATCGACGTTCGACGTACAAATGATTTTCCCTTTTATGTTCTATACGGAAAAAAATATCTTGGGAATATACAGGCTTCGTATTATGCTTAGAAATAAGTTGTGTGCTAGTGCTTTACCTAAACATTGGCTCGCTAAACGATAAGGAGGGGATTGAAAATACGAGACGTAAGAAGACATGGGTGGAAAACAACATGGTGATTTAAGACAGATCTTTGAAGATAATGAACTGGACGAAGGACAAAGAGATGTGAAAGATGAAGTTGACATAAAAGACACGGGCCATTGTAATCCGCAGTACGTGCGGTGGTAGCACGTGCTGCACAAAGAATGGAAATTTATGACCGTATCGAATTCATTTGAGATGGATGTCCTTTTAGTAAGTTCAAGGCAGGTTGAAAGAAAGAGAATATCAGAATAATATCCTAAATTCGGTAAAAGATAGCACTTGATAATAATGGTTATTTCTATTGCCACTTGAAGATATAATCTTCCCAAGCCTCGGACCTCTTTTACTCGATATTACTGTATAAACGAATATTTCTTCGATTGATCTCCGAAATCATTCGTTTTTGTAATTTGACAACTTTATTTCGTCGTAAGTTTATCCTGTGTAGGTACCTATAGATATGTTATAATGTTGTTCTATGTTATAATTATTCATTTTACTCGCAGAAGATACAATACCGCGATTTTTTATTTGGGGCAGAGGAACATGATGCTATTCGCAAAAAGCAACGTTAATGAATTTTTGCGGGCAGAGAATGCTCGTAAACTTCTCGTATCAAGCTTTTTATTGTCCTATTTGAGAAAATTCTTTACAAAAAGTAGTGTGGATAAGTTAAACTTACAGAATTTGTTAATAATAATACAAAACACAGTTGATTTCCGCAATTGGACCGGTCCAATCGAGGCAACTCAAACCTTTTCCCAATATTTGCTGTGATGAATAGATAAACCAACTGTATTTATAAAACCAAGCATATGAATCTATTTCTAAATGCCTAAATTAGTTGATTATACTAATATTATTAAGTGAATTTTATGTATATTTTTGCAATTTCCTTAGAAAAGGAAAGAACAAATTTCTTTAATAACGCACAAATCATAATTTTGATCAACACGCACATAAACGTGATTCAATTTCGGCATAAACACTTGCAAATACAAATACAGATATTGCTACATCTTTTGTTAGAATTTCGTAATATTACGATATCGGTGGAGCCGGTCCAATTCCGGCAACCTTCTTCTACTTCAGTACTTCAAAATTTACGTGAAATATTTCAAACTATAATAAACTTCGATGAACGAATCTTTCTCATCATTTTTTACGGCTTGTTGGCGAAGATGAAGGCCCACTTTCGCAAATTGTATGGACGAACGAACTAGATAACCTTTTGCCAACAACCGAATGCTTAACCTGTGTAATAAGCATACGTGATGAGTAAAAGATTCCAAATCAAGATAACGTCCCTGGCTAACACTCATAATCAAGTAGATATGATACAGTGCCAATTTAATTAATAGTCGGCATCGATGTCGGCGTTGCATATTCTAGTGTCGGAAAGCTGACCGTACGTAAGTTCTATGAATAATTTAAACGGCTAGCTAAGTAACCTAAGTCGCAAATAATGACTAAAAAAACATTCCCCGTAATATAATAAAGAAGACTTACGTCCGTAAACATAACGACGTCACTTTGAAATCCGCTGTAATGTCTTTCCAAACACACGATTAACACTGATATAATATTAGGTATCTATTTTAGCAATGATTTAAAAAAAATAAAAATTCTACTTAGCTATCGACTAATACCTAGTATAAATTTATATTTGTAACTTTAATCGTATCATTTGATTTTCGCTAAGCCAATATCCTCAAATGACATTACGATCAAATTCAAACATAAATTCGCATAAATCGATAAAAAATATTTACTAACTATTGCAAATTTTTTACAATCATCCCATTTCGAGAGGAACAACGAGAAGGCAGGCAAACGGGCAGGGACGCATAAAGCGTGCGCGCGGGCGCGCACATGCCGTCGGTTCTCTTCCGTAATCTGGCTCGACCAATCACGCGACCGATAGGCTCGTTGCTCCCGCCCCTTTCCGAGACCTCTGCTCGTCCCTGCCTAACTTCCCCCACTTTACTCATTTGCTCTCTCGCTTACACACTCTCCCTCTCTCTCTCTTCCTTCCTATCTCTACCCCTCTCTCTCTCTCTCTCTTACACATATCGTATCTACATATCTTTATCTATCTATCTGCCCCTCTCGCAATTTAAACAAATCACTGCCGTCATTACGCTTCGCAAAGTATACACGAGTATCAATAACTTTGTCGCGGTCCGGGATATACGGGCGGCCCATCACCTATATAAAATATTACACCGTACGGCTGATTTTTAAATTGAATTCCCGCAAAGGAACGTGAGAGACGAGCGATCGAGAAAAATCGGCCACGCTCGAGCGATTTTACTTTTCGTTCTGTGTTCGAACGATTTTTTTTTTTTTGTCCGACAGGTGAAGGCTGAATTGGGCCGGGCGGGCGGGTGGATCGAGAGGGAGGGGAGCTTATTCGATCATCGTTTATTATCGATAGATGTTACGATCGCAGTGAATCACGTTTCTTCCTTTTCGTGTCCATTTAGAAGCAGAGGTCGGTGCTACTTTTAGGTAACGTCCTCTTACTCCTCGAAATCTTGTCTTTTTTGTTGTTTTTATACTGGTTTTTTAGTTACAATTTAATCATTCTTGGCTGTACGTATTCAACATGGTTGATACTGGTCGTTGACACGATGCTGCGCCTCTTTTTTTAATTTATTTATTTTTAGTTACTTGAATTAATCTGTATATAGCACTCTCTCTGGCAGCGTTAAGTATTGGAATTGTACTAATTGTAAGAGTTACGGAATGGAATTGTAATAATTGTTATTGGTGCAATTGAAACATTCCATTCCTTTTTTTAAAACAATTTTATCAAGATAGACTGCGCGAAGACTTGGCGTTTTTTTCACCTTTTGTAAAAAGGTAATCATAAAACATACATCAAATAATGATTTGTAGCTATCTTTATTATTGAATAAAAACAATATTTTTAACTCTTGTTTGAAGAAAATAAAATCGTAAACATCTTAATATGACTGGTAATTAAAAAAGCTTTATTATAGTTCATCTTACTCATCCGTTTCCTATGATTCTCGGAAAGGCAGAAAATGATCTTTCTTTTGACATAAATTTGAATTAATGTATCATTAAAAGTTTTTTAGCTTCAGAACAAAATCAAAGAAACCAAATTTTTCAATTTTTGTAAAAGATTGAAAGCGATAAAACAAGCTTAGGAAGGTAGCTGGCACGTTTAACGACTATCGCAATGATACGAGAGACGGAAAAGGTGAATTCATTCGGTGGGTCATTGAGATGGTTATCGCAAGAAGATAAATAAAATAAAGGTGGCATACGAAGAGTAGCATTATGCAGGAGTGTCATTAATTGAATGTACGAGAATAGAAAAAGAAAGAGAGAGCGAGAGGCCAAACTACATACCAACATAAGAGAGCTTGAAAGACGGCCGTCACGCGAGCCGAAGGAAAGCTTGAGAAGAAAATAAAAGAAGCTCGACGTGTTCCTTTACATCGTCGGTTAAACTCCAAGCACGACGTACTCGATGACAAACGGTTTTACTCTATCGAACGATCCACCTTTTCTGTTTTCCCAGCCCCGAGACTTCTGCATTCTTTCAACGCTTTTCTGATCTCTCCGTTGCGATAAGTCGCAATCGCATTTCCGTTTTTTTTTCCTATTAGTTTGCTGCTTACAAGCTAGCAATACTTGTAATTTATTTATAAAGCCGAAGGTGACGGTAGCAGAATTTATCTCACCTTCGGTTAAAATTGGCAAGACGATGTTTAAAAATAGTTTTATGATCATCGAATTCTGATAAATGAAAATTTTAAGTGGAACGAATAACAGTTCGATTTAGAAAGCATTGTTAATCATAACAGTGATATGAGAAATGAATGTTGTTAATTAGTAGTCGAGAAAGACACGACAACAATCCGCTTAGTCAACCATACAAATTAAAGTCATTAGACGACATAGTAATCTTTTCTTGCGATCGATTTTGATCTGAAGTCATTGAATCGAAACATCTCCGCCCACAGTAATTCAATATCGTTAGCTTGTAGCGCGTACAGTTTTTCCTTCGAAGTGGCCGTCGCTTCTTGAAACTAACGTTTCACGATAATTTCAATGAGTCTTGGAACTTTAGGCATTGCTTATGATAGATCGAGCAGTAACACTTTGCAAATTTAAACTCGTATTTATCGTACATTATATTTGTTCCCTACACATTCATTTCGTCAACTTATTAGCCCACATTTTATACACGGTATCGATTCAATCGTTTACCTGGCTTTAAGAAATACTATATAATTTTGGAAAGAAAGAAATGATTAATGAATAATCGTCTTAAAAATACGAGTCAAGACAATAAATATTAATGAATTGGCGAGCGTAGTTTTACGTTAAATAGATATAGTAATTGACGTAGTTTTACGTCATTTTATATTTTGAAACGTGATTCATTTATATTTTAACGCTAAACTCTTTAGCATTTTTCTATAGATTTTTGTAAATCGTAAATGATATCTAACTACAGCTTTCGTGCCAAAAACGCAGGTTTTTTTTGTATAAAAATAACTTGTATCACTTAACAAACTGAAGACTTTTTTCTGCTTCGGAATTTAGTCTCCTAAGACTATACAGAGTGGTCCAAGAAGCGTGATTAACTTATATTATTTTGCTGCTAGCGATCCGATTGAAATTTTGTTGTATAACATCGTTCAAAGAGAGCTTTAAGATGATTATAGTAAATTTTTTCCGAGGTCGCTTTCAATTTTACAAAGATAAATCTCTAATTTTTGTATACCTATCTTGTAGCAGATCTTGAAACGCATTCGGCAAGTATTAAAACAAATATTTTTTCATCATAAAAAAATCGTCAATCATAAAAGTCATTGAAAAATTCAAAAAGAACCATAAAAAAAATTATTATAATTATCTACAAGCTCTCTTCGAACTATTTTATACTAAACAAAAAATGTACAATCGGACCGCTAAGCAGTGTTGTCAATTTTTATTTTCTTTACCCACTAGCCGCGGTTCTTCAATCCACTAAAAAATCACAACATGGTTGTATTTTTTTTTTTAAATGGCTGAAAATTAGTTTGAAAGATAATTGTGAAAGAAAAACAAAATGAAAAATGATATTTGACCATTTATTTATAAAGGAGTAATAAAAATTTTTTATTGTTCCACAAACTATGTAACCAAAGACATTATTTTACACTTTCTCTGACCTCTAATTTTAATTAAAAGCTAAAATTAAAATTTCAATTAGAAGTCATCCTCTAATGAACAACTATTTTCAGTTAGTGTAGAATAATATGTATCTTTGGTTCCAATTTTACCAATATACCAACCAATATACCAATATACCAACTACTTCATTTGGTATTATGTAGTTATGGCAACATTAGGAAATCCCCAACTTTTGCGACGGAATAGACCGACTAGAATATGTGTTGCCTACATAATGAAAAAAATTACCAGAAAATGCATTTAACTGACAAGAAGAAAACTGAAAGTTTATAGCGGTAAAGCGGTAAACTAATATAAACACAACTACTAAACAAACCACCAGCCACTAAAACAATATTTTCTGCACAAGAAAGGGTGTCCAAAGCACCACCTTTAGTGGAAATTCCGCTAAGTTGAAAACACTGCCGCTAACAACAGAATAATCTAAGCTGATCACGCTTCGTGGACCATCCGGTATAACATTATTTAAATCATGTTAACAATGCGAATACAATAGCAATACCAAAGATATACTTTTACAAAATCGTTATTTACGCTCATGGCTCTTCGGAGAGTGAAATCCTAGTTATACAGAGTTAAGTTATATATCTTACCTATTAACTGTTAAAGGAAGAAAAAGAAAGAAAGAGAGAAATAGAGAGATCATTTAATACGGCTCGCATAGAAAGAGGAAGCTCGTCAGGAAATACGAAGGGAAGAAGAAAAGAAAAAAAAAGATGATACGTTCGATTCGTCACGAACTCACGAAGCGTTGCTACGATGAAAAATAACTGGCAAGAAGAAATCGTGAAATTATAGTGAGTGGAGCATCCTCTCCTTACGTGCTGATTCAGTTCGTGACTCGATTATCGTTGTTATCAAACAACCGGTGTAATGAGCGTTCACCTGCTTAGAAGGTTTACTTGAAACAATGACACTGGAAAGAAACATTGCTCTTCTTTGTTCCCGATTGCTTTTTTTTTACAATGACTGTGTAATAAATTGGGTACCCTGTGTAAAGTGTATGGGTTGTCACTTCGATAGTTGTAATATTAAATTAAAATTCAAACCTTCTAAAAGATAACACAAAATGTCGTAGAGAAAAGTCTTAATGTCAAGCAACATATAGAAACCTCAAAAAGTAGATTTTCGAGAGGGAAACCGTGACCACGAGTGTTTATTGTTTCAATATTGACCACAATTTTTGGCCCAAGTCATTCATACATTGGTAGTGTGAATGACGAATGCAGAATGATGTATTAGACTTCGTAATAAAGTAAATTTGCTTAATATTCATAAACGTTGAGATACAGATACATTTATGTGATAACATCGTTTGAAAAAAGCCATAAGATCGTTAGACGGCATAGGCTACTTTTGGTATTCTAATCCATTGATCGAATTTCCCTCTCTCTGTTTTGCGTTAGCAAGAAATTCAATTCGACGGAGTTCCGATTCCTATCGCGGTTAGCAGCTACCTACGTGAGTTTGATCGAGTTACTTACGAGAGTTAATTGACTATTAGCACGAAAATCGCGCGAGAAACTCATAAGGGCTTTTTGATAGCGCTTCGTTGATAGCGCTTTAATAAGTACGCAACGTCGGGCACGTCAATTTTCCTGAGAGTCATTAGTTCGCCCGAGTCAACGTTTACGTTGATTTACTTCGGATTTAATAATTAATCTCCAAAGGTGCGCGCACCTGTCGTCCTTACTTCACACCAAAGTCTACTAAACGTTATCGTTGATCAATTTACCTTTTTTTCTTGTAGTTGTTGTTGTTGATATTTTATTTATTGGGTTAACAAGAAAGTAATTTCGGTTTTATCAAATAATAAGCGTTATGTTTGTTTTGAAGGATTTCTGGTAATGTTATGATCTTTTTTCTTTGGAAAATTATATTTGTATATAATTTATATAAAAACCGTGTTTTATTTCACACTTCGAAACCGAAATTACTTTCTTGCCAACCTAATAATTTACAATTTTTATAAATATTTTGTTATAAAAAAACAGTTCAGAATTTCGAAAAAACAACGATGTACATATTTACACACAAGTTTAGTATACTTTACGTATGGAAATCCATTAAGTTTTGTCGTTAAAATCAAATAAACTTTGGACAATACAGATATGTGGGTATGTGAGGGTATGGGGGTTAATTCGTAGCTGAATTCGAATGTATTATTGTTACTCTGACCTGTGAGAAAAATTATTGTCTATGACAATCTCCAGTGACCAGGTCAAGAAAACTAAAAATAGACCAACATTGACTCGGTTGCTTGTCATCGCAAATTCTCAAAACGAGCAAAACATCCGGTCGCGATATTACCAAACCGTTGTTCTAAAAACAAAGTTCGCTCTTTTCGTGTATCTATTTTACAGCACTCGTTAGTTCGCTAAACGAGTATTTCTTAATGATAAGGACAATGATATTTGTCACGACAGAAAAATATTTTTCACAGCAAGACCAAATGGCATTGAGATGATCGTGTCAACAAAACTAACATTCTATTAGTGATAAGTTATTATTGATAACTATCGATCCTGTTTTGTTAACATCTGGAACTTTAATTCTACGAGCAAATGCGAAGACGAATTATTTATAAATAAACAATTTTAAAAATTGGTTAAGACATATCACAAGATATTTAAGTATTATCAACCTTTGAGGCTACAATAGATTTTTAACTCTCTTTACTCGGAATCATTTTCACATATCCCTCCACCGAACTTTTTAGTTGAAAAAATAAACCATACAAATTTATCATTTTTACATACCTACTTAAATGCATTTTAACTTGCCGAAATAAATGTTCGTGTTCTGTATGCTAGCATTCCAAGTTGCCGGAATAAAACTTCGTGGCAGCGGTGCTGGCATTCCGAGCGCGAAAAGTTAATATGGCTATTTAATTTTTAAATGTAAACCGAGAGTATTCTTTGTTTTCTAAGAAAAGAAGAGTTATTCACGTAAAAATATTTGACGAGATACATCACAGGAATTTGTTAAGGATTCTAAAGAGACAGAAGCGGGGAGGAGAGAAATAGAAAGAGAGAGAGAGAAGCAAGATCGCGCCAACGGCGATAGGTCGTAAATGCGAAGCGCAAGGTTGTAGGGCACGGAAGAAGTGATTTATAGGGATTGCCTTTGTGCTGTGTTGTTTCGGCCGTCGGACCCGCCCGAAAACAGATACGAGTATCCCGTCGGCGTGAGACAGAGAGGAGACCTAAGAAGAAGACAAAGCAGTAGAAGAAGAGGAAGGAGAGGGAGAAGAAGGTACCATACCGAAATCAGGATGAACGTCGAGACTTTCCAGACAGCGTGGCTCTACGTGACCACAGGTGTGCCTTCAACCATGCACTCACCGTCCCACGCAGAAGCCGCATCGGCCAACTCTACTTCTCTCTCTCTCTCTCTAGTTGAAACTCATTACTTTTTCTCCAATTCCAAATGACTCAACTGTCATCTTCTTTTTACAACGATTACAAATCGAATCTTCCTCCCACTACCTCTAGAATTTCACGTCTCTCCATACCATCTAAATAATGTATGTGTGCATGGTATCGCAATTCTGCAATGTTATTGAAATGCAATGTTTTATGTATTGGGTGAGTAAATAAGAACTATAATATGGAATCGCGTAACATATTATGTTTATAGCAGTCAAGAAAGTCATTGAGCCCACCTGTAACTTCATATTAAACAGTTTACTTACAATCTTGATTAACGCAGCTTTTATATTTTTGAATTATCTTTCACCAGCATGGAACGTAAGATCGATGTGAAGTACAAATGTTGAAAAAGGTTTGCGTAAATTCACCAAAGCGAGTGCTTGAAATTTTCTATCCTTTGAACGGATCATTATTTTTTTTTTCAACAGGCAAGATTTATCCGTTTAATTTCTCAACCGGTTTAGCGTCATTGAACTTGGATAATCTCACGGTTTTCAGCCTACTCGGAGCTCGACGATGATAGGATCGATAAAAAAACGATCGAATGATACTTGTACCTACTACCTAATAGAAATGAATACCTACAAGACGGTATGGAGAAGAAAATTCCAAAGAGAAGTTGGTCTTTTCTTGAAAAAAGCAAACGGTAGTAGGTATAATAATTCCTTATCTTGGCTCGTTATTCCGAGTATAAAAAAGTATTCTTACCATAATAACAGTAGCAGTGTTAATAGTAATAGTTTATACGCCGTCGACGAAGCCACGGCGATGGTGGTCGCGAACGTTTCGTGTTGAGTAGCACACGAACGGACAACAAAAGACTCGCATTAAAGCATTCGGTCTGCGAGCAATTTTTTCTGCTTCAGTTTTGCCGCGGCACCACACCGAGGAATTCCATCCATCAGAGAGCCGGGACTAGATTATGCCGGTGGTACACACCGAGTATCAATGTATACGTCACTCGACACACTCTCATCCATACCTGCACGCGTCTTGGACCATTCGGAGGGTGTTCAAAGGTGTTCGAGTAGAGAGGGTGAAACGAGCTTCCCCATCTCTTTCCCATCGCATGTTCTTTCTCTTTCTCCTCTTTCCCTCCATCTCTTCTTCTCGAAGGTGAAGAACGGGCGTCAAAGTATGCCTTTAGGCTAGGCGCGCTCTCGGCATTGAAGAAGGAAGAAACACTCGACTGATCGTGTATACTGCCCTTTCTCTCTCCTACACGTGCTCTTTCCCTCTCAGTTAGAAAAGGATAAAGTAGAAGGGAGAAAACGGTCTCAGGGCTCAGGTGTTGATGACCAGACACCACGGCGACCGCGGTGGCTAAAGGCGGGATGCCTTTCATCTTTCCATCTCTGTCTTACACCTTAGCCAGCAACGTATAGTCGTCTTCCTTCGCTTCTTCTTCGTCTTCTTTCTCTTCTTCTTCGAACGAGGAACATCGTTCGGTTCGTTCGTTCGTTCGTCCTTCCTCGTTCGGCCGTTCTCAAAGTTCTACTTGTTACTCCTCTTCTCGGATTCTCCAAGACGATTCCAAAGGTGAGAAAGGTGGGGAGAAGAAAGGAAAGAGTGAGGGAGAGAGAGAGAGAAGATCCACTTTCGACGTGTTTTCGTTTCCCATCGGAACGCCGAAAGAAGATTTCGATTTGGCGAGAGAGAAACTGGTTCGCCGGCCGATGGGACGAGTTCTGGTCAAGGTTACTCGATGTGTCAGATCGAGGATTTTTCTTTCCTGGGATATCGTCGCGTGCCGATGTCCGACCGCTATATTTGTTTCTCGTTGGTTCACCTCCCGAAAAAACGATCGCTTTTTCTATCTCTCTTCAATTTTAGATACCTAATTTCGTATCTATTTGAGATTCGTGTCGATGTTATTAGTCTGACTGAATTTATTGTACTTTTGCGAATGAAGACAAGATTAAGTGACTCCTTACTATAGCTCCACTTTTAATTCTACAAAGCATTTGATGCCACATTTGGAATAATCACTTCAATTGTTCCTACAACTCGATAAATTAGTGGTATAGATATCTGTTGAATTTAGAAAGAAACTGTACAACACAAGCATTGGGTGTAGATGTCGTTACTGATCCCACTAATGGCAAAAAAAGTTTGAAATTTCCACCGGAGTCTTGCATTCGCCGTTTGTGTAAATTAAGAAATTTACAAAAAATAGTTTCTGCAGCGTTTTGACCCAGAAAAGAATATTCTGTTTTGGAACAGCGTTTTATCTTTAAGTGTTTTTTGTGTTTAAACAATGGTTAAATGAAAAAAAAGTAGAGCTAAAGCTCAGTTTATCACATATAAAAGTGAATAAAAAAATTGATTTTCTAGTAAAATATTTGGTTTTGATTTTTTTAATTATTTTTCCCTAACTACTAATCATTAACTACATCACATATATTTATTTCAGTCACAGAAAAAAAATTGAGCTTTGTAGGGTTCAGTCGCGCAAGTCTGGTGAAATCGTTTGAAATTGTTGATTAATGTTTTATCGATGAAATTCTATTTTGGTTTCTTGATGTTATGGATTTTGGGGAATTCCACTAAGTATTGCAGGGTTAAATATACGATAAACTATGAAAGCAAATCATTTGAACGGTTGTTTGAATAAAATTTTTTTAAATAATCCCAATGCTTCTTCCGATGGATTAAAGTTGTATATTTGAAATGATGCATTTGTTAAGTTCGTTAGAAAGCCGGAAGTGATAAAGACGAGATAAGGATGGCAAGAGAAAAAGAGAGAGAAAATCGCTTAAAGCTATGACTAATAATAATATTAATATTCTATATGTATTAAGGGAGACTGTTGCCGTTCAACAAATGGAATATTTAATTTTTATTCAAGGCCGCAGACCTATCATCACGTAACTTGCCGCGGGGTTATTACTCTTGGAGAACATATTTCTGATTAATAAATTACCTTACTACAAAGTGAACGAAGTGTTCCTATTAATCATTTTTATTAAGTATTCTTAGCCCCGCGGCGGTGCCGCACGATTTTTGAGAGTGCACCATTATTCTTTGTAAATACACTATAAAGAATTATTTTACGAAGAGTTCTTTGTTAGAATATTTTTTCTCCCCGTCTAATTTATAATAAATGAGGACACAAACAAAACGACTAAACAAAAATCCATCATTTGTTCCGTCGATTATTCGAAATTCTATATTTAATTCAAATTGTTATTAAGGTGCTAGGGTCAAGTAGGACGCCGAAAATTGCCTTATTTGTTTTTTTTTTTTTTATGGCTGGTTTATTTATTTACATGCCAGTATTTTTTCAATAAAATAATGCATGCATTTGGATTTTTTACAAAATGGTGGATGCGCAAAAGAATTTTTTTTTTCGCTCTTTTTTAGCGAAAAATCAAAATTAGTCTAAACCCTTTCGTCCATTCGGAAGCTAGTTCTGTTAACTTACGATCCCATTAAAATTTTTGATCAGATATGAACCAGTCTTGAGCGGCTGTGAACACCGCAAAGCGCCTTTCTTTTTAACGAGTCTCGGAGATCGGCTGCGAATCAATATTTTATCATGAAAAAATTATTGGAACTTCTTCAAAAATGCATTATTTTATTGAAAAAATACTGGCATGAAAATAAATAAACCAGCCGTAAAAAAAAATTATAAAAAACCCCCTAAACCCTTAACTTTTTTACAATTATTAACTATCTGCTTGAGCATCAAGTATTTCAGAGATTCTAAAGTGTCTTTGCGATCGTGTTAAAAGATCAACTTGCAAAACGGAAAAACAGTTAGTGTAAATTAGCGAAAAACAACGATAACGCAGATAAAACACGTTAATGTACGTTTAACTCTTGAATGGAATCTTCCGTTGTATAAACCTACAAATACCGGCGTCAATGTGTAATGCGGGTAACGTTTCAGCGTTCACGCCAACAATTATAACATTACTGTAATATGTAATTTAAACGATAAGCCCGCGAAGTTGTTGTACGACCACCTATCGCGAAACTTGACAGCTTCGTGTTTCTACAGCGAGCTTATCCGAAGATCGTGTTTTACATGCGCCAGCCGCGTATCCACGAGCTAGCTACGTTTAAGCTCGCCCGAGAAGAGACGCTTTCAGGTTTATTTTCATAATTGTAGAAACTTGTCATTCGTAATGTCGAAAGGTGTCATTGTTTCGATTAGGTGTAATGATATGGAACATTTATCTTCTTCGTATCGAATAATTTTGCTTTTTTATCGAATAATGTTTTATTGCTAGGTAGGAAACAAAATTATTGGTAGAATCGAAGATGGATTGTGAATCTGTTTTCCTAATTTATCTAGATTTGACGTGGTCACGTATAAACGACTACCGAAGTCTATCAAATAACAGTAACATGGTGGTGGTACATGGAAGGTGTTGGTTCATTACATTTTATCGCTGGTTTAACTTTTGACAATATTTGTCAAAGTTATTTATTTATATTTTGTCTTTGTATATTTTTTTTTGTGTAAGTTATTTATATTTTGACAATATTTGTCAAAGTTATTTAGATTTGACAATTGATTTTGACAATATTTGTCAAAGTTATTTAGATGCGTTTCAAAATGCGTTTGAAAGAGAAATGGTTCCTGGTAACTATCCATTACATAGTTTCCACTATTTTTCTACTTCACGGATGGGCTGTTTAAATGCATTTTCGCAAACTCTAATCTTTTCTTTCACTCGTGGGGTTATTCAGAGCGTCAAATGAAAAAGTTTTAGAAATTAAACAAAGAAGTTTAAAAAACGTTCTATTTGACGAATGAAACAAAAATAACTTTAATCATTACCTACGTCTAAATTAAATTCCTTCAAATACTTGGAAATTTGAACCATCATTTTCTGACAGCACCCATCCAATTATTATATTACAAGGTATCGCCGTTTGTGGTTGTCTAACGTCACTTAACCTCACAAGTGTTCGATGTCATACCTCGACGTCGTCATGACTGTCAAGCGACGATAATAGATAACGACAACAAAGTGCTGCTTGAGTAGTAATCAAAGACAGTTGACGATAAGAGGGAATGGAGAAAAACAATTTGACGGTATTCTGATTTTCGAAGACGTTCCGTCGCACGAAAGGTCCGATCGTTGAGCGACGGGAACTCGGTATTCCCTATCGATTTTCCTGCCACGAGAATCGCATTTCCGTTGATGCACGCGGATATGGAATAGAAAGAGTGTAAAAAAAATGCAATTAAGGAGCCACGAAGAAGAAGATTGCGTGCCGTTCCTTTCAATAAAAGTTGCCCTGGCTGCGGGAGGTAGCCTATTGTACACTAGAGAGCGCCGTGTCGGCGAATGAAAGAGAAAGAGGTGAAGCGTGGAGGCGAAATGGTAGAGAGTGAGCAAGAGAGAGAGAGAGAAATATGAAGAGAGAGGGAGAGAAAGACAGAGGAGGAAGAGAAGGAGTGAAGGAAGAAGAGAAAGGAGAAGGAAAGAAAAAGAAGATGAAAAGGAGGAGGAGGTTCGTGGAAGAGGAAAGGAGAAGTTAGCACGAGGTGGTATAAACGAAGGTTCAGTCGTAAGGTACTCTTTATCCTTTGCTACCACAGCCGGCACCTACGTACACTCTCCTTCGACCATCTTTGTCCTTTTATGTCGGCGCGGATTTGCTTCGAGCCTTGTTAAGTCCTCGCTTTCGAAGCCGCGGTAAAGGAGAAGAGGAACTCGCCTTGTAATAGCATCAATAACGATGCGAGGACTTACAAGTCGAGATACGCTTACCCTTTCCTCTACCTTTTTCTCTTTCGCTCTCTTTTTTTTTTTCTTCCTTCTTCTCATTATCAATATTACACTTCCCGACTTCTTTTTCCTTCCGCTTCTACTTTTCAAGCACGAAAATCTTAGGTACTGTTAGTTTTCTCGTACCTTTTCAAGAAAGAAACCTCACACCCTTTCTGTAGTCTTCCTCATTTTTTACCAGTTTAAAGCGATGGAAATGAAATTTCTTCGTTCTGCTCATTTTTCTTTTCTTATCTGATAACCCCGTATGCAACCCAGATATGACCATGCGGCGAAATCAAATACAAAATAGCACGTTGGTAATGCGAATGCTTTCTTTGCAGGTTTTAGGTTTAAGCGAGGATTTTAAACCTTTGTTATCCTACAGCATAGACAAATGATTGTGTTTTATATTATATTTTAAACAATTGCAGCGGAGAACGCGATAGGGAACGCTTCGACCACTTTAATCTAGCCCATCAACCGGTATGCCGCAGGAGGACCACAGAAGTATCCAAGATCTTTAATGATTGAATAATACAAGTTAACATAGTGTAATAGCAATGATTAGAAATAACTATCGAATCTAATAATTAGACCAGTTTACTACTACAGGTTAAGAAGGTAGAAAATTGCTTATTTAACCTATTGCAATGAAAAGTTGCGTGTCGAGTGAAAAGAGATGGAAAGCCACAGAGAGTTGATTGTCAACGACAAAATAATGGAAAACAAGTTGGAATGCCACTGGGGAGAACGATCTTCTTAGAATCCACCAGAGCCTTTACCATAATCGCCAAGCGTAAAATCTTCGATTCGATGTTTTCCCGGATTGCTGATCCGTACGGCTATCATGAAACTTTTATCTTGAAAAAATATAGTGGGAGCATTGAGAGAAAGAAAGAGAGAGATAGAAAGAGAGAGAGAGATCGAAACGTAATCGTGACCGCAACATCCGGCAGTCGATGTTAAAGGATTCTTTCTCTCTCTCTCTCTCTCTCTCTTTCTCGATTCCATTTTATCCACAACGGTAAATGAGTATTCGTTTTGTCGATTTCATGCTCGAAAAAGATATTTGCGGAATGTTCGACAGCTTGTGCCATGTGGAACGAAGAAAATACAATTTCTAATCGCACCATGACCACACTAACGTTTTACCAAAGGACCAATCGGTAAAAACACTTATCGTAAGTTTAGATACTACAAAAAGTGTGCAATTGGTTAAAGAATTCAATAAGAGAGCTTTTCAAAGCTGCAGCGCTTCGGGGTGTTTTTCCTTGTCGTATAAATCAGGCTGTGATAGCCGATTGATTCTATTAATTACAGGCGAACCTCGCTAACTCGAAAACCTCTATAATTTGAATTGTTATTCATCAAGTATAGCAGTCGTCTTAATTTATCTCTACAACTCGAATTTCTTCAAAATGTAGAGGTCAATATTATGAATTGACCTCTATATCCCAAAGTTTGATTAACAAATCCTCTATAACTCGAAGTAAAAATATTCTGCGACAGCTTTTTGTTCGTTTTTCTTTTTTCTCTAACCGCCTACTCTCTATAAATACAATTTCTTTTTCGCATCTCTATAACTTGAAAACTTGCTAATTCGAAACACTCCATGACTCGAATTATTCTCTGTTCCTCTAAGATTCGAGTTAACAAGGTTTGACTGTATATTTGCTTTGATTTTGATTTTTCGTATGCTTTACCTCTATTCCTTCGATATATTTAAAGTACAGAAGTATATAAATGAAATTGTCACTCCATAGAGGAAGGTTGCCAAGACTGGACCACTTTTTACAATTTTGTATTTCCATGACTACCTATTAACTATTATGAAAAAATCGTTCATGCAAAAAAAGTTATGATAAATGTTAAAGTTTGTTGCTTGCTTCGTAAGTAAAATTGAAACTAAACGGTAATAAAAAATATTGGAATTTGATTAACATCGATGGTTTTATTTCTGATTAAGTTTGTGGTGGTCCATATTTGCCACACTTATTATACAAACCGTTCGGTGCCTAGTCGATGGCGAGGGACGCGTAGCCGTTGATTCGCTCGTATTGTGATGTCTTTCGATCTCTTTGAGAAGTATCGATGAAGGCAAGAAAAAATAAAAGAAAGAGAATGAAAAATGAGAAGCGACGAGGCCACCAACGCGATCGTGAAACTGCAGTTCATCCTATTAAATCCACCACGGCGTCGATAGAAATAGAAGGCACGGGTGTAATCCTTTTTATTACACGCACGTACATAAAGCAGCTCGTCTCTCTCTCCCTCTCTTTATCTACCCATCTACCTATCTATCTGTCTCTCTTTCTCTCGCTCGCTCTTCCACGGGAGGGTTCCGGGCATCGGAGAAAGAAATCATGCCCGGTCCGACGGTGGTCCGTATTTCCCATTCCCGGCAACAAAGCGCTTTTAAACAATCTCTATTGTGCTCCGTAATTCCGAGCCATGCGTGAAATCAACACGTTTTTCCACTTAATTGACATACACACGTCCTCGTTCGATGTAGATGTGCGACCGCCCCCCCTTCCCCCTTCACCATCTTCCATCTCTCCCGCCACTCCTTGAGAACAGCTTAAAAAGCATGGAAAGATTTTTTGACATAATAGATAATTATATAAATAATCTCAGCGAAAGTATTTACTAAGATAATCGTTATTTTATTATATCTACAATGTTTGAATCACGGTTTTACGTCGATAGAAATACTTCTTAATAAAAACATGCCTTTTTTAATACTGTTACAAGTGAACCCTTTTGAGTTATCCTCATTTCTATTGTGAAAGGGTCGAAGATTATTTTGCCAACTAAAGACAGAAAGTAGAGAGCTGTCATGGCGAACATGTTCCGGAATAGTGATGCATTATTATCTTTTAGTTAATTTCATAATTTTCCGAGGTTTTCTGTACATATATATTGGGTTCGCAAGAAAGTAATTTCAGTTTTGTACTGTAAAATAAAACTCAATTTCACATTTGCAAATTCGACTTCACTATTATCAATAGATTAAAAATAGAACATATAACATACACACGTAGCCATCTTTACGACAGAAAACAGCCACGATTCTGTGATACATGTAATGAAACTGTTATAATCAAGCACCTGTTACTATATTGTAGAAAATATGAAACTCAGCGTAGAAGATGTCAAATTCCCCCTTGATCTCAAGACAGTCCTCACTTTACCAAAACATTATGGTAATATAATAAGATCAAAATCTCATACCAATCAGTTTATACAACGAATTATAAACTGTACTGTGATAAGACTACAACTACGAAACTATCGAAAAATAATGTATAACATCGTTCCAAGTCGCTAATAACCAAGCAGCTTATTTTACTATAAAAATATAATAAAACAAAAAAACTCCAATTTTTATATACATTATATAAAAATATAAATCTCAAAACAAAAGAAATCATAACATTGGCAAAAGTCCTTCAAAACAAACATTATATTATCTATTTGTGTAAACCGAAATTACTTTCTTGCCAACCCAATAATTGGAAATAATAAACAGTTTTTTTCACAAATATACGAATACTTTAAAGATTTCAAGTTTATGAATCTTTAAAATAGTTGGTTGATGCGTAAGTCCTGTTGATTATATTTTAAACACAATTTTATCTTAAGCATAAAATTATTTACGTAAGAAAAAGCCAAACATGTTTTGGTTGGTTAGAGGATGCCATTAATGTAAGAATGGCTCGAGGGTAGTTTTATCACTTCAAAGATGGCCTGACTATCGAACAATCGTTGCTTGCTTACAGCCTATTCCCGTTTCCTTCTAGCGGGCGTACATAATGTCAAATAACGACATGCATTTTTAATAAGCAGCAAGATCATTGCACAACTTAAATTGCCTAGTGTGTCTCTAATTTGTTTGAAAAGGACTATTCGAAGACTGCGTTATGAGTTCGAATATTTTAAGCGTTCATGCATGTTTTTACGACAGCGTTTAAAGATTAACTTACACAACAGTGAAATGGTTCGGGGGAATTTAAAAAAAAACAACGATAACATAGATAAAATGCGTTACTATCTACACGTTTTACTTTTGCAAGGAATCTTAAAGTATTGTTATTATTAACCCTTATCAGACTAAAAGGACTTTATAACGCAAACAGATGGAAGAGCCTCACAAGTTCCGTACAGAATGGATGAAATTAATAATTTAAAAATATTTAATTTAATTTAATTCATTTTATTTACTTATTAACATTATTTTTTTTAAACATATTATATCTCTTTTTCAAGATATACAATATATAGATTCGCAGAAAAATATTTGTTTGAAGATTCTTTTCATCATGAAATAATAAAAGAGCCTTAGAAACATTTTGTCCAGATGAGGATTAAGAGAGGATTGGCCATATTGTACCGACGACTGAAATTGACTACCTTTATTTTATTCCTTTAATGATAGTTTAGAGAGAGATCAAACTATCGAAGTAAACAAAAATGGTCCATAGACAACTAGCAGCATCAAAGATATAGAAAATGATCCGATATAGTAGACTAGCCTTTGCCCCCGACTTCGCCAGCGTAGAATTTGCGAAAACTCTTTTTAAAACACATGTAATATCGGTTAGACAGTTATCCCACGGGAACCACTTGATGAAACAGGATAAAACGTAGCTTATGTGTTACCCTAGGGTTCAAACTATCTCCATGCCAAATTTCATCACGATTGGTTGAAGTGTTGAGGCGTGAAGAGGTAACAAACGAACAAACGCACTTTCGCATTTATAATATTAATTAAGATTTAAAAATTATAAATAAACTTTATCGCCCTTAAAACGATCCTTATTATAATCAAAGAGCGATGTATCATTGGTTTATTTAAATAAAACAAAAATAAACACCCACACTCGTCGGGATTCGATCCTAGTTTACCAGGTTACCTTACGAATATAAAAACTACTAGATATAGGGAACTACTTGATGAAATGGGATAAAAAGTAACCTATGTGTTACCCAAGGGTTCAAACTATCTTCATGCCAAATTTCATCACGATTGGTTGAGGTATTGAGGCGTAAAGAGGTAACAAACGAACAAACGCACTTTTGCATTTATAATATTAGTTAAAATTCTATATTAGACGAAGATGATAAAACTAATCTAATAAATTTGAATAGGATAATTCTAAGCGTGCATCTTGCGTAGAATCGGTGGACGTCGATAGGGGGAAAGAAAGGAGACCGGTGTTCCGCATGCACGCGTTATTTCTCACGCACGAATATTAAAACCGGGAAGAGGGAGAGTAATGGCGGGGAGAGGAGAAGGGGTACAAGGGCTATGAGATAAGCTGGAGCTCCCCGGATCTGCGTCTGTAATTATAATATAAAACCGCTATTTTCTGTATGTACGCTTTTGAACTATCGTTAAAAAGGACGGCCAGTGTTCGTTAAAAGCCATTGTTCTTTGCGTTACACGCAAACTCGTTTTAGAGAAACTCCTTCTAAACTTGTTGTTACATCTTTAATTACACTACGTTATGGTTATGGTATTTTCTCTTCTCGTGTATTTTCCGTTCTTGTCTTTATTGTCTTTTCATCTTACTTCTTTGTACGCGGGTAGATATTTTTTTACATTTTTAACTTGTGAATTAATATCGAACCATTTATACAATTGTGGTTATGTAATGAAATTTATAAGGCTCCTGTGTGAATTAAAGAAAATATGTTATAATGGTTTTACGCCTTTGGTTGAAATAATTTAAAACAGCGAATAGATCGAACAGTGAAGTAATAAAAAAAAACCCTCTACTTGTTGGAAAAGTTTTTTCGAAAAAAATGTTTTGTCATCCGAATTACGTATGTGTGCAAAGTTTCAAGTCGATTGGATACGTAGAAGTGGATCAAATTTATCTTACAAGATTTGTAACGATTATACATGCGGACAAGTGAAACTAAATAAAGCTTCATAGTTGTGTTTAAAAACAAAGTAAATATCTGGAGATCGCGACATTGATAGAAAATCCTCTTCATAGTTGCGTTTAAAAACAAAGTAAATATCTGGAGATCGCGACATTGATAGAAAATTAGAAATCTTCCCGTACTTTTCAAGCAATAATGTCAAACTTTTTTAGCTTTTTCGCGCTTTCTTATATTATGAAAGGGTATTAATGTCTGTATTCAATGATCGAACACATATATCTATAGTTGTAGGATACGTAATCGGGATGTAAATAATATAATTAAACATTTCTTATTGAGTACATGTATATACAATAATTTATTTCACCACTCATCATCTTCTACATTTACAAATACATTCTTCCGGCGAATATGGATATAATAATCGGATTAACTGCGTTTTATTGAAGAAGAATCGGGATAATTGTTTTTCTTCCTCGCTGCTCCTCTTCCTCCTCCTCGATGGAACGATCGCAAGAAAGAGGTAAAGAGATATAAAGTATCTTTACGCTGGAAATGATACAATTGCCTTTAGATTTATTATTGTACAGAAGCCGAACTTTTCTTCTCTAGTCCGGGATAACATTTCTAACGATTGATTTCTAATATTTGTGCTTTAGTCTTTATCGAACGGAAAATGTACCTATCTCCAAACTTTTCTATGCAAACCAATATTTCCCAATCACTTGCTATCTGATTTCACCATAACGTCTCGAAGATTTTTATGTCCATTCAGGCATAATGCTTCAAATAAAAACAAACAATTTTTATTTTATGTTTTTCAACGAATATCAATTTTATATTACGCTTTGTATGTATAAAATAAAACAACTTCAGTCGAGTAAAATATCATTTTTTTAATTGTACCTCTGTAAGGGCACACGTCCCACATTGGGAAACACTGATTTAAACCAAAAATTTGTCATTTATATCGCGACATAAGAAAACAAGGCGAACACAAAGAGGCATAAACGAAGATAAAGAGACGCTTCACTTCTATTATTTTTCTTTCGAATCATTAATTAATCCTAGCTTCGTTCTCTATATGTATGTCAACAGGGTAGGTTGTAGGTAAACGAACAGTCAACTACGTGTCGCTATCCCCGATGGAGCAATCAGAATGCTCAATACAGTGCCCCAAAAACATGTATACGCACTTTGAATGATTTTATATACAACTTTTATTAAGACATATTCAACTTGAAGAAGATAAATATAGAATCTGTGTATTCTAGCCCAAGCACTGCTGATACTGCGACAAATTATAGTCTCTAAACGTGTGTATACATTTTTTGAAACACCATGTATACTTTCAGTAATATTATCTCTCAATAATGTCTAGGATGCAATAATTATTAAAAGAACGATATTAATGAATGATAAACGTTTTAAATTCTGATAAACCGACCTTATTTATACCGACCTTAATTACTCCCCCCTTAGACGTTCATACTCTTAGTCAATAAATCGAAATTTTATACGAATAAAAAATGTAACGAGTTTGTTTATAATTATTTAAAAAGTATTCTCGTATCATTTTTCCATTTTAGACTCGCACTTGTTCGTTTACCTCCAAGGAAGAAGCGGGACACGCAGATCTGGATTCTGTTTATAAAAATATCATTATTGTTCAAATCGCATTATTTTTCAGCCAAGTTTTTGTGCTTAATAAAGAAAGCTTTATATTATACATCACATCAATATTGTATATATGTATGTATATACAGGGTGGAGCAAAATCGGTCGTATCGTATTTTTAATCATTTGAAAGAAATAATTATGATTAAACAAAATGAGCTAGTTGTATCGTTCAATTTGTACAATACATAGTGTCCTTTATCGCAAAACGTACCTACATACTCATCATTTTTCACCGGCTTCAAAAAGAAGGAAGTTCTGTATTCGGGGTGTAGATTTGTTTTATGTATGTTTGCGCATAACTTCGATAAATATATACCGATTTTGATGATTTTTATTTTTTTGTAGATGCAATATTTTTAACTCATTCGCTGCTAACTACGAGATATCTCACGCCACAACTGGTAGCTTATAATTTGTATTGTATGCCAAAGGGTTACATAACCCGTAAATAAATAAATAAATAAATAAAGCTCGTAGTTTGCGCTATAACTTAATTCTACTATTAGTAGATTAATTTCTACTTTCCGTGGAATAAGTGCACAGCCGTGTGAGACAGGAATAATTACAGAAGATGAACGATCATTTTAGAGAAACAAAATTTAAAAGAAAAATAGAACTGCATATCAAGAAACGTTTGGAATCCAGGGTAAGACGTTTTTAATTTCTCCGGCAGCGAATGAGTTAATACTTGAATAACTAGGTATAATTAATTGTAATATTGCGGGTATATCTATATATGTCGCAAGAATATAACAAAATCAGTTGCTTGATTAAATCCTTAGGGGTTTAATCAAAATCCTAATGTTGTCATATCCCCGCTGAATGGATTCTGAATGTTTTTATTACTGTTTTAGAGTTACTATTTCTTTTTATATATTTCTGTTGAATAAAGAAAGATTTATACTATAGGTATATTACACGAGTATACAATGTTAATTTTCGAGCATGTCTTTCGATACAATTCTAACACACAAACATTCAACGTGTCCCTTTACTCTCAACCTACCCTAGGTACATATGTACGTTGATACTTCCTCGAGTAGATGTTCGTATAATTATCACATGTTACGGTATATGTCGATGGCGTAGCGCACAAATGTTGTAATAGCAAAAATTGAACATTTGAGAAAAAATGCAATTCACGAATTTAGAAGAAATCAAGAAATTGCAGTAAGTTTTAAAATGGGATGAACCTTTTAGCAATTCGATTTTACTTCAGACTGAAAAATAAAATTTATAATTATTTTTGATTTGAGGTATTTACAACAAAAAGGAAAATCGTGCTGGTAGCTTTAAATTAGAATAAACGAAGATTATTACCCGGAAAACTAACTTTCTGTGCACTTAACACAATTTCACTAAAAAATGTTGATACATACAACATTCGTGCGCTGTAAAATCGAACAAATTAATACAAATACCTTTTTTTATTTCGCAGTCCAATAGTACGGTTTACTGAAGATGAGAAGCGAGAGAGAGAGAAAAGTTTCTAAAAAAGCACTTTCCAGTTTACATTATGTAGGGAACGAAAGAAATATACCTATTCCTGTCTCTGATTAGTTATATCTTTCCAATTCCCTTTACGTTCCTTCTTGGAAAGGAAACACCTCTCATCGTTAACAAAATGCATCGATACAGAAAATAGTATGTTCTTGTGTCGTTTTCCAAAATGGCCTCTTTCGATATCGCCTCTCTTTCCTTTTCCGTTACGACGGACGTTGCACGAGAACGTTAAAACCGTGCTTTTACGTAGCACGAATCTCCAGTTTTTTACTCGCGTCTCTTTATCACTTGTCACCAACGCGAATGAACGAAAAATAGATATTAGAACTACACATTAACAGATATTGAAGGATCGATTCTTTTAAAAAAATGTTTCCTCCTAACATATTTTCGCTTACCGCGCAATGAACTTCTACGGAATCACCTAAAACGTAGTCCCGATAAATATCGTTATCGTCTCTTCGGTTTTCACTGATCTTTTCCGTCTGATTTGGACTCCGTTTAGGTCGTAGTTCCGTAAGAGTGTCTTCGAAGAGCCGAAGTTGCGACGGGCAAGGGATAAGCAGCGGCATAGAGTGGTCTAGGTGCTAAAAGCGGCGACTTCTTCATCGTCGAGTCGGCGGATACCGTCGATACGATTTTGGACTCTGTTAATTCGTCTTCGTCCGGTGCGATGATGTTCTCGATAGTGAAAGGTTTCTTCGTCTTTTTACCGATTCCAAGCGACGACGATAGAGTCGTATTAGTGATCGTCGAAGTTAAGTTAACGATTGGATCTCGATTATTCGGTGAGGAGGCTTGAGAGCTAGCACGATCCGTCGTTAAATTGGTGATCGGCTCGGTGGTTATGCTAAGCAGAGGTGACGATCGATTGGTAGCTCGATAACTCTTTGAGATGGGTGAGCTAGGTGAGATGGATGAAGTTGGCGAAGGTGGTGCCGTCGTAGTTGTCGTGGTGGTGGTGCTACCACCGTAGATCGCGCTGATCGCGATCGAAGAGGACAAGACGGATTCGTCCTCGCTAATCTTATCGCGATAGCCCAATTCGTAGGGATTGTTGCTCTCGCTCAAGAAACGTTCGTTGCTGTCTCTAGCCGATACGACACCGGGTAATGATGAACGAGGACATAGCCGACGAGCATCGTTCGGGGATTCAGCGTTAGGCGGCTGCTGAAGTTGTCCCGTGCTCTGTTGTAGGTAAGATAGTTGGGAGACATATGGTGACACGGGGAACGTGGAGAAGTTCCATGATCCTGATTGAAGAAGAGCAGCTTCGTACGTCCTCAGAATTTCGTTGTTACCCTCCGAGCCGGTTAATCTTTGTCTAACTTCCGGTGACAAGAGGTAGTATCCGGCGACAGTCTCGTTGTTAGCCTCGAATCCACTTGGACTAGGACTCGAGCCATTCGGGAATACGGTGTTCGTAGTGCCGGAAGTGCTCGAAGTTATCATCATGCGTCTTTCCTCCATTTCCCAACGCAAGAGGTCGTCCCTTAATCGATGTAAACTCGCGACATTTAGTCCACTTCCGGTGGTATTCCCTGTTGGACTCGTATTGACATTATTTACCGTGGATTGGTCCGAACAAGGTGGCGGCATGGCCGATGCCAGGGCTTGGAGTTCGGACTTTAACAGCTCCTTGTCGGGTTTGTGAAGCTTGAAACGTTTCCGACGACGAAGAAGCGAGCCATTTTCGAACATCGACAGAGCACCCGGATGGAGGGCCCAGTAAGCACCCTTACCTGGTCTATGCGGTCCTCGTGGTACCTGGAACGTGGAAAATATTTTGTCAGTTTTTTCAGATTTTTTTTTACGTCGAAAACGAGATTTTTAGCGTCGATGTTTTTCGGTTATTTTTGACACCTCCCTCTCTCTTTCTACTCGATTAACAATTAATTTTCTATGAAAATAAATTATAGACCAATATTTCATTTCAGAGCATGAAATAATGTATCGGAAGAAAAATGATCTATCTTGGAAGGATTGCCTTCCTTACGATATTATATTTTAGGCATAACGACAGAAGAAATAAACCGCCTGAGAGCAACAAAGGCGTACAGTGCTGTTTAAATATAATTACCGATGCGGCAAACGAGGACATCTGTATATGGAAGGACTATAAACAGCGACGATCAGGAAACAAAAGACCACCGGAAAGCAAAGAAACGGGCCGAAGAAACAATGACAATTACGCCGTGCCGAGACAATGTACGGTGCTTCTTTTATAATATCCCATCATACTTGTGCTCTCACGAAACACACATTTTAGGATATTTTGAAGATCAGCGCACACGAGCTAAATTTAGCTAATTATGAATTTTCCATTAGTCCCAATGTTAAACTTTGTCCAAGTCATCCACCTGTCGGAAGTAGCAGTCTTGGTCCTAATGTATAAACCTGGAGTAATCAAATTTAAAAAATCCCCGACATATAAAACGATCCCTTAAAGTGTAAAAAATAATAGTTTTAAATTATTGTTGACTTTTAAATGCGTCAAAGGACCGCTAAGTAAACCAAATAGAGAGGTAACTGTCGGGGGACTTAGCGATCTCTTGACGCATTTAAAGGTCAACAATAATTTAAAACTATTATTTTTTACTTTTTAAGGGATCGTTTTATGTGTCGGAGGTTTTTTTAAATTTTATTTGTATCTTTTTAAACTTTATTTTGTCTATGAATATCTCTAGTCCATTTCGGAAAAAAGCTTATAACTTTTAAACAGCTGGACAGATTTTCATCAAATGCAGCTAAGAACGATACCAATTTAACTAGCTTTCAATTTTTAAAAACCGCATTAAAATCGGTCTATCCGTTTTGGAGCTTCGATACCACAGACAGACGGCCATTAAACTTATAACATCCCTCGATTTTTGACGACAGGGGTTTTGATAAAAAACAAATCGATGTTTCAGAATAAAATAGATATACTATTTTATACGCGACTGTGTCTAGAAAACCGAAAACTTACTCGACTATCTTCCTACGTAGGATGTCTGCGAATAATCTCATATAACTCAAACGATGAAATCTTGTAAGTTGGCGCGTCTCTGACGCTAACTGATATAAGCTTAACAATATTGAACAACAACACTTTCGTGTCTATTTTATACCAATAAATAAGTATACCTGTCTATTCTACATTCTCTAAATTTGTTGGTGCCTCTGAGTTTATGGAGTTTGTTTAGTATTGCACCATTAACACTGTAGTAGTTTTACGTCATTTCATATTTAAAGCAAATTCGATACATTGTATAATTACTGAGATTTTATAAAGCAATATTTTTTTCTATTTTTAACCGACTTCGAGAAAGGAGGAGGTTATTCAGTTTGACAGGGACCGATAGCTCTTTTTTTTTTGTCCGGGCATAACTTCGCAGTGGGCGGACTAATCGGGATCGAACTTTTCATATACTCTTACTTTAGGTTTCTCATTGGTCCCGTTTTAAGATTTTTTTCGGTAGCTCTATTAGAAACAAAGTTATTGTAAAATTAATGAAAAATGGTATACGAAATTTTATCGAATTATCCTAGTATCGTAGTTTTTGGAACATTGAGTCGATTTATCTGAACCAAACCTTGTTGATTTTGCCGTTTATAACATTTAATCATCTATTATTAGCGATAATCTTCCAATTTTTACTATGTTTAAGTTATTATTGCAACATCATTCGTTTATTCGATTATATCTTCTCAATGAATCTATTTATCGGAACCAAACCTTTTCGATCCTTTCGCGAATACTCTAGATATAGTAATAATTTGTTAAGTTTTTTAATTGATGCTATTTTTAAATTGTTATTGCAAAATTATTGTCCTCAATTCTTTCTACATAGTAACACGTCCGAATAATTTTCAATTGTTGCAATATTTACGTGGTTATTTTATAGTTATTTGTTTACTCGATAATTTCTAAGCGACGAGTCCACGAATGTTCACTTTTCCGTAAATGTTCTTTAAATAATAATATTTTGCAGAAGTTATATATTTTTCCGTATTAAAGTTGTTGCTTGCATGCAAATAAAGAATGTAATTTAACAAAGATATTAATAGGTAGTAGCAAACAGATTATATCATAAATGCCGGTACACTAAAAAGCGTTAAATAAAAAATTAACAAAAAAAATAGAAACGGGCTTCGAAAATAGTGAAGATGAAAAGCAAAAAATAAGAGATAAGTAATTCGGAGAAAAGCGTTAAAAAGAATGAAATAATTTTCGATGTAGAGTTACAATATGGATAATTTTCAATTTATATTGACATTATGGTAAAATATAATAAGTGAGACGTGCATTAAATTTTAGTCGAAGAATACGTATGTGTCTCATCTCTGTCATACTCAAAATATTGCAACTTTCTCGGAGCCGATACAAAATTAATTAAGGATGCACTAATAACCAAAAATTTAACCAGTTTGATTTACATTTTAACATTTTAACTAATATTTCTTTTTTTAGCATACACTCCTTTTATCGTGAGTTTTTTAATCATAATTTAATCCTGCGGTATTCAGCAACAGACATGAAAATTATGAGCGGTATCCAGCTAAGGTTCTCGCGTTGGTATCACCGGTTGCGAAAGTGTTGACATCGGTACAGGCCGGCGACAATTCCGATCGAGACGTTTTAATCGGCAACGTCATTAAATAATTTCAATTGAAAACACCGATCTCCATATTTCACTGTTGCCGAGAAGAAGAAGTGTTGCTCACCCTTCTTTTCTCCTTCTTCCTCTATCTCTCCCTCTCTCTCCCTTTCTCTTCGGCAGGACATCTCACAGGATCGTCCATAGGCTATCTCCATCTTCTTTCCATCGTAAGGAGAAAATAAGTCCACCGACCACAGTCGGTGCTGTTAGGAGGATGCGGTTTGTCGGCGCAAATAATCGCTCTCATCGAACGCTGTCGGAGGCACTAATAACACCGACCATAATATATTTTCCCCTATACTCATAGCCCGCTTATTATAATCTACCGGGAGCGGGCAAGCTTCTTTTCCAATCGAATCAACTTACCCGGTCGGCAGATAATCATTTGGCGTTATTAAATGTAAAACCTGTTCATTCGGCGTAATGAACTTAACTCCTTCTTTGCCCCTCTCTTTTCTACCTATCACTAAAACCACTCCTACACCCCCCCCCAGGCTCCATATTTCTCTTCCTCTTTAACTTATAACTCGTCAAACGAACAATCATACACATACATGTGCATCCGTATGTGTAATCCCAGACAGACGTACGTTGATTCGAGAAATAGCATAGTTATGACTTATAACACATCGCTCAAGAAGTCCCAAGGCTGACATATAAATGAGGCCTCTAATGAAAAATCCATATGATTTTTAAAAAGTATCAACCTTTAAACGATATGTGTAAAAATTTCATGACAATCCGAACATTAGTTTACAAGTTACAGTGATTTTAGTGACGCTACTTTTGTTATTTTCCAAACAATAGAAAATAAGGAATTTCGTGTGTTGATTAAATACTGTTTTTTGATGAGAAAAAATACCGTTCAAGCAAAGCAATGGCTTGATAAGTGATACGGGGATTCTGCTTCATCTAAAGCAACCGTCGAACGTTGGTTTACTGAGTTTAAACGTGGCCGTAGAAACACCGATGATGCTGAACGCTCTGATCGCCCGAATTCGACAGTTATTCCAGAAAACATAAAAAAAGTGCACAAATTCGTTTTGGGAGACCGTAAAGTGAAGTTTCGTGACATAGCTGACACTTTAAAGATATCAGAAGGGAGTGTATACACTATTTTGCATAAACATTTGTCTCTAAGAAAGCTGTGTTTAAAGTGGGTGCCGCGTTTGCTCACAGTTGGACCAAAAACAACAACGCGTCTATGATTCAGAGCGCTGTTTGGAGTTGTTTAACCGTAATAAACAGGATTTTTTGCGTCGGTATGTGACAATGGATGAAATATGAATCCACTACTGCACTCCGGAATCACATCATCAATCAGCTGAGTGGATAGCAGTCCGTGAAAGCCGTCCGAAGCAACCAAAAATGCAAATGTCGGCCGGTAAAGTTTTGGCCTCCGTATTTTGGGTAATACTCTTGAAAGAGACTATGTTGATGTATAAATTAGAATTTTGCAAAAAAAAATATTTTTTTCGTAGTTTGCTTCGGGATCTATTGAGTGATGTGTTACGTACGTTGGCTCGACTAGGAGCGATAGTTATAGAATATAAATTACCACTAGAGTTTGTAGACATCGATGGTGGGTTGAAAGAAGTGGATAATCGCCAAGCATGCGGATACGGGACGTGTTTCGTGTCTGACGCGTTATGAAAGACAACCTTTTTGTCTTGACCGGATTCCAGAAAGGAAGATTTCCGAGTGTGGAATTCAATGAAGTCTTAAGTGATACCTACACAAATTGTTTGTGCTGAACTTTGTAATATGTTTAGTTTCTTTGTTCCTGATTCCCGTAGTTGAAAAGATGGTATCTTTCTGAATGGCAGGTTTTGTAATCTTTGATTTGTTTATTATAAAAAGAAATGAATGAAATTTAAGTTAATATCATATTTTGGGGTTTTTATTTTAAAGTCTTTCTAATGAGTATGTTAGAAAAAAAAAAATATGACAATCACCTCCGGATTAAACCTATATGTATCTCTACCTACAATACTGCCAATGTTAAGGAAACATTAACGACATTCCAACAAATAATGAAGTTTGTATTTCATATTTATTTCACATCTTATTGTAGACACTGTTACTTTAGCAGCAACATAAGTATATAGCGAACATAGCATTGCCTCATAGAAAACGTTATTATATGTGATTTATGCACACATGCTGATACCGAAACGATTGCAACACGTCCTTAATATTTTCTGTCATTCATATTAGATACTAACCGATGTGTGTTTCAGTTTAAGTCTAGTTTATTTTAGTTTACCTTCCGATAATTAACTGACTGTCGTTTATAGACGCTAGAAGGCACACGTTTGGAGAGAATCAACGAAGTGTCGGTATCATCGTGTTACTTTTACACAGGAACCAATAGGTGGAAGCTAGCGGTATAATAAAATCTTGCCGGACATGCCAGGAGCATATTTCACGTGGGTTTTATCGCGGTGTGAAACTATTACGATGCCACACGTTGGAAAACGATTTTAATATTCGTTAAGTCCCTTGCACGACGGGTTGCATGTGCTAACGTCCGATCGATGGAGGAAACAATTGAGAACTTTGACTTTAGTTTGGACTTGACAGAATTCATGATAATTTTTACCATGGGCCGATTATCCTACAGGTAGATCATCACATAAACGTTAAATAATAAATATCATTACATAATTTATTCTTCTTTATATTCGATGAATATCGTATTCTACGACTAAATAACGTTACTTTCCTGATCACAAGGATTTCCCTTGTACGATACACAACAGCTTACATTTTTCTAATTTTTATTATAAATAAAAACAATCTTGAAATATGTTGAGAAAAAATATACCTAAACGGAAAGATTAGATGTAAACGCGGTTGTTAATTGAAGATGACGAGTTAAAACATCAAATATCATTTAAACTAGAAGCCATTTGATTTGATTTGAGTCGTTGATGTATCGCCTGACAACGACGTACCCGCTCTTAGAGTCGGGGGATCGAAACTCTGCAATAATACTTGCGTGTCGTAACGCGCGACTACTCTACACGCTTATGTACTCACACGAGGACAAACGCATAGTAGTTACGATACCTTACGGATCTATAGTAACCACCATATGTGTTAATGTTTGCGGTGTGTTTTAGCTTCTATCGTAGGAACTAGATATTTTATTATTTCTTCGGTTCATATTGAAAGTATCAGCGGTGACATATGGTATATGTCACATGAAATGTGACAACGAACAGGACATCCTGACCCACACAAAGAAATATTTTCTTCTATTCGTAATTTCCAGCCGGATGGAGCCTGTGAGAAACGTTAAGTGCGAACGGTCAGCGTACGAACGACCGAAGAAGATCACGCAACTGTACCTACCTTGTAACTCACTCCTAAGTTCGCTGAACGAGTCGCGTTTCCTTTTTACGCATTCATCAATTTAGGAAGAAAGATTGCGAGGTTAGGTACATTGCGAATCATTCGTTGCTCGTGGGTCAGATTACAGACTTTAGACAGTGTCTTGAGGTACAAACGTTGATTCACGAATATTTTGTCATTAAAGCATCGTAATGACAGAGCTAGTTTGAAATTAGTGATTGTTTCAAAAAAGTGGACATAAGTCTTCACAATACGTATGATGACTTTGTGTTGAAGTCGCTTTTCACGATTGGGCCATGTGAGAATGTTTCAGTCACACTGATGAAATGTTAAGAAGAATTTGTTGATAAGAATATGCAAAATATATAATGGCACTTTTACAAAAGCCTTAGCCGAATACAGCAGGGTCCTGACATTGATATTAAAGGGAAAATAAAAAGAAAAATATTGTTTTAAAATATCTTTCTTCTTCTTTTTTTTCATTTACTATAATGCTATTTTCATTTGCGTGTCTCAAAATCATAAAAGTGGATGTGCGGGACGCGAAACGTTTAAAAACAATTCAGGTAAAATCGGATTCCGATTAATTCGATCACGGAGAATCGCGTGGTAACTCTGTTTTTTTATTTGACACCCTGGAACCTCTTGAACGACCAGTTTGGTACCCCAAGGTTCTGAGAATTGCTCAACATTGTTCAAAATAACGGAAACCTGGTACCCGGAGGTTTTCAACCATGCTGGTTCCGAATCTGAAGTCAGATTTTTTATTCCTATGTTCTAATTTTTTTAATTTAAAAATATAATTTTTCTTCAAATTTAATAAAGTAGACATTCCACATCACGTTAACATATATCAACGTTCGGTTTGGTGAAAAATATATGCTATACAAATTCTTTTACATTCATCGAAAATCGGAATTTTGTTTATTTCGGAGGATTACAAATGTAAAATTTTTTTCAAACTCAATGAAATTGAAATCAAAATTATTCATAAACGCAAAAGATGATTTGTTTCTTTCCCTGTGAATTTTCCCCTTACTTTTCACAAGCATTTTTCTCTTTGAACATTCTCACATATCGGAATCAATTTGAGGCATGGAGTTTTCAGTTATGGACAGCTATATGCGCTGTATCTAGAACTTCTTCGTGGGAATGTGGGATATTGTGTGGAAAGAAGTTTTAGCGTGGTGCAAAGTTGAAGACAACAAATATCAGGAAAAATATGTGCAACAAGAAACTAGAGGATCACTGCGGCCAAAGCAGCGTATTGAATAAATAAACAGGGGTATTAAAACTTCCACTACTTTCAGCAAATATTACTAATTTAAGGAAAATTAATGAAAGTTCCATAATTTTTCCTAAATTAGTAATATTGGCTAAAAGTAATAAAAGTTTTAATACCCCTGATATACAGGGTGTCCAGCTTCAGGTTACGCATCAGGAAACTACATGTGCACAAGTATGGACTTGAGTCGAAAAGTTTAATAAACTTTTACGAAATTCGGTTTAGTTAACAAGTTATTAACTAACAAAGATGGGTCAATCATGGAGAGCAGACATCCCACTTGTACGTCATACTAGGCGTTACATGAAGCGTTAGAAGTAAAATTCCACGAAAACCAATGGCACGTAACGCTGCTCGTGTTATTATTTATTGTGGATTCATCGTCCTACCGCTTCATGTTACGCCTGCTATGACGTACAAGTGATATGTCTTTAGTCGGCGTTTGCTTCTGCTCTCCACGATTGGCCCATCTTTGTAAGTTAATAACTCGTTAACTAAACCGAATTTCGTAAAAGTTTATTAGACTTTTCGACTCAAGTCCATACTTGTGCACACGTAATTTCCCGGTGGGTAACCTGAAGCTGGACACCATGTATATCAAAATTTTAGTTGAAACCCTTAGGTACCGTCGACATAAATTGGTGACAGTGTACACATCTTACTAAAAGCAACGTCTTGCAATATACTTATCGTCGTGATACAACACTGTATATACCAATGTATGTTGTAACGCGTTGGAAGGAATACGCGATATGATGCAATCCGGCGAAATATAAATAATGAATCATAAGTTTCGCTCGTCGAACTCACCTAATTCCTGTATACCTGACATGTAACTAATAACGTGTGACTAATCTATGTAAAAGTAACAAAAAAGACCGAACGAACAATGGAGCGGTCAATTGTAATCACAGTCAGTAAAATAATTAGTTGACGATGTCACAGATTTAACGCCCTAAAAAAGTTATATACACACTGTGCGTCCAGTGTGTATTCATTCAGTAAGAATGATCTGAGTGTCATTTTTTGTGGTGCACCGTCCATTTATGAGTCGGTTATTTTGGAAGTGGTATAAATCCATTTTTTATGATTCTAATTTCTATGAAAGAATAAGATGATCAGATCAGATTACAATTATAAACATCATCAAAATTTTTTTTTCCAAATTTGGACTTATACCACTCTCTAATTAAACGGCTCTTATGTGTAATTTAAATTCAAGTGATCAATGGTGAAAATGATTGAATTTGTAACTATTTTTTTACTGTTTAAATATATTCTATAGTAGAAGATTTAGAAATATGTCGAGTATCTAATTTTTCTCTCCAATTTCTATAATCGAACTAGAATCCAATCTCAAACCAAAACACAGGCTATTACTTTTTTATATATATTTTCAAATCAGAGATTCTACTTAGAACGCCCAATCGTTGTATAATTTACTCTATACATACTTTGTCGACAAGTAGGTGTACAGGCTTATATGCCTTTTAACCGTTTGAAGCGAAGACATGCTAAGGCGATGATAGTGTTGGCAGGTGCGAAACAGATGGTCGCAGAACGTAATAATACGTCTATAGGCATGAGCGAAAGAAGAGAAGAAGAGCAGGAGACACCTTGCCCCCGTACCCAGGTAAACGCCGGCTCCGTTGAAAAAGCCCATCGAGTTCGGCAAAAGTGAAAATGCGTAACACCCTCTCGTCATGCTTTGATCCGACTTCGACGCTTGTTTCACCTCAACAATGAATGTCCTTTTAAATGGGTTAAGTAAACGAAGATATTTTAACGCCCTTTGGCAAAACCCTGCTTAAGTTTACACTTTGGATTCCAGATTTGTTCTCATAAGTAATAAGTACCTACTAATTGAAAGATAACGAGCAATTTTTAGGAAGGAAGTCAACTATATTATACTGTCAACTAAACTGTACTACGTCCATTTTACCTCTTCGATGAATAGTTTTATTTTCAAATCAACAATATCCACACCAAAAGGTGCGCCAATTCGGCTTGCCATGCAACTATACATTGTGTAACGTTCTGTTTAATGTAATTTTTGACAGTGTTGCCTAAAGAATATTTAATATTTCCGCGACACACCTGAGGCACTCACGGGAAATACCTGTCTGCCATGGGGCACCGGTTGGGAAACACTAACTTAGAAGATAAATCAAAATTCACGTTAATATAAAACAATTGTTTAAAATATTTTTGGGTATAATACGAAATTCTTCTCAAAGTCAAATCTTTGGGAGTTATTCTTATAACTTATTTTTTGTAAATTGTTGCGTGCACTAAATTGTACCGATTGAAGTAGGGGAAGGTTGCCCGGGTTGGACCGGCTGGCTCCTCGATTGGAGTATCACGTTTTTACCAGGTTCGAGACTTCGTAATATTATGACATCTTGACAGAAGATGCAGCAATATCTGTATTTGTATTTGCAAGGGTTTATACTGAAATTAAATCACATTTATGGGCATTTTGATCATAATTGTGATTTGTGTGCTTCTGTGCAATTGACGTTACTAAATGTGCTGCCATTATTGAAAATGCTATAAACGGTTTTAAAAGTTACGATATTTGGTGTATAAAGAAGCATGTCTCCCAAGACAGTCTCCTTTAATGCAACAGATGCTTTATATGCTCGTTATATTCGATTAATGAACATAATATAGCATCGCCCGAGACTAATTTCAATTCAGAAATGGCTACATCTACAACGGTCGACTATAATTCCGAATCAAATGACTGAGAAAATCAGCCTTCTACAGAACTCCAACCATTTATATCACATATTCTAACTAAAATCATTCAAAAAATCATTGAAATTACTGTCTGTTCTCCTAATAGGACTATTGACAAGAACGTCTGCGCGGTATACAACGGAAATTATTTTGATAAAGGAGGGTCCAATGGTAGGTTAGATCCAATGAGTAAGATGTCGCCGATGATTACACAAAACGCTTTGTACGCCAGACATTTTTGACATATGATTGCGTTAGTGTTACATTTTACACGTGTTTAATTTCTATGCAATGTTTTTCAATGCCAGATAAATGACTACATCATTACCAATTTTGTTTTTAATCCGCATATTTAAGTTGTATCCTATAATTATTTTTCACAGCAATATCTTATCACTGTCTGCCTACCCCGTAAGGGACATAGCATGAAGATTACTTATCGTCGAGATAAATGTATGTTCTCTGGATACAATTTAAATACCAGTAATACAATTTACTCTACTAGTTCACTATATTTCAGATTAAATAAACCAATAGTTTTATGATACACGGTAGAGAAAACACCAAACTAATAAAAATGGTCTGTATTCAGTTAATAAAATTAAAAATACCGATGTTCTGATTGATAACAGAGGCCAACAGCTGTTTTGGTGTCGAGGTATTTGGAACTGATTTCATATGTATTTAATGCCCTGAATTCAAATATGGCATTAGTTTGTACCTAGGAGCTCAAACTTCTAAGATATAACATTTTTGTGAAATATACGTTACACTATTTTGAGTTAACTCCATGGATGAAATACAAAATCTAAACACGAAATTGTTATTATTATATTATACAAAGATAGAGGAAAAAGTCATCGGTGAAACCAACTAGTCACGGAACACTTCGGAAGCTTTATTTCCGAAAAACATTCTGGATTTTCATTTTTCCATCTGGTGGATTTTCCTAGAACTAACTGGGCGGCAGACTGACAATAGGGCAAATATTCAGGAACCAATCCTTGTACATACATGTAATTTAGAAATGCACAAAATAGAGTTAGAACTGCACGTTAAAAAAGAAACACTGATCTAAAAAAGTAGAGCAGATAGAGAAAAACTGATTTCATATTTAGATTCAGCGCCCCCAAATGTAACTAAAATCAGTTCTGAAATCCTAGGCACCAAAAAAAAATGTCTTTCTTGTAGACCTGTGCAATGTTTTAATACAAATTCCCTTCCATCCCGGCTTTTCCCTACATAATAAAATGTTTAACAAAAAGACTGATCATTTGAATAAATGTAAAACAATTAACCTCTAAACTTTCAACGATGTTGATAATCCCGACGTCAAAAGAGTGAGAACGAAAAGTAACGAACAAAATAGATCGTCCAAAGGAAACGGAGACTAACGAAACACAAACCTTGATGAAGCAGTCATTGAATGACAGGTTGTGTCTTAGTGAATTTTGCCATCGACGCGTGTCCTTCCGATAATAAGGGAATCTGTCGGCGATGAATTTGTAAATCTCGGCGAGGGGTAACATTTTGTCCCGCGAAGACCATATCGCCATCGCCGTGAGCGATATGTAAGAGAACGGTGGCTTTTGATCTCCGTAAGTGTCGCGCGACGGCCGCGGCATTCTTGGAAGGCCAACAAAGCGTCGAAGCGGACCCTTGGGGAACGGTGAAACGTTGCTTTCTCGGAGACTTCAACACCAACTTCGCCGCTTGTTTCGAGCGAATCGGGTGTCCTTTAACCAGAGAACTTTCATTTTTCCACTCTTCGAGCCAGTCTTCCTTCTTTTCGTCTTTTGCTTCTTAAAATCGAAGACACCGATATACTACTTTGCTCCTTGATCACCGATTAATCCCAATAACTGTCACATCTTTTGTAAACGGTAAGTCGGAATTCCATTTAACATGAAGAAACGAAAGATAACGAGAGAATGAGAGAAGAGAGAGAGAGAGAGAGAGAGAGATGGTTTGAGGGGTCGAGACAAGATGGATAGAAAGGAAAAACAGGAAGATTTAAACCTTCACCGATCCTTTTCTCAAACACAATCACGAAAATGCAATCTTTCTTTTTTTTCTTCTTTTTGTTTTATTCACCAGATCCTACATACTTGTCCCAACACTGTGAATTCACTTATGATAGAACGTCACTTGGGTATAAATGTATTTATGCATAGATATACACACTCACAATATTTATTACGTATGTGTTTAATCCTTGCGATTTCGAACGCGATCGAGAAAGAAAGATAAAAAATAAATTTGAGGTTAGACCCCGAGGAATCCGTCGACGGTACGAGGAGGGAGTCTTAAACAATACTCCTGAAAAAGGTAGGAAATCCGAGCTCCTACGATCGTGTCTCCACGGATACTGGCTGCTAACTATACCCACACTCTCGCAACAAGTTTCCCCTACTCGAACGTTCACACGACAGTGACTGGGATTGGTTAACAGAGAATATTGCCAAGCCCTCATGCCTACCTGACGTTTTGGTCGTCGACCAATCGTTGATAGACTATCCCTTGCATGTATCTCTGCCCCCTCAAAGAAATTTTAGACGGTGGGCGTCTCTCTTTCCTTCTATCTCACTTACTCCTTCCCCCCTCTGCCTACCCCTTACAAGCTCTTCCTTTTCGCATCGGCAAAGGAACTCCCGCTTTGCGAAAGGTGGAGTCGGGCGAGGCGAGAACCGTCCCAGGAAGCGATGATTCTTGTTCTTTCATTTTTTCATCCCCACATGCTCGGATCAGCATGCGCATTGAAGAGGCCGTACGATTCCTTTCAAGGATGGAGGACGGCAGAAGAAGACAACATTTCTTACGTACAGCCACCGACCAATCGACCCGAGTGTACGCTCGAGGTTTAATGCATCGGTGCACGCCTACCTTGCAGAAACGTGTTTTAAGATTGGAACGTGTTCTCGCACTCTCTTTCTCTCTCTCCCTCGTACTCTTTCTCTCTCTTTTTCTCTCCTCGTCTTGTTTCACGTGCGCACGCACATTAACATGAGATCATTCGTAAGAGGGTATAAGGAGGTCTTTTTTCATACTAGATATACGTTAATGCAAACGGAATACTTTTTTTCGATTTATCGATTTGCACAACCCGACAAGATTTTATTTCGTCCGTGTCTTCGATTCATGCTTCGCTATTCTGATTTCCTGGAAATACGCGAGGAATCTCGTCATTGTAAAATAAACAATTTCGAACTTTTACCATTTTCTTCGGTTCCATTCGCCATTGCTACTTGTGATATATTTTCTTTGTGATGCGACGCACCGTAGAGTATTTGACCCAAAAAGCTGGCCAAAATTATTTTTTTATCTGAATCAACTTTAAACAGTGTAATTAACTATATTAAGGTTAATAATGCTATTCAAAACTGTAGATACGTAAATAAAGTGACATAACGTAAAGGAGAGCGGTCGGCGTAAATTAAACTACCAGTTCTCTTATAGATAAAATGTTGAAATTTTGTGGCTTTATGTTACCTTTAACGTTTAATTGAATGATATAACAATTGATTTAATATTTAAATTTTTTCGATGTGAAAAAAAATTTTTTTGTATACAAAATTATCAAATTGTTAAAACCATAGAATCATTTGTGTATTATTACATTTTTATACTGTAAACTAAATTTTGGGACAAAGTTTCGACCGAGGTAAATTATGAAATTGTTATATCCATGCCCTTATTTATGTAATATTCCTTACTTATATTAACCGAAAAATTTATTTATTCTTATAGTTGAATACTCACTACACAGAGTGATAATTATTTTAATAACGCTTAACTTTAATGTGATCGTAAACAGAGAGGTGGAAATACGTGGAAAGTTTTTCTTTGGGATTCCTACAGCAGAATAACTTTTTTATAATTGAAACAAACAATTTTAATTTTTACAAAAAAATAGAAGAATTAGTTTACTACTTATCGTGTTTTCGTTGTTTAAAAAAAAAACGAAAATGAAAAACAGTCATTTTTCCAACTTTTTTATCTGAGTTCAGAATGGAGAACAAAGCGTTATTAAAATAATTATCATTTGATATAACGGGTATTCAGCTATAAGAATAAATAAATTATTTCGGTTTTTAACAAAGTTCATATTTTCGACTTTTTACCACTTTTCGAGGCGGAATACTCCATTGTGCGACGTTTTACATGCCGTGCCGTAAGTTGAAAGTACTGTCTTAGCAGAGTCGACCATATCTGACGACTTTCTATAATTTTGCTAGTTTAATATGGACCATCTTTATTCATTTTATTTATCGTTTGATGCTTCCTCTACCACACATAATGAAACTATTGCCTTATTTCACGCTTATTAATGCGAAAAATCATTTTTCCGAAAATATACCTTTGTTGCTATACTTGCGTATACTTTTGTATATGATGGACTAAGAAAATACGTTGTATTACTGGTATTTAAATTGTATCCAGAGAAAATACATTTATCTAGACGATAAGTAATCTTCATTCTATGTCCCTTACGGGGTAGGTGACAGTGATAAGATATTGCGATGAAAAATAATTACAGGAAACAACTTTAATACGCTAATAAATTAAACTCAAAATTAGGTATAATGGATTCATTTATTTGGCTTTGAAAAACATTGCATTTAAATTACTCACGTGTAAAATGTAACACCAATGCAATCATATATAAAAAATTTCTGGCGTACCTACAGTGTTTCGTGTAATCATCAGCGACATCTTACTCAGTGGATCTAATCTATTATTGGATCTTTTTTTATCAAAATATGCAGTCATATTAGAACAGACAACAATTTCAATGATTTTTTAATGATTTTAGCTGAAATGTGTGATATAAATGGTTGTGATGAATGGTTGATTCGGAGTTATAGTCAACCATAGAAGATGTAGCCATTTCTGAATTGAAATTACTCTCTGGTGATGTTACATTAGATTCATTAATTGTATGCAACGAGCATATAAAGCATCCGTTGCTTTAATGGTGACTTTCTTGAGACACGTGTGTTTTCATTCGCCAAATACCGAAACTTTTAAAACCATTTATAGCATTTTCTATGGGAACACGTTTAATACGATCAATTATGCTAATAAAATAGACGAATTCTAATTAATACAACTTACAAGGAACATTTGGAAAATCGAAAATTCAACAAAATCAGAAACTTTGCACAAATGTGGGCAAAACAAATTAAATTAAAAGTTGTAGTATTTTTTATGACTCATATTTTGGATATGAGAGATTTTCAACAAAATTATTTTGAGAAATGCAATCCAATTGAAACAATTTTTTTTTAATTTCTCATCCAAAATATAGACTACAAAACTTTTAATTTCACTTATTTTCTGTATCTTAAATAATTTCTTAAATATTAACGATAATACTGCAAGTCCAGATTTTTTTTTTGGGGGGGGGGTGTGTGTTCTTACCTCTAGGAACGTTTTTCAGCAGAAACAAAAAATTGTTCTGTTATTATCATCATATGGGCCACATTTGTACAAAGTTTAATATTTTTCTGAATTTTCGAGTTGCCAAACGTTTCTTGTTAGTGAAGTAGTTGTTTAAAAATTATAAGCATATTAAAGTAATCCTACAATTTTTGACCGACTTATTCGTTGACTTATCGTCTATCGTATAACGATTTTGAGCAACACTAAAAAATTATGTCGAATCGCGAAAAAAGTTAGAAAATATTCTAATGTTGACTTATTGTCTATCGTGTAACGATTTTGAGTAACACTAAAAAATTATGTCGAATCGCGAAAAAAGTTAGAAAATATTCTAAGTAGTTTATGGAATTGCAGTGACACAAAAATGGTTAGTCGGTGACATTATGAATGCACATTTTCATAAAATAACAATTGAAAAAGTAAAATAGATGCGGTGGAACAGTTTAGTTGCCGACGTAATATGGTCGATTCCAAAATATACGGTATGACCATATGATCGGACTAAATGGTAAAATTCCAAGTCTATTTGAAAAGAAGAATATACTCACCCATGGGTTGAGATTTTTGTACGAATAGAATACTAAACGCCATAACCGGAAAGAGATAACGCAAACTCTCTTTACAAGTGCGTATTTGCACTAACACGTGATAGTAGATTAAAAGATGGCAGAATGTTATGACCTCTATATTTAGAATATCATATAAGGGAGGAAAACATTATGCAACTAAGATATGTAGAATAATTTCGCGAGGGTACGCTTATGTATTATAATAAAAAATATTACAAACATCAGTACATTCATTTTTTTATACAATAATGTATAGCAAATGTAGAAGTTAAAAAAGGTCTAAAGAAATAGACGAATGAGTATTCCAATGGTTTATCAAATTGAGATAATTGCGTTGTCATAATGTCATGGAGATTAATTATATTTTCTACTTTGTCTAGATTCCTCATGTATTGACTTATGCTGTCTTTGTCCTCTTTCATGTCAAAATAATTGGTGAAGTTAAGACTCATGTTCCATGGAAGATGAACTTGCATAAATGTGATTATATACCATGTAAAAATATAAATAAAAAAGCTTCCATCGCAATTTGTAATAAAAACGATGCGTGTCTGTAGCCTTAGCTAAGTACAAAAGACCATAATAATTTGATCTTCGTAGCTAACATCCGTACATATTCCGATTGATCAATTTCTTCTAAATTCCTCTGATTGCTCATTCGTCGCCACGTATTGCTCTGTACTTAGCTAACTCGTTGGGAAATACTCGGTTTAATTCCACCAGCATGTTTGCTTTAAATTTCCTGTACGCATCTATCTTTCCTTTAACTTGTTCATTTTTAGTTAACGCCTTTTCGATACAATCCTTAGTATACAGCTGTGGGTTTCTACCTTGGTCGATATAACTAGAATATAAGAAATAATTAGGTCCATTATTCAAATCATAGAGTCATAGCTATATGAAAGAAACTTACTCGAACACTTCCAAAGGCACGTGAACATCCTGAACTAGAGACTTTAATTTATCTACTTCTTGTAAACCATTCACCAAGCCTTGACTAAAACAAGTAAATTATAAGAACGTATGAATGTTTAATTAATTTCTCATATAAAATATAAATGTTCATCATACTGAAGAGCATAAGTAACCTAAAAAAAAAAACACATTTTATATTTACATTTTTTGATTCAATACATTTTGCCCTTGTGGTTGAAAATCACCCACTATAATCCGAATCTGCCTTATATTTTCGATAAAAAGTTCTAATTGCGTTTCCAAATTTTCTAAGGCAGAAGCCATCTTTAATATTTACAACTGCTACTAAGTACGTTTTTAAGTCACCAGGGGTATTCAGGAGCACTGATCGATAAAACAGTATCATAGATGGCAGTTCAATTGCTATAAAATATATAGCCAATATAGTTTTAAATTTCAAATAAAAATAAAAGTGGCATTCAGGTAAACGTTTTCTAAACGATAATAATGAATTTAAGAACTCATCCTGTTTTAAGAATTTGTGAAAACACTTACTGTTTCACTCTTATACTCACATTCATTCACTCATCATTTAATTTTTCCCGGTGCGGGAAAAATATGAACAATATGTTTATTACATTACATCAATATATGACTTGTCGCTTTTGCATGTACCTACATAAACAGATTGGCAAGAAAGGAAGTTTAGGATACAATATAAGGTATATTTATAACATTTACGTATTTTCTCATATTTTATTAAAATATTTAGACGCTTAACTTACACGCGTACCGATAGGGCAGTAAATAATTAAATTAAATACATTAGCGACGCGCAACGGTGCGCGCAAATATTCGCTGGCCGTGCTCTAGGTTGCCACACGTTCGTATTTCCTGTTTTTTGTCACATACTCTCGTTCTGCCATAATACACGGAGACACTTAACAAGACGTTTGTAGAATTCCAATGAATGTAATTAACTAAATTCTTTATACATTTTTACACGGCGTCTCCTTCCTCGGTGCCAGCTCGCATTAACTCCTCTCGACTTCGACTACCTCGTACACAAAATTCCTCGGGATCTTTGCGGTAGGATTGAATTCGATAAATTCTACGATTTTGTGTATTCTCTCATCATCATTAATATTAATTACCGTTAAAAGTGGCCCCGACGAAAGCAAGCTTCCCCCTTTCCTACATTTTTTTTTTTCAAATAAATACGAAACTTAATCGAAGGTCCATCGAATGCGACTTTATCATAATGGATTTCTGCATTCGTTGGACTTCATACAGTGACAAACCTACATCGAAACTAAACTTAATTCTCGAGGAGTACGTTCGTTTTCTCTCATCTCAAACGAATTTCTCGATCTGGTTTGGTCATGACGCATCTCCCTCTGTAACAAATCTCGGTCATATGCGAGACCTTCGTGGTCGTCGAGGTCCTCAACACTTTACCGAGGATCGTTTCTGTTGTATTGCTCTGTTGAACCTTCGATTTCGTCTCCGTAGACGCCACCGTTGGTATCGTTGTTGTTCTTGCAGTCGTTGTTGACGTGGACATGTCAGATGGCGTTACGGTCACCATTGTTTGAGCGGTGGTTACAATTTCATGCACCGTTGTGTCTGGAATCACCGTAGACGAACTTTCTTCAACGTTCTGAGCTATGATCGTCGTAGGAGAAGATTCCTCCGTTTGTGGGTTCATCGTTGTAGTTCTTTCAGGTGGACTCGTCTCTTTTTTCAGGCCAATGGAAGTTGTCTCCAGCGAGGAATTCGTTGTCACGTCGTTCTCGCCACTCGAATTTTTCGAGGAACTGATCGTATTATCTTTCTCGCTATCGGGGTTTCCTCCATCGGTCTCCCTATTCTTTCCAGCATTCTTCAGATCATCGAACACAGCTTGCACGTAATCCGAGATAATTTTAACCTCGGTATCGTTCTCGCTGCTAGATGTTGTTGGAGTTGTCGTGTTCCAACCAGCAACAGTTCTCCCCTTTTTCTCGTAATTCCAGGAAGAGAAGAGCGAGTGATTCAACGCGATGGACGGATCCGATGGATATTTTACTTCGCTCCATTTGGCTCTGTGATTCTTCGGATAAGCGATATCATTGTCGTCATTTGTCTTCTCGAAACTCTTCTTTTCATCGCTGAGAGAGTTCTCGGTTGTCGTATCGATCAATTTCATTGTTGTTGCTTCCAACTTTTTCACTATCGGTGTGGTTTCTAACGAGTCCACCATGTTCAGATCATTGGAAGTTGTTTGGGAATCATTCAAATCGGTAGGAACTGTTTGCGAGTCGATGTTCGGCGTTGTTGGTTGTTTAACATGTTCCGTATGTTCCTTCATGGTCGAATCTTTGGGCGTTATGCGCGTACCGAAATACTGTGTCGTAGTTCTTAGACTTTCTTCAGGATCTACCGTTTTTCCTATTTCTTCAGTCGTGGTTGTAGGTGCGTTGGTGGTTGTACGGGATGGTTTGTAGATCGTTGTATCCTCCTCTTCGGTTGGAGACGTCATTGGCGTTGACGTCAACCAAGCGTTCACTGGTAATACCGTGGTGGTTGAGGTTGCGAGCACGGGTAATGCCACATCGTCGTTCTTTAACATCTCTTCCAGAAAATCTTGTAACACGGATCGTCGAGTTCCGTCATTGCTCGATCTAGTAGCACCCGTAGGCTTCGACTGACGAGTTGGATTGTATTTGTATTGATCGTGAGTTAGGCTGTTAACAGCTGAATTGATATGTTGAGACTCGGCCGTTACAAAGTCATCGACGATTGGTCTTACCCGGACTCGTACTCTTTTTCTTCTGTTAGTCTATAAGAAGAATCATGGTCAATAGCGATCTATGGGATCGATAAGACATTAGAATAGAAAGTAGTTACCTTCCTAACGGCAACAGGATCGCTACTTTTCTTTGGTATCTTCTCAGCATCTTCCCTCTCCGCCGATCTCGCAGAAAACTGTTCTTCCGACTTCGATCTGAGCCACGTCTCGCCGTCGTAACTTTCCAATGAAGTTACTTTTTGTTGACGTCTCGGGGTTGAACTCGTAGCCGTTGCAACGTTGGAACTCTCCGTTTGATCACGAGTTGTCGTTTTCTTACCAAACACCGTTGTAGCCATCGCCATGGATTCCTCGTCACTCATCAGCGACTTTGTTTCATCGCTACTGCCGAAATCTGACGAAACTAGAAACGTCATTGAGTTTTCTGGTCGTGCTGTTATAATATCAGCTGTTTCCTTCGCGTTCTCTCCTCTCTTACGCGCTTCGCTAGATTCACCGTTAGCATAATTAGCTGCGAAACTTGGTTGGAAAGAGGTTCGAGATAACTTGGTTGACCATTGACTCTCAGCACCATAAATATCACCGGTTAACAAATGCGAATCACTCGATGTCGTCGATTTTTGGTGCATAGAGCGAGTACTGTACTTTTCGGGTGCATTACTAGCCAGTTGGGTTTGGTCGTATTCCTCTTGCGTTTGTGGTGGCAGCGCTGCGAAGTTCAACACGAAGTCTTGTGGATACTGAAACAACAATGGCATAATACATTACTCTAGATCACAGTTTTCATGCTTTTTGTACTCACATTTTCGGTAGCTTGTTTATAAGACTGATCCGGTTGATTATAAGTTTCACCGAACTGGGCCAGGCCTTCGAAATTTTCATCATAGAGCGGCTGTTGCTCCCCTACCGCTTCGGGAAGTGGTTGAAGAATACGTGGATAGTTCCCTTCTAATGGTACTTCGTTATGAGCATCCAAACCAGACTCCGTTGAGGTGGTCGTCGAGACGCGTTTTCTTCCAGGTCGACGAATCCTACTGCGGCTTCTGCTTTGTTTGATATCTTCTGGTTTATACTTCGGCCTTACGGTGTACACCGAGTTATCAGGATTTATAGTCGCCGGTGGTATATTCTCCGTTGTGGTAGTCGTAGCTGGCGTTGTTATCGGCAGGTTCGTCGATTTGATCGACGGTCGCCGATTAGTTGTATGATATTTCGGACGATTCTTCGGAGAGTGACTCGAAGGTGGATTATAGTCTAGCACGGTCTCGTGAGAGCTCACTGTGACCTGTTGTTGTATCTGCAATATAAACATTTTTGTTATTCATTCAACATGATTTCGTAAATTGTAAATATAAGAACCCTCCGTGAACTATAATTAAGAAAGAGAAACACCAATAAAGAAAAAGCTCTCGGGTAAACAATTTACCTGTGGCAGTATTGGCTTGTAAGTAACAGGTGGAGGGTTGAATCGATTATCCACCGGATTCACCGGTTGGAAGTTTGGAGGTCTTATGAAACCATAATCGATATCTTCTTCTAACGGTGGTTCGGTAGTCGTGGTGGTTGTAGGTCTCGGCGTAGTTGTCGTCGTGGTTGTCGTAGTGGTTTGAACGGCGGGTCGTTGCCTATGCGAACCAGCTTGAATTTTCACGTATTCGTAGCCACTTGTTTGAACCTGGCTGTGCGGCCGAGTCCTCGATTTCGTTCTATGTCGATGTGTACCGGAAGATCGTGTGGAGTCTTGATTCACGGCACTCAAACGCACATACTCGTCTTGCGAGCCTCTCGGACGAGTTTGTACAGTAGAATCGGAATGCGTTCGGCTACTAATGCGACCACGAACGCGTTGTCGTATGACAACCGGTGTCGCTTCCGTCGTTGTACTGCTTTGCGTCGTTTGCTTTAGAGATAATATCGTTGTTAAATCTCTCCGGCGATCTACGGTCGACATACTTATTATAATTATATATACTTTACCTCGGCTAAAGGTCTTTCCGTCGAAGGTGTTAACAGATCGTACACTTCCTGTTTTTCTGGAAGTGGGACAAAAATCGGCTGTTCATTTGGATCTGCCACAACGCTGCTTTCATCCACCTTTCCATCTTCTACCTGACCGAAACTACCGTGATCACCAGTGGGAGGATAATTCAGGTGCGATTGGACCGGTGCTACGTCGTACGCAGGAGAATACTGTTGGGCAGTCTCGTCCACTTGGGTTCGCTGATTTTCTATAGTGCCGCTCAAGCCATGCTCCGTACCTTCGAGTTTGTCAGCGTAGTAAGAGTAATCTTTGGATTTCTGAACGGTTGGCTGATTTCGCGTCTCGCTGTTCTGGGCTTGGTAATTAAATCCATTGACGGGTGCCTTCTCGAGAACGGTTTGATCCAAGCCAGTGACTTGGCTATCGAAGGCGGTAGGATAGTTTCCTTCCTGAGGATAATTCTGTGGATAATTTTGAACCTTCGAATAGTCTTCCGTTGCCTGCGAAGTATCGTAATTTGGCGTGGTTTCACGGGGAGGTGGATAATTCTCGGACGTAGTAATGCTCGTCGTTGGATAATTCTCTTGAGAGAAGGCATTCAAGTTCGATGATTGTTCTTGTTGCCTGGAGTTATGCGTGTGCGCGTCCAATTGAGAGTACGGATCCGTCAATGCTGTCGTGGTCGATTCGTCAGGACGGCTCTGCTCGAAAGTTGCCGCTTGGTGAGCTTGAATGTTGTAATTTGGTTCGTAGGTCTGTATCAAAAAAAATATATATATTTTCTCATACGTTTTAGAAAAAAATCAAATATCGAGCGATTATTTACTGTACCTCAGATTGATAAGCCGTTTTCTCGTTGTTTCTTTGTTTCTGACTCCTTGGTCTGTTATGATGATCCACAGGATTATACTTTTGCGTAGTTCCGGAATGTTTCGCTTTAGTGGGCTCGTAAGCAGGTGAATCGTTGTACGACTCGGTAGTCGTTGTGTATCTGGAGCTACTCCTTGTTCTACTGTAAGGTCTTTTAGGCCTGTCCACGCTCGTTTTACCAACGGATGTTGTAGCTGCTGTCGTCGTAGGAGGTCTCGTCGGCACAACCCTACCCCTATTAACAATATATTACAGCTATTATCTCTATATCGTGTCCATATCCTTAAATCTTTATGAACTAGACTTACCTATGACGCGAACGTTGTCTGTAAGTAGTCGAGGCTGGCCTGGTAGTAGTGGTAGTTGTGGTCGTAGTTTTCGCAATTGCTGGCGTCGTGGTGATGTACGTCGTCGTAGTGGTTGGGATTGTTGTTTGCTTTTCTAGTAGCGAATTAACCAAACCAGGTAAATGCGGCGAGATCGGTAACTCAGCAGGCAGACTGTATTGCGTTGGACCGATGGATCCTCTCACGTCGTTGGCATCGCTCGGGGGAAGTAGAGTTTGGAAGGAGTTAGTTAGACGAGGATTGGACGGTGCATATTCGTTATGATGCTCGTTAAAAGAGTTCTTATTGTTATTCGCATCTCTTTGCTGCGCAAGTTCCCGATTAATCAACGCCAATTGCGCAGCTAAATCTTGTTCTTGCGTCGAAGGATCTTCCGTTGTTCTCGTTGACTGCGCGTGATCTAGGTAGTTCGGTGTACTCGAGTAAACTGATTCCTCTTGATAAGAAGCAGCAGTGGTACTCGATCTAACATCGTGCGTCAAAGTAGGAGTTACCGATCTGGTGTCTTCGTTGTAATATGGCCTTTGTTTGGCTTTTCCAGTAGGAATTGATTCACCTCGATAGACGGTGTCAATCACGGCAGGAGAATTATTATCTCCGTACGATTGTCTAAATCGGTACCTGGAGCCGCCGCTTGGCGTTGATATAGTGGAGTACGATGAATCATATTTTGGTGTACTTGACGATTCTTGGGTATACCCAGCCGTAGTTGAATGTTCATAGCCCAGCGTGGTAGGATCTATTCGACCTAAATCACTTCCTGTACCATCGATGTAGGAATTCGGCTCTATAATCGGCGTAGGGCTAGGAATTTCTGGGGTATCCGGCTCGGGAGAAGAGGCATCGATCGTGTTGACAACTACGGATCCAATATGAGGTGCTGGGAACGGAATTTTCGAATATCCCGGCGGTGGGTCGAAGCTGAGCGGAGCAACGAAGAATGGTAATTTGTCGACCTTTCTCTCAACTCGATTGTGATCGATCGATGATAGATACGGAAGATCGAACTTGGTATAACCAGGTGGTGGGTCAAGATTCGTTGGGCCAACAAAGACTTTCGGTGTGTTCGGTCCAACCGTGTCTAAAACGGCTATCGTTTTTGCATCCTTCAGAATCTTTAGAACATCTGTGATTTTTGCTCTATCGGGTGCCATGCTACCGCCACCCATGTAAACAGATAGAGGAGGTTGATTGGGTGACGGTGGTGCCGTCGTAGTTGGTGGCTGTTCGTTGATCTTTGGACGTTGTCTTACACGGTATCTCTGTTTTACTGGTTTGGACGTCTCCGTGATATGTTGTCGATGCAATTGCTTATTTCGTATCAACGGGAGAGCTTGCGACTCTGGTTGATTTCTATTGACACTTGGTAATATCGTTGTTGCTTCCTCTTGTTGCCGTTGCTCCAACTTTCTTTGCTCCTCCAAAGCTCGTTGAATATCCAATTGTTTTTGCCTTTCCAATACAGCTAGTCTTTCTTTCTCTCGCTGTTTGGCTTCCTCCTCCTGCCGACGTCGTTCCTCATCCTGCCGACGTCGTTCATCCTCCTGCCTACGACGTTCCTCCTTCGCGCGAGCTTCCGCTATCCTTCGTCTTTCAAGTTCCTCTAATCTTTGTTTTTCCCTCACCTCTCGAAGTCTCTCGAGTTCCCGCTGCTTGGCGATTTCTTCGAGTTCTTTTCGCCTCCTTTCCTCCTCTCGCTGCCTCGCCAACTCCTGCTCTTTCCGCAGAATCTCCTGTTCGAGTTGGGCTTTCCTCTCCAACGCTTTCTCTACGTCTTCCATCCGCGTGACCTCCTTCGATCTTTCCTCTTTCACGTACTCCAACTGCTCCAACAAATCCCGAGCGAAAGTATCCTGGTCTCCCGTAGTTTGCTCACCGCCTTCGTTTAATCGATACTGCTGCTGCTGCTGTTGTTGCTGCTGGCGGAACGGGTATTGCTTTTGTCCTCGTGCTCTCTTTGATTGGCCCCTCTGTTGAGCCAACGTCTCTACGGGAACGTAGACGAGCTGGACCTGAAATAAAATTACAAAGTTATTACAACATTCTGAGCGGACCACGACTATCAAGACCACATAAGAAAAGAAATTGTCGAGCAAGACCTACCTCTTCGTTCTCGTTTTCTGTATTTTCAATGCCCTCGCTCGTTTGACCTTTTACTCTCTTTCCAGTTGGACGATATTTTTCCTGCTTTCCAGCAAAATCTTTAATATTCTCTTGAATACTCTCAACTTTACCCAACAAGTCCGGGCTTTGGCCTTCTCGTAAACCATCATGATGGCTCTCAGGTCCGGAATTCACAAATTCTTCCGGTTTAACGTTTACATTTTGATTTGCCTTCAACGGTTGATGAAATCGTGATGCTCCTTGTGAAAGAAAGTTTTGGGCGGAATAAATCGGTGGAAGGGCATCGGAAGATGGAAGTGGCGGTACCAGGACGTCTGAACTTAATCCTGATGCACTTTGTATCGAACTTTGTTGCAGCAGCTGTTTGTCGTTCTCGGGACTGCTAAAACCGCTCGGTGAGAATGATTGAGTCTGAACAAAAAACATTAGAGATTAGCACTATTTGTGAAACAATTAACTCGTTTTTTTTTTTTTTTGACGATACGATACCTGTAGTAGCTGTTGTTGAGCTCTTAGTTGCTCTTGCAGTATTAACAACTTCTGAATATTCTCTTGAGTCTTCTGCAGCTGCAGCAGTTGTTGCTGATATTGTTCCTGAAGAACCGGTGGTAGTGGAAGAGACGGGAGATGCGGTAGAGATGAGCTTCCCGGTGGGACGACCCCATTTCCAGGATTATTCGGTCTGATTTGACTCTGTGCGCTTCTTGGATTAGCCAATGGTATCCATTCGCTGTTGGATACTTGTCGTGACCATCTTTCGCCAGTGATACTACCAACTCTTACGCATAGAATCAGGCCAGTGGATAATATCAGCGACCAGCACCGCCGCACGATCTGGACCAAGATAAAATCGAATCAGTGGAATCTGTTCGTCACTTTCACATTCAATTATTCGATAAAGATAGTCTACCGTTATGTCATCGTTTTCCTCGAATATTCCCTGCGTAATAATCAACCCGATGAAGGAAGAAATAAAAGCAGGGAATTTGTAGAAAGTCAAAGACCATAATATCATACGGCATCGTAATGATAATATCAAAAACGAAAGAAAACCGCAACGGAGTTGCGTCGATCACGAAATATATAAGAAATCCATTGCCTTTTATTTTTTTTCTTATGCCACCGATAAATTAACCGCGCCTGACTTCTGCCGATGCTACTACCGTGATGGAACCTTGCGGTCGGTCGTGGTAACGAGACCGAAGCTAAACGTTCTTCTAAAAACTTTAATCTTTTGAAATTATTCTTAAACTGTGCGTATTCGGCAATTGCCGCGATAATTTCGCTAATTATGGTATCTACGAAAGAGAAAGAAGAAACGACTAGAGACGCTTTCGATATCGTTTACTTTCCTTACCGAATCATGCGTGTATGGGTATCTAAGTGTGAATATCGATTTTCGATACAATTTTCTCTTTCATTTCCGCTTCCGGAGTTGCCCGCATTTCCGTCTGGACACGATGAACCGTGAAATTCGTAGTTACATGACGGATCGTATACATAAAATGATTTCGGTGATACTGTCTAGCAAAAGAAAGAAAAAAGACGAGCTAGTAGTTTCTCTTCTTTGAATTAGATACTACCTACTCTAGATACCTACTACTTTGAATTAGATACTCTCTTATACGCGTAACTCTAACACCGTCTTTCACCATTCCATGCATTTTTCGAGTTTAAACGCAAACCACATTTTATGGCCGTTCCGACATGCGTCAGTGAATGTAGTCGACCTTCTTCGATTATGGGCACTGTTCACCGGAAGATCTATGAATGTACATACGCAGCCGAAGTATTTCGTTAGAGAGAAAAAAATTCTTCTATTAAAATCAACCACGTTGTCTAAATTAATCGAAGCGGATATAATCTCGATGAATAAGAAGGCGTGGCTGTGGAATTTATTACGCTTTGAACATTGATAGAGCTTGCGACATTAAACATGTATTTATTTTCATCGCCTTTCTCTGCTTGACAAGTACTTCGATTAAATAATAATGTGGAATAAATAAAATAATATAAAAATAATAAATCTTTACGAAAGTAATTTTTTTGTATTCGAAACATTGCTAATTTTAACTGTTTCGGTAATTCTACTGTCAATATGCTCCAAAACAACCTTACGCACAGTGGGGCAATTCTATGGTAATGTTAGACATTTGTACAGAACATGAAAGCTTAAACCTGACAATTGCACTCTATTAGCGAAATACTATTACAATTTCATTATTATGTTCAACAATTTTCAAGGAAAAGGCACATCAAATGATTGCAATACAGCCAGGAAGTTTTTTGCATTCCCAGAATTATCGGCATCAATAACTGGAATAATCGTGGAATTGATAAAACGATTTGCAATAATATTACAAGTAATATCATCAGACTCTCTAATTAATTACATAAAGTTTGAAACTTATACGATAGAAACAACCGAAATGTATATTTCTTTATATAAGTGGTATTGAGAGTTTCGTTGTGCGTTGCGATCGCAAGACCAAAACTTTATGCCAGTGACAGTACATAAACTTTTAATCCACGGACTAGAAATAATAAAAAAAGCAATTGTTCCTATTGGACAGCTATCTGAAGACAGTGAGGAAGCAAACCACAAATTTTTTCGCACATACAGAGAATCCTATTCAAGAAAAACTTCAAGATTTGATAATAACAGAGATATTCTCAATAATTTATCAATTAATTCTGATCCTGTAATTTTACACATAAGTCCTTCAGTAGCTACGCAACGTAGAAAAAATGCCGTTAGAAGCCAGAGAACTTCTTGTTGAAGAAATATAATTGAATTGTGAAGGTAAGATTCAATTTACTTTTCATAACAAAATTGATAAATATATAAAATAACTTTTACAATATTTGTTGTGAATGGTCTGTAGGGAATATTTTACTCATTTAATACTTATAATAGGTATACGAATATTGCAAAAAGCAGCAAGAAGTACTCGCAGTATAATAATCTATAGAGTTCAGAGAAAGAAATGGTAAAGATTGTTTTGCGGGCGATCTTAGACAATTTTTGTAATTACATAATGTTTCCATGACATCTATCATGACATGTAAGAAAACTCCATTCTTCAATTCAAATTTCTTTCCGTTAATTTTGTATACATTATAACTGCAACATTATGGGCAGTAGACATCTTTTAGGTAAAAACGTAAAATAAAGCTAACTTACATATAAAGAAAAAGATTGGTTCTACTAAAGTATTTAGTATTGGGTATTCTGGAATAATTACTGATACTAGATCGAAAATCGTGGTTGAACATTATAGTGAAATAGTAATAATATTTCGTCAATAGAGTGCAATTGTCAAGTTTAAACTTTTATGTTTCGTCCAAATGTCCAACGGTACTATACAGGGTATCTCATTCCGAATTACCCACCCGAAAACCTGTGGATAAAGTGGACGAATCTAAGCAGAAATATCGAAAATTGTTTCAACAAATTCCGCATAGTTAACGAGATATTAATGAACAAAGATCGCCCAATCAAAGAGATCCGAAGCGATCGACGGGTTAAGACGTCCACTTAGATCTCAGTAATGGGCGTGAGACGAAACTTCTATACAAGAGAATGCCACGAAAAACAAAGTCGAGCAGCAGCACGTAATCTTGTTGATTGTGAATTGCTCCTCCTACCGCTTCTTAAACGGATGTCTTAATCCACTGATAGCTTCTTGTCCTCCGTGATTGATCGATCTTCGTTAGTTAATAACTCGTTAACTAAGCCTAATTAATTTAAACAATTTCCAATATTTCTGCTCAGATTCGTTCACTCTACTTGCAGTTTCCCGGTGGGTAACTCGAAATGAGACACCTTGTAGAGTCGCCCCACATGTGCGACGTTTTCGATTGGTAACAAGTTGGAATTGGAATAAGAACTCTTACTCGGTGAATGTATGGAAAACTTTTCTCCGTCCTTCGCTATAAGGATCATTATCATCATTATAATAGTTAATCGTTGCCGTCATTATCGCCCATATTATCACCATTATGAGAGGCGAGATCGTAGTACATGAGCCGCGCGTGATCTGGAGTGCAACCGAACTAACGAACTGTGAACCTTTTAAGCACATGCCGTACCAGTGATTTCTAATAAATACGACGGCTGCCCACTGCAACTTTTGCCGGATTTTATTCACCGTGAACGTTCGAACGAATCGTCGCGAATTAGGTAATTAGTTTCTAATTAGCGAATTAGGTGTTTTTTCTGTTCTTTTACCGATAGAAACTTGGACGAATTGAACTTTTCGCTGGAACGAGGAGAGAGTTTTTTTCGTGTTCGATATCAGCACGATATGTACTACTGACATCATTTAGATTATGTGCCACGATACACGGTTACGAACGATTTTCATTGCGGAAGATCGCGTGCCGGACACGCCGCGCGATTTTTCTGCTTTCTTCGTTATTCCTGCCAAGTGCATTCCGTGGGCTACACGAGGGTACTTTAGAAATGAATCCCTCGAGCGTGAAATAAGCGAGTGATACGATTCGGTTTGTCACACCGAAAGGACACTCCGTAACGAGCTCCGTTGCATAATTTCATTGTCTTCAAAGGGAAAATCATGAATCGAAGAACGGAGTTCCTTCGGAGGAAACACAACGACAAAAAGGATAGTCGAAGAGAAAATAGTAGACTGGGATCACTTAAAATTAGTGACTTGCACTTTTCGAATTTGAAGTTTTTTTGTTTTTTTTACAAGATCGTTAGTTTCATTCCCGAACGTGCGACAAAAAGCTCGTTCGATCGGTCTTTCGGATTCCGGTGGTCGTCAGGTGCTCGTGCCCAGGGAGAAATTACTTTCTCTTGTACAAAAGAAACGTATGGATGCTTAGAACGATTTTCCCGGCGCAGTGCCTCCTACAACACGTAACGTTAACGTCACGAAGCCGATTTTAGCGTTAAACGCGTGCAATTATCGATCGCTCGTCGTGTACGAACCGCGTGTAGTTAAGAAGGCGTTAAAAAGGAGGTCGGCACCTTTCTCTCCTTGCCCGGAACCAAGACGGAATCTCCTCCTCTTTTTTTTTCTCTTAAACATAGGCATCACTTACAGTGAGACATCGGACAAATTGATAAGATAAAACGTAACAGCTTTCCTTATACCGTTTGCATTAATTTCGATTTTTACGATAGTATGGGCACTAGGATAACATGGCTTCTTTCTGAAACTAATTTTATTTTGAAGCCAAAAAGATGTTAAATTTATTATTTAAATTGATAAAAATTATTCTTATTTTAACTCTTTGCACTTGGTGTCGAGTGTGACTCGACGCTCAATTTTTTTTTGTATTCACAGATCTATATTTGATTCAGCTACCAGCAAGTCGAACATATTTTTTTTTTCACAATATAACCAATGATATATCATTTAAAATGAAATGATATATTATTGGAAATATGTCGCCTCAGAAGCGACACTCGAGTGCAAAGGGTTAACGTGCTCTAGAGAAAGCGTAAACTCTTATTAAATACATCATCGAAAGGTTTTATAAGAAATATATCGCAATATTTATTAGTACCATTCGGAACATTGTAGAAGGAAATGGATCGTTATAATAGTAACTATAATAACACCTACTTATCCATCGCTTTATACGTCTATCGTTGTGACACGTTCTGGTAAGTAGACACTATAAATAACATCAACGCGTTCTACGTTATCTCGAGAATTATAACGACATGGAATAAGACCGAACGAAATCATACGTAACTCGATCGAGGAAACACCAAAGAAAATGTCATATTTGCAACCTTCGGAATTTCACGCTCCACTTATTCGTATGCACTACCGCCAGTTTCTTGAACTTTCGTTTCTCGTATCGATATCGCCTGTCGGCTCATAGGGGTTCGACGTATCCGGTGAACTCGGTAACGATTTAAATAAAAGATTTCAGACGGTTTAAATAACAAATACTGAATTTATTTGGAACTGTCATGAGAACATGACCATTTTTTGACAGATCGTTAAAAATGATATTAACAGTAAGATCATGTGTTAGTTTGGATAGCAAATGTCGACCATACAACATTTTCTATACGATACAATGACGGGTTGGACGATGAACATTGCAATGAAAGAAATCATATCGATGGTTGAAAATTCAATAAAAATGATATTAATCAAAGAAACAAATGAAATGGTAGGTATTAAAGAAATTGGTAAAATGGGGTTACAAAGTTAAACTTCTTAAACTTCTTCAAATCGACTAGAAAACATTTTTAATCAAACCAAATACAATTTTTTTTTAAGACGTAATCAAGAAAGATACGTTACTAAGAAAAATAGTACGAGGTTGTTAACGGTGAAGGATATCGTAACAAAGGTATACACTACGGTAGAACGAGTAAAAGAATCGCCCTTCACCTTTTTTTTATTATGAAAAAGTCACAGCATCATCTTTCCCTTCGTCCCTGTCCAAAGAATGAATTCGAAAATTTCGACGGATCGTAGAAAGATACAACGCTTCTTTTTTTCCAGTCTACTTATTCGAAGCACGGAACTGCAGCAGCAGCAGCGGAGGACCGGTTTGCGTTTCTTAGCGCTGTCGGGCCGTGAGGCTGCTACCGCCGAGAGGCAGGCCTCACCTTACACGACGAACGGACGCAGGTTTCATCGGCGTGCCACTTACGTGTATCTCGCACCCGATAGAACTTTCTTCGTGGCCCCACCTTTACTTTCGCCTTCGAACTTTTTGAGAGTCCCAACGTCCGTCGCGTTCTCCGCTCGGACCCATTCGAATCGATATACGTAAGTAGGTACCTATACACGTATCCTTCGCTATCCCTCTCACGAGAATAAGAGCCGAGAAAAAGAAAGAAAAAAAAAGAGAGAGCGAGAAGTGGAAGATGAGAGGTACACGCCTCGTCCAGAAGTTTCGAGTTCTCAAAGTGAAACTAATAACCGGCTACTCGCTCGGAAAGTAATGTAGAAACATGAGAAAAGTCTCGTGCTGGAAAGGGGGCCTACTACTACGAGGAATGGCCTACGATGAACGCTTATCACGAGGAGATGAAATCTCACGACTCACTACGCGAATATCGCACTTCCTTTCTGCGCGTACCGTATACCATCTCGAGCTTTCGTCCATTTTTCAAATCACCCTTGGATATATAAATAATACATACGAGTTTCTTTCTAGCGTCTGCACCGGAATTAAATGATAAATGGTCCGCAAAAATGAGAGAAACTCTTCTCGGGTAGATCCGGGACCGATTTGCGGCAGGTCGAGCATGAAAACCTTCCGATTGCGTAATCTAGCTCGGCAATGATATCGAGACTCGATCGGGTAAGGAATTACGTCGAGGAGAGCGACGTACGGTGAAACGAGAGGCAAAGAGAAGATAGTTTTCTCTCCTTTTTCTTCCATCTCAAGGAAACGAGAGCTACAAAGAGAGAGACGCGAAAATGTGGAGAAGCAACGGAGCAGCGAGGATGTGACGTCTCGGAAGATAGACGTTCACCGACCTCTCGAATTGCGACATAAGGAGCGAAGCTGTTCACACACTGACCCCTATTTCGATCCCGGAGGCGTATTCGATTCTCCACCGACGATTTCGTCCATTATACGATTCTTTCTCTCGAATAGAAAAAAAAAAAAAACATGTGGGCGTCTCGAAAATGTTTCGATCAAAATAAAAAATAACGTTCGAAGTAAATATATTTTCGATATAAATAGTAACAAGTTAGTTATTTCAATCGATATTGATCGCAAAAATTTATATCTTTTTTTATACTTAACAATATATAATCATAGGAATGATTTAATTAGAATACAATGTGTATCGAAGTTTTCACTTTTTATTGTCACTATTTTTTTTCTGTTTGCACTTATTACAGATAATATATTATGAATGTTGGTTTTAATTTAGATTTTTTATCTAAAACAATTATTTCAGTTTAACAAATTAATTGTTCACATGGAATATACTTTATTGTTGGAGGATAGTAATTTTTCGTTATTTATCCATACCAACGACTTTTGTTCCATGCAAGCGGTTATTTTTCAGAGCTGGGTAGATCATTACGTATAGAAAATCTAAATTATAGCCAAAATTCATAAACATGTTGTCGGTGATAAGTACAAATAAAAATAAATAGTAACAATAATAGGTTAACAATTTGTTAGGCGTTAAATTCTATTTCAATTATTTCTTCTTCTTAGACTTTAATAAAGAGTGTATTCACGTTAACGATATCTTAACGATATTATCGATAACTTTATGGATAGTAGTACGTCTAAATTGTAAGTCTTTCATAACGATAACGCGAATTATTTGTTTATATAAATTCTAAGTACACCATATGCATAAAAATATACGATATATGATCTCAATTTATTCTAAGAATTTATACCAGCAACGGTATATCGTAAGAAAGTCGACATACGGTATGTCGTAAGAAAGATGAAAAAATGTAGCAGGGGAAGAAAAAGTTCCTCGTGATTTCCCCGGAGCAAAAAAAAAAAAACAGAACTTGCTCGAGTTTCACCTTTTTCTTACTCCTCGATAATCTCGAAAAAATTGTCGAAAGTTTGCACGGACTTAGTACCCCATAACGACGAACGATTTTGTAAGAAGATCGTTCCCGTGGACTCACCATTGTGCAGGGTGACTTTGAAGTAGTAGTCGCGACACCGTCGTTTTATACCCCTTCCGTTTCTTCCTCTTTTTTTTCCCTACTTCTTCCTCTTCTTCTCCTTACGTTCTGTCTGCGTCTTTTCCGAGGAAATAAAATCGAGTCGCGTCTAAATTGATATTTACTACTGACGATATAGGTCGCACTCTATAACACTGCACCACCGACGTTCTCGCATGTCCTCGAGCCTCTCATTTACTCTCCTTCTCTCTTGACGGTTATCCGTTTCTATCTATCTTCCTCTATCCTCTCTTCTTTTTAAGAGAAGAAATCGCGAGATCGGGAAACTCAGGTGGACACGCGCGACGTGCCCTACTCGAGAGTACGCGTACGGTCTTAGAAGCACGAACAGTTTGAAGGGGCTCCATGGTATTGGAGAGTCTATATAGACTCCCCTCCAAAGAGACAAGCTTTGCCATAAAGCGTGTACCCGATGCGACGTAGACGAAACGTGATCCAAGAGAAAGCCTCTCATTTGATTGGCCGAACGGAACGAAGCGATGGGATCCCTGGAAATACTTTTAATGCAGTTTTGAAGATCGAAAGGAGTCGACGAAGTTTATCGTCGACAAACGACCTTGCTCCTTTCGAACTTATCTGGATCGTCTTACCCGTCTCTCTCTCCTTTCTAATCCCAAACGACTCTGAACAATGTATCGTGAGATTTTCATAGTAATCTTTAAGAAGGTGATTAGATATCATTTTCTTAGCCTTATCATAAGCATAGTAATAATAAATCTGGTGGGCTTCGTGAAAACGCAGATTATTTATCGATAGGACTCCTTTCTATTCGAGTAACGGCGTGACTAATTAACGATGGCATAGTTAATGTACCGAGCACTGCCCGTGCTCTCTGCAACGGCAGAAGGGGAGATCATTTTTTTCACGATCCGCACGCGAGCATGGAAAGTTTGGGTAGCCTTTTCAAACTCGGCACTCGGGAAATCTCTTTTTGTTTTGAAAAAGTCGACCGAACGGAACGTTTTGAATACCGCCGTCGTTGTCGTATATGCGGCTTTCTTGGAAAGGAGTTACTCTCGACTATGCAGTGTCGAGGCCCGTCTTCAAAAATTAGAATGAAAAATAAACTTAAATTTTGTTTTTCTTTTCATAAAATAAATATAAATACACCCAATTCTGTTTTTACACGATCGACCCAAATTCTAAGAAGAAAATTTAGCTTTATTTTTATTTTTATAACTACGGCATTGGAGACGAGGAATGTAATGCGATTTCCATTGGTGAGAATTCTCCAAACTTTATGACCTCAATATGGAATTTTGTCTGCTTTGTCTTCATTTTGAGCTTGGTGTTCAAAGTGAAAAGTATTTTTTTGATGTTTAATAAATTTAATAAAAATTAAAATAAAATTCGTGCATAATACATATTTATTAATTTTGAGTAAAAGTCAACTCTTTGGATATTAAAACATCGTAATGGAAATTTACAACTACATTCAAAGCCATGTAAACATACTGTTCGTACTTGCAGACGTGAATAAGTTAAAGTGGTTCAAACCTTATTAGTGTACCACCTTCTAACTTCTATAGAGAATTAAAAAAAAACGAAACATATCAATTCTTTAATATTTTCACTAAAAATTATAACCTTTGATTTGGTCTAAATTTGTTCTGCTCTTGAGTGCTCTTACATTTGATTTTGTGGCTCAAATCTTATTACTTATCGCTTACAAAATATTTGTTTTGCCATTACATGTCCCCTCTGTAATAGAGCAATTTTTTCTTTTGAAGTTTTTGTATACAATTTATAATTACAGAGATATTTAGGTAGGTAATCCCATTTAGTTGGGACACTATCTATTTGTTTCGTGTTTTATATTTATTTGTTTGTTTATTTGTTTGTACGCATTAAGTAGATTCAGAAAAAAAACTATTTAATTGAAAAACTGATTGTTGATTATTTTTTCTATTATTCTCATTAAACTGTACGATGATAGAGCAGCAAAACGGGTCGTCGACCTTTTCGTCTGACTACGTACCTATCTACCAGAGACAAGTATGTACTTACTCTAAAGGGAATGGCTTCTTACGTTTACTACCAACAAGATTTACGATTCTTGTCTGTTGGGACGACTTGGCTTACGTTAGACCATCGATGGATGGACATTAAACATCGTATGGTCCATCCTTGGCCCATAAGGTATAATGGAAACTGTAAGATACCCAGGAAACCGAATATAAATAAAGGGTATAAAGGAGAGTTCTCAGGTATCTGGGTCTCGAAGACTGGAAGTATCCTTCCCTTTCACTGGCACAAGCCAGAAAAATCGGTACGAATTTCTTTGTGTGCGTTTCTGTGTCTACGTGCACGATCCATTAGGCCGGAACGAACACATGGATGGAGGAGTGCTCGGATATAGTACTATATACCTACATAGTATATCTGCGGAATCCTTCTTTTCGCTTCTACATTCGCCACGATCACGCATGCGTGGCCGTGCATAAAGGAGAGAGAAGAGCGGTAAAAAGGAGTCGATGTTAAGCGTTGGTTGTACCATCTTTCTCGACGAAAAAATTTATCGCGATTCGAGGAAACGGCTGGGGAAAGATTTTGCCTTCTTTCCTAACAACGAGAGATAGTAGAAAGGAATAGGTTTCAAGGTCAATGCACCTGTAAAGAGGGGACGCATCGAAATCTCGAATATCACCCGCGACATTTGCAGACTGTTGCAAGTCGTTGGTATGTAAACTATATTATCGCTCGTAAGTTCCTACATATTTCTTTCTCTGTAGATATCTTTTTGAGATATAGGTGTATTGTTAATATTTACGGCTTGTTTTACACTTGGGTCGTTAAAATATGTTTTTTTTAATGTGAGTTCAATATAAATTTAACCCCTAGCCGTAGGTACTTTGACGAGAATGACTCGTGTTTACAATGTTGGGCCAAATATGACTATCATTAGTCTGACTCTTGGTAACAATTTTGGGTCCAATATAAATATAATTATTACATTCCTGTTGACGGAGACTGTACTTTTCATTAAAGTACTGTTTATGCATGAAATATAGTTTTAAAGATTTTATTTGAATTTTACTATTTTGTCTATTCTGACTCGTTTTGCGAGCGTCTTATTAGATCATTTTGGCCCAGATTTTATCTAGATAAATAGTACGGCAAGTGGTTAAGAGTATCGACTGTTTAATAATAAAGTTTCAGTCACACTTGTGGCTATGTAAATAATGATCTTTTTAGTATATGTAGTTTATAATGTGAACCTTTCTATATTTTTAAAGTTGAATTATTGTTTTCGATTACTTGAAAAGCAAAACTTATTAATTTCTTTACAAATGGAATAAGGAAGTTTACTTTTGGCCCACCCTGTACGAGCATAACGCAATTTTCTCATTTACCAAGATTCGCATGGTAATTATCCAAAGTATAAGGGACGACTCGCCCATTGTGAGATACAATGGAGATAAAGCAGAAGGATTACCTCTTTCTCAAGTGGCACCTGGTGGATCCATACTTTTCACGGATGGCTTGAAACTCGATCTCGCTTTGACGGGGGTAATTAACGGTAGTAGAGAAAAAAGTAAGATAGAGAGTACGAAAGTTATGGTTCATTTTCCGTTCGTACAAGCGGCAGCTCCGATTTCTCTATTTTCCAAGTTATCGCATTTTCGACACACGTATCTAGGTATAAGTACTTAGAGACACGTGTACACGTATACGTAAGAAGGATGGTTTTATTCTCGCGAGGAGACTTTGTATCGGAGACACGTAGCGTATACGCAAGATGCAATCACCAGTGCGCCGTATATCCGGTCATTGAATTCGAACTCTTCGTCGTCGACTCCACCTTCCTCATCTTCGGCTTCTTCCCATTGTATGTAGCCACACGGTGAGTTCCCTCCCTCTCTACATTTTTCATAAGATACACATCACGGACTACGGTGAAGAGTTAATGGCAAAGGAAAGAGAGAGGGAAACCGCGCATTGACTTGCATCGAGATTCAACGAAATATTTTTCAAATGCAACTTCCCGAAAGGAAAGATCTTCTACGATCACGTGAGTTTTCTTATTACTCTAAACGAAAACGAACGCAGTCGCGTGATTTGTCCTTGAAAAGAATTCGTCTCGTTCTTCTTTGCCGGTGGAAAGGTACGTAGGAATTTTCGTAAGAGTTCGACGAAGTGACCCGAGCTACGATTCCTATCAGAAATTGCATAAGAGTAGCACACGTTCCGGCCGCCTCTCACTTTTCTTGGTCGTGTCGTTCGCTAATATGAAGAGAGAGATATAGAGCTGCTACGTTGGTGCGCTCGCTCGTACTAAATTCACAACACGTGCTTACCCTAACGAAGACGAGAATGACGATTCTTAAAAAATGTTGAATCACGTAATCGATGAGATTCTAAACGGAGATCGATGTTACTTTATTTATTTTATCTGTCAGTACGGATGAAAGATTTTTGTGCCGGCCGAGTGCATCGCGTTCCTCCAATTAATTCCAAAAGCATCGAACTGGCATCGAGTTAGACGGCCCGGTACAGACTTTCACCCTTTCTTCGATGGTTCAACATACGTGGATAGGTAGGGGAAACTTGATTTATTCGTACCACTCAAGAACTAATATTTAGATTTTCGAGAAAAGCAAAGAAAAATTTAATTTAAAATATGGTAATCAAATGTTTATTTAGTGATTAATCAACATCTTAATCAATTTAAACAAAAACAAACTAAAATTAAAGTTCGAAGTCTTCACACAATCCTTTGGACGAGGTTAAACTAAAATAGCATACATTTCTAAGAAAATAACAATTTTCAAAAACGTTACAAAAGTAAAAGAACATTTGTTCCTGTATATTCCGAATTCGTACTTAGAAATCTAATCATTCCTTTTCAGTCATTGTAATAGTTCCTCGAATTCTTCGCAATCATCGCAGAAGTACTTGAGGCTGTACTGCTTTTATTAACGCCAGCGCAAAGTTCGTGTATTCAGATTTGGTACTGGGTACATTGAGTAATATATCTTCTTTTTTATTTTCTTCACCTACATTACAAAACCAACTTTCTTCTTCGTTTTCTAATTTAATTAGAAACTTTTTCTTTATTTATTTAATTATATTACCATTGAGCCATTTTAACCTAGACCAAAAACAAACTTTGAATTTAGATTAAATAACCTCGCTATTACAAATTAGTACAACTTGACAGCTAGCTTGCGCAAGTTACAACCAGGAATGAATTGCGAAAAGATGTGTGTTATTCGATTACATTTAGTTAAAATAACTTTTATTTGATAAAATTTAAACAAAATGCTTATAAATCATGCAAAAAAACTACAAGAAACAAGTAAAAACTTTACTTTTCAAATAGTTTCTCATAAAGAGTCAACAAACCGTAATCACTTGCATAGGTTAACATAACAGATTATACTTAACATTTCTTAATAATAGAGACGTTCACTGCTGTTACTAGATTTTAGTAATGGTTGTGGTACGATTTAGGCAAGTTTCCCCTAGATACGTCAAGGAAACCGGCATAGTCTCTGTAAAGGAAGTTTAACCAGTCGAACGCCTGGCCCGTGTCGCGCGTCCTTGCGAAATAAACTCGTACAAGAATATCTCTTTCTCTTCCTTCTCCGTGCATTCATCGAGCTACTTTTCACCAATAACATTCTCTGCTTTTTCTTCCATCCGTCTTGTTCTCTCTCTCTCTCTCTCTCTTTCTATCGTATCTCCCACGTCTCTTTACGTCCGAGCGCATGCCTCAGGCTCGTTGCCTTTCTCTTTTGAGCGTTTCCTTTATTTTCTGTTCTCGAGGCGGCCTTTCTCTTTCAAGCGATTCCTTCATTTTCGTTCTGAATGAGAAGGCGCGACGGAGCCCTAGAAAGACGGAATTACCGTTCGCGAGTCTGCTGGCGAGAGAGGGCTAATTGATCGGGAGAAGACAATAGATTTTTACTCGCGAGTCAATAACGTACCTATCACCGCAGGTGAAAGCGATACCGGCCGTAAAATAAAATGTGCTCCTCCGCGTACTTCTTCTTCCTCTCTGTAATTACGTTAATAATGATCGGTCCCCGGTGTGTTTTTTTTCCTTTTTCTAGATTCCTTCATCATAAAAATATCCTTTCCCTTCTCGATCGTGCTCTTGTAATTCTGAGAATTACAGGATGGACCAGTACTTTTCCTTTTAGTATGATTAATCGTTTAGTTCATTCATTTCATTAATTATTTGGCCACGCGAAAGGGTATACACCTTTTCGATACATTTCTGACTACCTTCTTCAGGGATGAATTCTTCTTAAAGTTGAAAAGAAATTATTCAATTGCTTGTGTAATTATATTTTATTGAAATAATTAAAAATAGGGCGAACCTCTCAGTAACTGGCCACTTTTGCACTCTGGCCAGTTCACGTTAGTGTTTTGTTAAAATGGGTCACAATATTAATGTTTTTGTAATACCTACGTATAAGGCATATCGTATTTATAGATTTGAATTATTATTAATTAAAACGAAACAATATTGTGTATTTAAATTTTAATTGTTGGAGAAATAATCAAGTAGTAATTGCCCACACAATTTAATTACTGGCAGTCATTAAACTAGTAATTGGCCACATTATGCAAGTATCATTTCGACATTAAGAGATCAAGGTACATCACAAAAATTTATAGGAACTTAATTCGAGTGGATGAAGTACCTACTGGCTAGTTTCTGAACGTGGCCAGTTACACCTAAAAAAAATTGAAATAAAACAAAATAAAAAGAAATAAAAAACAATAATATTCACCTCTGTGGCTAACCTTCATTATTGTAAATTAAAACTACACATGTGTTTCAGTATCCTCGAAGAGGTTAAAATTCCAATTCCATAGAACGCGATTCTTCGCAATCACGTGAACAAACGCATAGGGGATATAGATGTAGTCACAGAGTGATTGTTAAGCAATTTCGATGTGTGGAAATTAGGCGAAAGTAGCTAAACTTTGTCGCCAATCCTCGTCGTAGAACCGGTGTTAAATTCTAAATACACCGGTGCAAAAGGAAGTCTGGCTTGCGGTAGTGCCGTGCATTTTCTTTCGCGTAAGAATATGCGGAAAGAATAAATGTTTCTGCTTCGTAGGAGTTAACTAGTTTCGAAAATGTCGTACGTTCGTGTGTAGGTATACGTACGTACAGTGGCGGTCAAAATTTTAAGTCCACCCTTTAAAACAGAATAACTTTTTTTAAATTTTTTTAAATTGAGCTTAACAATTTTAATTTTTGTAAAAATATAGAAGGATTAGTTTACTAAATATCGTGTTTTCGTGGTTTAAAAAAAATTGAAATTTTCGAAATTACAAAGAAAAGAAAAAAAGTCATTGTTTTCAACTTCTTTATCTCAACCTATTATGAAAATTCAAAAATTTTCTTTTGTAAATTTAGGTAAGATAAATGCATATTAAAAATATCATTCAACTCGTTTAATGTTGTTCCAATCTAGAAATGCTTAAAGATTGCAGAATAAGGTCGAAAATGAGTGATTTCGGCCGGTTTGAACGATTTTTGACCTTATTCTGCAATCTTTAAATATTTGTAACTCGAAAGAATGTTAACCGATCTAGATGAAATTTTTAGGATGCATATATCTCACTTGAATCTATAAAAGATATTTTTTTAATTTTTATTATAAGATTAGATTAAAAAGTTTGAAAAAATGACTTTCTCTATTTTCTTAGAAAACTATACGAAATATAGGAAACTAATCCTATCCTCTTGCAAAAACTAAAAGTATTTGGTTCAATTATAAAAAAATTAATTTCTTTTTTAAAGAGTGATCTTACATTTTTTACCGCCACTGTATATAGGAACATTGGCACGAGACCACTTTTCGAGGCAACGTACACTTCTGTCCGTCGTCGTTATTAGAGAGAAAGAGAGAGAGGGAGAGTAAGAGAGATACGGAGAAGATGAGCGGTCTACGGACGTAAAAGTATGCGTCATGCTATGCGAGGAAGGCGCGTCGAGGTCATCGTGGCGGATGAGCAATGAACTTGACCGGAAGTGGGTCAGGGTAAATCTTCCTTCATAGCAGCGCAAGTTATCTTCCTCTTTTACAACTCGTCTCGACTTTCTTGTCACGCATGACGTATGGTCCAGTGCGACGAATATACAAAACGTGATACTAAAAGAAGGATGAGCGAAAAAAAGTGTAATATAATATATCTAGTAGTGTTTCTCGTGTCCTCGTTTTATGAATGAATTATCGAATTAACGTGAATACTTGGATGAAATATCATACATGAAAGAAATATAGTCAAGTGTGAGACAGAATAAGTCCTCGTATGTAACAAGCACGTATCGAAGGCTTCTAGACTCGTAACTTAAATTATATAATCGACTTAAATAATAACAGGTAGATAAATACCGTTACGAGAACGTATACCCCGCTCGTTTAGAGTATACCTACTATTATGAAATACAATTTGCGAGCGTAAACTCAACGTTGCTTCCCATTACGTTTACAGAAACTAAAAAGGTGATACGTATACGTGGGAAAATAGCCAGATGAGGGTGGTAAAACGTGTTCCATGTAAAGGTCAATCGAAAACAATGAGTTTGACTCGCCCAGTCCGGGTATGTGAGATTCAACATAGGCACGATTTCTTCTGCAAATGTTATCGAAAGTGTATTACCTTTCAGCAGTAGTGATCACGCTCGGTCAAGATCTTTCCCATGAGTTGGGTGTTGTCAAGGATTTTATACACAAGTGTGTGTGCGTGTCTAATGATATAAGTGACTGAAATATTCTATAACAGTTGGAGAATTTCTTTCGTCGTTCCTCCGCGTATAATTCAAGATATAAAACAAGGTTTTTACTCGATTATGCAGACCGATCAAAATGACGTGAAGTATAGATGAATGTTTCTCTAACTAAGTAGATTAAAACCAAAAGGATCAAACCGGTTCGTTAAATGCTCGTGAGATCACGGAGAAAGTACCGTCTTTCTATCTCGTGTCCTTTATCAACGGATTCCTCGAGCTCTTAAAATATGTGACACGAAACGAAGGTGTTATACGATGCTTGAGAATATAAAACCTTTCTAGTGTAGTCAAAAGTATCGAAAATACGGGTCGAAAGCCAACTGATTCAGAACAGCCTGAAAAAATACCACTCATGTATTACATCACAATAAGTATTCAGGTGATTATTTTCTATCGTGGTTTGAAAACGGAAAAAGATATCGAAAAAGTAAAACTCCTATTTTGTAGGCCATAAAATTCTGAAGAAGAAAGATAACAATGACCCTAGTTCATCTCCCATAGGAACATCCTGAGAACAGCTAAAAGAGAGGGAAAACTTTTCCGCGGTCGCACATGTATGCCATTAACTTCGAAAATTCATAAAAAAAATGAAATGTAAACGAAATTAAATAAACCATAAATGAAATTTGCTGAAAATTGTATGCTTTATTATTCTATGGGTACAAAAAAGTTCTTTTGTTGGGCTGAATAATCACCTGAATACTTATTGTGATGTACCTAATACATGAGTGGTATTTTGTTTAGGTTGTTCTGAATTAATTGCCTTTCGATACTTTTGACTACACTATTCGTCGGAGCATGTGTGAGAAGTAGGAAAGGAATGCGATCGATCTTACTACTGCGCGTTTTTCGCAGAAAGGAGGCTTGGTAGAAAAGTTTCTATACTTATTCTACTTTTGAGACTGGCCGGAGTTCACAGAAACGGCTAGAATCTACTACTTCGCACGTTGATATCAACTTGATCCGGATCCATCGGTTGGACTCGAGAAAACTGGACTTACCGGCTCGACGTTGCCATACCGAATGTTGTAACTTTCCACGAGAGAGTACGCGCGAAAATTTCCGTAGCAACCTTTTCGACTTGTACGCATTTTGTTTTTAGATTCTATCACCGTATATTATTTGCTAGAGCGAAAAATTTCCATACGTGACTTAAAAAAAATCTTTGAAGTAGGTAGGTATACTACTACGGTACGGTATGTATATTACACCTATATACGGTGTAGTATACAAACACTTTTTTGGTATAATTGAACCAAACAATTTGAATTTTTGCAAGAAAATACAAAGATTAGTTTACTAGATATCTTGTTTTTGTTGTTTAAAAAAGTCATTTTTTCAAATTTTTTATCTGAACTTATAATGAATATTTAATAATTGCCTTTTCTAGATTTGAGTAACGTTCTTCCGAGCTACAAACATCTAAAGATTGAAAAATAAGGTCGCAAATAGCTGAAATCTGCCAAAATCACTGATTTTCGAACTTTGTTGCAAACTTTAAATGTTTGTAACTCGGAACAACGTTAACCGAATTGGATGAAACGTACAATATGCATATGTATATCTTACCCAAATCTACAGAAGGCAATTTTTCAATTTTCATTATAAGCTCATAAGGGGAGGGCCAGACTTGAGAGTCACCGATTTTTTTCAATTTTTGCACAGAGCTTCTTTAACCGAATCTATTGGACACGTATTTTGCCAAAAGTGACAACAATCCGCCGTTCTTCTAAAATTTGAGGTCAAAAATCAAAGTTCCCCAATCGAGGCCCGCCACAATTTATACCTATCATTACTAATTTCTGTAGTTATGTTAAATATATAATTCGATACAAACAAAATAATATTGCGAAGTACTGCTAAAAAGACTCGAACCCCAAAGCAAAAACCATAAGCCTTCGCAGTCGAGTACGCTACTTGCACAACCATACCGAATCTGTAACAAGCAGTTAACTTTTACGGTAAATCAGCATTAAACACAAAAAAATGGTTTTTTGAATAAAAATACGTTTCGTTTAATTTTTTATTCTTAACGTGTTTGCAAAATTTCAGTTTGATCGGCGAACTTTGATGTTTGACCTCAAATTAACAAAAAACAGCTGAGTGTTGCCACTTTGGGCCAAACACGTGTTCAATAAATTCGGCTGAAGGAGCTGTGTGCAAAAATTGATCAAAATCGGTGACCCGCAAGTCTGGTTCTCCCCTTGTCGGACAACAAATTTGATAAAATGACTTTTTCTCTTTTCTTCGTAATTCCGAAACTTTCGATTCTTTTTAAACTACAAAAATAGGATATCTATTAAACCAATCCTTCTATTTCCGTGCAAAAATTCAAATTGTTTGGTACAATTATAAAAAAGTTATTGTGCTTTATAGAATGTCCGAATATTAGTACGGCCCACTGTACGTCAACTTTCATAATCTTATCGATCTTCTTCGCGAAAGAAAGTTGTGTTTGTTCAAAATTAAAACGAGGAAAGAAACGAGGAAGGTCGTTCCCACTAAATTGATGTCTTTTTGAGAAAGTACGAAGAGACGAGAGAGGTTAATCCTAACCTCGACTTTCACCTTCTCGCAAGGTCTAGGCCGCGTACAAGTCGGATCCTCCTCGAGGCATAGATCTATGAGAGTCTATTGCTATACGCCCAATGCAAACCGGAATTCCGAGGCAACGCTCTTATCTCGCGCGATAGAAATTTAACGCTCGAATAATAAACGTATATCGAGGTTAAAGGCTAAATATATCTACGAGTTTAGAAATCACCAGGGGAAATCACTTTTACGAACGGTATCCGATGGTACTCCGTGTGGGAGGTAAACTAAAGATATCGTTGAACCAAATTAATCGTTGGTCCAGAGCACGCCATTTTACTTACAGTGATTCACATTAATATTCGAATACCTTATAAAGCAGAGTATTTTGTTTATACTTGAATCATACAATTTGAATTTTTGCAAGAAAATAAAAAGATGCGTTTACTAGATATCGTGTTTGCGTTGATTAAAAAAAATTATATGATAAAAAAAAACTTTTTAAAAACAAGCTTTTATTTAGTGTACTAAAAAGACAATAATAAGAATATTTTTTGATTAAGACAGTGCCGAATGCTATTTATAAGTGGTTATAGTTCGAATGGATGGATCCTCGAAAAAATTATATGATAAAAAAAAACTTTTTAAGAACAAGCTTTTATTTAGTGTACTAAAAAGACAATAATAAGAATATTTTTTGATTAAGACAGTGCTGAATGCTATTTATAAGTGGTTATAGTTCGAATGGATGGATCCTCGTAAAAAGTAGTATCAAAGTTATGGCTGTAACACATATAAAAGATTATGTTGAATTATTTGTCTTAAAAGCTTGTCGCGCGCGTATTACGTGAATATTCACGCGACAAGCTTTTAAGACAAATAATTCAACATAATCTTTTATATGTGTTACAGCCATAACTTTGATACTACTTTTTACGAGGATCCATCCATTCGAACTATAACCACTTATAAATAGCATTCAGCACTGTCTTAATCAAAAAATATTCTTATTATTGTCTTTTTAGTACACTAAATAAAAGCTTGTTCTTAAAAAGTTTTTTTTTATCATATAATTTTATTTTTTAATTTTTAGTTACGTCTTAATCTGTGCATTCTGATGATGCAACACCAGGTCATGACTAAAAATTATGTTTTGTCATAAAAACTGAACATTTTTACAAAATTTCAAGCTGGTAGATGAAACGGTTATTATTCAAAATTGACTCACAAAATTGGATCAAAACATACTAATAGGGCAAGTTAAATAAAAGCTTGTAAAAAATGCCAGGACTAGATCCTGCAATGTCGTAGTTACAATATTAAATTAGTCTATAATTTTCTTATTTTTTCTCTTTTTGCCAAAGCGTCATTATATTTATTTATTTATCCATGTATTTGCTAGCACATGAAATTTTGTACCACTTTATCGAAACATTCCACATATAGGTAAACACTAGGTAGATTAGTATATGAAGCGTAAACGGTAAAGAAATTAAGAAGGTTAACATTTTCGGCGCTACAATCGATATACATATAATTGCGCCGATAATAATATTGATTTCTGCTTTATCGATATTTCGAGTAAGGTATAACAGGGTTTGGGGTTTGAGGTTAAGCTGTCAAACATTTTTAAAAAAAAGGAATTCGTAAGAGATCCATCGAAACGCGAACCTCCGACGTCGGAAACAAAAAGCAAAGACGCTAGCATCTCGGCTACTCGTTCAATTGACATATGATAGTTCTTTACTGTATGTAAGTAGCTTCAAATTTCTCGAAAGAAACCTTTATCTTTTCGAAATTTTATTTTGAAAAAAATGTATTGTCATCCGAGTTACATATGTGTGCAAAGTTTCAAGTCGATTTGATATGTAGAAGTGGGTCAAATTAAGCTTACAAGATTTGGACAGGACATAGATATGGACAAGTGAAACTAAATAAAAGCTTGTAAAAAGTAGTATCAAAGTTATGGCTGTAACACTGTTTTTTTTTTTTCTTTTTTTTTTTTTTTTCTTTTTTTTTCAAAGACGCTAGCATCTCGGCTAATCGTTCAATTGACATACGATAGTTCTTTGCGCTATGTAAGTAGCTTCAAATTTCTCGAAAGAACCCTTCACTTTTTCGAAATTTTTTTTTGAAAAAAATGTATTGTCATCCGAGTTACATATGTGTGCAAAGTTTCAAGTCGATTTGATATGTAGAAGTGGGTCAAATTAAGCTTACAAGATTTGGACAGGACATAGATATGGACAAGTGAAACTAAATAAAAGCTTGTAAAAATGAAAATTTCCGAAATTACAACAAAAAGAAAAAATAGTAATTTTTGTACTTTTTTTTCTGACAATGAGCTTATAATGAAAATTAAAAAATTGCCTTTTTTAAACTTAAGTACAATATATGCATATATTGTATCCAAATCGGTTAATGATGTCCCAAGTTACGAACGCTTAAAAATTGCAAAATAAGTAGCTAGAAGATGAATTATCTGTAACACAATGTAGACTTTGTATATTTAAAAGTCGTGTGATTGACGAGGAATATAAACTTGTAATTACAAATTCATACATTTTGTCTTAAGCGGTACCTACATCCTGATGCCATTTGTAAAGGGTAGAATCAAGGAACACACAGTTTGGATATTAAAAGCTTCGTTTATTTCCAATTTTGTTATCTTCCCTCTCTCTCTCTCCTCTCTCCCTTTGTCATCTTCTCTTCCTCTCGTATTATCAACGTAATAATAACGATCTTATTACGCATTTTTGTAAGTACATTATAATAACGAGAAGACGAAGTCGAGACATCGATCGAGCGAGTTCGCACGAGAATGGAACGGTGATCTACGATAATTCAATTTCAGAGAAAGCACCGTAATTTCTTTTCCTATTACCGCTCGATCGAGGGCCCTCCATCGTCTCGAAAACATTACTCCATTTTGTTAATTCGTTTTGCGATCGGATCGACGACGATAACAACTGAGAAAATTCGGTCGATCGATTCGCGATCGTGAACGTTCTCTTTATCTTTTTTTATTTTTCCATAGGCATAACTAAATTCTTGAAATTTTTCACACCGTTTAATCACGAGCTTTTGTCCTTTTTTTTTTCTTGATTAATTGAAGAAGTAGACAGACGTGTGCGGAACGATTCGACTGATTTTAGACAACGGTCTAAAATGCAATACTGAGAGATTAAAAAGTCGAGAAAGTTTCTCTCCCTTTACTTGTCTTTTCTTCTTTCCTTAACAATTAAAAAGATGTGGATGAAGAAGAATTCATTATATCACACGGAAAGACTCGAAACATGCAAACTCGAAAGGTGTTCGTTTCTTTGAGACACGGCAAACGTGAATGCAACCGCGTGTGCTATAATCTCACGAAAAGAAAAACAAAAAGAAGATAAAAAGAATGTGTATGTATATGGTGTACGTTTAAAATACGAGGAAGAATTTATAACTATATCGTTGGAAGAGTAGAAAAACCACTTTGCTAATAAGTATCTCGTGAAACGATCAATAGATTGATAATTTATATTTTAAAGACTTCCCCGCTGGATGCTTGCTCGCTATTATCATTTAATACTGACTTCAATGCGGCAGGTACTTCTTCGCGTTCTCTCCAGAGATTTCTAAGAAACAGGAACGTTCGAAAGATCGACACGATATTTAATTCATTAACAAAATAAATAATCGTTGGAAGCCGTTATAATTTCAACAATACGATTCTCGTTAAAATAAGAGAAATTGAACGAGTTCCTGTTACGTCGTACGTTAAAACGAAAGAATATCAACGTTACCTTCCAATAATTTTCTTTGAAACGTTTTTCATTTCTTAAATTAAGGGGGGAAGGGGGGCACCACTGTGACGGACTTAAAAAAGGTCGTTTTTATCGAATTTTTTTTTTGTAAGTCAATTTTTTATTTGGAATATGGAAAAAGGGTATGTTATTAAGCATAGATTGAACTTATTTTATATAATTTTTTATTAAAAAAAATTAAAAGTTGGCAAAGTTATTGAACTATAACCAAACCACTGTATAATAAAAGTGTGACCAACGGCCGGATCGATTACTTGAGAATGGTCGATCTGAAACATAAAAACGAAAAAGTTTTCTAATCAATATAAACGTAGCTTTTGTTGCACGTAGCCGTTTTTATTTTTTGGTAAATTTAGTATTTTTTAAGCCCGTCAAATATAAATAAAAATCATGCCAAAATTAAAATTTTTATTTGAACCACCATTTTGTGAAAAATAGTTTTATCGAAAAACGGCCATGTATAACGAAAACTACGTTTATATAGATTAGAAAACTGTCATTTTTACGTTTCAGACTAACCATTCTTAACTAATCGATCCGGCCGTTGGATGACATTTATTATAGAGTGACTCGGTTATAGTTTAATAACTTTGACAATTTTCACTTTTTTTTAATAAAAATTTATATCAAGTAAGTTCAATGTATCCTTAATAACATACCTTATTTCCAAATCCCAAATAAATAATCTAGTTCTAAAAAAAATTCGAGAAAAACAACCTTTTTTCAGCCCGACGCAGTGGTCCTCCCTCCTTAACATACTAAACGGCCAAACTAGGATAATACACTAAGTGTCGATTAATATCGATTAACGTTCCTACAGGTTCCTATATACGTTTCGTATACATAAATATATACGGTGATTTCGTAACAAGACGCTTCGCCATTTTACGATCACGGAAGATGCAACGCTGTTTAAAACGTTCGTTCGCACTGTACGTACGTACCAACGCGCGTAGAAATATAAATACAAATGTAAATGTAAATACAAATGTAAAATACAAATATAAATATGGATACAAATATGAATGTAGTAAAAACACGCTTATCTAATGTTCCGCTTGACGTCTTTGGATCAATACGCGATTAGAAGAATGAGACACGATCGGAAAGGGTAAAAATTTGATAAGACGTGCCCGCGTAATGAGGCGTAAAAGAGAAGTGCGAAAAATGAGTCAACGATATTCTACCTCCTTTTTTTCTCCCTCCACCTTCTTCTTTGCTCATAATTTCGCGTCATCAATGCGCTGTTCGCTCTCTCGAGTGCCCACGGAAAGGATCTATACGATGATCTATAAAAAAGAAATACTCAGCTCGTTACGATATCGAGCATCGGTGCTATATAAAAATAGAAAAGAATCAACCGAGAGATTTGACTCGCACGTTTTCTTGGCGTCGAAGTATCCGATCGCACGACTCGAAAAAGCGAGAGAACGCATCGGGGTTTAAACTATGTGTGCGTGCGTGTGAATAAACTACGCGATACTCGTAATACCTTTAACCCTTTCGTCCTAAACTACGAGTAATTGGTTTCAGTATTTGTTGTAGCCAATAGGATTTAATTTCTAAATATGAGAAAAAAAAAACATTTTCTGATACCTATATGTAACATCGAGTACCAAATAAATAATAAAAAATTAGTTTTCGAATGTATTAAAATATGCACGGGACAAAAAGGGTTAAAGATTATAACCACAATAATCTGGAATAATCGCAGATAATCAGATTTCATCGCAAACGTCATAATGCAGAATATTTCTGACAGTTTCGTTTCGCCAAGTGCGCGATAATTAACAACATTCGTCATTTTCACCAATTTGTTCACTTCGTAATATCCTTCTCCTTCACTCTCTCTCTCTCTCTCTCTCTCTCTTTCTTTCTCTGTCTATCTATTTTTAATATAGCTCTATTTCTTTATATATTTATTTACTCTTTTTAGCTACGTAAATCTCTCCCTCTCTCTCTCTCTCTCTCTCTCTCACGCACTCTCATCCTCTCCCGTTACACGTTAACAATTTCAGCGTCTAACCTAAAACACCGATGGACGAAACGATCGACGCGCATTCACCTGAAAAAGTTTAACCGTCGTATTTATTTATTTATGTCATGTATAGTACATATATATATCTACTTGTTTGTTTTATTCGAAATTTTGTCGAATTCGCTAATTTGATACGTTCCGCTTTCGTGTCTCGATATTCTCGAGATACGGTCTATATTTTCCATAGGAGATACTTTCAAAGAATCCTGCTGCTAGGAGCTTCTCGGAGAATTCGAGAAAATAAATTTCGTAGAAGGATCTTCAGTGTTGACGATACGATACGATTTATACACTTTTTACGTACTCTCCTTAATCCGTAAGGTTATTTGTTTAAGAGAAGAACGTCATAAATTTTATACACATGTTCTGCACGATACTCTATCACAAAAATAGAGAGAGATAATATCAAAAAGTATAGGCGATTTGTTATTTCTCTAATTCCTTTTTCTCCTACTTCCTCTATAGTTAATTGTTTTTTAACAGATTGTTCCCAGCGAGGCGTCGCGAATCGACATATTCTCAGATGGGAAAAATATACGTGCTTATCCCGCTTCTCTTACGTTTTTTTCTTCCTTTTGTTTTTTCCTTCAAACCTTGAGAGTTCCGGCGGCGTGCCGAGAAAAGAGAACCAAATGATTTCTACTAAAAGTGAAATCGAGTGTCTATCGCAAAACGGATGTCGTCGGTTAACGCGTTCAAAATCATTGACAGCCCGCATACCAATGAAAAAATTGACAAACTATACGCGACGAAACCTGGAAACCCTCTTACTAAAAAGTTACGCGTACCGTACTTAGAGAACTTAACTCTCTCGAGAAACATTCGTCGTGCCCACCTAGAAATCGTGTCGTTTCAACGTGCCCGAAAGTGGAAGCTCTTATTATCGTATCTAATAATAATCGTCAAAGACGTAAATAAAACCGGAGGATCATAAATAACGTTATTCTACGATCTGCTGTATGAAAGACCAACAATAATAAAAAGAAAAGAAACAAATATAGAGTGTCCCAAACTGAAGGGTCCACCCGAGATCTGCATGTTCACATCGGTGATTTGAGTCGAAAAGCATAATACCATTTTTTTTAAATTCGGCTTAGTTAACGAATTATTAACTAACAGAGATTGGCCAATCACGAAGCGGGGTTCGTGCGTGAGAGACGAATCAACAAATAAACATCGTCTTCGGCCGATCTTTGTTAGTTAATAACTCCTTAACTAAGCCGAATTTCCAAAAATGGTATGAGACTTTTCGACTCAAATCATCGATGTGGATATGTAGATCTCGGGTGGACCCTCCAGTTTGGAACACCCTGTATAATCAATCCGTCCGACGGTTTCGTACCGTAGCCTCGGAACATCGTGGACACGGGCGATCGAGCGCAAATCGCGTAAACACCCGCGAGCATTGTAGTCAATAACAGCGAGCGATCAAGCAGAGCTCATCTTGAACACGGCGATATCATCTTAAACGCATCCTTTACATTCTGAGGCGATCAAAGAGCATATTCTATTTATAACTCTAAAAGACAGATATTCTTGTGTGAACAAAACCGTTTTGCGCGTCACCTCTCTCTCTCTCTCTCTTTCTCTCTCTCTCTCTCTCTCATTTCCCCATTGATCCTTGTCCCAGCGATTTTACTGGATCGCTGAAACAACTTTTAAAGAGAGACGTATACTTTCGATCTTCATCCAGTTGATCAGTCCGCGTCGATGACTTGATCCAGATTATCAGTCGTTTCTTTACGTAATTTCAATCTCCTACGCAAGAGTACCGACTTTAGTATACTGGATGACCTTGGACCCGCGACTTCCGGCCGCGGGCCATTCTGCTACGCCGCTTTATGTCTCTTTCGTTGCTCCCTTCTAGCTGTGTTTCCACTCCCTACATTCGAGCCACCGCCTCTTTCGCAATCGGTCGTTGGTAACGGCTTCAGTTCTCTGTGGAAGGAAGAGAACTAATGAGAGTGGGAAGAAAGGACAAAGCGAGAATATGTAATGTCACAAACTTGAAACTAGACTGCTAAAGAGATCAAGCGGAAACTATTTACGTACCTATAATTAAGGATCTCCTCGTCGTCGGGTACACGGGATATCAGATCGAGTACTTCATTGTTAGGTACCGAATGTGGCCTAAAGATCTTCCTGGAGAACTTATTCACACCCCACACCAGGATAAGATATCTTATGGGAATGTAATACAGTACCACTGCGCCAAGTATGGTCAGGGTCATAGCCAAATAACTAAGGTAAGGAACTGTGAAATTGAAGAGATTCTTTATTCTCTCGCAAAGACTGGCGATGTATCCTATAGAATTCTGTACGGTTTGGGTGACTTCCTGAATTGCCTGCAGTCTCTCCTTCAAACTCTTCTTTTCTTCCTACAAATAAATTCATCGTGAGTCGTTGTCTCAACCCATTCGAAAAGGGATCGTAAAATCGGACAAAACAAGATCGTGAGCTCACTTTATCTTTGTCATCCTCATCGTCGTCGTCGTCACCCGGTGTTACTGGACCATCGTCCGACGTCATATCGGATGGATCTTGAAAGTGCGAAGCCGTTTGATACGTCAAAGGTGCACCGGTAACTGCGGCGACCTGTCCGCAAATCCACTGATTGAATCCACCCCCATCCTCGTTGTTAAGCTGGCCGATAGCAAAGAAATACGACATGCAGCTTTGCGACCAGGTGATACATTACTTCTATCAAGCGTGTCAGAGAGAAAAAGAGAGAAAGAGAGAGAGAGAGAGAGAGAGAGAAAGAAAGAGAAAGAGAGAGAAAATGTATAATATATGTAAATATGTAGAAGTTACGAAGTAAACTACTACTATTTCTACTAGTAGTAAGATTACCGGTGGATCGACAGGTGTCAGTGGATGACAGTGGCTGCTAAGGTTTTCCGCTCGAATAGATTCCAGCTTAATTTTGATCCATGCTTAAGTAATCTCCATTAGCATAATTACAAAAAATAGAGAGAGGTATAACAAAGTGGAAGAATTCTAATGGTCGAGAAAACTACTATACGTATATGGGGTATTCTAGTTCGATCAATATCTAATACCTATTCAAAAATGGGTTTCGTACTCACAATGCATATATGTATTATCAATCGAATGCAGGATTTAAATCTACTCTTGGTGAACTCCTTAAGGCTGTTCACCACCCAATACGTTTTTACGATAACTCTCCTGGTCACAGTTTTTGACCGATTTTGACGGACAAGGGCTTATTCGAAAGCTGAATAATTTCTGAGGGAGATGATCTTTTCAAATTTTCAATAAATACTTATTTTTTGGCAAAAAACGCATCTGAAAAAAACGTATGACGAAAAAAAACTTTTTTGAAAATTTCAAAAAGATCATCTTCACAATAAATCTGTCAGCTTTCGAATAAGCCCTTGTCCGTCAAAATCGGTCAAAAACTGTGACCAGGATAGTTATCGCAAAACGTATTGGGTGGTGAACAGCCTTAAGCTAATCAAAGTGCATCGGTTTTGTAGGAAAATATGTCTACTCAAACTAAACTACTATCGATCCTTTAAAGATCGTTAAGAGCTCGTAGATTTTCGAATTATCCTAAATTAGCAAAAGATTTAGTAGCAATATCGGCCCAGCGAGTGTTTCAAGCGAAAGAGCGAGTTCAAGGGTTTGGAGTATGTACAGAGGACATCGTTGAAGGAAGTATCGCCTTACCAGATAGTATTTAAGAAGAATCAATAACGCCAATGCTGGTATCATATAGGGTTCGAAGTAGTAACATCCGAGAACAAAGAGGAACAGAGCGATGATACTTCTTGGTTTGCTTTCCCACTCCCAGCAGCTCCTGACCGTAGAAACAAAGAAAAAATCAAATGTAATCGAGCTTAATAAAAAAGAGACGACGCAACGTCATGTTAAAGACCACTTGGCTCTGTTAATTCCACTGTTACGGCTCCGAGAAAAGCTACTCACTGTATGTACTTTCCCAACTCGATGAAAAAAAGGATGATCGCTTTGAGCCTAAGTACATTTCTAAGGAAAACTTGTCTCTTAAACTTGATCTCAGGTTCCATGTACTTTTTCTCTTTTGGATTGAGCGTCCTGATGCAAGCCCTAAAGATGTTCCAAACCACAGTCATTTCCAAAAGAATCTGAGGCGAATTGCCCTTAGCCCGCCCCCTCAGCTTCTTGTCCTTCAGAGCGTACCATCTCTTCTCTCCGTTACGAATCCTAAGCAAGGGGATATCGACCTTACCGAGGAACTCCACTTTATGGTCCCTGTCTTCGTCGTAAACTGTCACCTCTAGCACCGAATTTATGTCCTTCACGTTGCTACGTAGGAAAACAAAAACAAAGTCAATGAACTCAACCGCATTACGAATAGCTCCAGAATACAAATATCTTATGCTAATATAACGAAGACTCACAAGGTGAATATCTTCTGCCAGTTGGGAGCTAATGTTTTATATTCCGTCTGAGTTTGCAACCTGGCGTTTACCAATTCTAGGACACAGAAAGGGTCACTCTTTCCACCGAGATCGGCTGCGGCGAGACCTTGAGCCCGATATACCTGAAAAGTAATGAATACCAAGAAGAAATAATAGTCAGTTCGAGATCAATATCGATGATGCTTAATTAAGACGGATGAGAGAGCTTTAAGGAACAGATGGAAATATTCCGAATCTATTATAGCTCTTAGCACGAAGAGTGCTCTGAAATCTTACAAAGGAATCTAATTGGTAGCTGTAAGGACCTATCCCAGAAACGTACTAATCATTTGAAGAACTCGTGATATCGTATATATTAAGGTCGACGCGAGTGTCCTTGCTTTTTAGATTTTAACGTCTCCGACATCAACTTCAACGGCAAATCGAGCCACGAAGAGCGGACTACAATTGCGTCTCGTCATTCTAACGATGCTAACAAAGATAACTATTATCCGTAATTACCTTCACCGTCAGATGACCAACATCGCGCGGCCTCTGTAACGTGTTTAGTAACGAATATCTTTGGATTAATTGAGTTCTCTCCCGCGGCGTTTCCTCGTGCGCAGCTAAATCGCTTATGGTCTCGCTAGCCGTAGTTCCACTGATGGTCAACAGAAGAAAAATATTACCGGAACCATCCTCGAGATCCCGCCATAATCGATGAGTGGTTTCCCGTTCCAATGTTGCCAAATTGATCACGGCTCTACCCATAAGATCATCCTGATGACTCCTATCGCGATCCCAAACTGTCACTTCTAATTCCTGTCCTAAATAAGGGTCCTCGTAAAGGTGCAGGTCAAATTGTTCGAGCCATACGGGGTTCAAGGTTTTATTCACTACTTTCGATTTGTACTTTTCCGTACCCAGGCTATAAATAAACAAAATAATTTATTTTTACAATCGTCAAATATAAATAAAAATTTACACGATGTATACGTACCGAAATTTGACATAAGGATCGGATAAGCCATCCATGTCCATCGGAAGCAAGTTTTTTGCTTCAACTAGGACAATCGTAACCACCGAGCTCCATATCTGTGACTTTAGTTTTCTGTTTACGTCCGCCAACCGATTAGACTTTTGGAAGTACTGAAATAGCACAAAGAGTTCTACAGTGTAGAGTTGTCATCTCGTGACACGTACATTAGTCTAGATCCTACAATTTTATTTCTATGACTGTCCTAAATCGAGCTAACAAGAAAAAAACCATTATCAATACCCTCTGTATATCTTCCATTTTTTCTTTAACATTATCCACTAGTCTATCGAAAAGCTGGTTATTCGGCTTGACTTCTCTCAACTTCAAAATTCCTTCCGTGTCAATAGGTCGATCTCCGATAGTAGAAACATCCTCTGCGCTGTGCGACCGGACATGCTTGTCCATTTTTTTCAACTTCGAAATTACAGACTCTTGATCGACAATCGATCGTTCCAACTTCGGTGATGCCATTCTACGAAGTCTTCTCGGTCGTTCTTTCAATACACTCACGATCTTTGGCTCCTCGTCCACACGCTCGGATACCGTGAACTTGAACTCATAAGCCGAGTTCTTTGTCTGACTCTCCTGCGTTCTTTTAGACTGGCCTCTGTCGTCTGATTTGTATCGATCAGCGATCCAAGTCTCGATCGGCATCAGCCACGGATGCTTCTCTACATTATCCTCTAAGATCTTTTCAACTCGATCCTCGAACATTCTCTCGACGGAGCCTAATTTCTTATCGATCGTACTCTTTAACGCGCCTATTGTAATCCTCTCCTTTTGTCTCGCGCCTCGTTTTTCCTGTTCCACGGTCGTTTTCCCAGTCGGCGATTTCTTCAAAGGATCGGCCACGATCGGAAATTCCTCGTGCTTGACCCTCGAATCACTACCACCACCACTATTACCACTATTAATCTTCGTGTCTTCCACCAAAGGACTTTCCTCTCTCGAATGTTTTTTCAATCCGACATCAAAATTACTCTCCGTGACATCTAACGATCGACGTTTCATTGGTTTCTCCGAATCGAGGTCTCTCGTATCTTTAACAGCCTCATCCTCGACTAGCCTTGGCATTTTCGTTAACGAAGATTTATGGGACTGCGTTTCAGGGATATCCCCTTTCGTGTCGTTCTCCGTATTTTGCATATTTTCGTTCGTTTTATCCCGGATGCTCAAAACCGTACCCCATATGTTTCAAAAAAATGTTCGTGAAAAAACAGGCGATGTTATCCGGAAACTACTAACCTGATAAAAAAAAAATAGATCTTCTAGATACTTAGGAACATAGATTCTTAGCCTCGACCGTTAACAGCTCAAAAATCTTATCAAGTAAAGGTCATTGTTGTCGTTGGGTATATACGAATATACATTTGATTATTTCTTTTATTTACTTTAACTTATCTATGACTCTCACCAGTCTCTCACTATCTCGTTAAACATACTATTGCACTTAAATCATTATCGCAACGATCAACGACGGAAATACTTCCTGGAACACGTTCTGAACTACTTCGTAAAAAAAGATAGCTAGGTTGAAAATAATAAAGATACGAGCATAATCGTGCGAATGCTACAGACTATGGCAACAGCTTGCGATTATTTTCTTTGCCCAAAGAAATAAACCAGCACGTGGACGCGCGATAAAAAGCATTGAAGTTTAAAGTGCGTTTACAATCGGACATCTTTCGCACGAATACATCTTTTTTTTATCGAATACTAAACACCGATGATTCATGCATGAATATCGATCGCCAGTTATCTTCCTGTCTTTCAAAAGGCATGACAATCGTTGTGTAACGTCGGAATATTCGAAGAAATAGTCAAAGTAATTCCTACACGACCTCGTGGGTAAATTATATATTTAAGTTGCTTCGGCCGCCCGACAGGAGAGACGAAGTTATTGGAAACGCGCAATATCATTGAAATACGTGATCCAAAGTGAAAAAAAAACAATACGATTGCAGCACCGAAAATAATATAATGAACTTTGATTATCCTCTCTCTGTGGGAACAAAAACTGCAATGATCACAATTCTCCGGAAGTTGAAACGATGATATTACGCTTTATATGGCATACTTGTTTTTACCCGTCATCGAAATAAGAACACCTGTCGGATACCGACGAGCGAGATGACGTCGTCAACGACGTTTTTTCACGAACGATCGGCATCTCCCACCGAACCCGCATCAGCCGACAACGAGAGAAGGAGAAACACGCGCGTACAACCTTCACCGCGAAGCGTTACGTTCCGACTGACACACCGCGCGTTTAAACTTGAACATCCCAGGCCACGAGCCTTCTCTCTTGTCCCTCTTCACTCCCTTACCAGGAAACTTACGTTGGCCGGTAAACACGTCTGATAGGCGAGCCTGGTGTTGCCCGTGGTGAGTAACAACGCCAACTAGCTGCGGGCAGCGCCGCACCATTAGTTTCGTTTGAATTACGTTCCTAGCTTAGTCTTAATCCAATGATATTTTTTGCTTCTTGAATATTTATTAGGTGTCCAGTTTCCGTAGCAGTCGCAAGTAACTTCCTTACCAAAGACATTTTATTACAAAGTTTCGCTTCATTACTTGGGCGTGTCAGGTATGTTTAAAATGGACACACCGGGCTTTGCGTCGTAGATAATGGTTTTCTTGGGTACATAAATGGGTAATCGGACAACAACGACGACGTGCGTGGGTACATACGGGCTATAAGCTTAGACAAACAATTTCATTGCCACGGTGTGATACGTGCGTGTCGTTGCACTCCTACGGAATCGTTCCAGTCTCTCGAATTGTATGAACTAATCGTATCAGAGCAACGTATACCTGCTCTTTCTCCTGTTGATTCCTTGGCCATAGAGTACCGGTTAGATAGATTTCACCCAGGTGTTGTTTCGGCCTGGCCGGATCCTTCAACTCTAGTACGACGTCCTGAGCATAGCCAAGATCGAATTGCGTCAAGTCCAATTGGGCAGATCCCATGAAATCATCCTGCAGGCCCCAGTCGTAATCGAAGACCTGTCGAAACGTCGAAGGTCGTTTGCTAGTCGAACAAAACAGCAAGAGGCAGATAAAACGATCGATACTCTCATTCTCTGACTGCTCTGCTGAAAGACAGATTGACATCGTACGACGATGAGCATCGGTAAAGGAAGAGAAATTTTTCGATAATATACCTTGATGGTGAGCGGCTGAAAGGGATCCTCTACCGGCAGGGTCACGCTCTCGTCCCAAACCGGATTGAGTTCTCGATGAACCGTACGCGATTTGTGCAATAACCTTCCGGCACTCTTTATCTTTAAGTACGGGTCGCTGGCACCTACGACAGGATATACTCGTTATATCGGGCTCTGACTACCGTAAGCCGATTGTAATCCCCCTAAATAAATCCTTTACCGCATCTGTCCATAGCGACCAGATTGGCCCCCCTTCTTATGTGCAGACGGAGTTGAAAGAAGGCATGCTGCCTCAACGCCAATTCCCTCCTTCGCACGATCTCATCCTGAACGTAATGTCCATCCTGGTTCGAACCTCGCGAATCTTCGCTCCCGTGTGTTTCTTTGAAACTTTGACGGTTCAGTGATCCCTTCGACGAGCCGTCGCTGCATTTTCCTGGACTATCTTCTTGCATGGTCAAGATCTTATCTCTTCCTGCTCGCGTCAGCGGCGACTCTGAAAATTAATTAATTAATTATAAGTAAATTAATTAATAAATAAAGTAAATAAACTAATTGATTAATAGTTAAGTAATATGGAATAAATTTGAGTAATATACTTGGATTAAAAATATTAACTAAAGGTTAAGTTAACGCCTTAAGACACTCCTGGAAAATTTAGAAGAGACTTCTTTACTTTTCGGCTCTGCTTGTGGGTTCTCTTCAGATAGTTTATTGTTGACAGATAGAATGTAGATCGAATTTGTTTAAAAAAATTGCATGTCGGATCTTCTTCATGGCAGATCATGATGATTAAATTTGAGTATTATACTTGGATTGAAAATATAAACTAAAGATTAGGATAACGTCTTTGGGTCGTTATCTAAAGGTTAAACTATCTGAAGAGGACCCACAAGAAGGGTCAAAACATAAAGAAGCCTTTTCTAAATTGCCCAGGATTGTCTTAAGGCGTTAACCTAATCTTTAGCAAACTGATATTGATCGTTTGGTAGGTATATTAAAATTTGGATTTAATATTGATCTTGATTACTGAATAAATTTGAAGCTACGGCGATATTCATCACATAATTAATTACTTTCTCATTCAATATAAATATATTTTGCAATAACAAAAACATGTTTTAATATCATGGAATTATATCGGAAAGCTATTTTTCATTATTCGAAAATAAATGGATGATAAATTCAAAATTATTAAAATATATACATGAAATTATTTGATTTTATAACATATTGAATACACATAAATCAACAATGGGTAGCAACATATATGAAAAGCAATTCGCGAGTATTCAATTATCCAATTATCACGTGACTATTATCAGCTTGACAAGTTCGCAGAGATCCTTTGTCGTGTATGCCTCACGGGTGTGGCATAGTTTTAGAAATGATTATATAGACTTGAATAGAATCAGATAAGCGTGGTAGGATGTGCACGTGTCCGTAAACTCGAAAAACTACGCGGTTGCCGCTTCAGGAATTCGACTTACACGCGAGCGCAGCTTATACACTCGACATATTACAGAGGTGCCACTTTATAAATAGAAAAAAAGAGTAGATGCTTTTGTGGACTCGATAGACTATGAAGGTTCTATGTAGATGAATATTAGGAAAGATATGTTACAAAGATATGCTATGTTGGAAGCGGGAAAGTTCAAACATATAGCGTCGTGTACGGTTTGCATTCGCTCTAATCAATAGAAAAGTACTACATTACTTATTGAATGAACTGATAATAAATAGGTATGGGATCAAGTTCAATATGTACTTGGCAAAACCAAGTCAATTTCAATAACCAAGTTTCATTTCATAGGTTTCGATTATTACTCAAAAACAAAAAAGTTTCAATGAGTATTTGAAAGTGTAAGTTCGAAAATGTAGGTACTTATAAGTAGTTCGATTATCGGAAGATTGGAACCTTTTATAAGTAGTACTCGAACTCTCGGTAGTTGCGCTGTAAACAAGCGAGCATTGCCCATCGCTCGTTCGCTATGTTCTCTCTCATGCTCTCTCGTTTGTTTTCCTCCTACAGCCCTGTGAGCGTCCTCTTAGAAAGCGTCTACTGTACTCATAAAAGGTTCAAATCTACTCGGTCAAGGTTCGAGTATTTTTGTCAATACCGATTACTTTACTCAAATACTTACAAAAGGTTCAAACTTTTCTCGTCTGGGTTCGAGTCTACATAAAAGTACTGTTTTTCTGTTTCGAAGTACTATTCAGTTATATTCGAACTTGCTTGTAAGATACTCGATCCCATCCCCATTATTAATGCACCATTTACTATTGTTGTGCCTAAACATTATAATGTAATAATGATAAGATGTATTGTAGGTTACCTAACATATATTGGGTTGGCAAGAAAGTAATTTCGGTTTTGTACCGTGAAATAAAACTCCATTTTTTTATATAAATTATATAAAATATATACAATTATGTAATATATAAAAATTATATAAAAATATACATTTCAGAATAAAAAAGAAAAAACATTGACAGAAGTCCTTCAAAACAAACAACGCTATCTACAGTGGTGGTCAAAAAATTAAGATCACCCTTATAACAATATAACTTTTTTATAATTGAACCGAAAATTTGAATTTTTGTAAGAAAATAGAAGGGTTAATTTACTCGATATCGTGTTTTCGTTATTTAAAAAAAATGGAAATTTCCGAAATTAAAAAGAAAATAAAAAAAGTAATTGTTTTCAACTTTTTATCTCAGCCTATAATGAAAATTAAAAAATTGGCTTTTTGTAGTTTTAAGTATGATATATACATATTATAAATTTTATCCAAGTCGGTTAATGTTGTCCCAAGCTACAAATACTTAAAGATTGCAGAATAAAGTCGAAAATCAGTGATTTCGGCGAGTTTCAACAATTTTCGACCTTATTCTGCAATCTTAAAAAATGTGTAACTCGGAAGAATGATAACCGATTTAAATGAAATTTTTAGGATGCATATATCTTACTAGAATCTATAAAAGGTATTGTTACAATTTTTATTATACTTCAGTCCAAAAAGTTAAAAAAAATGACTTTCTATTTTCTTAAAAAATTACTTACTTGTAAATTTACTTGTTCTTAAAAAACTAATCCTGCTATCCTCTTGCAAAAACTCAAATTATTTGATTCAATTATAAAAAAGTTATTCTGTTTTAACCCTTAGTAGCCTGATTTACGAAAGTGATTTTTTTCTTAATATTACTGTGTTTGCTTGAGGGTCTAGATGAAGGGAAAAATAGCTAAAAAATCACAATATTTATTTTACATATTTATTTAGAAAAAAAAAACAGGTATCAATTTTGATACTTCAGGCATTAAGGCCATAAAGAAAATTAAAAGATTGGTATCAAAATTAAAACTCTAGGTTATTAAGGGTTAAAGAGTGGCCTTAAATTGTTAACAGCAACTGTATTTGTGAAAACCGAAATTACTTTCTTGCTAACCCAATAAATTGTAATTAATAGTGTTGCGATTAGCCAGTATAGTGGTTGCATTATCGATCCATATACTAATCATGGTAATTAAACAGTAACCCTATCAAAGTTTTCTATTCGATCGATACATGTCAGAAATTCTCAAAGGATCACACAATATTATGGTATCAACGCACCTGGATGTTTGAAGCAATGCCTAGCCGGACTCTGTGTTGCCGACGAACTCCTGCTGTGTTCAGAGGAGTAATCCGCGGCATAGTCGGATTCGATACCGGGTGTTTTATAGGATGTTTCCTGATTCGATGCGACCCCACCGCCATCCTTAGATTTTTTCCTCTCCTTGCTACGGCTACGAGCCCAGCGGCTTTTTAGGGTCGCGAAGAATGTGTGCGTTCGTTGCGCCACCGACGTCGCGTGCCGATGATGCCGGTGATGATGTATCACCCCGGACTCACCAACATCGCCACGCCGTGACGGCGAAAGGTTCCCGATTTCGTTATCCCGGAGCTCCGTGGCGCTTTTCGAGAGCTGTCTGCTCCCGTTCAAATTCAGTCGGGATCTTTCTTCGGTAGTGTTATCTACAAAGATCAAATGCAAATAAGGTGAATCAAAGGTCGATCAATACCAAACCAGACAGGCACGTCACAATTGAAGTCTTTCAATTCAGAGATCAAATTATGACGTTGGGACTCGACATCGCATTTTATTCTTCTTCATTCACGCTTTGTTGTCGACAAGCTTAAGCTACACATCGTCGGTTCGGGCTTCTTGTTTAGAACCTCAACATATATGGGAATGTTAAAATTAACTAATAACGTGTTCATATTAAATTTATACCGATACGTAATCCGAAGAATATTTTTTTCGCTATCATCGGTAAAACCCGGAAAAACCCGGTCATTTTGCAATCCCTAGATATCACATATAGCGTATTTGCAACTCACTTAAAATAATTGTAATTCTACCTTTAGATTGTCTCTTCGTTCTCTAGTTTATCTCACCTATTTTCCTAATGTCTTTCTTTTTCCCCGTACTTTATCTCCTTGCTTCTTTTGTATTTTGAGTACGACCGCAGGGAGTGTCTTATTTCTTTCTCTCTCTCCTTCCAATTTTTTTATCCTTATTTTAATAATAGCTTGCTATCACCAAAAGTTTCACCGTATCCATCTAATCAAGATTAGCCTTTCATAGTATCCACTCTCCATTTCGGTACCCGCACGACTCAACGCGAAACAGGAGTACAGGACAAAAACGTCTGATTAATTGTGAGCATGGCAAGCTTGTGACACGAAAGCCGTAATACCGGAAATGAGAAGTCTTTTAAAGCGATTACCCAGTAGGGTTCCACACGTTAATATGTTGGGTGACTCGTGATAATTTCAGGAACGCACATTGACGAATTAAAATGCACGCTTAATGTAATGAAATCCGCGAAGTGCCTTTTTCTTTCATATTTTTGAGGTAAGCTAACACGAGATCTTCCAACAGGCACGATAGAATCGACCGCAGGCTGGCACGCACGCATCAGAATGTTCAACATGGTTCGACCTCTTCGCTAAATAAATAAACGCGTTTGATTCTATCCAAAGAGTCCACTGGCAGAAATTTAGAACAAGGAGTCGTTCGAGTGGATGGGAAAAGTTTGCTCGGAACTTATTTTTGGACGACTCGATCCCGCGTGAAATAATGTAAGATGTCTAGAATTTTAGATTACGAGATATTCGATGAATTCTTCTCGTTCGATATACAATGTGTCTCAAACTACGCGAACCAGCCGAGATTCACATGTCCACATCGATTATTTGAGTCGAAAAGTCTTATACCATTTTTCGAAATCCGGCTTTGTTAAGGAGTTATTAATTGACAAAAATCAACCAATCACGAAACGCAGAAACGATGGGTGGCGAAAGGTGGCCATACTCAAGCTCAAGGTTAGGTGCCAGACGAAGCGAATGGCGGATCACTCGAGCTCGTTCATGTGTGAGAAACGAATCGTAAGGAGGGGCTTTCCACAAAAAACAGACTAGCAGAAGAGAGAGAAAGAGGGAGAGAGGAGAAGAAATAGCGAAAGTCAACGCGATGCTGCATCGTTACGGGCCCCTTTGCTAGTCTGGTTTTTGTGGAAAGTTCCTCCTTCACTTAACCTTGAGCTTCTGCGCTTCGTGATTGACTGATCTTTGTTAATTAATAACTCGTTAACGAGAACGGATTTCGCAAAATGGTATTAGACTTTGCGACTTAACTTTTAGAAGACGGAAAATTATCAGTACAAATCGACCGCTTTTAAATCGTGTAACTCATACATAAATCGAGTCTATAACACAGCACGAGACACCAACCAAGCAGGTGGTCCTTAAAGGGACCAGTCCCGTCCTCTAAAAGTTAAATCATCGATGTGAACATGCGGATATCGAGTGATTCACATAGTTTAGTACACTCTGTATAAAATGAACAAAAAGAAAGAAAGAAAGGTAAAGATGAAAAGATGAAACGCACGGAATCTATTTCGAGAAGAAAAGGGAAAGAAGATTTACCGACGTCGGTACTTCATCGAAAGATTGAAAGGCTTGGTTCTATGACGGATGAGGGAGATGTAACATAAAGAAGATAACTACTACTTCGGTCTTCGGAGCTTAATCTTAGAGCCACCTCTGACCTTCCAAGGAGATCATATAAGATACGGCGTCTCTAATATCGCATTGCCGTTCAATACCGAAGACATGCTGATCCAACGAGAACAGAGATGCGAGTACATACATACGTAGGTAATACATATGTATTTATACATATAGACGCAAGTATGCATTTACCTACTACGTACACAGTACTCAGCGAAAATAAAATCTCGACGCGGAGCGTAAATTCGTAAGCACGTCGTCAAAAACCCGCTCGATGTCACGGTCCTTGCTCCATTTTTAGGAAGTACTCGCCTCCAGAGTTATCACAGAATATCGAAGCGACTCCTTTGTGCCGTATCGTAATGAGCAGGTGGCTAGATGGTCGACTTGGGTTTAGATTTTTCAACGAGACATAAAAAAAAAAACTAAAGAAGAGCCATTTAATGCAGACGACATTCAAATCGTACCATGGTACTTTTGGCTTTCAGCCAAAATAATATGTTTCCCCGTTACGGGCAATGTCCATTCGTTGAGAGATATTATTCGGGAGGACAATCGACGTCCTATTGGCGACTATTCTATTTATCAAGCGATTAATCATATTTAAGAATCGTCTACGATATTTTTTACTCCATAAAAAAGGAGGCATGTCATTTACGTACATACTCATTACGCGTGTATCATTTTCCATAAAGTTGAACAAAAATTCTTCCTTCAATTTCGAAATAGATAAAAGTTACATTTCAAAAGTTCACACGTAGCTTAGATATGTATATCACACAGGCCAACAGCTGTTTTGGTGCCGAGGTATTTGGAGCTGATTTCATATGAATTTGATGCCTTAAATTCGAATATGGCATTAGTTATTGCCTAGGGGCTCAAATTTCTAAGATATAACATTTTTGTGGAATATACGTTACACTATTTTAAGTTAAATCCATGGATCAAATAAAAAAACCTAAACACGAAATTTTTATTATTATATTATAAAAATATTATTATATACAAAGATAGAGAAAAAAGTCATCGATGAAACCAACTAGTCACTGAACACTTCGGAAGCTTTCTTCTCCGTGACATCCTTGAATTTCTTTTTTTTTACCTGGTGGATTTTCCTGGAACTAACTGGACGCCAGACTAACAATAGGACAAGTGTTCAGGAACCAATCCTTGTATATGTGATTTAGAATTGCACAAAATGGAACTAGAACTGCATATTACGTGTACAACTGCACGTTAAAAAAAAACACTGATATAAAAGAGTAGAGCAGATACAGAAAAACTGATTTCATATTTAGATCAGCGCCCCAGATATAGCTAAAATCAGTTCTAAAATCTTAGGTACCGATAAAAAATTTCTTTCTTGCAGGCCTGTGTTATACATACATATGTATATTGTACACAGCATATTTTAACCCTTTATACTTGAAATAATTTATAAATGTATAGCTATTAAATTTAGTATCTAAGTACATACGAGGAGGCGGCGAACAGAAAGTTACATTTCCACTTTTCAATATTTTAGGGAAATCGATAAAAACAAATAAAAGCATTAATATGAAATATTTTGTATAATTTTATTTGTAGAATCTGACAAAGTGAGATAGATCTACTGATTATTCTTATTATGATATTTTTTTGTACATCGGCCGTTAAATTATTTCAGTTATATGTAAAATTGGAAAAGTAACATTTTGTTAGACGTTACTGGAAATGTTACTTTTTGTAAGCATTCTTTTTAGAATTATGACTTTCTGGTAGAAGTATGAATGGAAATGTTACATTTTCACATGAAGGGAAAGAAAAACGGGTAGTCGGTGCTACTAAATTTTTTTTGGGAAAGATGTGTTTTGTCAGACTGCCTATCAATCAACTCATTTACTATGGGAAAAGTTACTTTTTGTACAGGTCTTTGATAAATCCTTAAAAATCGTAATAAAAATGAAGGCAATTTTACTTTTTGGGGGAACTCGGCACTCTCAATAGCTTATTTCAACGGGGAATTTCAAGTTTTAAAAGGAAACGGTAAGTAAATATGATGGGATTTAGTGTTGCCAGAGTAGAGTTACAAAAAAAAGCAAAAAGTAAAAAGTGGAAATATGACTTTTTGTTCGCCGCCTCCTCATATATCATATATATGAATATATTTATCAAGGTCCACATATGTATAATTATTCCTTGTCCATCTACCTTATGTTATCCTTTGATTCCTATCTCGTAGCCACCAGTATCATTGCGTAATCGCAATTCTTCTTTGTATCTCAGATATAATTTTAAATGAATACGGATATGTGACATTAATCCGAATATTTGGCTAATGAACGAGCGCTAACCTGCAGTCGGATTACAGATAATTCTTACGTAATATGAAAATTGGTACTACGTTATATGGAACCGTCGAATTTGTAAAATCTCTGGTTAACCTTGCAGCAGCAATAAAAAGAATAGAGTAGTACCGCGACGATAAAATTCCTTTTCGCTTTATTCAACCTTCTCTTTATGGTTCCCGAGCCAAGCATCCTTTTGGATAACGAATCCAAATTCGTGTAATAAAGAGACATCAATTCAGGGCGCAATATTTATAACCTGAGAGGGCAAAGTGAGGTTCTCAGTACCCTATCACTATTTTAATATAAATTTACAATCAATCAAATAATTTTTAAAAATTTCTAAAAATCATATAAATAATTAAATAGAATTTAAATTATTTATTACCCGCAGTAAGTACTAATTACAATTGTAACATTCCCTTAAGCAAGCTAAGGTTAAATTTTCTTTCTTTGCGAACTGTTTGTTTCACTTATAAACAATCTAAAGTTTTCAAACTTTTTCAATAAAATATTGTTAATGCAACGTTAATAGTACTGTTCGTTCTAAACAGCTACGGAATTACTTGATGAAGACGCGAGCAAAGTTTTACGTATAAACTCCAGTGCAAAGAAAACGATAGACTATTTATTCAGGTGCATTTCTTGTGAGATACAACATTTTGTAATAGAACAGTAAATAAAAAACGTTAACCGGAACTTGACCGGTTGACTGGTATTGTATAATGTATGTACAAATTAGGCATTTTTTATGCCCAATATTGTAGAGAAGCAAAAAAAACAAATAATTTGCAAAAAAAAAGTGAAAATTTCATCCTCAACCTCTAGCTCCAATCCTAAAAAGGGTAGCGAATGTTGCTTTTTTTCTCGAAAAAAGAGTCGTGTTTTAGGACACATTTCTATATAATATAACATAAGAACTTGCAATTGAGAAAACTGAAAAGTACACCCTCAACCCTAATTTTTCACCCCTTTGGGAATTGCAAAGTGAAAACTAGGTTCGAGAATAAAATCACCAACCTCGAAAACCCCCAGAAACAAATTATTGCGTATTTTACTAAATAATTTGCCTGTACCAATCTTGGCACGTAAACTGGGAAAAAAACCTACCAGTTAACCGTTTAAAATAGCCGAGCGACAACGCGTTAAAATGTTTCGTTTCGCTTGTAATTATTCCAGGCACGCGTAACATACTGGAAATGACCCTTTTACTCACCGACTGGTATTGGTTCACTGTCCTCCGATCCAGCAAGCAGTTCCACACTCTTGCTCATTTTATCCTCCGAGGGCGCGCATCAACGTTCGATATATCCGGCAGCCCGCCGATTTTCAGCCTCTTCTTGAAGTGCAACAGTCCAACAGCGAATTCCGATAACATGATGTCACCGTGGTATCAGTCGGAGTAAGAAGCATCGATCAGTGAACGCACGCTACGATGAATTTCCGCGGTGATCCACCACGCGGTAGTAGACGAGCCGACGACGAGAGCATCGATTCTGCAGAATTTAACGCTTCGTCGATAAGCCGACACTCCCAACCCTCCGTCCCTCTTTCTCCTTCTCCTCCTCATCCTTCGACTAACGTGCTTTTTCTTCATTTTAGTTAAAGCTGCACGCGAGGAATATAAACAGAGGGCTATCTTGGGAACGCTTCGATCGCGAACCGATCATTCGTATATTCGAAGACACGCTCGACCATAACTACTAATTCGAGTGTTTCTTTCGTTCTACCCTTTCGACGGTTCTTGACAAATTCGTAGAAAAAATTCGATCGGAATTGATTGAGTTATCTCATATACGGATGGTTAGGGTTCTTTTCTTTACTCATTGAAGTTTACTAACCGCATGGGAATGTAATCTTTTGTACACCAGAGCATTTTCTTAATAATATTATGTAGAAACGAATAAACAGCGGCAGTAAAGTAAATGAAGAGAGAAGTCAATAAAGAAACAATTTTATATTAATGAAGCCAAGAATTTGACTACCAGTTGAATTGTCACGCGTAGTACGGAACCAAATTCTTAACCCCTTTGCCTTTAATATCGTGTGGCACTCGTTGTACATGATTCAATTTTGTTGAACTCATATTTTTTATTTTTCTGGATTTTTTAGTGTTCATTAGTCTCTGTTTGAGCAAGCTTGTGAACTATATTGCTTGTAACTACATTCGTTTTTTTACAGAATTTCTAATATCAATTTCATTGGGTGTCAAGTTAAACCATATGGCAAGAGTTTAATCTTCCGTATAGAGTCGCAGTCATACATTGTCCGACGGGTGTGAAGGCAGCGTGAGGAAAAGTCCATAAAGAAAGCTACGGACTTTTCCTCACGCTGCCTTCATACCTGTCGGACAATATATGACTGCGACTATATAAAGTGAAGTATGACAAACCCCATTCCTGTAGTTTCCAACAGTTTTCTTCTTACTTAGACCACTAATTCACGAAAAAGATACTTAGGTATAATATCAAGAATGAATTATAAGAAGTGAACTAGTATTAATAGAAGATATACCCATTTTATATCTGGGGTACGTCAAATCCACTTCGTGTGGGAAGTGAAGATTCGTCACTTCGTGCACGAAGGATTAAAAGCAACTAGGCTGCGGCATTTAATAAAAAGAGTTACAATTTTTTATTCTTTCCTATTTTTGAGAGTTAGATTTTATATCTTTATAACTCTTACAAATGATTCGGTTTTAAAATATCATAGAAAAACTTTTCCCATTCGTTATAGGTACATAAAAATTCCTTTCTCGTTAATAAATAAATACCATTTTTCCTTGCCGATGGTGTCTTCGAATATTTCAATCGGTCGCCAACGGCGCGACAAATTGGAGAAGCTAGAATGGAAATTAATTAAAGGTAGAAACTCGCGTCGCGTGAATCCGCTGGTGCGTGCAGAATTAATTGAAACGATGTTTTTTCCTTTTCATCCTCTACTCCTCTACCGCAGACTTTGATCGGATAATGAAACCTATTTTTGTGATAAATAATATCGTTTTCGAACTCTCTCTCTCTTTACAAAAATTACGAGTACAAATAAATAAAAAGAACAAAAGAACAAAAACGACGAGAAGATTTGAGTAGGATGAAAAAGAGCAGAATGAATTGAGAAAATGTATCATTGCACGTTCGTTGTCGCATCACCGGTTTCCGTGCTCTCTTTTCCTATCATTCTTCCTATTTGCACAAATTACAAATATACCGAAAGAAAAATAAAATTAAATTCAGAGACAACAAAAAGATTCCACTAGGATGAAGAAGAGCAGAATGAAATGAGTCTATGTTTTATTGCACGTACGTAGTTGCATCACCGGTTTTCGTCCTCTCTCAATCTGTCTTTTTTTCTCTTTCCACAAATTACAAATGTACCCACCGAAATAAAAATAAAATTAAATACAGAGACGACAAAAAGATTCGCCTAGGATGAAAGAGAGCAGAATGAAACAAGGCAACGTTTTATTGTAGGTACGTGCGTTGATGCATCACCGGTTTTCGTGCTCTCTTTATCTCTTTCCCTCTTCTAGACCAGTTAAATTAGCATTTTGATTAGAAAAAATTTTCGTAGCAGTGAAAATTGGTACAGGTCTTAAATACACTATTACAAATGAAATATACAAAATTCTCACGAATCCCACCTGTGCGAGAAATTTTATTCGAGGTCAAAGGTAAAAAATGTCGGTTCTTCGCATATTTCTCTCAAACGGTAAATGTTATTGTAAAAATAGGTGAGACGAAATGTGTAGATCATACAATTCTCTATAAAAATTGTTTAAATACTTTTTTTCCTACGAATTACCATTCCAAAGATATCGCAGTTTCAAACATCGAAAATACTAACATGCCTTTTAGGTCTAGACCTAAAAAACGCCATCGCCTGCAAACGGATGCTAGCTGCCAAAAATCCGTTTAACAGTGATCTTATAGTCACTAATGGAAAATCTTTACAAAATTTCAGTCCAATCGGATATATCCGGTTTCGGAAGTTTATCCCTACGTATGAATGCATATTAATATTTTCGATGTTTGAAATCGCGATATCTCAAGATTGGTGATCAAAAAAGTATCTCAACAATTTTTGTAGACAATTGTATGATCTACAACTTTGGTTTGACCTACTTTCACGATAATACTTATCGTTTAAGAGTAATATGCGAAAAACCGATATTTTTTACCTTTGAATAAACCTCGAATAAAATTGTTTGCACAGGTGGGATTCGTGAGGACTTTTGATATTTCATTTGTAATAGTGTACTTAAGACCTGTACCAATATTCAACTCTACGCGAATGTTTTCTAACTTTCGACCGTTTTCTAACTCTTTTGACTACTTACACAAATTCCAAATATACCGAAATAAAATGTAAAAGAATTAAATACAGAGACGACAAAAAGATTTCACTAGGATAAAAGAGAACAAATTGAAACGAGGGAACGTTTCCGTAGCACGGAAGATCGGCAATCGAAACTGAGAGAAACGCTAACGCTCTTTAATTAGTCGCGCTTACGATTCAGAACTACGCGCGTGTTCCGTTTCGCAAATCCGGCTATCGCGCACGGTCCAGCTGATACATTCAGGGCTCTAATTTTCCTGCGGAATCCGATGGCCCACTTTCTAACGAGTCTCAACGCAAGATGTAATATCGACAAATCCTGCAAACGATAGAGAGAGAAAGGGGAATGGTAAGCACGTTTCGTGAAAGCTCGCGGTGTATTACAGGTGGGTGTATTTTAAACTACCCCCGTAAAATACATCGACGTGATTGTTCCATAACTAGGTCGGAAGGCTCGAGTCTCCTATCTTATAAATACACACACGTACACTCCTCCAGCTCACTTACCTAGGTTAATATTAAATATACTCTACGATACCGATAATAAAAGTAACCTGCCTACGTAATTTTGATCATAGTTGTCTAACACTTTTACTGACATCGGTGACCGATTTTTTCAGGTTGCATTTGAAACGTTTACAAGTATCGTTAATTAATATTTACCAGAATATAACTAACAATCGTAATAAGTATGTCTAATATAAAAGATGAAATGGTAAATTACTTAAAAAAAAAATTTTTAATAATTTTAGGTAAACATACGAGTTTACACAAAATCGGTTCGAGCCAAGGTGTTAGTAGTTTGGTACAAATTGGTCACGATTAGATTAGAGTTTGATATATGTACCGAATGCCTCACGTACGAATGCTCTTGACTGTTCATATCTAGTACGGAAATATCAGCTTTACGTAGCCCCCTCTCGACTAAGTCGATTATATATACGTGTATATATATGCATATATATATCTTTTCAATAAAGCTCGTTAACGGCCGTTTCTAAAAGCTGTAGGTACCTAAAAGAATAAGTTCGCGCGAAGGCCGCTCCGAATGGCTTTTCATCGGTATTATTACGTTTACACTTAATTTACGAGTCTTCCATCGCACTCGTAGCCTGTATCTTATACAATCGTGGCATAATATCGCACCAATTTGACATTCAATTCTTCTTAACAAGTCGAATTAATAAAACCTCGTCTAGTTAACCTCCGTCTAAATTCATTGCCAAGGTGGTAAAAGATTTTTTTAATTGAAATTCAACGTATTAACCTTTTGATTCCAACAAAATTCCGACGATAGCGATTTCTCAACGAACTTAATTAATTTATTAATTCTCTCACCTACCCACGAGTTATCGTTCTCGCCAATTAACGGGGTATACGAATGCTCGAAAAGGTTTACACCGTGGTCAGACTAAAACACGGAAATCGATATATGCCGTTCCGGGGAGTATGGTTACCGAGAAAATGCAATAAACTTGCGTATTAGTAACACGTACCTATGTATGCAGTGCGAAGGTTCAACAAAAATGTGATTATATAATTTCGTGCAATAAAATAAAAACGACAAATCTCCGTACAAACACATTTATACACCTAATTCTGTTTCTACACGATACGTGTAAAAAAAATATATTGCATTTATGGAAAAATAGAAGATTGGTTCCAGTCTTAGGAAATCAGCAAAAATAATACAATAAACCATGAGTTTCCAGTTTAGGATCTATTTTAATTTTTATTAAATTTTATAAGCATCGAAAAGGTACTTTTCACTTTGAACACCAAACTTAAAATGCAGACAGAGCAGACAAAATTCCATATTGAGGTTATAAAATTCGGGGAATTCTCACAAACGGAAATCGCATTGCATTCCTCGTCTCCAATGTCGCAATTATAAAAATAAAAATAAAGCAATATTTTCTTCTTAGAATTTGGGTCGATCATGTTAAATCTACATAAGTCGTGTAAAGAGAATTAAATTCGTGTTAAATCGAAATCGTGTAAAAACAGAATTGGGTTTATTCGTCTATTCGATCGATCCATAAATAGATATGTTCGATGGAACGATTAGAATTAGATACCTCGTGGTATTCACGATTTTCTATCAATTAATCACGGTCCCATTCACTAATCTACTCGAGGATAATTCAAACACGAAAGGGAGTTTCAGCATTGTCCTGTTCACGGATTAAACGTGCTAATCGGTTCGTCGATAACTTAAAAAAAAAAAAAGAAGAAGAAGAAGAAGGTAGCGCATTTCGCGAACGACAGCCTTTCTCCAACAACTTCAAAGCTGCTACTTTATGCACTCGCGAGCTTAACTCCCTCCTTACATATGCATATACATACTTACATAGGTAATTACAATCGATCGTTCAATTTAATATTCTTGTGATGGCAACATGCCGTTTTAAGAACGACTTCGAATGCTTATCGTATAAGAAATTAGAAACGAATATTAACTCTTTGCACTCGGTGTCGAATGTGACTCGACACTCAATTTTTTATTGTTAATACAGATTTATCTTTGATTCAGCTACCAGTGAGTAGAACATTTTTTTTTTTATAATAGAACCAGTAATATATCATTTCGAATGAAATGATATAATGTTAAAAATATGTCGCTTCGGAAGCGACACTCTAATGCAAAAGATTAAAATAAGATAATAAATTGATAAACAACACTTTAACAGTCGATGGATGTATCAAAAGTATCGAGAAACCCCGGGAAATGAAATATCATCTGTTGCTACGACGACCTCGAGTAGGAGAATGAAAGAAACTAAAAATCAGGTTAAACGCGGTAGCAAACATACGACCTAGTTGCTATCAACACTAGCATAACGTGGCGTCCACATCCGTTCTACAATCTACCCTCTCTGCTAACTCAACTTCCGGAAATAAAAGTTTCCATTTTAATTATCGATACACACAAGGCTGGGCCGATTTTGATAATTTTCGGATTTTAATACGGGGAATGTCTAAAAAGTGATGCCTTCATTTGATAGCAAGCACAATACAAGTGTTAAAATTCTTAAATATCAATAGTTTCTATATGGCTAAGTTCCTTTTTCAATGTATGCTATTAATATTTTGTAATGCTAGATTATAATACAACCATTTTTTATTAAAATCACCCGATTATTTATATGAAAGTGTTTTATTTATTTATTTTATGCATGCAAGATTTTTACGAAATATAATAATTAATAAAAAATTCAGGTGACGTTAGAGGGCCAAAAGTCATGTAAAAACTAAATACACCATAGAAAAGTACAATTTAAAAAGCAACTTTTTAAACCCCTCCGGGTTAAGAAATTAAAAAAAAAAGATGAGATTGACCCAACCTAATGCACACCCACGAATCCACACAAAGCTAGAAACGCTCGCCTGTATCGTATTCCCGTAACTCTTTATACGTAATATACTTTTTTAATTAAACGTAATGAAAACGTCAACCAAGCCTCCCCATTTACCTGTGTAATTGGATTCAGCCAGGTTTGTTTATACTCGAGAAACCGCAGAAATAAAATCTACCTGCCAACATTCTCTCATCGATCGTTCTAACCGATTGAAACATTTTCTTTCCTATAGCTGGATAATCCTTTTGGATGGATATCACGTATGTACTTCGTGTAAATAAACCGTTCGTTTCGTTATATCATAGATGGGACGATCGGTCTTCGTTGATCTTTAACCCAAAAAAAAACAGTACGATAAGCAAAAAATGAAAAATATGTACGCGATTATCAATAATTGAACGTTTCGTGTCTCGTTAAACGTTCGTTTTCACGTTCGAGGCACGTTTATATTTCCGTAGTCGCTAACGCTTCCGTGTAAAGTGGAAACGTGAGTCTCGACACGATAAGTATTTTATGCTTGTTGAATAGGGGTCTAGACTCTCGGCGTGTGTCGCCCTTATGGCATTTTTCCAAATATTCTAAACAGCCATTATCCCGGACACACGCTGAGTAATCCCAGCTTCCCCCCTTTTTTTCGAGAGAGATGCTGCCAGATAACAGATCCGCGAGGTCACTCCAAACGATCGTCCTTTTTTATGGAGTTCCTAGGGAGGATGAAGAAGAAAAGCTAGGGTTTTCGCTTAGAACCCCCTGTGGTATACGTTATTGACCCCCGTGGTTCGAAAGGAAGAGAAGAGGAAGTATCGTTATAAACGAGATTCCTTCTCCTCGCTGTATGTACCCTCGTTTTGTTTTACGTTACTCCTCGATATTTCCCGCGATGCACTTTTCTCGCACTCTTCTTTCGTGTACACTCTACCTCTCTTTCTCTCTGTCAGGACGATCGATGTTTAAGGATCGACCTGATCGCGTGACAACGTCATCGAGCCACCGCACGCGTTTTGCAGCGCGTATGAAAGATAGGAAGCGAAAAAGAAAGAAGGGAACTCGATAAAAAGGTCTTATAGTTTAAGCAAAATCTCACGAGGGATCGAATAGAACACGAGGAAAATAGACGAGGTAGGAAGGAAGGATAGAATGAATGAAGGAAGGAAGGAAGGAAGGAAGGAAGGAAGGGAAAGAGAGAGAAAGAGAGAGGGAGCGAGAGAAAGAAAAATAGTTACGTATATAAGAGATAGGGTAGTAATGGTGCGAAGTGAAAAAGGGAAAGAGAAAAAACGCGAGGTACGCGCTTAGAATAACCTCGGACGCGCGATCGCGACGCTACTGCGTCCGAGAAACGACTGAACGAAGTCGCGAGCCGCGCAACCACCACCCTCTCATGGGTGCCTTCCCCCACTCCATGGCGCTCGTATCAACCGAAAGAGTCCGAGAAAGACCGAACGCTACCGAATGGCCCTAGCGGGAGAGAGAGAAAAGGCTCTATCGACCGAACGTCGCACCGACGACGCGCGAAACTACTTACGCGCACTAACATCCTACGTATAGTACAACTACCAATACGAGTTACTATCGGCTGCTACTGGCATTCTACTAGCGTTTACTACCACGTCTAGCGTCATATGAACGAAGAGAGCCGCGCGAAGCAGCACCACGCTTATCCCCCTATGTTTCGGGAGAGACACGCTTCTGTCCTCTCCCGTATTCTCTACGGAACTTCCGATGCTTTTGGACGTCGATGAAAACGATGTCTGAATTTTCATGAGGCCACAGAGAGAGAACAGACGGGCCACTTCGTCCTTCGGGAAATTCGATAAGAAGTAGCTTGACCTCGAAGAGTTCTCTCGAAGTGGCCTGGCCGATAGGTCGAACGGTGACGAATACGCCGACGTAGTCTTTTTATCTCTCTTACGATTCCTGTGTCCGATATGGAAAAAGGGTATAGAGTTTCATACGAACACGATGGAAATAGCGAAGACTTCGAGCTGCTACTTAACAATTTATCGGATTGCTTATACGTTAACAGTCGGCTATTATCGTAACGTTCTATCGGAAAGTTAACGGGCGGGGTTCCCGTGCGTGAGCGAGTAACGTTGGAGATACGTACCTGCAAAGGACATGCCTGTATCGTTTCATACTCTCTTGCGATATAACTTATGTAACGGCTGTTTGAATCGTGAGCCTGGGGTGGATCGAGAGAAAAGGGGTCGTATTTGAAAAGTCGCTGGATGACCTTTTCTATCGGGTCAACGGCGGAATCACCTTTCCGATAGGACACCCACGCTGGAATCCATTTTGGATCACCGATAATTGTATTTTCAAACTATCAGCCGTGGGCTCGCACATGGCTTAACTTTTCAGGATGAGTTTGGAGCACTGGAAAGGATTTTCAATAACGAGAGCCAGTCGTTACTCGCGGCTATAATTTTCGGAGAAGTTTCAAACTTCATTCATCTTGGAACGTGATAAAATAGGCTAAGGGGTTAGTTCGAAGATGTTTAGGTATTCATTGAACTCGCGTTAATCGAGTAGAGGTAAATATAAGTGACAACGCGTGTATCGACTCGTTGACACATACGTAACGCCTTTGCCTCGCTTCCATATAGGTATATATACAGGGTGATGAAAAAAAAGAGTTCGTAACTTGAAGGGCTTATAGTACTCATCGAAAGGAGTAAAAACTGTCTAATAGATATGGATCCTAAAATCAACCCTTTCACTGTAAATTACTTTTATTATTAATGAATGTTCGTTACCGTAAGTGAGTCTCTTGATAACATATGGAATGTAAACAGAGAAATTTGCTTAGAAATACACTAGTTCAAGGTTATCGATGTACGTTTATCATGAAAATAATCAAAAACTATTACAATAGAAGCTCCATTATCGGAACGCTCTATTATCTGAACAGTGTACTTGAAAACTCGAATGTGAATATTTCATGCAATGTTTACAGTTTATTAAGTATCTATATAGCGATCCAATTCAAAATCTCTTCGCAATAAGTCGGATAAAAACTATATTCTTCGTAGCGTAGACGAAAATGTGCCTCTTCATTTCGAAGGATTCATGGCCCTCGAGAGAAGATTTAGATAGTTTGATACACAGAAAGAATACAATTGGACGGAATTACATGTACTAACAAATTTATACGATTAAGCTGCTAAAAAGATATGGAACTCATAAACCATTACAGAAAGTATACTTTTTTTTATTTGTTTGTACTATTTTATTTAAAATATAAGTGTAATTCCGACAAATTTAATTACTGTACTAAAATCAACAAAAATTACTTCGTAGACGCAAAACGATTACTTACGGTATCGAACACTTATTAATAATAAAAGTTAATTTACAGCAAAAGGATTGATTTTAAGACCCGTGTCTATTAGATACTTTTTACTCCTCTCGGTGAGTACTATAAGCCCTTCAAGTTAAAGACCCTTTTTTTTTTTATCACCCTATATAGGCATATACTATGCATATGGGGGCTCGCGTGTCGCCAGTAAGACGCCGGCACCCCCTTAAGCTGGACCACGCACACACGTAATTTCGCACGTTTCCATGTGTACACTCGCGTGTTATATCCGATGGAAAATACCTGTCGTATGTACGAGACACGGCAGGTAGCGCGGAAACCACGCGATTTGAATTGATAAACAAAAATGTCGTCGAAGTGTAACATACTTTATTCAGATCTATAAGCGTATGGGGAGTCGCAATACCGAAGAAACGTGAAATATGAAAAATTATAACACGCGATCTAGAATCGAAACTCACACGATGTTTCATGATATAGATCTTATTCAATTTCACGTTCCACGTTCCGTTTGAAGGTAAAGAAAACGATGAACAGTTGTAAAAAAAATGTTTTCCTCTTTTATTAGGCAATGTACAAAATGTTCAGCATACACGGTATGCACAATCGTTTTATACGATATCATATAAAACCTCGTAACATTAAATTACAATAGAATAATCATACAATATAGTCGGCTAATGTTTTCAAGCATTCCCCCGCTGAGTGATCGATACTACACTCTAATCTGAAGATCGCATTAAATCGATCACTTTGCGAGCGTGGCTAACATGGAAGAGATTTCCTCCCCATCTCTCTCACTTACTCTCACTCTCTCTCTCTCTTTCTTCTATCAATACTACTCATTTATTCCCGTAATTTGATACACATCTCTCTCTCACTATTCATTTCCTGTACTACTCTTATCGATCGAAGTGAAATAAAACTAGTCTAAAACGTTTCCCCTTTTATGAATAATAAAGAAAGGTGTTCGTTAAGAACGAATGATAATGATCGTCGCGAGAATAATCACGGGCAGAATTCCACCGGGAAAAATAAATTGAAACGAGGAGTGTCCCGGGAAATACGTAGGTTGGTGGTAGGACCGGAGAACGTTGTAAAGTGCTCGTAAAAAGTGAGAGAAGCGTTAAACGAAGGCAGGTACGATCGAAGAACGAGGGAAAAAGAAGCTTTGCAGCTTATGTAAAAGAGGTAGATAGAATTTTGTCTCGTACGAGATCACCTCTTTGAAGGCTCTCTCGAAAAGATCACTTGCTTTCTTATTAAAACGGCGTGACCGCTCTCGCGCGATGAAGAAATTAATGGAGCGTGTTTTCCTTCGCAGAAAATATCGTTAAGAACGTTAACATGCGCCTGGGAAGACACGCCAAAGATATAAGTATATGTATATATAATAAACGAATGGTTATTTCGGAAGAAACAACGACCTCGTATCGTATATGTATTATTATTTTATTACATTATCACACTGCGCTTACTTTTTCTCGTTAGTTTAAACTTTCTCCCATTTTTCTCACTTTACTCGTAAAATATTTAAGAAATGCAAGTAATCTCAAGGTTCTCAAAGGAAGCAAACAAAGGTGGTACATAAAATCACCTTTCTCGACTCACTCTCTCTCTCTCTCGACACTGTTTCTCTCACGTTTTGATTTTATTTTTCCTTCTACCTATTTACGAGCAGTTTACACCACGACTATCGCACACTACTCGCTTTTGCATTTCTTACATCCTCCCTATCGATATTGTCGCGCCGATTTTCCATTCTCCTTCCCGCCCGACAACCTGTTAACACGGATGGAAGAAAAAAAGGACGAGAATAGGACGAAGATGACTTTTGTGTGGGGAGAATATCGATTTGCATTAACAAGCAGGAAGCTGCTTGGTGGTAGGACGAAGCAACGCGCAATGAAAGAACTTGCTATGCATGTATGCTTACGCGTGTAAGCACCTAAAACTAAACTTTTACACGTTTCCTTCTCCGCACACTTCTGTTTCTCTTTCTCCTACGTACGAGTTTTACGTTTATGCATTCCCTTGACCGTAAATGCCAGTGCGCACGCGCGCGCAAATGTGTATCTGTATATACATATATGTACGTACGGCCAGAGTAACTATTATTTCAATGGTGTATATATACATATATATATACACACAAACACACGTATATATGTATAAGTATATATAGGTATATATGTACTACACTTTACATATTATATCATTTTTCATTTACAATTTGTCGAACGCTCCTCAAACAAACACACTCGTCCGTGAGACGATAAAACGTTTGAATTTACGATACATGATTCAAAGGTCTTGTAAATAACGGCATATATACACGCGCGTATGTGTGTGGGTATTTTCAACATTTTTACAGCTGATCCGAGCCCTGCAGGTTGACGCGTCTATATCCGTAAAATTGACAATTTGACAAGCAATTTTGCGTCGGCTTTGTTCGAGGAATTTTTGCCGGTAGAGAAGAAGAGGGGAGGGAGAAATAGAGATAGATAGATAGAGGGAATGAGAGAGAGAGAGAGCGAGTGAGAGAGAGAAACAGAGTAAAATAAGAAAAAGCAACGCGATAAACTTCTTCCTCTCTTATTTTTCTTTTTGTTCCTTTCATCAATATCATTATTATTTAATGCGTATATCACAGACTACTTCAACAACGAATGATTCCTCATTATTTTTACATTAACGATGGGGACAGAAATGAAAAACGTAAATCTCGAAGATTTTACAACCTTTTCTTTTATAAGTGATAGGTATGGTTTCTTCCTTGAAAAAAAAAAAATGGTTTACAAGTGACGTTAACCCGTGACATTCGTCAATGTCATTGCGAGATTTCTTCTTTAAAACTCAACGGCAAATAAGACTATTTTTACAAGCTTTTCTTTTTAACAAATCGTGACGCGTCGAAAACGACGGTGAATGCCGGGGGAGTTGAATTCGCAATTTTTATTTTTCTCAAATTAATTTTTTCAAGACTCGGTCTTGTTAGTTAGAAAAAAAAAAAAGAAAAAACTAGAATTATCATAAAAATAAATAAAATTCTTCACGCGGGACGGACATCGAATATATAAATTATAGGTATTTCTTTTCTTTTTTCATCTTTTCTGCTTCCATATTTTTCCATCCAATTATACATTCCCTTTTACGTTTCGTCGTAACACAACTTAAAAATTAAATGAACCTTGCGCACGGACACCTCGTGACAATGTCTTGCGATAAAAACACCTTGCACTTTTCTCGTACATTATTATTACGGAAATAAATCGTCGATATGCAAAGGTCCTTGCGTGTACTCGTTATATATATATATATATATATATATAATATATAAATGAGGGTGCTTAAGAAACGTCTAATCGGAGAGTACGGTAAATCAAATAAGCAACTCCTTGCTCCCACCTCTGATAATGAAACTTCGTATATATATATTGCGTACGCATGTATTCACAAAAAGGAACAAAGAAATGAGTATAAGCTAGAATAATATTAAAAGGATCAATTTGCCGTAACGTCTTTAAATATTTTCGTGACCGTCGACGGGATCACCGGGTAATGTCTCTCTCTTTCTCTATGCTTCGTGATTATCGATCACCGTCGTCATAATCGCTCTATAAACGTATCGTAGTACAACAACAAGAATTGGGTAGCATTCACCTAATCGGCGCAACTTCGGAAAAAATAGGGAAAATGTACGAAGTGAACGACAACATAAACACTGTATTTTATTAATACATTTCTGAAGGTCTCCTCTGACACGCCTATTTATAATAAGATCACGAAGACGAAGCTGCGGGGAGTGTGAACAGGCAAAAAGAAAAAAAGAAACGGGCAATCATTTCGCGCGTAAGATCATTGAAGTTACGAGAACGATGACTCGTTAAATACATTTTGGCGTTAGGAGAACGTCGACGCGTTGTAAACTTTTAGTATTACGCGCTTTATATAGAAATTCTTAAAGATAGAGAAAGAGAGATAGAAAGTTTCGCCAAAATGCCTCTTTACACGAGTCAACGCGCATGATACCTTTTACTTGCAAGAATTTTAACATATTCGTAAAACACATGTCTTCCTTACATAACATAGTCGTATAATGATACGGTGTCATCGTCAAAGCGGCTACGTAATGCGGTCAGTACAAAGACTTGTGCTCGTCATTATTGCCTCTGATCGCTTCCTGTACATACAAGAGCCGCCCCGATGATGTCGCTAAGCTTTAACAAACCGTATGTACGCGTGTATGTAGATACTTTATGCGTGTGTATATATACAAGGTGTCTCAAATGAACTTCCCCAGCAGGAAATGGCATATGCACCTCATTAATTTGAGTCAAAAAGTCTAATACCATTTTTCGAACTTCAGCCTCGTTAACGAGTTATTAACTAACACAGATCGGCCAATCACGGCGATCAGCGAAGAAAGGCGGTTCACTCGAGCTCGCAGCTAGGTAACAGCTTTCCACGAAAAACAACGTTATGTGCCGCCTTCCGTCGCATATCGGCGGATTAGACTTTTCGATTCAAATTAATTAGGTGTATATGCCGTTTCCCGGTGGGAAAGGTCAACCGAGACACCCTGGATATATATGCTTCTCTACATACAAACACACACGAACACGCACGCACATACATACTTAATTCTTATTTATATATGTATATAAGTGATAATCGATCACACGTATAACCTGAACCATCCTCGAGAAAGATACATATCTTATCGTACGGATCACTTCCTTTTCTCCCCTTCGCAAAACGTAGGAATAGTGAATGTATTCCAAGGTGATTATCGATAATACATATTTTAATATATATATTTATATATATATATATATATATATACAGAATATCATTAGTCGACGGGTATGATGTTGGCAATCGAGCCCAATGATGAAATTATAATGATCCCTATAATAAACCCCTTTCTGGCGGATTACCAATTACCACTTCTCCCCCGGCCACGGAAACCACCACCCCTGAATTGTCCTCCCCTTTTCGGTCCTCTCGGCACGAAATTACCGGTGGACGGTCCACGGGGACCTCTGTCCATCCAAGGTGCTCTAGGACCACCCCGGAAACCACTCCTACCACGTGGAGGACCGTTTCTCCAAGGTGAGAATAGCGCCGGTCCTCCCACGCGAGGTCGAAAGTTCGGACTGTTATTGTGCACATCGTATTCGTATCCTGTAGCAGGATGAACGTCCGTCGATATACCACATGATCCGGGATCGCCCGATCCGGCATCGGCAACGACCGCCTGTTGCGGACCGTTCGACAAGAGGATTCTCTTGTTAGAGTTCGCTTCTTCTTGCTGCTCGTCAAAGTCACCATTCGTCGACGGTCTCTTCAAATCGTTCGATCCCATCAAAACTTCCAACTGTTCCGAGAGCTGAGGCGTCTCCGTGAAATCTTCCTGAGATTGGTTCTCCGCGCTGTTGTTATCACCTACGCGTTTCTCCGTTAGACTAGATTCAGAATTCGCGTGTTCCGTATATTCTGAGACGTTCGCGTATTGTTCGTCGCGGGAATTCTTTGTTTCTTCCGAAACCGCCGATTCTTGAGGCGACTGTCCCTGATTATTATCGGAGTCACCTTTCAGCGACTCCTCGTTCGTGTGTTCCGATCCTGCAGGATATACGGACGAATTGTGTTCGAGATTGTGAGAACTCGGCGCGTCTGGTTGCGTTCTGTGATCCTCGATCGACGTCGGACAGGTTTCCTCTTGCGTTGAAGTTTGCAGAACTTGCATGCCAGGCGGTATTTCACCTTGCTCGAAATCAGGCATTCCTATGGGCATGCCGTCATCGTCGAGGATGACAACAGTATCGGGTGGTTGTAACAGCAAAGGACGACTGTTTGGCAGAATCTCCGGTGGCGAACGTTGATGCTGCTGTTCCTGTGATCGCGATTTTCGTATACCTGTGGGAGGACGCTGCTTATGATTATGATCATCGGAGTATCTTTCTCGTCGAATCCTTGGAAACCCTCGACCACCGCGGCCACTCCTTTCGTTTCTGTGAAAGGGTGGAGCGTCGCGATGCTGATGATCCGTAGGTGGATACCTGTTACGCAATTGCGACTCTCCATGGAAATCTTGATTCGATCTGAGATTGTGTTGATTTTCGTGATACTCAAACTCTTGTTGAGATTGTTGGTGAACCTCGTGAAAGCTTTGTTGCCCTGGAAGAAATTCTTGCTGATTTTGGAGGAAGTTCGGCGGTGGTCGGTTCTGATGGAAGTTCGGTTGGTTTGGATGAAAGTCCACCGGCGCGTTATGGTGGAAATCCGATTGAGACTGATGAAAGTTATTTTGGGGTTGATGAAACTGCGGTGGCGGCGGTGGTGGGGGAGGTCCGGGATGCATAACGTGAACGTCTTGCATCATTTGACCTCGAGGTACCGACATTTGAGGCGAAGGTAATGGAATCATGCGCATATCCATATCTAAATGTTGACTCTGTGCGGATTGCGCTGGATTCATCGCCCTCATATCACGATCTTGAGATCTAACGTCAACCAGTATTCTTCCTTTTGGTTTATTATCCCCTTCATCGTCCGACATTTCCATATCGACGCTCTCCACGATATCGCCAGGTTGCATATGTTGTCTGAGTTCCGGTAAAATATATAGTATGTTATGTGCTCGTGCGTAAAAATGAATGTATAGCAAATTTAATAATTACATAATAAATCCTTACCTATAATCCTGATCACTCGTGGACCATAAGCTGTTATTATTTGGCAACACGTTCAATGTCGTATCGTTTATGGTGTTATGGTTTGCGGGACTTCCCGTGAGACTGATCAAATTACGATGATCCACATCCGCTGCCTTTATCAGACTATACGGTAATTGGCTCTCGGACGTTAACGGTATCGGTATAACCCTATGTACACATAAGAATACAAAATATATCTGTAATTTCAAAAAGTGGCATAAGTCGTCAATACGGTACCTATGATCTACATCTCCAGCGCTACTAAGAAGGGGCTCTTGGGGTTGCGAGTCATTGTACTCCACGGGATCGGTAAAACCGGCCTTCTCATACATCGGAGGCGATTCCGGAGTTTCCGATAAAATTTCGCTCTTTCCTCTTACGTTGTTAGGCCAAACTGAGTCGTTACTGGATTCCCATCTGTCATTAGCACCGTCCATCCATGAACCCTTATTTTTTTCATCATTTTCACCAGGCCATGATGGATTCATGCTATTTTTTCCTGGAGATATATAACACACTACACTCTGTATTCTATATAACGATTCTGATTCTAATAGACAGTTAATTTCATTTTTTATAAACAGTCCATACCCTTTTCTTCCCATTTTGCTGGTTCCTTGATCTCGGTTGAAGAAGTCCACGTAGGAAATTTAGGTGGGAGCTTATTGTAACAATTCTCATCGTCGAGAAAAATAGGTGGCGGGAGAGGTGGAGGAGGTAAAGGATTTACTACGTTCGCGCTACTAGACCCATCGAAGGGTACGGTAATATTACTTTGACTATTCTGACTGGAATATGGAGAAGGTGTGTGTGATTCGGTAGGTAAATTACGAACGGAAATAGGAGTGCTATGATTCATTGGACAATTATTTAAATTGCCGATAGATGAACCCTGCGAATTCATCATTCGCGAAAGTGAAGGAGTTACAGGAAGTTGCCCTAATGCCGGTGAATGCCTGTAATTGGGACGCTGTGGTGATCCCGCTTGAGGATCAGAGACATCTAAACCAAGACCTGGTATTCCACCAGGATCCTGTGATCCCTCCGACGAGGGAAGAACGGTTTTGAGAAAACTAGATATATTAAAATCTTCACTGTTTTCGTTTTTAGAGGGCCTCATATTGATCACTTCTATGGGTTTTGGCTAATAAAAATGATATAAATTTAAAAGATGGATATTACTCAACTAAGATTTCACACGTAATTCAATTATACATACCTCTAAGGAATCGTTATATTGTTGTGCCATCATAGTAGGTGTCGTAGACCTCTCGTTAAACAAATTTCTCTGCAAATAACATAATGTATAATTATTTGCATTCGCGCTTTCGCGTAACAAACAGACAAGGCTGTATCTCACCATATTACCAAAGTCTACGTTCCCTCCCATAAATGATGAAAAATTATTAGTAAAGTCTCCAGATTCGTGTCCCTGCGACAATTCTGGCGCAGGGACAGGTACAGGATCGTAATCATGAGTGTACGAGCCGTAAATAGATGGTGGTGCTACTTCTATGATTGCCGATTGATTCGTAGTTTGATTTTCATCCCCTGGTAGCTCTATGTCGCTATCGGGACTCGGAGACGGAGCATTCACGTCGGGCGACGGAATAGGTGATACTAACGTTGGTAATAATTCATCCAGTTTCTTTTTCAAGTTTTTCACCCGACCACCAAAATTGCGATATGCCTATACGGTAAAACATTGAAGTCCGTTAAAACATGTATCCAAGCATTTTTGGAACCTTTTGTCTATTTTAATTGTCGTATAAAACAGGGATGAGCAACCTTTTTTTTCAACGGGCCAACTACAAATTACAAAATTTTGTGCGGGCTGCACATAAGACCCGTATTAAAATATGAACACTAGATTAATTTAATACATAAAAATATATTTTTGAAAAGTCAAAAAGTAAAGCTTTGACAGGCCATGCGTTGCTCATCCCTGATGTAAAACATGTATTTATAGATAAAAAGAAACTTACATTTGTTACTATTTTAACTTCACCCCGTTGAGTTTCATAAAACTGATCTGCTTGTTCTAGTAATTCCAGAACCTGTGTTCTTTCTCTAATTTCAGCCTCCAATGCCCGCACATAATTTTCAACGTTCCTTACCGCCAGATCAACTTCTTTTTCAGCATCTTCTACACGTCTTCTGTCCTTCAAAGACGCGCAAAGTTCTTCCGCATTTTCAATATCTATATTGCTATCTCTTAAATCGCGTAATCTTGCATCCGTTGCTTGTTCTAAAGTTGCGCAAGATCGCATAGTCGAGATCAACAATGCAGCTTGAAATTCCTCCGGTGCTGTAGCTGTTTGCGGCTCTATTTTTTTCTTAGGAGCAGCTGATATTAAACCAGATAAATCGGCAAGGAATTCTTCATCGTAGACTTGTCTCTGGTCCCAAATTTTAAATATTCGCAATATGCGATGTTTAACTTTTTCATCTCTGACCATTGTCGTAGCACGTTGTAAAGTAGTGCCCCAAGATTCCACAAACTCAAAATTTTTTCGTTTGGAATATTGAATAACGTCATTAGCCAAGTAAAAGAGCGTGAGACGATGCTCTACTTTCACTATCGCATAAAAATAACGGTATTAATGATTTTACATTCCTAATATTATATATTTAATGTTTCATAAAAAATGGTATTATATAGAAGCAAGTATATCTTAACGTAATCAAAATATGTATGGAGCAAATTTTGGAATCGATATCTCTGTATGATCATAACTTTTCAATATAGTATTTTACTTACCCTTTTTTAAAACTTGGAGCCAGGTAGCGACAATCTTTTTATGATGTTGTCGTCTCTCAAGACACCATGCCGAAAGACCTTGTATCGACTCTTGCGAATCCTTCAATGTATGAAGTCTTCGCTCAAAGAGCTCCACATCAAATTCACTTGTTGCCATTGTGTTGGCGAATCGTCAACTCGTTCGATAGTTTAAAAACTTGATTTCATTGCACTTTTTAACGTGAACCACCGAAAGGAACACGAAGAAAGACGTTCAAGTATCATAGGTAAGTCTCTTACCTAGTCCACCAACCTAACCAAATAGTTTTACTAATAGATCAACCGTAAATACAGCCGAAAATAAAATCGACTATCAGGTTAAAACTCATTGTTTTAATTAGGCAAGGTTCTTCTGTGTCACTATTCCTTCAAATACACAATCGATGAAACATCAAAAATCATTTATAAACGATAAACTAAAAGCTTGCGAGGCCGACACGTTCAAGTCGTCGCAATTGACGTAAACCTGCAGAATATGAGAGGCAAAAGATCCAGTCCATAATTGTAGCACAACCGTATTGCTGAGCGAATGATATTATTCGATGCACAGTACATAAACTTTTGCTGTGTATTTCAAACTACCATATATCATACGAAGAGTCGTGAAAACAAGAGTCAGCCATCTTTTTAGGACCAAAACACGACCGCGCAATGGCCGGCACGGTTCATAAAAATATCATAGAAAATTTATTAAAAGCTTACGCGACTATTATTTTACTTTTATTAAAACGGCAATTCATATTTAACCGATCATAAAACTTGATAGAAGTTTACATAGTCGTTTTTACAAATTCTTAATTTATATTATACTAAGAATAAAAATAAATATAATATTGATAAATCTTGTAAATCGTATATCTATACAAATTATTACTTTTTATAATATTTGTATAAAAACATTTTATAAAAAGTAGTACTATCTTCCATTGAATGTATACCCGTATAAAGGTATGCAATTAAAAAATTCAATTCTTATGCGAGAAAGCGACAAATTTATAACCGTATAAACTTAGTGGTCCATTTATAGATACGATATGATATAAATAGATACATATCTTCTTAAAGATGCACGTTGATAGGTTGCATAACATTTAGAATAGGTATTCAATTATCCAATCATAGATAGTCTATGTATAAAGGCGCACGTGCACGTCTTATCGTATAAACTTGCAAATAGCTTCTTACTATCTAATTATGATTATGCATTTAAATAATAGAAACAAAATTTTTTGAATATCGAGGACAAAATTATACGAAATGTTGAAGAAATTCAATTGAAGCACCCCGTTGGACAACCAATGAAAAGAACGAAAATTTAATGATGGCGCGTGTAAAAAGAAAATGGCGAAAATTTACCCGCGCTTATTAGACAGCGACAAAGTTGGTCCTTAACCTTCATCGTCTAAAAAGTAGCCCGAATAAAATGATTTCTTTTGTTTTATCAATTTACCTACTCTAAAAGTGAAAGATATTGTATATATTAATACAGTTATATGTCCGTATATACATAAATAGTGATCCGTGACAAAGACTAAAGCAAAATTTAGTCTCAATATAAATTGCCGATTTAAAAAACTGTGAATATAAAAAGTCCAAAAATAAAATGCCGACCTAACCTAACTAAAATGATAAAAATTCTAGAAAGATTCCATTCATGCGTTCAACATTGTTCTCGTTTCTTCCTATATCACCTAAATAATAAAAGAAACATTTGTATTCATTCAAGCTGACAATGCCCCCCTATCCTGTCACCACATTCGATAGTTTAGTATACTACGTAACAGAAACGTAATATCTACGGTATCAAAAAACCGCTCCTTTTCCCGAGTCGAAGTAAAATATAAGCATAAAAGGAAGAGGAAAGTGAAGCATAAGGAAGGATATAACGATCGAGCCATAGACGGTAATTGAGAATAGCGAGAAGAGGGCAGCCGGTTGGTGTGTGCGCTTAATCGCGGAGCCACGAGTCTCTCTCTCTCTCTCTCTCGCTCGCTTCGTAGAGAGCGAGCGAACATCGATGAATGAATCCTGTTGCGCAGAGACCGGTGGCTTCCACCGTAAGAGTCGATATATTCACTATATAGTCAATCGCATCTGTAGGGCGAAGGAGTGTGGGTGCTCGTGTATGCGAGGTGGCGATGACGGTGGCGGTGGCGGTGACGGCGACGGTGACGGCGGTGGTGACGGTGACGGTGGCGGTGCACGTCTGTTCGCTCGTCTCGGTTCTATTCGGCTAGTACACATACTCCTCGCGAGTGTCACGTCGCGATCATCGAGGGGAAGTTAACATTCGTACGACGATCGTTCAGAGATCGTCGTCGTCGTCTTCGTCGTCGCCTCCTCGCTCATCCGCTTACATACTCATACGTGCGATAGAAATATATATATACAGGCGTATATCATGCTGGTGCATTCTTTCTTATTCTCTTACGACGATCGTCGGAGAACAGGTTGGAGATGGATTTGGCTTTAAAATGAAATGCGCGATCGAGGATGCGAAAGGGAGCAGGCGTGGACTGTTCGTCGTCTGAGGTCAGGCGTGGGGATGAACTCTACGGGGACTGCGAGAGGGAGGAGGTCTGGGGCGCTTCCTGTGCTTGGCACTAGCCTAAAAAAGCTCCACAAACAGAATCGCGGCCGAATGTCTTTTCAATGCAACGAAAATGGTGAAGTGTGGGAAAAAGTGGGCATTGAGTAAAGGCTTCGACTGCTCGAATCATGACAGAGGCGTCGGAGGAGTAAGTAGTCTCTTTTTCTCTCATTCATTCTCTCTCTCTCTTTCTCCCTCCTCTCTCTCTCTCTCTTTCTCTTTTTCATACGCACACACGCTCTGCCGTTCTCCCTCTCTCTCTCTCTCTCTTTCTTTCTTTCTCTAACGTTAGTGTGCCACTTTATACATGACGATGGCTCCACACGGAAAGGCGAAACGTTCTTTACGTTACTGCGCTTTTTACGAGACCGTGTGTCCCCACTATGTTTTAAGTGGTGTACACTTCGTATACACCGTCCAAAGAGACGTTCTCTCTTCCCTCTCTCTCTCTCTCTCTCTTCCTTTCTTTCATTCCTTCATCTGTCTCTCTCTTTTTCTCTTGCCTCCCATTCCCTGATACCCCTTTGCACTTTTTTTTATACCTATTGTGAGACTTTTTCACGACCGTTAAGTCCCCCCTCTTTCGGGAATCTCTCACGTTATCTTTTCGATGCTCCTCCTACGAATTTACACATGTAAGCGCACACTCGTATGTTCTCCTTTCTATATACGTGTGTTGGTGTGTCATCCGGTGCTTCGTGCATGGCTGACTGTTCATTCATTGAATCGATGTTAGCGAGTAACATCTGCTATGTGACTGTATCGCTGACGATTTTGAATGTTTTACCGTCAATTAAATGAAATGCAATGAAATAAGAATTATTCTTTTTTTCGTTAATACCCTTATGGTTTAATACGTTACGTATATTCAATTACATTCGATACATTAATATTATTTTACGAATTTCGTGTACCTGTCATCTTCCTTTTCACACTATACTCTCTTTATTATGGTTTGATAACAATAGGTCGAGTAAGATTTCTTTCAAACTGATTATCTAATTGTTATCTTTTAGTGGTAACTACTTAGTGAGGGTTCGTGCCCAAGTAATGACAAGAGATGACAGTTCTGGTGGATGGGTTCCTTTGAGCGGCGGTGGCTTAGCAAATGTTTCGGTTAGACGTAGAGCTACTTCGGTGGGTGGACTTCAGTCTAGTAATACCAATGGTACTAGCATCTCTACTTCGAATGTTACCACTACAACTTCGACCACTAATTCTCTCTCGAGTACGAACATTAATACGCAGGGCCACGGATCCAGTACTTCTCCACCTAATGCGACAAAAAGAAAACACGAATATCTCATCTATGGCAAACGTATCACCGATCAATCGGTAATGTGTTTGCTACTTTACTAATAGAGTTTGATTTAGAATACTTTATTCTTCCAGTATTTTATATCTTTACATATTTCTTATTTTTCAGGTTGTTCTTAGTTGTACTATTAAAAAGGATTTTGAATATAACAAGGTAATGCCGACCTTTCATCATTGGCGGACGGGAGAGAAAAAATTTGGATTAACATTTCAAACAGCTGCAGATGCAAGAGCATTCGACAAAGGTGTACGCACCGCGGTGGAAGAACTGTTGGAAGGTGAGATTTATAGTTCAAATTTTACAGCATGTTAAATTTATTAGAAATACTATGTTATCTTTTATGCTTAGTGTTCGAAATGTGTTCTTAACACAACGAAAGCAATCTTTCTTTTTCCTGGATTTTTCTTGATAATTAATACCGTTATGATCAAGAACGCATTAAGAATACAAAACTACCTCTGTTTCATTAAATATTAAATCTGTAACTGTAAATATAGAGTAAACATCTATATATTATTAATTATTAAACTCTTTGCGCACATTATTTTGCTGCATTTTTATATGGATTGTACATCTGGTAAGCTGTACAAAAGAATATGTAGCCTATCGATGTTCATCGTACAGTTTTTGAATAATTTAATTTATTAGCACTTTGTTTGTAATATTATAGGGCTTGCCGAATCAACGTTGTGCGGCGAAACTGCAGATGGTGGCGACGAGGATGTTTTTATGGTAAGGGATAAAATTTTTTTAAATAATTATCAGAAATTCAATTTGTTTGTTAATTTTTTTATGAAATTTTCAGACCTTAAATCTACCCGTGGATCCTCTAGATCCACGTCCATCTTCGGATACATCTCGTGGAGTAGTTCGGGTACCTAATTACCATTCCCAGTGTTCAGATCTTCTTGATTCGTATAAACCTATTCATTACATTGGTGGATCCACCAATAAAGTACCATTATCTCAACATCCTTTGACATCTACTACAGATATCGGATCCGACAATTACTCTTATGTACATCTCACAACGGTTAACCATGAATATTTATATCCCATCGTTGATGATCATAAAAGTGATAGATTAGACAAGCATAATACTGGAAGTTCTTTGAAAAAACCAGAAATTATAGTGTCTCAACCTTCAAAAAATAATATCAAACGTAATGTCCGGTTACGGTGTAAACATTGCCAAGAATTATATTCTGAGCAACACAATCCTAGAGGATCTTGCGAATATGCTCCTGATCCTATTAGACGCGGAATAGCAACAATTTCTTGTTTATCGTGTGCTCAATGTATGCTGTATCATTGTATGAGCGACGCGGAAGGTGACTTCGCCCAGAATCCTTGCAGGTAAGGTTGACAAGTATTTTTGTCACTTTTTAGCCGCCTATCATATAACTAACATATGATTTGTAGTTGTAGCACGGAAGAAGGATGTGGACGAAGATGGATTGGTTTAGCACTATTATCACTGATCGTTCCTTGTTTATGGATTTATCCTCCGCTCAGAGCCGTTCATTGGTGTGGAATGTCCTGTGGAATGTGCGGAGGTCGTCATCATCCCATGGAATAACTGGAGGATCCCTTTGATGCCTCTGCCCCATACTCGGTTGAGTCAACCAAGTTTTCATCGTCGCGTAGTGCAGTTGCTAATGTGTATGAATGTCACGATCTGAGTATGGGACGTTGTCAGAGGTATCAAAGGGGCAGACAGCTTCCGGTACACGCACTTATCCATCAACATCATCTGTGAGAATTTAACTGACAAAGAAAATGATACGAGCACAAGATGTTGCATTTAGTCTTCACACTGTGTATATTCCGTACATTTTGTATACTTTATTAGCAGTATGAATTGTTTAGTCATAACTGTATATTAAACAATTTAAAAGTGGAAGTAAGATAGTATTGACGCTTCCACTAATTGGTCTATGGGTAGCAGCAATTGGACTGACCAACTATGTGTTGTACATGGTGTAAATTATGAGAGTGCAGCTGTGAGACAACGCAAAAAACTTTTTATTCCCAGTTTGAAATATTATTCTCTGCCTCATGTAATGTGTGTATAGAGAGCACAATGTCCACACTGGAATCGAGCATCGCTGCGATTGTCAGAATGAAAGTGTAAGAATGTGTTCTATTCATAAGTTCTGATTATACTAAACAAATTGAAGCCAGTATTTGCTAATTTTCTAGCCCTTATTAATGTGTAATAAAATGGGAAAACAAGAGTAAATTGTGAATGTAAAGTTTACCAAAACAAGGTAAAATTACTCTGAATCTATCATTTATTAGCTGTTGAAAATTATCTCGTTAAAATATATGGTGGAAAGCATTGCAATATTTGCATGTATGCTATGTTGCTGCTACAGTCACTTGGATATTTAATTTCGTAAAAAATAAAAAAAATTTATTGTCAAGGTGATTGAATAATTTTCTAAGTTGCAAACCATGTTATGGGTGCCTATATTGTACAAATTTTGTGATATTTTAGAACATATGTGTATTTTTATGTATTTTATTGATAAAAATAGATTGACAAAAGCTGGCTGCATCTCAAAAGATGCAAACAGTAGCTAATATTTAACAAATACAGTTTTTTCGTAAAACAAATATCAATATTTGTGACCAGTGCCTGATGTAAAGAAAAGATTTATAATCATTAATTTAATTTGTTTTAATATTATTTAATAAAGAGTAGTGACGTTATTAAAATCTTACACGTATAAAACCTTATGAATGAAGTAACGATATAATGTTTAATACTATTCACGGCACTTAGAGTATCTCATTGAAGCACATAAAACTAATTATCATCTTTATTTGCTTACTTATATTAATAATAAAGAAATATTATTTTAATGCTCTCTATCTTTCTCTCTCGCTCTCTCTTTCTCTCTAATACTCGCGCTCTCTATTGATGATATTTATTCATGTATTATATGCATAAATGCATTAACGTTGTACATTTAAACTATTTATGACAATGACAAATTCTTATTTGCAGATCATTTTTACCAAAAATCTGTAAATATGTTTATGCTCTGCTGAAATTTATGACTATCTGTTTCTTAAGTAGGACAAATTTACTATGTTTTATAGAAAGTGAGAAGCAGCTAGCTTCGGCAATAATGATTATCTTGGTCTTTCATAACTATCTTTTCAAAAAATTTCTTAAATTATATATTTAGAAGGATATATATATATACTTAAAAGATATATCGAAGAAATACACAAAGATCTGATTAAACGTTTGTAAAAATTTAATTGCCATTATATCATGATACTCTTAGAGAAATAGTGCCATAATATAAATCATGCTGTTATATTTGACAGCAAAGCACAATTTAAAAATTGCAAAGATTCTTATGTTTGTTTATCATATTATGTAGATCACCTTGACATTCATCCTCTATATATTGAGAGAATTATGTAGAGATCATAATATATTTTTTAAACCAAAGCTTCAAAATGTTGTGCTAGATAGTTCTTCATGATCAGCTTATTGATATTGTAAAATATTTACAATTATTTTTAAGAAATGGTTGCTAAAAAAATTGCTAACAATACATATGTATATGTAGTAGCAATTTACAAGAAATATGTTATTTGTTATATAATTAAACTACAAGCATGTGATTGTTCTGCAGACATTAATAACAACAATGCATGGTATATTTTAGAATTGTACAAAATGACAAAGAATGTATTTTAAGAATAGCACATGTCTATGCTTATTTAAATAATTAATACTTCGTTATGTCCAATATTTCTAGTCTATTAATAGTAATGTTTATGCATTGCTTCTCATATGCCATAAAAATAAGTATCAAAAGTTTATATAAAACGACTGTTTGTATTTTTCTCCTAAAATGAAAATTTATTACTCTTAAATTTAAATAGTACATCTACATTATTATTGTACATACATGCACTTTTTATTTGACAGTTTTATGTGAAGTCTCTAAATGTTATATATGTCATACGATGGTTAGCCTTTTTCCACACTAGTTCATATTTACAAATACTGATTTAAACATCCATCCATTTACTGGTAAATATTTCATTGATGTGTTCTATTATGTCCATCTAAATAGCTTGAAGCAGTAAATTTTTTATTATATTTTCGAATATATATCTTTATATAATTTACTTAATAACTATACTTGACTACATATTAAAATGGTATACATATAAAAAATAGTATAATGCAGTAAATATATTAGAAAATCGGTTCCTGAATAAATACAACAATCTCGAGGTTTTCACAAATACTAATTCTGAACAGTAACTTAGAACTTTTAATTCTATTTACAAAGTAAAAGCAGTGTGCTTGTGATTCCAAAAAATATCAAAAAGATATTAATCAAATCACGAGTAGCTTCTGTTTACTAACTGAAAAAATTTCATAGTTGTGAAATTTTATTTCATATCTACGTAATTCTTCTTATATAAACTTTCATTGAATCTAAATTAGAGTACAAAGATTTTGTATAAATTTCTGAAGTATATTAAGAAATGTATATATCTTACTTTTATTTTCAGTAATGTTGTAATTGTATATGCTATGTTTATGATTTCTTCTTTATTATGTATTTATACATGCAAAATCATAAATTAGATAACAAATACAACCAGTATTTCTACGTTTTTATAGTTTTTTCTAAATTTTTTAATTTACAGCAAAATATATTTTATTTATGGCAATGCACAGGCTAGATATTATATATATATAAATTTTGTAAAGAGTTAGATTTTGTAATGCAAATATTACTTAATCTCAACGTAATTCCTTCAATTTTAATTTCTTTAAATTGGAAGTTCATTTATTAAAAGTAATTACAAATATTTGTATAAGCACAAACATCACAAAACAGTTAAATTCCTTTTTTATTTTATAAAAATGGTATATCGATGTCATGGTATTCCATTATAATTTCTAGCATAGTGTAACTAGCAGATTCATTTGTGTGATACCAATTTTTCTTTAGTTATAGATAAGTACAAAAGTTTCTCTCTCTCTCTCTCTCTCTTTCTCTGTAAGTTTGTTGTGATGACTCATACCAAATGAGAACTACATGTATTACAGTTTTTACAGATTTAATGAATGAAGTATGCTTGGGAAATGTACTGTTTAAATTTTCTCTTTTATTTAGTATGAATGTTTAATACGATTGAAGCACGTCTTAAAAGTATTTACGACTATAGTAATTGATTAATCAGGAGAAAATATAAATAATATAATTTGTATGAAAATGATAAATATATTGGTGATAATAATTATTAACATAAATAGGAGAGGGTGTATGCGGACGCGTGTGTGCGTGTGTGTGGGCAAAAGTGGTATGTGCAAAAATTTACACAAATAAATTTAAACGGATGTGCACATACAAATACACACAAAGCTATTATGAAAATTCTCAAACTGGGATAATTCGCAAAAGTGCCTGCCAAAAGTAAAACAAGTGTTAAACGTTTATGGCAGCACTCAGGTGATGTGAGATTAGTTTGTAAAAACTTGTTCTACAAGATTCTCACTCACAATATAAATGCTGCAAGATCAACGAGCAAGATTTTAATTCACAGATTCATTGTATCATAAATGTTTAAATCTTGTATCATTGTAATTAAAGAAATATGTATTATAATCCAGCTGTATGAAAAATAAAATATATTGTATCATGATGGAACATTACAAATTTAAACCATTGCCCTTAAATATTGTCAAACATATCACTATATATTTATTTATGAAAATTAACATATTTATTTAAATAATATATAATTATAGTTATCATTTCTACAATTTATGTATATTTTGGAGCAAACTCATTTGTCAAGATGTACAAAGTAATTAAGAATATTCACGTGTGAGGTTAGCAATTTCATATTCCGTTTCAGTGCGAAGTTGGAGTGTGACCATCGACATAAAAGTTTCTAGTTGCTTTAGGTAATTCCAATACTATACCATCTAATTCTTTTGTTAATATAATTTGACAACCTAAAACAAATTAGGAAACGATACAATAAAATAACAATAACCAATGATATCATTATATCGTAATTTCTAAATTATAAATAAGAATTATACCTAATCTAGAATTTTCTTTTAAAAAAGGTGCTAAATCTAACAGATCTTCTTCTTGTTCTTCTGCTACTGGCAGTTTATTCGTATAATCATGATGTACATATACATGACATGTTGTACAAGCAAGGGAAGCTTCGCATGCTCCTTCCAGTTCAATTCCATATCTGTGCGCTAAGTAAAGTACATTATCACCTATTTTACCCCTCACTGGTATTTTCTTTCCTGTTTTGTCCACAAACGTTATATTCACTCTGAAGTATAAAATACCAAGCATATCGAATATGCATGTTAATTATAATTTATTAGTGTTACGCACATTTGAACGAAATTTTTAACGTGAAATGTCAATTTTACCTACACATCGGCTTCTGATTTTGGATCCTTCATTTCATATTCTCCGTGTAATGACGCTACAAAAACAAATAATAATTATTCCATATTTTAACAATATGTACAATCTTCGCGCTAAAACTATTCAAACACTTTTATCGCGCCATCTAGCATAGTATGCTATATCTTAGGCAAACCTTACATTTCGACGTATGAAACAATGAATTTGTTGTCCTATTTAAACAATTAATTGGTAAAAGTGTCTTCTTTAACGTGCCTTTCCACGTTAAGGGTCGTAATATAAATGTCATTTTGTGCTGTCAATTTAACGATTCCTGTGATCTTATATGATGCGCTTAACCGCACATAGAAGTGCATAGAAGATAGTCAAAGGATGTTTATTCGGTAGTTATCAAATCGAGAGATTTGAAACTCGATATTGCAGTCTTTGCGTCGTCAACTCTACGAATGATAGAAGAAACATAGAATAGACGTCATGTAGGCGCTAGCGTCGGCCCTTGTAAATTAGCCGTGAATGACAAAGCCTAAGGATTTTACCATTAGATAGCACTACGATCACCACAGATTTCGGCTCGGCTCATGAGATGTATTTGAATGAACTTTGTTATTATTTTGTGACGAATACAATAATGCTAAGTATATGTAAACAATATAATGCTATTAAAAATATATATAATATTGTTCCTCGAATGTGTATATATTAATGTACATAAAAGTTTAATTTTCCCGCGAATATTTGACGGTGCTATCATGTGTGCTAAGTTTTAACTGGTATATGTGTGGAACTCCTACGTGAGGATCTTACGTGCGTACATATAAGTTTTATAAACATTTTACGTGCAACTAAAAACGTTACCCGTCCTAATTTATGTAATATTAATAAATTTGTTTTTTAAATAAAAAGATTATACTGTTAGTTCCTTAATACTACGTATAAATGTAAGTATAATATATAAAAGTCTGAATGTTCCAGGAAATGATACGTAGGTAATTGTTTATATCTAGTGGTTAAAATATTGTGATCAAATACTGCAGAATGGCAGGAAATTTTTGGCAAAGTTCTCATCAGTAAGTTACAAAAATACAGTATTGTCAATTAAATACCTAACCACTAAATAAATATCTCTATTTTTCTGTGTAGTCAACAGTGGCTACTTGACAAACAAGATTTAGTACGCGAACGACAACATGATTTATCTATTTTAACGGAAGAAGAATATCAGAAACTTTTCATCTTTTTTTCCAATCGTAAGCTCAACATATTATACTGAAAAGTAAATGGAATACGTTATTGACTACTATACATTTTTGTTTGTTTTTTTCAGTTATTCAAGTACTAGGTGAACAATTGAAATTAAGACAGCAAGTGATTGCCACTGCTACAGTATATTTTAAAAGATTTTATGCTCGTAATAGTTTGAAATGTATTGATCCTTTACTATTAGCTCCTACCTCGGTTTTTTTAGCCTCAAAAGTTGAAGAATTTGGGGTTATTTCTAACACAAGGCTAATAACAACATGTCAAACAGTAGGTAAGTACCAAACAATATATGTATCTGCATAGTTTTATTTTATTCTACAAAGTTTTAATATTTTATTATGATTTCTTTCAGTGAAAAACAAATTTAATTATGCGTATTCTCAGGAATTTCCTTATCGTACAAATCATATTTTAGAATGTGAATTTTATCTTTTGGAGCATCTAGACTGTTGTTTAATTGTATACCAACCATATAGACCTCTTTTAATTCTCATTCAAGATGTAGGCCCCGACGAACAATTATTAACATTGGCATGGCGTATTATTAATGATAGTTTACGTACAGATGTCTGCCTCCTTTATCCACCATACCAAATAGCCATTGGTAAGGAATATACTAATTCTGTAGCATTATAAATATAGCCATAAACTACTTGTTATATTTAAGCTTAATTTTGTAACTGAAATTACTCTATTTATTATAGGATGTTTACAAATTGCATGTGTAATATTACAAAAAGATCTTAAATCATGGTTTGCGGAATTAAATGCAGATATGGAGAAAATTCAGGAAATAGCCCGTTACATTATAAATTTATATGAGCTGTGGAAAACATATGACGAGAAAAAGGAGATACAAGGATTATTGTCTAAAATGCCCAAACCAAAAGCAGCTCCACAGCGCTGACATCCAGTTCCTTCGGCATCGAATATTTGGGATTGATGCTAAGCAATGATGTATATTAACTAAGTATTTCTGTTAATGGTTGATAACCTTAACAACAAATACTTTTTTTTTTTAACCAAACTTTATACAATGCATGATGCAAAATTCAGAACCATCACTATAATAATTTGTGGATGCTGATAAAAATTCAGTAATTATAATCATTCAAAGTAAATACAATAAGGCAAAGAGTTTAAAGTAAAATTTTACTGATCAAAGACGTCATATTTATGGAAATTACATTTTTTTCATAAATATGAAAAAATTCGTTTAATGTAAAACTGCAAGAATCAAAGAAATAAAATTCAATATTATGTACAATTCTGTTTTGGTTATTTTGACATATTTTACACACCACTATTTGTGTATTAATTATTTGTAAATTTTTTTACCGAATAAGAGTATTAAAATGTTATACAGTTTTTGTAGTTTCATTACTGCTTCTAAGAAATATATTATAACCTACACTGCATTTGTACATTAAGTTTGTATGAATATTTATGGTAGATAAAAATGATCTTTATCAAAAAAATGCGATGAAATAGTCAAACATTCGTGATACTTGAGCTTTCAGTTCTTCAATGATATTATAAACAATATTTCTTTAAGAGGAACCTTTTGAATATCGTTTCCAAAACTTTTTCACATCGTCGTGACCTGCCTTTGTTACTACCATAGTTCGTTTTCTGTATAAAAAAAAGAAAAATATTAATACAAACATTTTTCTTTAAAATGTCACAATTAAGCTGTAAAAAAGTAATTTTGTGTCTTTTAAGTTATACCTGTCATTTTGCCAAATTAGGACGCCCGTAGAAAGTGCATGATTTCGAAGTACTTCAAAATCAGTTTGAGAAAGAAATTGACTATACAGAACTCCTTCGCTAAAGAGAAATCTGTTTCTTTCATTTTCCCATAACTTAATTTGATCTACAATGGTTGGAGGCAATGTAGGCGGGCCTGCCTCTATCATTTTACTATGTGCATGCTGCTGTAAATAACTGTTAATATAGCAGAACGCAAATTAACTTTATTGTGCAATACTTAAGTCCATATTAGTTTGAGAATATTGACATGATCGTAGAATTAATTAATTATGATTACATACCCTATAATCTGTGCAGCAGTGATTCCACTTTTCAATGCTTGTCTCACGGAATCTCTTGTTAATATTGACACTACCAAGTTTGGAAATCTGCAAGTTGTTATTTAAAAATAATAAAACGTATAACTATGGCCATAAAAAACTTCTTACACCTACCTATATAACATTTCACAAAATAATCCCAGTAAAGCAACTTGCAAATTTGAATTAGTGTAAGCATATACTCTGTAATTAGTTTCAACAACTATATATCCTGCTTTTCCAGTTTCTTTTGCTAATGGTTTATTTTGCCCAGTAGCAATGTTTAATGCTAGACGCGTTGGGTAAAACCTTGTCAAAAGGGAAAATAAAGAATTGAAACGTTAATGCTTCATAGAATAAGAGAAGTTATTAGAAATATATTAAAGTTAACTACCTTCCAGCTTTCCGTTTACGCTGATAAACAAGTCCAAACTCTCTTAAATGTTGTAAAAAAGTTAGTAAACCTTCTGACATGCCTTCTGTACTATAATCTTTACCAAGTGTAGAAAAATTCAATTGAAACAAAAATGTGAGGCACTCGACTAAGTTAAGTCCTCTTGCTTCTATCGTGTCTAAGTATTGTAGAATGAAGTACCATACCTACAATGTTTATTGCATATCTTAAATGATTTCAACTTATGATTAGTAGAAGTAAAAGAAGTTAACTAAATTATTATACCAAAGAATCTGCTTACTTGCGATGCAGTATCTAACAATAAGAATTGGAAGCCTGCTTGCGTGATTACCGGACTTCCATCGGCTTCATCTCTTTTCATTAAGCCAGCATGTAAAAGTATTCTTACAGCATCGGCCGATATACCTAATTTTAATTAAATTTCTTGGCTTTAGATTTTATTTGCGCATATATTTAAAACGTTAATAAAGTTAGTTTACCTTCTTGTTGTTGCGAACCGACCATATAATGTAGAACACATTCCCACCTTTCTAACGCATATGCGTCTAAAAATGCTACGTCCCTAGGTTTACTGTCAGTTTCTAGCTGATTCGACATTGTCCATGGTTTACCACCACCCAGTAGAACAATTTTCAAATTCTTTTTAAAAGATGCGTGAACAACCCAACCTGGTAATCCTCCAGGTAAAGATGTTTCTCTCCATATATTAAGTTCTTTTAAAATTACAACAACTTTTTGATGATCTTCAAGGTAGAGCTTAGAGCACCAAGAAGCTATTACTGCCTGTGGAACTGCCTGTTCAACGAACAATAATCTCATAATATAGTGCTTCGCTATCACAGGCAATTCACGAAACACCGCTAAGCATATAGGTGGGTTATGATATAACTTGCTTAACACTTCTGGTGGTCGCGATTTTAAATATTCGTGTAGATTTTTGCATTGTAATCCGGCAGGACGTAATAAATTTTTTCCACTTATTGCATTTGACATTATAGTGCAGCATTAACGAATCTTATTCTATTTTCATAGATCCGATACTAGTATTGAGAAAACGAGTTATGAAAGTTACACACAAAAGAATCATATAGGATTTTATTCACTTTACGTATGTTGTATTAAACGAAATATAATACTTAATGTCTTAATGACAAGAAGTTCGTGCATCACAAAAGTACAAACGATTCGTGATTTTTGGTTATTACGCGGTTCAATCTTGTTTCTCTAACGGAGCGTCATCCATAAAGCATAAAACGCTATTAAGAGAGAATACTCATACTGAATTCCCATATATTATAAATGTGGATATTGTAAATCTAACAAATAATTAAAAGTTTTGTATTTGGTGTAAAAAATATTATAACTATATTTGCAATATGCATGTTCTTAACTTTTAATCGTATATATTAATACGATAGTAATATATTTCAAAATTTTTAATATTCGTATAAAAATAGATTTAAATTTCGCGGTAGTCGTTCGAGTAAAAGGTCAATCGGCGATAGTAGGGGTAACCCTCCATCTATTAGACCTTAGGTGGCGCTGAGGGTCGTTTACGCTTAAAAAACATTACGATCTGACGAAAGCCGCTACTCTCGTAGTGCAAATACTCTTTGGGTTTCCCTCGCAGAGCGCATCGTGTAATGTGGAATCGTTGTAGAGTGCAACGAGTATTAACGAGCGTTTTCAAGTTTGTTCTCCGATGCTTTGTCCTAACCGAACATCCAAGAAAATGTGTTAATATGATGATCGCACGTTATTCGCCTAAAAATTATTTTAAAATGTAGCGTGGAAAACGTGCGGATGGTTCAACCGTCGCTAAACAAATTAAATGTATGTGTATATATATGTGTATCTATGTTTATAAACATATAACGGAAAAGGTCGTTTTAATTCATCCGGGCTACCGTGAAATATATATACATATATATATATATATATATATATATATGATCGGTCTTTCTCCTTCCGGGAAGTTTGTAAATAACGGTGATAGTTACCTTTAAATCTACTTTCGCGTTGTGAACAGAAGCGAGAATAATAAATCGCAAAGTCGTCGCACTGCCACATACATCTAGTGTTTTTGTACGAGCCGACGGATTTTTTACCGATATAGGTAAGTATTCGCTGTGAAAGTTCGTGCTATTAAGCATTAAAATAAATGAAGCGTGCTTGGAAATGGTAAACCGTTCGTTTACTAGAGATCCTGGAACTTCGTGCGAACGATCGAACCTTCGAACAAAATACTTTTCGAATTAATGCTGTGAGAAGTGTCCTTGCTAGGTTAAGGTATCTTGTCAACATCGGTTAAGTTCTTCCGCAAATGTGAAGTATTGAATTAAAAGTATTCCTACTTTTCGTTTTTATTAGTCTAACGTATTTGAAATCGCTATGATCGAAATGAATATTATATATTATTATTGTATGTTTATGTATTTACAATATCAATGTACAATACAATGCAACCGAAGGAAATTGTATTCTTTGTTTATGGCTTATGCGTTCTTCTTTCTTTTATTATATAGTAGATTTTTTGGCCATTGGAAAATCATGCTATTGGAACTCAAAGATTGATAGTCGAGTAATTTAACGTTGTTAGATAATTGAAAGATAATAAAGAGAAAGAAATAAGATCTATATATAAGTGTATGTAATTTGAACTCATTTTTATGTGATGTTTTCACGAAGATAAGATAACACTAATAGGTATCGGGTTAAAAGTTATTGTTTTTCTGATGCGTTTATGGCAATTTTATGTTATTATGTTCTAAGCATAAACAACATTGATGAGGTTCTTAGCTGTTTAAAGTCAATAAAATTTTCTCTGACCGAGCTATCGGTTCAAGAACCACCTGTTAGATTTCATCTAAATTTAGAATCCAGTGGTAGAGAGCCAGTCAGAGTATTCTATAGATACTTTAGACCTGCTGATGCTCTTATACTCCTCTCAAAAATATCTACTCAAAACGATCCGAGTACACTTGATACTCTCTTACAATACTTTTGTCGTTGTTTTAAAATTTATATTGTAGATATAAATTTATTTGAGCAGAACTATAAACCAATATAAGGATATAATAAAGTTTGTTTCAATACTTCTCTGGGCTAATATATATTTCTTTTTCTTAATTACAGATTAGACAATTTTAATAAAGAAGGCGCCTCCATTCAAAGAGCTCGCAACATGGCCAATAGAAGAGACAAAGCTTCCGGTGGTTTTGTAAGTAAAACATTAATCGTTCTATGCGATCTTTCTAATCTGCCAATGTATTTTCACATTGAAACAAAAAAGGGAGCTAGTAATAATGCTAGTTTCCTTAAAAATTACACGGTATAACTGTTTTACACAAACAAGAGAAAGGGCAATAAAATAACGAGCGAGCTAACGTAATTGGTCCTCGTTATAACAGTTTGCACGCGTTAACGATCAAATTCGTTGAAATTTCAGCGTGCGTTTGCTGATAATATCGACGACCAACTGATATACGAATCTTTCGATTTTTATGGTAGGCGTTGTATCAACTGCGTATATATCCAAAGTTTTTTTTTATACGAAATAACAAAGGCGATGATTAAGAAAATATGAAGAAACAAACAGAAAAAGAGAGCGTTTTATCCTCTTCTCAACCAAATGATTTCTTTAATCCAAGTTTCATAAAGAAAATCACATTTTCTCAAAAAAACAAATGGGCTTTCTACGAAAATTTGAGTTCCAATTTGAACAAAAAAATTATATCGATCTAATTTATAAAACAAAAAAGTTTTCATCTTATTCTTTTTTTTTTTGCTCAAATGAACTTTTCACGCAAAAATGTTTTTGCGTCTGTTTAAATTTGAAAGAGAATCACAGTGATAAGATGATAAAAATGTTGTCCCATATACACGAGCGTGCGATCGAAGGTGTGTAGCGTTCGTCTTATCAACTAAAATTTCATAACGAGTGCCGTTCGCACGACACGGAGGTGCTTTAACTTCTGCCGGGCTAGGTGTATTTAATGTGAAAGGTATGCCCGGACATACCAGTTCTGCTGGCAACCAGCGTCGAGGTAGTATTATCAGTGTTGGAGGCATGCGCGACCAATTCTTTCGTCGTTTTTCTTTTTTTTCGGTTTAAAAGAGATTCGTTCGAAGAATCTCCATCTAGCAGCTGTTTTCTTCGAATTTCCCACGTGACTATTGTCTTTTAAAAAAACGGCGTGAAAGATATATAAAAATTTATCTTTTTTTTTTTTTTTCGTAATTTCTTCGTTTTTAACCGCGTTTATTCGAGTTCGCGACTGATTGGAAAACGGTGTCGTGATAATGAAACAGCGATGACAGAAGTAAATTCCTTTTTTAGAGGGCGGAGTGTAATTAGCTGCATGCGAGTCAGCCCCCCCTACGTATGCGCGAGTGTTTCTGCTTCATAGCGTGCGTATGTAAGGCTTATCGAGTGAGGGAAAATACGGAGATAGAGAGACGAGTACGCGTCCTCCAAAAAGCAATTTAATTTACGAAACGTACTTTCTCGTGCCGCTTTACCGTCGAGTTGTCGTCCCATCGGACTAATTGATTTAATTAAACTCATCCGTCAGGAAGACCGAACGTCTTCGTTCGTTCGTTTCAAGCGTGCTCGTTTCTTCGGCTCGGGACACACCTGCTTCCATCAGTCGTGGAGTCGTTTCATCGAATTAATCAAAGAAGGGTTATCGGTAAAAGGATAATGGAGGGAGCGATCGTTTAATAAAAGCGAATGTTCGCGATTCCCGTCGCGGTAGGTGCGTTTTAAACGATTGTGCCGTGTTGAGAATTTCTTTTTTTTATATCATAAAGTGATTCGTGCGTTTTGAAGAAGATCAAAATGTCGACGACGATTAAGAGAAGGAAAACTTGGTACAGTAAAGCCGAGGCTGGTATAAAGGTAAGACTATTCAAACAAGATATTTTTAATCTATTTATCGATACGATTTTTATCATTGTTATCAACAGAGTTTACAAGAAACGGTAAATTTGTAGTTGTCATTGTTCCTGAATAGCAAGGAAAATGTACACAAAGTGCTGGTATTTTAGTAGAAATGAATCGTTCTACGTGATCTTTTTAATCTGCAGATATATTTTCACATTGATACAGAAAAAATGGAGCTAGTAAGAATGTTAGTTTAAAAATGAAATGGTTTAACTGCTTTATGGAAACAAGAGAAGGCAATAAAGAAACGAGCGAGCTAACGTTACTTTAAGGCAATGTTCTAGTTTAGAGGGTCAAAAAAGAAGATGATATTCGAGAATTTTTTTCTAAGAAAAAATACTAATCAATCTTTCTAAACTTTTACACACATTTTGTTATACATACTGAAAATGTTTTTAATTTAGACACTATTTTATAGTCGATGAACTACAAAAATTTCGAAAAAAGTATAAAATTTGAAACATTTACGAGCTTGAACGTCAAAGTGACTTTTTTAAAAAAAGACCATCACTTTTTATCTAATAAATATTGTTTAAAATAAAGTTTTTCCAAATTTCAATGGTTCATCGACTATAAAATAGTGTCTAAATTAAAAATATTTTTAGTTACTTCTTCCAGACAGAAATTACGGGTTCCACTTTTCTCGCTAATTAAAACGAAGCGTTTCGGAAATTCCCCTAGAACTACATGATCTATCCATTAGATTTCAATTAAACTTTTTATATGTGTTGTTCAAATGTATAACAAAATGTGTGCAAAAGTTTAGAAAGATTGATTAGTATTTTCTCTTAAAAAAAAATTCCCGAATATCATCTTCTTTTTTGACCCTCTAAACTAGAACACTGCCTTAAATTCGTCCAAGTCAATGTTTCTGAATTTCAAGGAAAAAGTGCTGGTATTTTAGCAGAAATGGAAAAACAATACCTAGTAGCGATAATCGTCGAATCATTTTCTTATCAGTCGTATCGCTTTTAGATATTGTCACGAGCTCGCGTATCGTAGGAAACAAAACGCGAAACGCGTCGTCCACGACGATATTATTCCATACGTAGGCACACGCCGTCGCGTTTCCTGTTGCCGTAGTTATCGTTTTCGCTCCCCACAGTAATATGATATTTTCTAATGCATTCAATCTGTTTCACATTTCGTTTGGATCGTACGTGAATACGTTCTGACGTATTTCACTTCGTTGCATTTCGCTCGTTACGACTTTCGATTATCCTTTCGTGGTACTCTCCTCGTCGTGCTTTCGCTTTTAAGCGAGAAATCGTTTGTTCCCACGCGTTAAATGGAATATTTTCACCGTTGCATGTATTTAGAACAAAAATAGAACGAAGATGCGTATAATTGGGGCAGGGGGGAGAACGATTAAGGGCAATAGGCGATCGTTTTTCGGGATTTTCCACGTTTCGTTTTCGGTCTTCTAAAAGAAATCGAATGCGAATTTAGTAAAATACTTTTAGGTGATGTTCATTGGCTAAGCATAGACTATAAAAAAGTTGGTTTGAAGTACTAATAACAAAACAAAATGGCTGAGTTGATTTTTAAACAATTCGGTCTCTTTTTTCGATTTTGCAGTGATTCCAGATTAAGAAAAGAAGTAACAATCTTCTACCGGTGATCAATCTATTCCTTAGACCCGTAGTTTCCCGCGGTACCTCGAAAATCCAAAGTTTTAGGAAACGACATTAAAAATTCATGATTTATGAATTTTTTGGGGAAAAACAGAAGTTTCTATCCATTATATTAGAGGTACCGCGGGGAATGACATGTATTTTATATATACTCAAATTGTTTCAGATTGATCTGAACATCGGTTCGTTCGCAATCACTGCAAAACGAAACAGAAAAAAGTTTTCGAGTTAAAAGCGTTTAAAGTTTTCATAATATAATATCGAACGATTACTTATGTGATCAAGATGGTTTTCTATAAAAAAATATCTATTCTTAGTCCAGTCATTATGTAGAAATATGAAGCAAATAAATGCAATCGAAGATGTACAGCTGATTTTTGAATATTTCGTAGGGGGTGTTTAAAATTTTGATTATATACTTTTGTAGCATTTTTAACGCTCGATAATTAAGATCGTATACATTTTTTACCTACCGTTGATTGCTGTTGAAATATCGAACGAGAAAGTGACAAATTAGAAAATTTTAACTTGTTTTTCGCTATTTTCTCTTTTTTAGTGATACATATCGAAAATATGTCTATTATGAAATTTGTAGAGCATACTAATACCTGCAGTGCAATAATTACGGTTTTTATGTAAGATGAAAATTACGACTTCTAGCGCTTTGTAAATTTCGGAAGTCGGCGCGAAAGTTCGATTCTATAGTTTTTCTATTCTATTTATTTATATTGCACTTTAATAATTTTCTCCAGAGCCGTAAATCCGTTACAACATATCTTTTCAACCGTGCGAGCTATGAAATCGAACTTTCGCGCCGCGATGTTTCTGATAGTGACATAGTTCCAATAAAGAGATGAATGAAACAATTAGAATTTTTAAGGGACAGTGAAATATATAGAAAAATATAATAAAATTATAAATTGCATTATAATATTACTATTCGTTCAAGCTTAATGAAAATTAATGCGACCGCAAAGGGTTAATATTTTTGCGTTTCTATCGCCTGAGCCGAACACGAAATACGACTAAAAATAAAAACAAATATTGCTTTATAAAATATTATTCTTGTTGTTTGAAATTGAACATAACATCGTTTAAAATAGAACGAAAAAAATGCTTTTGTTGCAACTCTAGCAAAAAGTTCCTTCTTCAAAAGTTCCTCTTTATATTTCCCGCTCTTATCGTCACGTGTCAGCATTGACGAAGTAAAAAGGAACGATAGGAAGTACCTTGGATGGTAGGCAAGCTGTCCGGGTAATTCGCATTCATTTATGTCGCGACGTTATATCGGTCATGTACGGCACAAGGTTGACTCGTTGAAGCTCGCGGTCGAAAGACATTACGCGCGTGAGATCTATGTATAATACGATCGAGAAATCGATTCCGTGGAAAAGGGCAAAACATCGACCAGGGTCGTCTTCTTCTAGCATTGGAGACACTTTGTTCTCTTAAACGACGTCTTCGGATATTTATCCCGAGGCCGGGGTTTCTAATTATAGCTTAGATCGAAGGAACTCTCTTTTAAGTTTATCTTTTTATCTTCGTGAGAGATCTTTCTACGAGTTTGTTTACTTTATGCGTATTCCGTTTATATAATATTCTACAATTTGTATATCTACAGTCGGTCATAAAAAAATCCGGACACTCTTTAAAGCAGAATAACTTTTTTATAATTGAACCAAACGATGTAAGCTTTTACAAGATAACAGAAGAATTAGTTTACGATATCCTGTACTGTTGTTTTTTAAAAATAATAAAAATCTTTGAAATTACAAGGAAAAAGAAGGTTATTTTTTTTACTTTTTTATGTGAGCATATAATGGAAATTTAAAAAGTGTTTTGTAGATTTAGGTAAGATATATGCATATTGTAAATTTCATCCAAATCAGTTAACATTCTTGTAATTTCGAAAGTTTTGATTTTTTTAAAAAAACAATAGCACAATATGTAGTAAACTAATTTTTCTATTATCTTGTAAAAACTTACTTCGTCTGGTTGAATTAAAAAAAAAGTTATTTGATAAGTAATAGAAAAATAACCATTTTATTTCCCATCATTAATGCATAATATTCAATAAATGAAATAGTTAATAAATCTGTACCAAAGTTGTTTCGTTATTAAAAAAATTATGAAATAAGAAACACGCAATAGTTATTTTGACCATTTTGGTAGTTCTAGTGTTAAAGAGTGTCCGAATCTCTTTGTGACCGATTGATTAAAAATTTTTGTGTCATATTAAAATTATTTCCTTTCGTAAAAACACATTACACCGAAATACCAATCTTAATATTAAAAAATAAGCTCATCATTTAAAAGTCCCCTATCATTAATTTAATATAATGATAATTCTTGAATTTGACTCATGGACGAGGGTGTACGTGACTTTGTTTAATAACTTAGTCATTCGATAAAAAAGATTAATGTACGTTTATACGTTTTACTAACGAGCCGTGATTTTGAATTCCAAAGCAATTATCCATGTTCGTCTCGAGAAACGATCCGCGATAATCTTGAAGTGGAATATAGGTCGAGGAGTTCGTTCCTTTTAGCAAAGACATACAACTTTGTCCGATATTTCCGTTACGAGATACGCTACCTTGAGACTCGATCGTAAATCAAAGAACCGATCGAGAGGGGATAATGCCGAATTACGGAATGCAGGGTGATGGAGAGTACGGCGAGTTCTTGAATGCCGATAATCGATGTCAGAGTTCTACGTACTTTCTTACCCACGTATGTATGTATATTCGAATGTCCGAGAAAACCGGTCCTTTCGCCTTGCATTCCAGGAGGACGAGCGAGGTCTTTGTTAACCTCCTAATTCATCAAAATACGCGTATACGTTTCGTTCATTCTCTTTTTCCTTCTCCCTCCCACTCTCATTGCGTTTCTATATATAATTATGTACATTATAATCTGATCTTATCGTTTTTGTACGGTTCATTTCATTTTCGCTCTTACAATGTTGCTAACGCCATGCATAGACGCCATTTTGGTTCTTCGCGAAGACTCATCGATCGACGTATTTGAGCGGGATTTTTTAAAAAGCAAACGCGCCACTTACATCATCGACCTCTCGGCCGAAGTGATCTCATCGTTGTCGTCGTCCCTCTCATTGGTGGCTCGTGAACCATCGTTGTTTTTTTCTTTCTCCGACGACAAGTTCGTTGCTCTTTACGCGAGTTTAACGAGTCGAGATAATCGACTTCGCCATTCGCTTAGTAAACCACCGAGAGATTAATATTTTTTCGGTCGATTCTCTCCGTGTATACTCGATTCTTATCGCGAGAGTCCTGATTCTTGCGTATATGTAGATATGCGTGCATACATGGTGTCCCATTGCGAGTTACCTATCGGGAAACTGCAGGTAGAGTGGACGAATCTAAGTACAAATATTGAAAATTGTTTAAACAAATTCGGCTTAGTTAACGAGTTATTAACTAGCAAAGATCGACCAATTACGGCGATCAGCGAAGGGAGACGGTTCACTCGAGCTCGCAGCTAGGCAAGAGACGAAGCGGTAGGAGGAGAATTTCTTCGAAAAATAAAGACAAGCAGCGACACTTAATGTTGTTTATCGTCCATTTTCTTTCTCTCTAATGTTGGTTATTGTCTCTAACCTATTAGTGAGTTCGAATAGCCGATCTTTGTTAGTTAATAACTCGTTAACTAGGTCGAATTTGTTTAAACAATTTTCGAGATTTATGCTTAGATTTGTCCACTCTACCTGCAGTTTCTCGTTGAGTAACTCGGGACGGGACACCCTGTATAGAGAGGTAGTATGTGGTACAAACTAACGAAACACGTCATCGTGTAGTACGCGTGTAACTACATTGGGACAAGGTTCGGCGTATCTCTCATGTGCCGGCATTACGTAATACCCAGCGTTAAAAAACGGTGATACGCGCTTGTAAGACGAGTAGGGAGTATGAGTAACGTAGTATGTGTACGTAGATATACGTGTGTCATGTGATAGATTTGGGTTGGAGACAAAATTTTGCGTGCATGTAACCAACGATGTGTAATTGTTTTTTTTTACCAAGTCACCGTTATTTTTATTTTTTTTTTCTTCTTATTATTTACGATCGTTAATAATAATTGATGATTTCGTTGAAATTCTGATAAAACGTGTAACGTAGGAGCTCGGATAAGTTAATTGAAAAAAGTGGAGAGAGGGTGCAGCAGATAGGCGTCGCGATCACCGTGCAATGCCGTTACGCATTGAAACGAGATCTTATTCTTATCATTCGACCGCATCTGCGTGTCTCGAAACCGGTATAAATCGATATAGTTGGCAACGCGACGCTGCCCAGTCTCCTTCTCAATTCGATCGAATGCTACGTATTTATTTATGTTGATATTGAAAATGCGTAATAAAATTGAGAAGATGCGAGGCAAGATCTCCCTTTCTTTTGAAGTGCTCCGGAGAGTCAGTATATTCGATTTCGTTGGCAAAAGTTAAATGTTTTGAATTTAAAATTTTAACAAAATGATTAGTCCAATATGATAAGTGATATTTGGAGTAGGTATCTATGTGATAAATTGTGTCACGATTAAGGGTCTTGTACTCGGTTGGCAATGTATACCAAAATATTATACTTTACGTGGGAGATTCGTTGTATTATTTCATTTATTAAATCTTCGGTAATGATTTGCAAAGTTGACGACGTGACCGATTTCAATGATATTGAAATATTTTTTTGAGGTTAATATTCTGAACAACTTGTCCCTATATAGGGTGGTCTATTTAAATAAGGCTACCTAAATATCACTTTAGGTTATTGTAATGCAAACAAATGTTTGTTACGTAAGGTGCGTGGTGTCAATAGACCAATGTGTGTCAAGAATATTTTTTTGCTATATTTACATATTTTTTATATAAGTATATTTAGTTCATATATTTAATTGTCGAAGATCAAGGTCATTTCAAGGTCATGTTATTATTCATATCTCAATGTAGTTTTCGATCAGCGACACGATGCAAGAAAAAAATGCAGTTATATGTCAAAAAACATCGATGACCTTGATAACTCCGAAAAAATGACCTTGGGGGAAAAGTATTCTTGTCAGATATTGGTCCATTGATACCATGCACATTACGTAACAAATATAATTTGCACTACAATAATCTGAAGAGCGGGACCTTAATTAAGTGGACCACCCTATAAATAACGGCCGCTCGATTTTAGTTTCGACTTTTGAAAGAAAACTCCCTAAGAAAAAAAAGTTCGATTAAAAATCGTCATGAAAATGATAAAAATCAAGAGAAGATATTTTAGAGAAATAAGAAAAAAATCTTTACTTTTGGTCATGGAATCGAGTATGCTTGCCCAGTGCACCTTTCGCGGTCGACTTTTTAGGAACGTTAAGATAATATCTTATCGAAGGAAAAGAACGTGCACGGTATGGTTTTATCGCGAAACGCGCTTGAAATTTCGTGCGTTTGCTTTGATGAAACTTGGTGACAAGTTTTTATGGTCTTACGATGTTTTTTAGTCACAATTTTTATATCCTACCAGTGAATATGTCGCCACTTCTATTTTATTTTAAAGTATGATCTGTTATTTTCGATAAACGTACTTTATACTTTATATAAAAATAATAAAGTATGTTAAAATACTTTAATCGATTTCTTCGACAGACTTTTACGAAAATCGAGGTAAGCGTTTACCACCTACTCTTGGAAAGAGGCGTGTCTTCTTTCTCTCTCTCTTTCTCTTTGGGTGACGTCATCGGTTACCTTCTCCATCGTCGAGACTGCGACCTCAGCGTGTTGACCTTAAAGCACTCACCCCCCAGCACGAAAGTTCCTCTTTGTCACGCGAAGTCTTCCGCTCCGCCAAGTTTGGATCTTGCCGATCGCGAAATATCACTTCAGCTTGGCTGGTTCCTACGAAAGAGAAGGTAGTTCTTTTTTTTTCTCAGCTGCTTCACAAAACCTTGGTGGTATTCGAGGCAATGACGCGTATACAGAGACACGATCGTGCAGCATTTTCTGACGTATGCTACTACTACGTATCTTCGATAGAAACGTGACTCACCTTACTCGGCCAATATAATCGTCCTTTCTTTTTCGTCAAGAGAACGTCCTCGTTATTTTAAGTTTTTTCTCTCATACGTGCCGTATCTCGCCGGTTTTTCGTAGGAGGACATATTTTGGACCCGAGGGATGAACAAAAAAATAAGAAACGCGCCAATCGATTCCGTCATTATCTTTTTTCTCTTTCTAGGAATTTTAACTTATTCGTCATCGTTATTTCAATTCCATGGATATATGAGCTGTGCGTTATAGTGACTAACTCTGTCAAGAGTGAAAAAAATTTAACATTTAAAATGGAGTTAACATGGTTTTTAAAAGTCGGAGAAAATTGAATTTATCTCTTAATTGACGTTGCAATCACGTGGAATTATTTTTCTAAAATTGTCAGAAATTGAACACTTTATTTTAAAGCATTAATTGTTATTACGGTTGAGTCATTTGAGGCTTCATAGAGTAAATTTTCTTGTAAGCTACTCGCGAAGTTTTTATGTTATTTAATTAAAAGGATCCTATGTTTTTAAATTGATGTTTGTGATCCTTGCAACGAACAGAATATATTTTGACAATTTAATGTCACGTTAATGGAACACTCTTTATATCTACTCACGCGTGTATACATTGGCACGCTCGAGTCATTCCCGTTAACTTTATCGGTTACAACGATCAAATATTCGCGTTTACGCCGTCTCTTGGTTTTGCGCTCGACCTTCTCCTTCTCCTTCGTCACGAGGTGGGATTCGTAAATCAAAGCTGCGAATACTTGACGAGCCACTCGATCTGTTTCATTAGAAACGTCTGTTGCGTGTTGCGCGATGGTCCTGACCTACATTTCTCTCTTTCTCTCTTTCGATATTGCCGATCTTTAACGCGTATGCTGTTCATCGATAGAAAAAAAACAAGAAATATAATCGCAATAAAAAAAATGAATGCAGCTAATTCTGTTTTTACACGTTAGATACGTTCTCAAAGAGGATTGGTTCCAGTCCTAAGAAATCAACAAAAATAATACAATAAACCATGAGGTTTCATGTTAGGATTTTAAACCTTTTTTTTCATAAACTTACCATTTATTGACTTTTACGCAAAATTAATAAATATGGATTATGCACGAATTTTATATGGATTTTTATTATATTTTATAAATATCAAAAAGGTACTTTTCACTTTGAACACCAAACTCAAAATGAAAACAAATCAGACAAAATTCCACATTGAGATTATAAAATTCAGGGAATTCTAACAAATGGAAATCGCATTACATTCCTCGTCTCAGATGTCGCAGTTATAAAAATAAAGATAAAGCAACATTTTTTTCTTAGAATTTGGGTCGGTCGTGTTACATCAAAATTGTGTAAAAGAAGTTCGTGTAAAAACATAATTGGGTGTATACCATTTGTTTTAACGTCCCCGTTATGAAAGTAGTATCATGCACTTTTTTGTAATTCATTTCTTCCCAAAAATGCCTATAATTTGCTGTTTTTCATTTTCCCAATTTAAAGTTTAAGATAATATATATCAACATTTTCCAAATTACAATCGGAAAAAAAACATTTCCCCAAAGATCTCTGTCTCCATTTATATCCTAAATGTTAATTCCTTGGTCAGGAAATTATGCGCACAATAGTCCAAAGGCTCAAGTTTCAAATATTCGATATAAAAAGTTAAAACAAAAAAACAAAGATTTATTTCTACAAAGAATCGATTACGCGCTCACGGAAGGATGCAATTCTTGAACAGCAAAATCTCTCGAGGTTCTTGAAATTTCCTTCGACGAGACGGGCCGCCGGCACTAATCGCGAACGGAGATACGGGGAAGCGTGCTCACGATCGTGAAAATTGTAGGACAGTTACAAGTTTAAGGCCGGGTAAACTTGTTCCTGATAAGCGTCCAGCGTGGAGGAAACGGTTGCCCATGGTTCATATACACGTATGTCTGTATTCTTGCGCTTGCGTGTGCGTTGGAGACTGTACGTGTGCACACGAGCATAGCTTTACTTTTTTCCACTCTTTCTCTCTTTATTCCCCCCCCCCTCTCTCTCTCTCCCTCTTTCACCCATTTTTATTTCTTTAATTCTCTCCCAGTACGATGCCGTTATGTTAATCTTATGCTACGACCTAACTGTACCAGGCAACCACTCTCAAGAGCACCGTTTTTTATATATGCACGTATGTGCACGCGTACACGCAAATAATATAATCTGCTGACCGATCGAAACGCGAGTAAAATCAATGGGAGATCCCGTATCTTCCTTCTCTCTCTCTCTCTTTTTTGTTTTGTTATAATCGTGAATTTGTGTTGAATCGTTGCAACGAAATTGGCTCCCTGCTGCATTCTTGACTTTTATCTCGTTGAACACAAAATACTGTGACGGCATATGCTATATCTCCGTTGTGACAGTCAATTTATTTCTAATGACAAGGTGTTTGCATCACGTTAGAGATAAGTGTCTCGTGCACTTAGCCAATTAGGAGCTAGCGAAGTGGTCCGTGTTACATGCTGTGTTCTTTGAGTATTATCGATTTGTAAAAAAGATATAATTTAATGCGTTGATACAGCTGTCGTGCGTTGAATATCGTTGAATTTCAAATCAGAGCAAAATCGTTATGTAATATGAAGATTCCTTCCAGCTATGTTTGTAGAATGGCAATGAGAAAGTCAGGACGTAGATATTCCAAAGAAAAGAAAGAGAGATAGAGGAATTAAAGCAAACGTAAAATTAAGTACGCGCGGTCGACCGAGCTCGAGACCGTTTCCTTTTACTTCTTAAGATATTCTACAATTCCTCGATGCTTTTCCAGTTCAACGAACGCTTTTTTTTTACAACTGATTGCGATCTTTCTAATCTGTAAATGCGAATAGGATCGGTTTGAATATGAGCAAGAGGTAGTAATAAATGCTAAATTAACGTTTTGATTTCTCAGCTGGTGTTACATAAATCGATATATCTATCCGACAGTTTAAAGAAATTCTGTTAAAGCAAGGATACTTATAAGAGAAATTTATTGGTCATACTTTTATATTATGTCAGAACATATCCGCATTGTCATTGATACCTAATTATCGTCTTATGTATGCGTAAAGTAAAGTACTATATAAAACTTGAGTACCAGGTAACACCCACGACACAAAGTCTACTCATTAATCAATTTTATTAATGAAACATTCATCATAACATTTTTAAAAAATTTTTTTTATAGTCTCTCCCAAGAACATCTGTTAAAATCAATCAATTGGAAAACGATACGATAAGAAGTAAAAATTATCATAGGTGTTTTTTTGTTGTCCTTTGTCATGATTGTTTCTAAGTTGTCAATATTTTTGTGTTGCATATTATTTTCATTTATCCCCCTTTAATTGTAATTATTTCTCTGTCCAATATTACCATACACGTTGATAAAAGATCTATGCATTTATCTATCTCTTTTTCTCTCATGATAACGTCCGTAACTCGACGTTAAAAAATCGTCGATTTTCGTGGCTAACGAACTCGGTGCGAAATTTATGCGAACCCTGACTACCCACCCACTGCGTTGTCCGTAGACGTGAAATACGTTCTCGTAGCACGAGCCATATACCAGATCTCTCATGGAAACTCTCTGGCATTCCTAGACGCGGGAACATATGCGCGTCTTTGTCGCAAGTCCAACGTGTCGATACTAATTAACAAGATAGACTAAAATCAACCAATGTACGTGTATATTACATACATAGTATACAAGCGTGCGAATTGTTCATCGTCATCGGTCAAGCAATTCTCGTCGTCCCATTTCACGTTATATTCTTCTGTCTCGTGGTTTTTACGACAAAAATGGAATTCCAGTGTCTAATGCGAATGGCATCTGGCTGTCGGACGTGCCGTTGGATGTTGCGTTCGTTCTTTTGGCTTTTAGAGAAATTAATGTGTTTTTTTTTTATCTATTAGGATATTGCTATTAAGATTTTGTTATCTGTCATTCTTACTACTGTTATTTCATTAAATGCAGATAATGATCCCTCTTGTTTGTGTATAGACAATTTCATTATTTCATTTACTGCCAACATTGTTGCACTCTTTTTCTCTTTTTGCTGTATCTTTCAGAATGCCGTTATTGTAATTACAAATACAGAATATGTACTTGACTGTATTAAAAAATATAACCATTCCTTGTCTTACTTATAAACTTTCATCGGGTGTTGGAATTATCGACACTTTAAAGTATTCGGCTTTGTACCGTGAAATAAAACTCCATTTTTTTAGATAAATTATATGAAATATATATAATTATGTACTATATATAAAGATTATAAAAATATACATCTCAAAATAAAAAAAATCAATATTTACAGAACAAACATAACGCTATCTATTTATGAAAACCGAAATTACTTTCTTGCCAACCCAATATATAAAAACACATGACAAATTTTAAGTGTTGCTACAATCACTTTTTCATTTCAAGTCTATATATACTATACTTTTTAATTTGTACGATTTCATTCATTTTGGACATTTGTCAACATACAATATCGTCATCGACTTTTTCAGACGATATAAAAATCTCTGTTATGATCCTTTAGCACGGACGCCCGTCTTTAACATCGATATACGTTCCACGATGTGTTAATGTAAACGATACGGAGAACGTTTTTATAAACAGGGAAAACGACATTCCAAAAATCCAGTTTCAGAACATGGAAATCTAATTAACCTATGAACCACGCGTCACGATGCTAGTAGTAGTAGTAGCAATTAACGAGTTTGATAGGCGCCGATGCGTATGCACGCAGCGTGAAACGCGCACGTGCGCTTATTTGTCGTATAAGGAGTGGAAAGACCGTAAGAGCTTTTCGCGGACCCTTTAATCTTTCGTCGTCGTTCGTTTCTTTGGATGGAAGCAGAGGAAAACATCGAGTTTCGCATGAAAAATCCCGTTTCAGAGAAATTGCACGGGAATGCAAAGTGGAAAGTCGGGTTCTGCCTACTTTGCAAATTCGCGGGAAGATCGTCTAGCAGAACTTTTCGGACTCTTTTGACCGTGAAATTCAATAAAAAAATATCTAATATATGAAATAAAATATATTACTATCTACAATGAATTTTATTAATATCAGATTAACCTGTAAGTACTGACGTGGGTGAACAAATTTGAATTTTATTTTGTCAGCTTTAAAGACATTTTTTTATGTTTTCTTAGTACATAATTAACAGTTGGAACATATTTTAAATAACTAACGTTGTTATTAGTACATAATAATACTATTTATTGATTATTTCCGTAGCCATCTGAGAGACGTCACATCATCATTTATGACTTGAGTAAACCACGTCAGTACTCAAAGGTTAAAGATTAAATTCATTTGAAATCATCTTTTATAATATTCAATCCGAATGTATTTTATTCCAACTTATCAAATGATCACTTTCATTCCCGAAATTATCACGCGCAACTGTATATTTACCATATTTTACACGGTGATCTAAACATCCTTTCTAACGTTTTCTGTTCTAGTCTATTAAAAAGAGATTACGGTTCCAAAGAATTAAATTAGTACCATAAACGCTCAAAAATGGTGGAAATCGTCTAGTTGCAAATAGTACCATGCCTCTAAAACCAGAAAAAAAATCTATTTATCAAATAAAAAACGATACTTAAATTACTGGGTTTAGTTCAAATTGAATTAAAAAAATGAGATTGTATAAATAAGAGAACTCGATAACTATATTTAGAACTTAGTTTCTTGCCGGATAAAGATGATCATAAAAAAAAACGGAACGATGTGAAAACATTCTAATCAGGTGCGAACGCGTATGTACACAGCTCGGTACAGGCAACGGTACATAGATATACCGATATAAAAAAAATCCAACTAGTTAATAGTGTCCGTGGCTCCACCTGAAGGGGAGTGGCCGATCATTTTGTAAAAGTCTATCTTTCTTTCTCTCTCTCTCTCCTTGATCTATTACATACAGGCGTTCACGGGAGTAAGAAGAACGAACGTTTGTGTGTGCGTGTTACTATAAGTAGGTGGTGTTAGAATGGAAGGGGAAGAGAAGCAGACGAGAGACCGACTTCAGTCTCTCGTGGACCTTCCGCGAACGCGTCACACACGAGTTTCGCTCTCTTCCACATTTTTTAACACTTTTTTTCTTTAAACCCAACACCCACACGGTGATTCAACGTGCTCAATGGAAAGGATGATCTTTTATAAACTCGAAAAATCGATGACACCATAGAAACAAAAAAGAAAGAAATTTGTTCTGGACGAGTCAACAAGTGTCACAAAGTCACGACTGACGTTCGAAGCTTCGCCAAGTGCTATTTAAAAAGGAAATCGCGTATTACGCGATCCTATTCGCGGAGGTGTGAATTTTATGGACGGATGAGCCTTGACTCAGTCTCGGGAATATCGCCGGAAGACAACGATTACGAATCTTTTCCGTGATTTTGTAAGGTTTTATCGTTTTTAAAGTTGCATCGTAACGGGTGTGTTGTGTCATCGTGGAAATTGTCTGTGAATATTCGTAATAAAGAGTGTACGTTCTTAGGAATAATTTTCACGGAAATGAAAACTATTTTACTACGAGTGAAAGATATGGACAAAACTACCGGCAAAGCCGGTGACGAGCCGGGGAAAAAGAAAGTGTAATTAAATAACGCTCGATATCCTGCACTGTCTGAAAGCCGATATATCTACGAAAGCTTCGTTTTTCTAACGGAGCTCGTTTTACCCTTTCGATCAAAGGATTCTTCGACTACTTACGAATCGATCCTAAGAAACCTAATAAGATATTTCCATTTCAATAGAATCGACACGTAAAACTAATCGTTCAAAAATTTTTGTCGAATTTCACAGCGACAACGCGGCGTCGCCGGCTCGTTTCTTTCGAAATCGACGCAATGCAATCGATCTATTGTTCCTTCCCTTCTTTCGTAATCGATTAATCGCGCTTTGTTCTACCGTGGTGCGTGGTGTACGCTCCAATATAGCCCAGTCAAATAATACAAAAATAAGGCCTAACCTCGGAAAAAATCTAAATGAAGATTTTTAAACAGAATTCTATTCATTTTCGCATTATAAGAACATACCCAAAAGTCCATACAAAAATCGCGCTTGCAAGAAAAGTTATTGAAGGTCAAAGGTCGCGAAAATGAGTTTTTCTCAAATATCTCGTAAACTATTGGTTTTACGCTAATAAAAGTTATTATTCAATTTATTCTTTAGCTAATTTTACATAAAAAAGATTTTCTACACAATTTACGTAGAACCTATACTTCTCGAGATATACGGCTGAGAAAAGTTGGGTGTAACAATACATTCATTTCCGCACCACCGTAGGAATCTCGACACATAAAGATACATAACTATAGTTCCGGAAGACGTAGCGTCATGAGAACCGTTTTTAAACCTATACTAATAAATGCTTGACACTTAAAAAAGAACGAATTTAAATCTGTTCAGTAGTTTTAAAGCCTTTGCGGAACAAACCGACATACGGACAAACAGCATAAATTTCTTAATAACTGTTTTACATAAGTACTTACATTTATGTAGTTGGCAGAGTTGCTAACGATCTTTCCTGCCATCGGTCTAAGCCATTAATCGTCGAAATCGGTTTAATTATATAAAAGTTATAGACACAAAACTGAGATTTTCCATTTAGAATGTCATATCTAAAATATATTACCAACTTTTCTCAGCCGTATATCTCGAGAACTATAGGTTTTAAATAAATTTTGAAACAGATCTTTTTTATGTAAAATTGACTAAAGAATAAATTTGCTAATAACTCCTATTAACGTAAAACCAATAGTTTATGTGATATTTGAGAAAAACTGATATTTGCGAGCTTCGACCTTTAATAACTTTTTTGGCAAGCGTGATTTTTGTATGGACTTTCGGCTATATTCTTATGATGCGAAAATGAAGAGAATTCTGTTTAAAAATCTTCATTTCGATTTTTTCCGACGTAAAAGTACTGATTGACTGGACTAATAAGACAAGAATCGCGTTCTCGATCGTCGAAAGATACTCTCGATCTTCCGCGAGAGTATATACGCGAGTTCGTTGCATCGGAGACGGTCATAGCTATAAATAGCTCATTAAAAATTATCCGGTAACGCAAATTCCATGATCTTTCCACCACGACGCGCTCCGTTGCGATCCACGCGAAATTGACGTTCTTCTCTTCTATTGATGTTGCGAGAAAGCGTCGACGTCGTTTTGCGTAAAACGTTACGTCGTTTTGTTTCCACAGGTAGAGAGACGGGCATATAAAGCGGTATTATCAATTTCGTAAGGACGGCGGAATAAGAGAGACAAAGTTCAGCTTGAAAAGCGCTCGTCATTCGAGCGAGAGACCGCATTAAAATGTCATTTCACGCGGTGAGGTGCTTGCGACACAAACGCGAATGTAATTCCCTGAAGAAGACGTTCACGCGCGCGAGCGCACCCTCTTAAAGTTCGATTCGACGAGTTTCGCACGCCTTCAGATTTGTCCACGAAGGAGGCAAGGAGAGTGTGCGAGAGAGAGAGAGAGAGAAGGAAACTATGGGACTTAAATAATTCCTGGCAAACTCTCAAGTAGGACTATCTTACGTTCTGGAAGCTTTTCACCGAGCGAAGATCGATGCTTCGATAAAATAACCAAAGGATTTAGAGGGATCCGTGCGTGAAACGAAAGAAAATAGACTGTTAGACCGTCTAATCGCAACCATGATCACGGATTGGGTAAGATCGCTCGTCTCGAATCGTTAACTAATTACGAATTAGTTCCTAACTTGCCAACGGCTACGATCGCCTAATTATCTCTAATCGTTCCGTTTGGATCTAAGAGTCTAGTTAAGTGGAGCTTATTGTGTAAATGGTTTCAAAAAAACGTCATCTTTGGGAATTTTTTTAGAGAAAAGTATTTATTCTAATTTCATAAAAAGGATATGCGTTGATTTTATAGACAAGCAAAAAAGTAAACACACTTTTTTTATCTGAAAATAATTAATATATACAGAGATGCAGGCATATTACGAAACGCTGTCTGTGTCAAAGGCGTCATACTGCCGGGACGTCTAGTTCCTGTTATAGTTGTCAGAAATAAAACAACTAAACGGATTTGTGCTTTGTATTACAATACCCAGCGACTGTAGTTGTAAATTGACCAATATTTTAAGGTTATATTGTTGTTTTCGAATAATTAACAATCGTAAGTCAAGTTTTTCTTTTTTCGTGAAAATTGTTACTTTCTTTCAAACGTTCACCATTTCACCAAATTACTCCTTTGTATTAATTATGTAGCTACAGTCGCTGCGTATTGTTCTACAAAACACAAATCTTTTTAGTTGTTTTGTTTCAGACAACTATAACAGGAACTAGACGTCCAGCCATTTGACGCCTTCGACGCTGACAGCGCTTCGTTATATGGCTACATCTCTATATACAGGGTGTCCAGCTTCAATTTCCGTACCGGGAAACTATATTTGTACAATATGGACTTGAGTAGAAAAGTCTAATGAATTTTTACAAAATTCGGCTTAGTTAACGAGTTATTAACTAACAAAGATTGGCTAATCACGGAGAGCAGAAGGAATGGCCGTCTAAAGACATAAAGCGATAGGAGTCAACAAAAAACAACGGCACGTAACGCTGCTTGTGTTGTTGTTTATCATGGATTCCTCTTCTTACCGTTTCATGTTTCGCCTACTATAACGTACAAGTGGGATGTTTTAAGTCGGCGATCGCTTCTGCTCTTCATGATTGGTCGATCTTTGTTAGTTAATAACTCGTTAACTAAGCCGAATTTCGAAAAATGGTATTAGACTTTTCGACTCAAATCAGTGATGTGCATATGTAGTTTTTCGGGACGGAACTTGAAGTTGGACACCCTGTACATATATTGTGTTTACTTCTCTGCTTGTCTATAAAACTAATGCATATGCTTTTATGAAATTAGAGTGAATACTTTTCTCTAAAAAAATTCCCAAAAGTGACGTTTTTTTGAAACCTCTAGCAACGTATTACTGGAATTGAGCTAACTAATTAAAGCGAGGTCTATTCCGTCATTTAATGGTCGTTCTTATGAAGTTTGCGGGGATTTTCTTTATTTTTGCTTTTATGGCGAATTACTAAGGTTTTTCTACAAAAATTGAAGTAGACCGCTGATCGAGCGCGGTTTGGTGATTCACGGCTAGGGCGTCGTGATACTCATACACATTTAAGTACATGTCGGTTACATGTACGTGTACTTCGTTGCGAAGTGCGTAGGTGCATTGAAAAGGCCGACTCTACGTGAAGTAACGTCGGACACCAATGGGTTCGCCGATGTGTCATGCTCCCTTTATCCCGCGGTACTCTCGCGAAAGTACCATTGACGGCCGTCCGTTTAATCTATTCGGTCTTTCATCATTTACGGCTAACGTTTGACTTCGCGTCTTTTGTCGAATCAAAATTCAGGAGAAGAAAGCCCTTTGTAACGATTGTCAGGAAAATTCGTGAAATGGGAGAAAAGTGATATAATCTTTAATTATTTATTATTATCGTCGATCAAGACGTATGCGAGCCTTGACGTATTTTTACGTTATTTTAATTAAAGTCTTTAACTAGATACCGATAACGTAATATTAGATCATTTTTGAATGCGAATTGGGCGTATTTTATAATTATTAGGATTCTATAAACAATATTTTGTATTTACCTTCAAAGTTTAAATCCTGGGAAAACTCGGTTATAGAGTATTGGAAATTGTGAGCAATTTTCAGCTACATTGTCATTACGATAATTATTAACTGTAATAATTATTGTCGTTTGTTTTATATTAGTTTATCTTACCATTGTTAATTCATTATAAATTAATTAATTATAATAATTATTATTTGGTCGATGTAATAAAAATACTAGAAACTATAGTAACGAAATCCCGTTTGATTTTCGACGAAGAAACTATCGAACGGTAAAGCTTGAACGGCATTGTTCACCTTATCGAGAGCTCGTCCAATAGAACGCGCGACGAAAATTAATAAGGAACGGTGGGGACATTCGAGCTCATTTTTCTTTTATCAGTAAACGTAACACGTAGCGTTTTTTTTACTAGTTTCCTTTTCGCATCGAGTTTAGTTAGGGACTGGCCGCCGTTTTGCGAGACGCGGCTGACAGTACCTAGACGGGCATTGATATCTCTCTCTTTTCGCTTCCACGTATCGATCCTTCGGGTTACCGATGCGTTGCCTTTCGATTGCGTGCATTAGAAACTTTTTCGAGGTGAGTTCGATGCATTTCTTTTTTTTTAAATATCCTTTGCACTTCGTGTCGAGTCTGACTTGACAAGATCGATTTTGAAGATAAGACGATGTCAAGTGTTTCTCGACGCTCAATTTTTTTTGTACTCTCTGATTTGTCTTCAATTCACCTGCCAGTAACTCCAACAAATTTTTACAAGCTTTTATTTAGTTTTTTTTTTTTTAATAATGTAGGTAGCAATATACCACCTAAATGCTGGAGTGCAAAGGGTTAATGCGACAATAATAAGCGAAGAGAAGAGTCGATGACATTAGTCACAACATTTACGGATATAGTTTTGCAATATGAAATTTGTTGTAAGCGTATTTCGAACGTAAAAGTCGTAGGAATTTATTTTTATTATGCACACGTTTGAAAAGAAGCATGAAAGATGAGGCGTGAAGGCGTAACCAAACTGCGTTTATACGACAATTTAAAATAGCTATGAGTTAAAAAGTTCGTAAAAATATTCTCTTGTTTTTTAGATCTAAAAAAATACGTATAAATTGTGTTGATTTTATAATATTGCGAATAACATTATAGCAGGTTAGAATGATTCAGCTTTACATAATTCTTATTTAAAAAAATATCTCCGATAATACGTCATACGGCTTTGTATTTTTACGATAATACTTAAAGTGGTCGCAACATCGGTACTTTAGGATATTAGTGTTTCGGAGATAGCGTAATCGCGGTACGTTAAAGGCGAAGCGTTTTTAAATAAAACAAACTTCCTACTGGGAAATGTTTTAAATAGTCACACAGAAATAATCGTTGGATTCGAAGCATTCAAACGTTAATAAATATTAATATTTTTCCGACTATAATATTGTAGGGTTTTTAGTTTAAATATGAATAAGGATGAAAAATATTGCTTTATAAAATCCCAATGATTATAAACCACGGCCAACTTGCTATAACGATAAAATGACTGAATTAAAATTAAATTTTTAAAAATGACGTGGACCACGTCAACAATTGTCATTAAATGAAACCCCTTTTTTCTCTTTTTTTTTTTTTTTTTATCAAAGAACCTAACGACAGGGTAAGGCATCCAGTTTTCATCCCCCCAAAGGGTTTTTAGCCTTTATTTAAAACCAAATAAATTTTTTAATCTGAAAAAGTTAATATAATTACCCTAAAAACTTATTGTTAGTAATCAAAATCTGTAATCAGTGTTTTATACAAATTCGTACAAAACGAAAGTAAAAAATATATATGTAAAAGGATGCATTTTCCGGTTGTGTAAAAAAATGATCTCAATTTCGTTCCCTTTGTTCTAGTTGGAAAAAAATGGGAAAAAACACATATTATTCGTTTTTTATGTACTGGAAAACTATTTTATTCATAAAACGGTATATCTAATTAATTAAATTATCAATTAACGTACAAATCGCATAAACATCTCTAACGTCTCTTCTAAGTTTTGTGAAAGCACTGCTGGCCGTCCAATATTTTTTGTTACCAATTCTTCAGCGCAAAGTGGTGATTTCATATAATCTTTTAACTCTTTGCCTTATAATATCGTGTGAGACTCGTGATATAAATTCTGAGATGAGAATAAAAAGCACGAGTCAAATTCATGGTTCAAATATTACAAGTTTATCTTTTTATTTATTTGCTTTTTAATGTTTATTAGTCTCTCGTTAGACAAGCTTGTGATTCATTTTTTCTAAATTTCTAATATTAATTTGATTGAGTGTCGAATTAAATCATAAGGCAAATAGTTAACATGGATCTTGGTGTCTGAAAAATTTTTAAGGCTGCTTTGTATCCTATTTTTTTGTTTCTTACGGCGTTCAGAGCATTAATCATTCCTTCAGAATTCCATGTTTTACGTTTTTCCATCTAAAATGCGGTATTTCAATTATAAATTTCATTTGTTACCAACAGGTTGCTGCATTTAATAAAAAAGATAGAACAGGGGACGGAATTAGGCACGGGGACAAAATTTGAGCCCCTTACCCTATTCGTTAAGAACAAAATCTCGTCTCTTCCTCTCCTACATAAATTTTCACGTGGGATTCGTTTCTATGTCACAGCTGGAGTCATGGTTCACCCGGCCAAAAAAATCAGGTCGTGGGGGTGGAGTCAGAAGCGGTACGGATAACAACACAATGCCTCGGCCGCACTCGGGCGATGATTTCAATGAGATCGAGCAGCAACGTTGTATCATTGAAAGAATGGACGAGGAAGCTGTGAACGATCGGTTCGAAGAAATGCTGGTGAGTCGACTTTCTCGACTCTCTCGTTTCCAATCAGAGTTGGGGAATTAATCGAGTAAATGAGAATGAAATAAGTATGTTTAATGAGTAATGGATGAATGAATTATTACTTATGATCATGAGTTACAAATAATTTTAATCATTACTCATTTAGTATGATTAATAAGTAATCACTTTTACTCTTATCCATGATTAGTCACTTATCAGTCTTTAAGAAAATTTACTCGAGTAATGTCCAACACTGTTTCCAATATCGAATAAATCGCTTGCGAGGGTCTCGTTGAAAACCCTTGAAAACCATTCGTAGGCCAACATGAATTTAACGGAAGAGAAGAAGGCGCCGCTTCGTCAGCAATCCGAGACGAAGAAGAGAGAGATGCTGGTTTTACACTATAAGGGTAGCATGCAAGAGAACAGATCGAAATTCGACAAACCGGCAGACTATATCCAATACTTGGCACAGCCGGATTTAAGCGTTAACAAGATTCACAATTGCATCGAATCTCTTAGGATCGCGCTTACGAATAATCCGCTGAGTTGGGTTCAAGAGTTCGGCACAAAGGGATTGAAGCAGGTTCTAGCGACTCTCAACGAATGCTACAGAAAGTAAGTATGGCGATCATTGAATCACGGTGATTAACGTTTCTCTCGATCACTCGTGTTTATTCACTTTGTTTAATCTTTCGACTTACTCGATTCTAATCTTTCACTGTGTTATTCTATTCCAGTGCCTTCATATATTATGATAGGTAATTCACGTAAAACGTTACTATTCGCTTGAACCCCAACCTTTTTATTATTTAGAACGTAGTGTTTCCAATGTTTATGTTTTCTTATTATCCGCTTACCCTACCGTACCGTTTAAATAATGTCAAATGGGAAACAGGTCACCCTTATTTTAGCCTACAATTCTAATATACGACATTAGGACACGTTTTCTTTGATCCGTTAAGTCCCATGCGAAACCTGGGCTAGGACACGCCAAACAAACTATGCCATCGATTGCATTAGTAAAAAATAAAATATACTTATTTTTTTGTTTGGTGATTTGATTGTAAACAAATTAGGTTCAACTATCAAGTTTTGAAAAACAAAGTGTGCCAATCGATTCTACGGAAAAAATCATGAAAGCATATACAGGGTGTCCGTTTCCATGTAGTCAAGCGGAGGACTACATGTACACATCAATGACTTGAATCGAAATGTCTAATACCATTTTTCGAAATTCGTCTCAGTTAAATATTTATTAACTAACAAAGATCGGCCAATCACGGCGAGCAGCGACATGTAACGTTGTTTATTGTGGATTGCTCCTCCTACCGCTTCATCTCTTGCCTAGCTGCGTGCTCGAGTGAACCGCCTTTCTTTGCTAATCGCCGTAATTGACCGATCTTTGTTAGTTAATAATTCGTTAATTAAGTCAAATCTCGAAAAATGGTATTAGACATTTCGATTCAAGTCATTGATGTGTACATGTAGTTCTCCACTTGACTACATGGAAGCGGACACCTTGTATACTTGTTTCATAAGAAAATTTGATAGTTGAACCTAATTGGTTTAAACAATTTTAGCAAAAAACAATCAAATCGTCAAACAAAAAAATACGTATATTTTGCTAATGCAATCAATGGCATAGTTTGTTTAGCGTTTTTTAGCCCAGATTTTGCATGGGACTTAATGGGTCAATGTTAGAGGATTATGAACCCTTTTTATTAATTATGCCTTCGGTTATTTACCGATCACGCTCGTTTCTTAGCCGATTACTTACGCATCCATTCATTTTTGCATGGCAAGCGAATTATCTACATGCTTGCAGAGCGTAGTACGAACGATACGATATCTTTACCATACCCTTGTACTGATCGTTTAATATTCTTCCAGCGATAATCGATACGAGAGGATACAGTACGAATGTATACGATGTTTAAAAGCCATTATGAATAATACCGTTGGAATAAAAGAGATGTTAGCGCATCACGAAGCACTAACGATAGTCGCTAGATCGTTGGAACCAACGAAACCATCCGTAATGTCGGAAGCTGTGAAGTTACTTGGTGCGGTCTGTTTGATTTCGAGCGATAGCCATAAAATGGTTTTAGATGCTATCACGATGAATGGCGAATTCAAAGGCAGGGAAAGGTTTTTACCTATCGTACAGGGATTAATGAATAGGAAGAATGAAAACTTAAGGGTAGGTTAATTTTTTTTTTTTGGATAACAAATCTTTACCAAGCCATCTTTACCATGTTTCTAATCGTGTTTATCTTTATATTACAGGTAGTGTGCCTTCAACTTATTAATTCTATTATTAATTCGGCCGAGGATTTAGACTTTCGGTTGCATCTAAGGAACGAAATAATGCGAGTAGGATTAGCAGATATATTGGAAGCCTTAGAAAAGGACAAGTCCGATGATTTGTCGCATCATTTGAGGATCTTCAACGAATACAAGGAAGACGATTACGAGTTGTTTGTACAGAGATTCGATCACGTCCGATTGGAATTGGACGACGTGAACGATTGCTTCGAGGTTGTCAAAAATATGGTGATGGAGACATCGGCCGAGCCGTATTTCTTGTCGATTCTTCAACATCTCCTACTTATCAGGGACGACGCGTTGGTGAGGTACGTATCGAGATGGACGTTTAAAATTCTCCTCGACGCATGTAATGCGATCGTATAACGTATTGACGACTTTCAGGCCGGCTTATTATAAATTAATAGAGGAGTGCGTGTCTCAGATCGTGTTACATCGTTCAGGCTGTGATCCAGACTTCAGTGCAACGAAACGCTTTCAAATAGATGTACAACCTTTGATCGACACGTTGGTCGAAAAGTCGCGAGCCGAGGAGGAACGAAGGTTGATGGAGGTGTCGCAGAAATTAGAGGAAGCTATAGCAAGTAAGCAAGAAGCCGAGGCGAAACTTCAACATGCGGAAAACAAAATCAAGGAGTTGGAACAGGGGGGTGGAAAGCCCGGAGCTGGCACGGTACGTTCAAACTTGGAGACTTTATTAACCTCTTGTCTTCTGGTTTCATTCGACACTCAATCAAATGTATACTAAAAATCTAGAAAAAATGAATAGCAACCTTGTCCAAACAGAGACTAATGAACACTATGAAACTTAAATTTTAAATTTAAAAAACCCCCGACACAAAACGATCCATTAAAAAGTAAAAAATAATAGTTTAAAAATATTGTTGATCTATAAATTCGTCGGGGGACCGCTACGTAAACAAAATAGGGAGTTAACTGTCAAAGAACTTAGCGGTCCTCCGGCGTATTTAAGGGTTAACAATAATTTTAAGCTATTATTTTTTACTTTTTAATGGATCGTTTTGTGTCGGGCTTTTTTTAAATTTTAAATTTAAGTTTTATTTGTATTTTTGTAAACTTTATTAATTTTGTCTATGAAAATCACTAACCCATTTCGGAAAAGAGCTTATAACTTTTAAACAGTTGGACAGATTTTCATCAAATGCAGCTAAGAACCATGCCGGTTTAACTAGCTTTCAATTAAAAAAACACGCATTGAAATCGGTCCATTCGTATTGGAGCTACGATGCCACATACAAGCAGATGTCAAATTTATAACAAAAAAAGAAAATAAATAGTAAAGTAAACTTGGAAGAATTGAACTATAAATTTGACTCTTGCCTTTGATCCTCATCTCGGAATTTATACCATAACACTCACACAATATTATAAGGCAAAGGGCTAACCCCCGTCTATTAGGGAATTTTTTGCTTCAAGTATAATAATAAAGCAAAGAATTCGTGGATGAAGCAATAACGTTTAAGAAGATGAGATATATTTATAAATTTGCCATGCACACAGAAAACGACATGTCCACCACCACCACCGATGCCTGGAACAGGTGGTGGTCCACCACCACCTCCGCCTCCTCCACTGCCAAACTCGGCTGGACCACCACCGCCTCCGATGCCACCTGGAATAGGTGGTCCACCACCCCCACCGCCACCCCCATTGCCTGGGACAAAGGGACCACCGCCTATGCCTGGTATGGGAGGTCCAGTACCTCCACCTATGCCAGGAATGGGCCCACCACCTCCTCCTATGATGGCTGGAATTACATCCGCGATGCAGTCGCTGCCTAACGGACTGAAACCTAAGAAAAAGTGGGAAGTGGAAGGGCGATTGAAGAGGCCCAACTGGAAAGCAGTTAGTTCTCTTTCGTTTAATTTGCAATATCAATTTAATATTGTTCGAATGCTATTGAGTTATTTTATATTGTAGATATCGCCTCATCAGTTAACCGAGGAAGTGTTCTGGGCGAAGGTGCAAGAAGAGAGATTAGCGGGACCCGAGATACTCGATGGTTTGGCACAAAAATTCGCGTCGAAACCGAGCGGGAGGAAGTTCGACGATGTCGTCGATAGGTGAGTGTAATAAGCAATGATTATTAAATAATTAATGAGGATCGTTCGAACGGAGAAGGAACATTATGTTTTTAACCGACTTCGAAAAGGAGGAGGTTACTCTATTCGACAGTGGGCGATGTTGCTTTTTTTTTTTATTTTTTTTTTGTTCGGCCATAACTCCGCAACGGATTGACCAGTCGAGATGATACCACTTCCGGTTGCTAGGTTTGGGTTTCCCATTGGTCCCGTTTAAAGAATTTTTCTGAAATATTTATTATTAACAAAGTTATTGCAAAATTAGTGCGTCGAAGTGCGAAACGAGTTCCGAACTTTATTCAGATTTATCGCAATATCTTTGAATGGGATTGATTTATTGTAATTTCTATTTTCAGATCGGCAACGATGAAGAAAGTGAAAGATCTCAAAGTTCTAGATAGTAAAGCTGCACAAAATATATCTATACTTCTTGGGGGTACGTTAAAACATATGTCGTACGAGGATGTCAAGGCATGCTTGTTTAGATGCGATGGTCCTGTCATATCGGACAATATATTGCAAGGACTGATTCAATATTTGCCACCACCGGATCAGCTGGCGAAATTGCAACTCTATAAGGATCACTACGACGATCTAACGGAGGCAGAACAGTTTTGTGTAACGGTAATTAGAAATCATTGTCGATTGACTCTTCAGATTTTTATCTAACGATGACTAATGCATGAGTTTCTTGTAGATATCGACTATCAAGAGGTTATTGCCAAGGCTAAAGTCATTGAGTTTCATGTTAAGATACGAGGAATTGGTACAAGACGTAAAGCCAGATATAGTGGCAGGAACGGCAGCTTGCGAGGAAGTTAAAGCAAGTAAAAAATTCGCAAAGATACTCGAGCTGCTTTTATTGTTTGGAAATTACATGAATTCCGGAGCCGGTGCATCCGGTCAAGATTTTGGCTTTCAGCTTAGTTTCCTCACCAAGGTTCGTTTTCGAACGTTGTTCATATATTTTCTATTTTATCGAATACATTTTTATTCATTTTGATATTATCCATTTCAGTTAACGAGTATAAAAGCTGCGGACAACAAAGAAACTCTCATGCATTACTTAGTATCTACGATAGAAAGGAAATTCCCGGAATGCATGAGTTTTACCGAAGAACTGGCGCACGTAGATAGAGCGAGTCGTGTTTCGTTAGACAACGTACAGAGAATACTCCGTCAAATGGATTCGAATATACGAAATCTTGAACAGGACCTCGCAAACGCTAGGATTCCGCAATGCGAGGAGGATCTATTTTCTGATGTCATGACTGTATCCTTTTTTTCTAACAATTCAGATCGAAACGTACATAAAATAATAAATACCGATTTATATAAACACGTAAGCAATTTCCTTAATATATTAATATACAGCCATTCGCAAAGAAAGCCAGGGAATCCTGCGAAGTTCTGAAGAACATGTTTAAAAATATGGATAGCCTGTATACCGAGATCTCAGTATTCTTTTGCTTCGACAAACAGAAGTACACGATCGAGGAGCTATTTAGCGACATTAGGAGTTTCAAAGATGATTTTGTGGTAATTAAAGAATAGCGAATACGAAATTAATATCGACTTTTACCGTTTGGGAAGATCGTGACTTTTTTTTTTGCGATTGTAGCTAGCACAGAAGGAGATGTTAAAATTGCGAGAAGCGGAAGAGAAACAAAGAAGAGCTAGAGAAGCACGGGAGAAGGCGGAAGCGGAGAAAGCGGCGCGTGCAGCGAGAAAGAAGGCGCTCGTTGACATGAATGCTCATGATACTCAGGAAGGTGTCATGGATAGTTTGATGGAAGCACTTCGAACCGGTTCTGCTTTTAGTCGGCCGGATCAACGGCGCAAGAGGCAAACACGCATTGCTGGTGGTAAGCTTTCAAGGTCTAAGCGCGAGCCATCGAAATATTCGAACGATACGGATTTCATTAATCGTTCGAGAATTCTTCACGGTAAATCAATCGAGCTTTGCATCACTGGTCCTAGAAATCATTCATTTAGGCACATACAAAGTCCTAGACAATAGTTTCAGACTATGTAAACTGATCTTCGGTCAGGGATCACTTTAATGCGCTCAAATAAGGTACGGGAGTAAAAGAATGGAACTTATAACGAACTACAAGTGAGTCTTTACTTACAGGTACACTAGACAATACGTCATCTAATTTAATCGCAGAAGAGAGTCAGAGTCGTAAACAGTCTCTCGTTAATTCGATGCGTACGCCTGAAACGAACGTTGGGACTAATTTTTTAAAGAGGCAAGCTCTTACCGGCTACGCACGTAGACTCACGCCCGTTAAACAAAAACGCGTGATAGTTAATAAAAAATATCAGAAAAATTCAGTCATTCATCGCGCTATCGTAACTCGTAAGCTTCTCAAAAAGAATCGTGGAAGTATAAAACGAAGTAAATCTCATGGCAATATATCAAACAAACCATTCGGCAGTATGCCGAATATTAAAATCGAGACGGTAGCTTCGACGAGCGTTTCTCCAGAATTAAATCTCACTGGTATTACGCGAAAGTTACCGATGTCTGCTGATTCTTTAAGAAGTAAGAACAAACCGGTTACTCCTTCGATAAAGCTAACGCGTACGAAAAATTTCGAAAATATTACGAACTTTACCGATGAAAATCAAAATATCTCAATGAAGCATCCGATAAATCTTAATTCGAGCTATTCGCTTCATCGTTGCGTGCTCGATGTTATCAATACACCAAAATTTCAAAAACCCGTTGAATATAATGATAGTTTTACTTTAGTACCATACATCAATTCCCCGAAAATAATTATAGAAAATCATGATGGTAAATGCGAATCTCAGTTATGACTCTTACGATGGCGTGAGTATCTTCGAAATATTGTGTATCGAAATGGAAAAGATTTTTATCTTGAAAATGCCAAATATTAAGCGCACAAAAGCTTGCTAATGTTAGAACTAAAGTATATAAAAATTGTAACTGTGATGGAACGCGTACTATGATTCCCCTTTTTATTATTACTATAATTTATCGACAGTATTTCTTTCTCGCGATGAAAAGACTGATCAAAGAAGAATTTTATTTTTATAATGTAATTATAATCTTTTATTGGAAGCCTGAATATGCTCGCTCATTGAACTGGTTGTTTGTTGTATGTCAAAGAAAAGATTCATTAAAATGATAAAACGTTGACGAGAAAATGGAAAAGAAAAATGTAATATGCGAAATATATTCAGACTTGTACTTACTCGCCAAGCATCACAATGTACTCATACTTGTACAAGCGTTTGTATATTTGTTAATTAAATACATTCATGTCATTTCTTCATTGTTTCATAAATTTCCTCGTAATCCGTGAAGAACTTTCTCCGTAATCTCACATCGAACTCGCTCGATCGGTAATACAGTGACGCTAGATGAAGATTTTTTTTCTCATTACATTGTTTACATCATTTCACCGAGCGAATGACCTATAGCTCTCGTTCTTCCTCGTTAGACATAAATATACAACGTTCACGCTTCGACGAAAATTTATTTAAGACACGAATTTGATTTTAATTTTACAGCAGAAAGGAGAGCGCAACTCAATAGGAGTCGATCGAGAACAGGGCTAGTTGGATCTGGTTTGCTTGGAAGGGAACCGTAAACGTAAGTCCTTTTGTTTTTTATCTATAATTCAAAGATCGATATTATCACCAATAGTAAGCGAAGACGTAGCGCCAATGAGCTTCCACGTATGCTTTTAGATCTTATATATCTTTTAACAAGGATCATTCTTGCAGAAACCTTTTAAGTTCAGCAGTAATCTACCAGAATGTCAGATTTCCGTCCTAAACTTGATGCTGTGATGGTTTTGCACTTCAGTTACGTTTGGAATGGTACAGACGAGATAGGAACATGGTGTTCGATCCAGAACGATGCGAGCGATCGTGTCGTTTTTTATACGTTTATAGTATACCGTCGTTGGTAATAAGTTCGATAAAGTCTTCCTTACGTACTACGATATTTATCCGGGTACGTTTTATCTCAGAATTTGGTTAACGTCATTTTATATCCGAACGGAGCTTCTCATTTATATTCTAGGGAAAAGAAAAAAAAAAAAAACAGAAGAAATGAAAGATCTCGTGACTGAAGAGGAATTTTTCCATCGTTATTTTATGAGATAGCGTAATGCTACTTATCGATATCGGGTGATTGCGAATACCGGAACAAGGATATAATAGAAAAAAGTTTGAATATATTTTACGAATAGGGATCGACGATCTGGTGCATAATAATTTTCTTACTACGCTTTTCAAACGTATCGCTTGTCGCGAACAAAGTTTTCGAGCATGTCCCTTTTTGTAAAATGTGCATCCACTTCGATTGAAAGTCTGGTGCTTGATAACTCAAAAAGTGTTGAAAATGTTAGCAATCAAAATTAACTCGCGTAATGGCGTATAATTAATGACCAAAGACCAAGTAGCATTTTCTCGTCGTTATCAAATTGTCAAATTCAAACGATACGTTGATCTAACGATTTAGCGACCGTTATATCATCCTAGTGATATTTAAGTATACACATACACAGACACACACACCTCGATATATATATGTGCAAAACGTAAGCGCGTTTTTTGCCAATATATTTTATACGTGTAGAGTATATATGCACATAAGTTTGTATAGAATCGAATCGCAATGTTACTATTATTGTATAATGTTAGATAGCGTTGGACATTTATATAGATCACTGTAAACGCACTCGTCGACGAGTAACGGACGCATGTAAGCGCGTCCGTGTCCCTCGTACCAGTGATAACGAGAAAAAGAAATGTGTTCTTAATTATTTGTATTAAATAATACGAGGCAACGGGGAGAGGAACGCGTGCTCGGAATTGCGCACGTCTTTTGTGATATGCAATTGTTTTTATACTTTTACGAAGGTATTATAAGTAGGTTGACTTTTTCTATCACTCTTTCTCGCAATGTAGCACTTTTTAACGGAGATATTGCATTTATACGAGAACGTTCAAATATAGTCTTGCAAGTCGAGATTCAGGTTTGTTAATGAGAATCACACTGGTGCAAGTTCCAATCAAGTAAAATGTTTGTACATAGCCGCTACGTACCGTCTAATTATAGTCGAATATATAAATAATTATTTTTATTTTATCAAAAGGCACAAACTTCGTATTTTATTAATTACAAGACAAAAAAATATGTATATACACACACACACGAATAGTAAGTTTAAGGATAATAAGGAAACTAATAGCAAAATGATGAAACATAATCGGTTGAAGCGATATAGCTCTTGAATAAAGGAAGGCGTTCTGCTCTGGTAGCATACTCACGAAACTAATAGGTAATAATTTTTTCGATAACACGGTGCCAAATTCGATGATATGGATGTGTCGTGGGACGAAATATTGGTTTCTTTTTCTAAGATATCAATTTATCTTACAATGTAAATTTTTATGACCGTGCCTACAAACAAACGCTATACACAACAACGCAGTTGAATTTATTTTTCGAATCTCAAACTCGTACATTATTGTTCATATTGTAGTTATTGCTGAGACATTAGCGAAAATTGTATCTATACTGTGAATATGTGAATTTTAATAATATAAACGTATTATTATTGATACGAATTGAGCGTATTGTACATTTATTCGATAGTTCCGACATATTTGTAAAATAAAACTTGCCGAGAAGTCGAAACTATTACGGTGTTAAGAGAGCGGGAAAACAGTATATACATACATACATATATACATCTCCTCTCGTAAGACCAAGTTAATCGCGTGCTCGATAAGGATGGAAAGTGAAAAGCGCGAGAAATCCTGATGCGGTTTAATACTACCCGTAATGGAGTTGAGAGGTTGCCGCGTTTGCAAATAATATCCAGGAGGTCAACACGATCGTGACCGGCTAAAAATTCATATTTGCGATCGAAGTCATCCCGTACCGACGACGAGTGGCATTTCTAATTAGACGAAGGACGCACCGACCGGGTAACTGCCGTTGTAATTAGCTCTAAGCGCGTACGTCTATATCATTATTTCACTTTTATTATTCCCGTCTAATTATAGTTAATAGACTACTCGCAAGTCATTCCTAGGATCATTGCCGGATTGATTCGTCCGTTCGATCAACGAGTAATTACAGTTTAGTTTCTCGATAAACGCATACGAGTTCTTCTAAGAATGATAAAATAAACAAATCTAATTTTTTAGTTAAATAATTTTTTTTTATTACCTTGATCACGATCTATCGTAAATTCTTTACCTTTCCCAATTTAAAAAATGTGTCCTTCGCGGGGAAGTACGAGCCAATGAAGAGGATCCATCAACACTGACATCATCGATGAAGATTCGGTACACGAATTCGCGTGGCGCCAAGGGCGCGAGCGCGGGCGATACGATTTACATGAAAGCGAATTTAAGATCGATCTCGTTACGATCTTCGGTACATCGTCCGCCAATCAACGATCGTATTGAGAATAGCATCGATCTTTCTCCATCTCTTTCTCTCGTCGCTTTCGCTCGCGTAACATGGCCGTTAGCTTCGATGGTCTCTCGAGTGACTCGTTCCACGCGTTTCGCTTTTCAAAGTGACTTCGTAAAACTTCGTGAAACTTCGTTTCGGCAGCCAATCGGAGGGTACCCGCTAAGCAGGTGTACCTCGTGTAAACACGCATGCAAATCGCGGAACGGTCTAAATTTTGGTACCGTCAGTCCTCGAGCGGTCGTTATAGAACGAGCTCATAATTTTCCCTCGTCGATCGAGCGTGAAAATTTAACGAGTACGTCCTCGTATTTATATAGTTTCGCTCTTGAATCGCCGATCGTTATTCGAATTCAAAAATTTTAACCAATCGGGTGGAAGAAAACAATAGAGGTACGAGAGGGAAGAAGTTTCGATTTCGAGAAAGGACACGGATTCGATATATCGATCGGTGATCTTTCGAAAAGAGGGTGAAGAAAAAGGGAATGATATTCTTTTGTTCGGGATCGTTCGAAACCGATCGTGTTCGGGCCCGGAGATCGGCGGGAATCGAGCGGCAAGAACTACGAAGCCGGCTTCGTAACACGGAGAGCCGCGAATGCCGTGAGCCTCGGTGGTGCTGCTGCTTGTAGTTCGATGCCGGAGAGCGCACAGAGTTGACCGCGCGCGCGCGCGCGAGAAACCGAGACGCTCTTTACCTGTCTCGTGCCGAGACTCTGCCTTGTTTTTATATCTTTCGGTACCTCTTCGTTCATTGAATAAGATCGTGTTTTCCATTCCTCGTCTCGACGATAGTGCTTTCGGTGTGGAAGGATAGAATGCAAAGGATATCATGAACGTGCCTATCGTGTCAGGCGACATCGCGGACGATGAAGATTACAAGCCACGCTTTGTCAGGGTAAGTTTTATCTTTTCAAACTTCGTGATAAATTTTATTGGACTTTGTTACGAGAAACTAATGAATTCTTGCATCGTTGAAGGAGGGAAATATTTTTTTAATTTGAAAATGAAAGATCCGAGCTTAGGAGTATCATGGTTTTCAAGTAGTTTTAGTTATATATTTTAATAAAAAATAGTATAAATCGTATGTAATAGTAGTATAATTGTATTTAATGGAAAATGGAAGAAATTTTCGATCGACGATACATTACTATATCGATTCATCGAGTTCGTTGGCATTTTTTTACGATACGCAGGAATTCGATATTATTAGAATCAATGACACAATTATTTGACGACTTGGCTGTTACTTCGTCGAAGCATTGTATTCAATACACGAGCACCGTTAACGTCTCTCTCTCTCTCTCTCTTTACATCGTTCGAATGTATCAGCTGCCTTGAGTTTCGAGTTACGATGTTTTCTTCTACTTTGGCTCGATAATACGCGATCTATACGCTAGAACGATTACCATTCGTACTTTAAAGTATTGTAGGTTGTACTTTATACTTTATAAAAGCCATAAAGTACATTAAAATGTTCCATTCATTGATTAACTTTGTTTCAATCGTTGTCCGACGTTAATCGCGCTTTCCAGTGAAAAACCTAATTGAATCTCAAAATATCAATGTACGTACCCTTTTTTTTTTAAAAGGGGTCCATATATTTGATTTGTTTAAACAAACATCCTTGAATACAAAACTTTGTAAAAGTTACTCCACAAATTCCTACTTGCGTTAACGTCTTCGAATCTACGTCCATATGTCGAATATTTTTTTTTATTCTATTTTTTTTAAATTTATTTATTTATATCTTTCTCATTAATAAGCCAGGTGTAAAAGTTGTCACGCAGCCCCCTCGTAGAAATAAGAGGGTAAGAATATTTCGAGCAGAACGCGTGGCACTCTTCTAACAGTATTTAGAGGCGTCATTAACGACGTTGAGTGACATTTAAAGGTAACGTTACTCGCTCGGCTTCCCCTGCGTGCTCTCGATTAGCGATATTTGATAGAAGGATCGAAAATTCCAGCGGATCGATCCATCGAAGAGTCGATAAATTTAACGGATACCGCGGCCTTTAGATGTTTCTTCGCGGGAAAGGAATGAAAATCCAAACGGTCATTATCGGATGGCGCAAGGAAGACGAAGAAGAATTTCCTTTCACTCCGGTGCTATCGGTACGCTTCTAAACGTCTTACCGCGTATTTCATGCTGTGTTTGTCACGTATTTTTATCAGAATTTTACTTCGTCGTGCGGAGCGAGAGAGAAAGTGAATTAATCGATACGATATAACCGATACGGTCGAGGAATACGTGTAGATATTGTAGGAGGTATATTATATTCGAACTTTTCAACGCACGTGCGTGCGATGTATGTTTATAATAGGTCAAGTGGGTGAGCCAATAATTTATTGACAAGCATTTGAAATAATTTTATAACTGATTTAAACCTTATTAAGGATTTTAAGAGACAATGTTTTGTAATCGTTATTATCTTTGACAATTATAAATACATTGGTGAACACTAGACTGTGGATATTTATGCAAATGCATATGAATTTTAATTCATGATTCATCAAATATTGCAAAGAGAACTGATAACTGAATAAAAATATGTAAAGTCTAAAGGATATATGGAACATATTCAATGATTTGTCTTATATGTAAAATTTGAAAAACATACGCAATAAGAAAAATATGCGTTTGCATTCCGCAGTCTAGTGATCACTGACGTTCATTGTATCATAAAAAAGTGTGTATGAATTAGAAAAGGTTTTTCCAACTTGCATTCGCGATTTCTATATTTTTTTCAATTTTAAACAAGACTGATATAAAATCTGTTAATTTTAATTCTCATGTCATTGTGATACATATAGTCTTTTCCCGTGAATTTTTCCTGCCGAGATTCTTCGAAGTTTTAGTAGGAATGCGAGATAATAAACAAGCCTCTGTTGCAAGAGGAAAGTAGAAGGAAAAAGGAATGTTAAAAATTCGAGCTAATTAAAATCGTGTTTTGTAACAAATAGTAGATGAAAATTACAACGAAACGGGTGCTGTTATCCAAAGAAGATATTAAAAGACGATTAACCGTTCCCTTCTGTTGCATTCGTAACTCGATCGTTCCTATCTTCTGCACGCATAATGTTATCTCTCGAGATAAAAAAAGGGGCTGAGTATACAGGGTGGTCCCCCAAAATATCTTCAGTCACTTATATCTCGATGACCTTTGAAACTTCGGAAGAAATGATCTTAAGAAAAAAATAACATTTACAAAGCACTCAACTTCGGATACCATTAATATTGCATTAAGTGGCTGCATCTACTTAGAAACTCGAAAAAAGTGGCTAAATTCTGAATTTTATTTTCTGGGTAACGGCCGGTGAAAATGAAACGCATTTTTTTAACACGAAGGTAAATTTATTATTGAGAGCCTCTAAAAAAAGTCATCAAAAAATACGAATAAACAACAAAAACATAGCCGCCGACAGATGATGAAGTTATTTTCGCGACGTTTAGTGGTGGACACTCTCTAGCTTAAACGGATCATCTCGAAATCTAAGAACCTAACGGGTTATTCAAGTCAACAATAAATACGAGTCGTTGACGATCGTCGAGTTTTAAAATCTTTTTTTCAACAAAGTGGCGACGAACTGCAACTCGAGTATACAAAATCTATAAAAAATTTGGCATTTTTATGTAATTACTAAAAAATGGAGATCGATTTTAAAACAGTGAAATCGTCAACTAGCTTTAAATGTTTCTTATCGTATTCCCTTTAAATTTGGAAACAATCTACCGAGTGGTTCTCAAAATATCATGTCCACCGACTTTGAAAACAGCGTTTCGAGAAAAACGCGAAAGTTTGAAATATGGTGTTGCTATATTAAAATGAAGAATTTTTAACTTTACCTCTAGTCATCAATTGCAGGACCATAAAAGGTAGCCTTAGCAGCAATTGCAGCTTCATAGGAAGAGGATTGTCTTCGAAATAAAAATAATTTGCAAATCATGCCCACCTGTACCTAAATATCTCATCTTGTCCGTACGACTGTTAGAAGCTGTAGCTCATTCAATTTGAGGAATATTTCAATGAAATTTTCATGGAATATAGCTAAAAGGTGATACTATCGAATCAACATATGTTTGGAAAATTGCAATTTTTTGACCCACCTAGGTAGATGTAGTCTCTTAAAAAGATTTGTTATTTAACACGTTGAATGCCATGGGGGTCACCGGTGACCGGCACTCGATTTATCATGATGCGTTTGAAATGTTTATTAATATTGTTTATCAATATTTAGGAGATTGTAACCATTGGTCATAAAAAATGTTCGATCTAATATAAGACATGTGATAGTAAATTCTACGATATGTTTATTCTGAAAAGAATTATTAATAAAATTATATAGATCCATGGGTTTATTAAAAATTGGCTTGGCATTCATCGTGTTAATAACAAATAAAATATATATTAAGATGGCTACATTTAGGTGGAACACCCTGTATACAGAGAGAGACGTTCCCTCGTAACGTGGAAACTGTAACGAGCACGAGCCGTGACTTTGATGCACGCGCCTCGCGAGAGCTCGTCGCGCGCGTGCGGATGCGCCACTGTAGAGGTACCTTAAAGGCTCCGTAATTATCTCAATGAAACGAGGAAAAAGTCTTCGGGCTCTCTCATTGTTCTTCGCTTGATTTCACGTCTCACGTTTCGCCTCGCTCTCTCGCGATCTTACGAAAATTTCTTTGGTTACATCCTCCCATCTTCTCGTCCACCCGCGATCGTAGCTTTTCCATTCTCGTGAATAAACGATCTCGCGTTTGAGTTGTTAAATCGGATATTACCTTTCATACCCTTTTTACAAGCTTGTATTTGGTAATAGTTACAAGCTTTTATTTAGCTTGCTGTGTTAAGTATGGTTAGAACATATCTTACAAGTCAATTTCTAATCACATCCTCTTGACCTACCAGCTTGAAATTTTGTACACTCTTTCAATTCCTTTCCTCTTTCAGTTTGCCAATAAGGCAAACATGGACAAAATGAAATAGAGTATTGTTTTTTCAACGTCATTTATTAATTAGAAAAATTAGGAACTCAAAAATCACGGTAATACATTTTGGATAAATTCTCTTAACAACTATACCTATATTAATTTTTATAATGAACTAAAAATCAACAAAGTTATAGATGATCATAGCAAGACCTACGAAAATTCATTTTGTCCATACATAGGGTAGGCTTGTCTATGAGTACGTATCTGGCAAGAGTACGCAATCCCAAAAATTATGAAGTTGTTAGTGATACGCGGCTAAGTTCAGTTCTGTTTTCAAGTGCAAACTAGTGACAAGTGCTGTGAGAGTACTGAATGCTATTCTGTTTTTAAGATAAATAATTCCACATAACATATTGTATGTGTTACAGCGATAACTTGAATAATACTTTTTTTTATTAGGATCACCCATTCGAACTTGGTCCATTTATAAATAGCATTCATCGCTGTCTTAATTAAAAAATATTCATATTGTTGTCGTTTCACTAAACATAATAGAAGCTTGTTTTTTTTTTTTTTATTTTTACATATAATTTCTTTTCTTTCGTAACGAGCGTAATGTATCCTTCGCGTGTTTCTCGCGATTCATCTTCGTGAAATGATAATAATACAACGATCGGAAAGGTTCGATAAAAAAGAAGAGATTTTTTCGACCTAATTTTTTGTATATGATCGTTTTTATATCGTATGTCATCGTTCCTTACAGATCCTTTATCCCTCTCTCGTAATTTCGTAACGCGACCTCCGAAGGCAAGAAAATTGTTACGCAATGATAAATCTAATAGATGGGTATGGGAATAATGTCGTTGTTCCACGCGACGAGAGTTATAATTAACGTACGGAGCGTATGTGATTTTTCTCGACCCCGTTATATACATATACGTGGATGAACGTAGTTACATAGATACATACGTTACACGTCCGTGGACCACCTTGTATACCGTTTTTACATAGTATTAACTCATCGAAACTGTTTAATTTTATATACACCCATCCCTCGATTTGCACTATATTTAATTTACACGGTTTTTAAAAGAAAACAAAAATATTTGTCACCTAGGAATTATTATTGATATTTAAAGTATTCTATATTGTTATGCTGTTCATACACTGGTAACGTAGATTGTTACGGTTGCTAAAGACTTAGAATGTTGAAGTGACCTAAAGCTCTAAAGTAAAAAATAATGATATATTTTTTTAGTTTTTATTTTGATTGTTTTGCATTATACCAGTTGTAAATTAATATACTAAATATATATTTCCAAAACTTACATGTACTAGCTATTATTTCCAAAATTTTTTTTTAGACTTTACTCGATTTCTATTCGCGTATTCCACATTTTCATTAACTGATATAATCAATATACGTACCGTTCATCGCAATAATTTTCGAACGAACTTCGCAGTTTTCTAACACGGACAAATCTGTCCTTAATAACTCATCTTCGCGCTTATATTAGCAAGATCATTAGTACAATTTGTCAGATTTATCGAACCGGTTTTGAGGTTATGTTTGAACGAGTTCGATCGGTCTCCTCTTGGGAAAAGTTTGTAAGCGCATCTTCTCATCATTCGCGGTGAAGTGTACACATATGCGTGCCCGTTGCACCGTGTGGGTTAGCCTCATTTGAAAGTAGATTATGTAGGTACGCAAGGTCGCTCGCTGTTCATCGCTATACTTCACGTGTTTTCCGTGCGTACCTACTCCGCCGTGGAGAGCGTTTCCTCTGTATGCCGCGTGCAAGCTCGAAACTTTTCCAGCCGGTACATACGCTTGTAAATCATACTTCTTTATGTTTATCGGATTAAGGTCTCTCGCGTCGTTTTTATTACCTTTTGGCTTGTGTATCACATACTTATGTCTGCTACGCGATTTCGAGGACGACGGTTGAACGGAAAAAAACAAAATGTTTACGAAATCAATTCGAATACTTATTTTATGTCTGTGATACACACCCATCCCTCGATTTACACGGTAGATACCTACATTTCTCGAAAAATCGTGCAAGCTGAGTGTTAAAAAAGTGCGTTATACCTACTCTTTAATACGTTCAGTGAGGTAAACAAGTTTTAAAAGGCAAATCCGACACGAACTCGTGTCGGCCGCACTGAATGTGTTAAATAAAAAAAAACAAACAATTTTTTTTTTTATTCAAAATTTATAATATTTATAATAAAGAAAGAGTCATCGGCCACTGTCGAATTATGTACCCTCCTCTTTTTTGAAGGTGGTTAAAAAAACAAAATAAATTTTTGTCATTTTAAACTTGTGTCAATTAAGTAGGTATTTTGCAAATCGAGGGATGGGTATATTTATAATTGTGATTTTTTTTTTTAATTCTTTGGATAATGCAGTATGATAATATACATAATATAAATACATCGTCTTTTCTTTCTTTTTTTTATCTACTTCTACTAATAGACATTTTCCCGTAAGAATGAATAAATAAATAAATAAATAATTTTTATTACGATCGTATTATTTATCTAGGCGTTGCCCTCTTGGCTTTGAACAATTTCCGGCTTTCTTCTTCTTCTTTCTGCTCTATATGTTTGCATGTTGTGTTGCTTCTTTTACATTTTACATCCAATTTTCACATTTTCCATTGTTTTAGATTTTTAATGCATTTTTGCACATTTTGCCTTTAATTTAACCAGCTCTAGTCCTTTTCTATTCTTTACTTTCGTTCTGTCCCACAATTATGATTATAATATCATAACAAATATTATAGTACATATAATTATTTGTAAGGAATTTTCAATTGAAATAACAAACCGATTAGAAATTTTAACCGGACAGACAAATATATACGATATATATCTACTCGTTCCATATTGGTAGCTCTAGAAACTGTTTTTAATCGGGGTCGAGTTCGGTCTCTCGTCGAATTCTCGTCCACCGATCGATACAGCCTGCTATGCGACGGGTCGTAAGCCGGACTTCTTTCCCTTTTCCGTTCTTCCAGATCGCAAATAGTGATTTCTACGGAAGGTAGAAAATGCTTTCACGTAGATGTATGTTCACGGGATAGGAAAGCGAAGTTATCCGGGACTTTCCCTAGCGGCATAAAACCTGTCGTACTTGCGTAAGACGTAGGTCGAATTTATAAGAGATGACCATCGATCGTCCATCGAAAATTGTCTCTCTAATAACTCATCCTCGCAGCTATATTACCAAATGGCGAGACGATTGGTACAATTTATCAGATTCGTCGCTAACCGGTTTGAGGTTATGTTTGGAGCTCGATTGGTCCCTCTTGGGACACGTTCGGATCTTGTCGTTCTCGTACTTCTTTCTATACTTCGGGACATTGGTAAAAAGAAAACGAGTGTATTACTCGAATGGAAGAAACGTTGCGAGAAATGGCTCACCCCGAAGCGTCATGATTGGTTAGCAGCGCATGTAATGAATTGCCGTCCTAAGACTTCCTTTCCGGACTTTATCGAGCCCTACCTTTCACGACACGCTACCTTGCTTCTCTTCCTCGTGGATAGAAAAGATCGATCGTGATTGTTCTCGCTCGGGGAAAAAAGAGAGATCCACTTTTCCATTATCTTCCATCTAGATTTTACTCTCTTCTCGCGAGAACAAGTTCGAGAGATAAGGATCGGGCTTTCGGGTTTCTTGTCGAGCGGATAGTAGCAGGTACGATGTCGTTATTAATTGAAGTAAAGAAGTACCGGCCAACTAGAGCTTTTATATTCTTGTCTTTAGCACGGATTATCGCACGGTCATCGAACGGTCGAGTCACGAGTCTTGTAGAGGGTGAACAATGTTAATTGATTATTTTTCCTTTATTTTATAATTTATCGAATGTGATATTCAAAGAATGATCTCTTTGAACCGTGTTACAGTCAGTTTTTTTTTTAATTTTTACAGTTTATTCCGTATATAAAATTTGTATTATCCATTTTGCTTTCGAGCTTGATCATTGCATTGATCTTTTCAAAATAATACTGTTAGAAAGATGTTAGGAAAAACCGTTGTTAATACGAGGCTCTTCGTAAGAACGATGACATAGAAACCGATTACGGCATCGTTTCGTCCCGTTTGTGGATGAAGAATGGTTTAGCGAAAAATAGCTGCGAAATAATGTCGATTTAAAGACATTGTCTAACTTTTCGGGCATTTGGCACTAAATTGTTCTACTCAGCAAACACAACCCAGCACAACTTTAAAATTTAAACTATTTTGAAAACATTTTTTTTGTTTTTCATTTAAAACAAAATTGGAAATATTTTCACAATTTTTATTTACGGCATAAGTTATCAAAAATCTAGCCCAACCTGGCACAATCTTTAATTGTCCCAAATTAAAAAGTTGCGCTGCTAACTTCACGAACATATCTGGGAACCCTTACCTCAGTCGGACAATTGACACAACTCGTAGTCTCTTTCTTATTATTAAAACTTGTTAAAGAAACTTCAGTTATTCTCTTTTAATTTCCTCCATAGTTCTTAATTTCTAATTCTAATAAATCATCACATGAAATACGTTGTAATAATCGCTTGGAATGTCTATATCAAATTGTTACACGAACTAGGTTATGTTAATACTTGTTACAGTCACTTTATGACAGACAAACATAGGTACCTGCAACGTAAGTATGTCACAGACATAAAACGTAGAAACGAATTAATATCCTCAAGGGAAAAAAATGTTCTCTTCAGCGTGTCACATTATAACGCAATAATTAGCAACTATAAAAAAGTATACAGACTTGACTACGTACACATGACCACACGAAAGCAATCGCGGCAAACGGTAGGACTTTCGAAACGTATAAAGTTGCGAGCATTATCATGGAAGTGTAAATCTACCATAGATATATACGTTGTACCTCCAGTCATTGTGAATATTATAAAAGGAAACTGCTCGTGGCGGGTGTAGTTGCAAATAGAAAGCCCGGAAAGTCGCGTACCATGTGGCTCGGCTATCATTTCGTACGGATAGAATTTAACGAGACTCTAATGCTTCTCTATTTCTAATACAACATACAAACGTATATAGATATCAGGTACACGTAGACAGGATATACGTAGAGGGAAATCAGACATTAGTAAAGAGACACACGTGTACGTATAGCGAAATTGTAAAAGATACATTAACATTAAGACACAGTCCCCGATGGGAAAGCGATCGGAGCCGTCGTGATAAATTTCGACGCGATCAGAATTTAGAAAGCATTCCCTCGAGTTTAAACGCCATCGATTTAACACGTTCGCGAAAACAATGTTGATCGCTCGCTCAAACATCGTTACCTTGATACGGGCTGTCGCATGAAAGGCGAAGCCAACTCGGTGCGAGAATGTCTGGCACAAAACCAATATACTTTCCGATGGTGATTACTTACGGTCGAACGATCGGACCGACGAATCGAGTCGACTACAGCTGGATTCAAAATATTTTCCTTTGGGAATCCATCTATTTATTTCGGTTCTAGCATTCTTCTTTTTGACAAAAAGTGTAGGTTGTTAACCCTTACCCGGAGTCGTCATTTCTACCAACGCAACTGGAATCGTCGAGTCCATTTGGACCCTGACTAAAAACCTGTAGGTATATTTGTAACAAAATTTGGTAGTTTTTATAAAAATGGGCTAAGAATGAAATGAAACGTGTTTTCTCTTGGAAATAAATCAACTTTTATTGAGAAACCAGGTTAAACTTTATCAAAACTTCAACTTCATCACATAGGTCCCATATTTGGCAGTTAAGTTTCGGTCCTCTATGGGTGCATCCGGACCCGACGATTCCGGTTAAAGGTTAATTATGATCGATGGATTTTTCGGATTTAATCCATTTTACTAGATTAAAGAATTATAACTTCAAAGTTACAATCGTATGCAATTAAAAACATTCATCCTTTTATACAACAGATAAAAATAGAAACAAAAGTAAACGAGGAAAATATAAAATACAAATAGATATAATAATATATAATATAATACATAAAATAACAAAATAATCGGTTATAGAACTTTTTAGCAGCTAAGATACCAAATACGCGATATGTGCAGTGCTACAATTTTTGACGTTACGAACGGTTTGTCTCAGTTTGTACTTGAATAAATCCATTCAATTTACAAAGAAATTCCATCTGTGAGCAATAATATCAGCATGCTTGCAAGTCCGGTTTAAACAACAATGTGTAGCATAGTTAGTATTACGCAGGATGTCTCGAAAGATTGAAATTTTGTTTAAAGATCTCGATGGAGCCATAAACAGAATTAATTAAAGAAATTCAGGACAAAGAATAAAACTGTTATTATTTTATACAATAGAATTACAATAGAGTTAAAATAAAAATATACTTTAGCCATTCAACGTGGCAAGGTACAATATCCTAAATTTAAAAAAAAAAAAAAATCAAGAATCGTAAACGATAAAACATTTGTCTTTACTTCGTACTAAATCCATTTAATTTGACATGCCTTACAAGGTACAGCACTCGCAAGGTTACAGAACCCGATAAAATCGTTATCGGTTGGTAGCTCCCAGCGTGCTGAGGGACGATTATTCGCACCTGTCGCGTCGGCGAGAATACACATCGAAATACGATAGATTTAAACGGTGGCTAATATCGTATGCTGACAGTGCTCCCTTCATGAGTCATTGAATGCGAGTAGACGAGGATGAAGCGACGGGAAGAGAAAGAAGGAGGAGAGAAGGGTCAGGGGCCATAAGAAAGACACCGTGTGCGTTGGCTGATTCTAGAAGGGGCAGCACGTGCCCGCCGACTCGTTCGGGGCGCTTTTGCGCGTCAAGGTGCGCGATGAATCATTGGCCGTGGAGGGGGAGCATTGTCGGCCCGTTTTACAGACTTCATTATCGTGAGTTACGGACCAAACCCTTTTTGTTATTCTCCTCTTTCCTTTCGAGTTACAGGAAAAGGGAATATCGATGTGTTTTGAAGTTAATGAATTTATTGTGAGATAAATATGCGAGTATTTGCGCGAAATTGTTAACAATTTCATTTCGTTATGTTTTAATTATTTGTTTATGTTGGATTATTGTCAGTTTTGTCAATATTATTTTGCCATAAAGCGTTATCGCATTAACCACAAATTGAAAAAATGTCAATTAAAGATTTTCACCCAATGAAGATTGACCTGCACTTATATTTTCCAAGTTAATCTATGCTGTGACTATGCATGTTATTGGAAAAATCGTATAGGCATTTCAAAGAACCACCTTGACTTTAGAAAATCACGTTGGCAGTTTAAAAAATACAAAAATGTGACAACGCTTGTTCTTTCTTTGTATTCTTCAAATATTAACGTCTCTTAGAGAACGAATAGTGGAAGACGGTCTGCGATGCGCGGGAAACTTATAAATATCTTACAGAGGCGATTGTACCTACACACTAGACTCTATCTAGAGGAATAATATTTAGTGAATTATTCGACCAAAGTATGTAATTGATTTAAGTAATAATAATTGTCATTTTACAATATTATGTTCTACTTCTATTATAAATTTAAAAATCCATTTATTTATAATGTAATTCATAAAATTATGCTTTGATCCGAAAGTCAAGATACTTCTACAAGGTTTCTCAAACTAGGTAGAGGAACCGAAAACCACACGTTCACATCGATGATTTGAGTTGAAAAGTCTAATACCATTTCTCGAAATTCGGCTTACAAGAGAACATTCCTAACCCGGGAATTGTGATTTTAATGAAACTTTGTAGGTAAGTAGAGTTCATCGAGTTGTTTAAGGAACAATTCGAAATTCACTTTAAGGGGGTGAAATCACTCCTCAAAGTTTTGTGATTTTTTCGTTTTTTTTTTATATGTAACTATGTAACTGTGAGAGATAGAAAAAAATTTTTAATGTAAAACTTGCATGATATTTCAAGATCTATCAGACTGCGTACACAGTTATATCAAAAAAACGAAAAATTCGCAAAACTTTGAGGGGTGATTTCACCCCCTTAAAGTGAATTTCCGCAAAAAAAAATTGTTCCTTAAACAACTCGATGAACTCTACTTACCCACAAAGTTTCATTAAAATCAGAATTTCTGGATTGGGAATGTTCCCTTGTTAGTTAACAAGTTATCAACTAATAAAGATTGGCCAATTATAGCAATGAGCAGCTAAAGGCGGATCATTCGAGCTCGTTCATGAGTGAGTGACGAATCGGAAGGTGGAGCTTTCCACGAAAAACAACGTTATGTGCCGCGGTTCGTCTTCCGTCGCCTATCGCTTCCGTGCTTCGTGATTGGCTGATCTTTGTTAATGAATAACTCGTTAACGAGGCCGAATTTCGAACAATGGTATTAGAATTTTCGACTCAAATCATCGATGTGAACGTGTGGTTGTCGGTTCCACTACCTAGTTTGAGACACCTTGTATACTACCTAAAAAGATGCGCCCATTATTATTACTTAAATCAACTATCTAGAAGAATTGATTTCAATTTCAACGACTTTATTTGGAATTATATCGAATCGAGTGTCGCGTATCTCCGTTTCACGGTAGGATGTCGGTTTTACATAATGAAATGTAAAAGCGTTTTACGCAACGAACGGAACGCTTATACACCGGTCGAGCGTGCAGCGTGAAAGAAAAAGGGAACAAAAAGTAGCATTCCAATCGACTGTGTCTCTATTCGACTTACCCGTACGTGGTAATTATCGACGGTGCTCTACCGAGTTCGCCCTTAAAATCGGCAAATCGCGAGAAGTACTTCCCCCGCGATTCGAAGCAAATTTATGAGCGAAAGTTCGTAAGTGCAAGCAAAATATATTTGTCCGAATTTCAAAACGAGTGGGAGAACGAAATATGCGTCGGGATCGATAACCACGGTCATTAGTGCGAAAGTGATACGTGAGACAAGAGGAGGGAGGTAAGCTTAGCTACCTCGTATACGCGACATCGAGAGTTTAACGTAGAGATCTGTATTCATTATGCAAGCGATTATGTAAGGTAATCAATCACGGTGAGCGTTGGAATACCAAAATCATAGTCACCGGTGACTTATATTTTTTGTAGGTACCTTTCTTTTACAAAGTTAGCGACGCGTTTCGATGTACAGGTAAGCTTCTTATAACATGGTAGATAGGTTTTTAGAAAATTCCGTGTTACGTGAAAAAGTATTCAACAATACTTAATTATATTTAACCAAATATAATTATTTTCATTTTAATAACCTTAATTTAAGGGGTTGGGGTCAATTAGGACGCCAACAAACGCCTTTTTCATTATTTTTTTTTACGGCTAGTTTTTTATTTTTATTCCAGTATTTTTTCAAAAAAATAATGCATCTTTAAAGAAGTTCCAATAATTGTTTTATGACAGAATATTGATTCGCAATCGAGTTATAAGCGATCTCGGAGATGTTCAAAAGCAAATTGTTTTGCAGTGTTCACAGCTGCTCAAGACTAGACTATCTGTAATTAAAAATTTTAATGGGATTGTTAGTTTTCAGCACTAGCTTTCAGGTGGATGAAGGGCTAAGGCTAATTTTGATTTTTTAGATCGAGATCGCTTAAAACTTGGTTGCAAATCAATATTTTGTCATGAAACAATTATTGGAACTTCTTAAAACATGTATTATTTTATTGAAAAAATACTGGCATGAAAATAAATAAGCCAGCCGTAAAAAAAATTCATAAAAAATGCGTTTTTTTGGGCGTTTTAATTGACCCTAACCCCTTAATGGGCGTAATTTAGATTGCTAAATACGTGCATATGTTAAATAGAAGTACAATGCCATACGAGGGTTTCCACGAATTTCTGATCGTATTAGAGCGAAACTGTGCAGTAGGAAGGTTACCTAGATTTATCATAAATAAACTATAAAAATTTGTTTGTCTTCTTTCTATAAATTATTAGTCGATACCTATGTAATATTTTTTTAAGACATTTGCAATAACACTTGGTTTAATCTCAAAAAAATGTTTTCCAACGATCTAAAATTAAAATTGTAATCTTAGTCGATTCTAGGATACTTTTTCTTATACAAACTTCGTTTCGTGCAACGTCGAATTCATCGTAAGTAAATCTTTATCCGGTCTTTAAATAAATTGAATTATCTACCAATGCACTTACAGCGCAGTTATTTTATAACGGTGAACGATAATCGGTACACGAAAATAGAGAGAGGGGGGGTCCGTTTATCGAGTGAAAATAAAGTTGGAATGAATCGCGCGGATTCATTGGGAACTCAATCGCGCGGAGAAATGTAAAGGTGTTTTATTTCTACGAATCTCCGATCATTTCTGTGGTCCAGCTTTCTAACGGCAAACATTTCAAACCAGTCTCCGGTATGCGGAGCAACATAAGCGCGCGCCCATATATACCGGCGCGAGCGCATAACTCGCGGCTGGTTAACTATACGCGTAATACGTACGTAGTTAACCGTATATGCTCGTAAGACTTCCGAGAAATTCCTTACCGCACTTCCGTCGAAGACGTTTATCGATTTTCTAAGATTTTCTTGCTTGAGGAAATGAAGGATGGAATAATTGCATTTTTTCCTCTTACGCCGATGGTATTCAGCGATATCATTCCGTAATAGATATCATTTCATTTTTAGATTCGATTAAGCTCTATCGATAGTTTAATACATAAGATCGAAGATTTTTATAGGAGAAAACGAAGTCATCATCGTAGCCCGAGGCAGCCACACGAGTTCACCCTTTCACATTCGTACGTATTTACGTCTTAACGAACGTTCGACTCCTTTCTATCGCCTCAAAGGCATTTACAAACGTTACTAATTAACCCGTAGCCCGTTTGGATTGAAAAAGAAATAGGTAGATATTTCGAAAGATAGTGGTTAAATTCGTCGAATAGGTAGATATACGAGAACCGTTCCTGTTGGGAGCTATGGATTAGGAACAAGCGTTTTGACTTGTTTGGACAGTTTTCCATATGTTTTCCGTTTGCTTATGTTATTTATTCGTTTGAACGTTCTTTCGACATATCGTTTATATTGACCCAGGATTCTATGTAGAATTGTGACAAATATAAACTTAAGTGTAGATATTTTCTGTTTTTTGTTTGTTTGTTAAATAACGTGTTTAAAGATCAATATTTAAATTATTTAAGTTAGATCTTAAATGAAACTGTATGAAAGTATCTCAATTTTAATCGTTATGGAGAAAGCTTCAGAAATCTCAAGTGTGAAATAATTAACATAGGTAAATACTTAACGAGTTCTGCATCTACATTTTGCTCTCTTTTCATATTTTATCTTCCATTTTGTAACTTTTGTGGAATAGCAATATTTATTTCTCATTGATTCTGAGATCGTTGAACTATGCAGCAGGACATTGCTATGCTGGTCGTATAGTTACTCTAGCATTGGTATGACCAGTACGCGCGACCACTTTCCACACCGAATTTCGCTTTTCTCGGTAAAAGAACTTCGAGTGCATACTTACATATATTGCTTTACAACATTTGATCTAATTCTTTGGTAGTATTTAAGCCTCATGCAAACGTATCGAATCAATGTATTTGAATTTTACGCTTATTAATTGATAAATGTATTCCTAGTTGAATCTAGACATAACTGGTCGATAATTTGTTAAAAGAATGGTTTAAGATGATAGTTTTGTACAGTCCTAACGCCGAATAAACACGTCAATTTCTGATCCTTCATTTATAACTTATTATATTACACACTGGGCGCTAAAATTAAAGGATCACTAAAATTTCGTGAAAATTTGACACATTTTCAAACGGCTGTATCTTCGTGAAAAATGATTGTAAAATAATTTAATACCGTGTTATATCTGAATAGATCTTTGTTTTTGTAAACGATTTTTTGAATTTTGAAAATTTTTCCAAAAGTTTTGAATTTTGTTTTCCAAATTTTCCAAATCCTTTTCTTGACAGAAAATGGAGTTTAAAATTATTGAAAAAGACATTTGATCCTTTAATTTTGGTGCCCAGATGAATTCTTTTTTAATCCATTAAGACCCATACGAAACTTGGACTAGAAAACGCCAAACAAACTATGCCATCAATTGCATTAGCAAAAAATTAAAATATACGTATTTTTGTTTGGTGATTGAATTGTTTTTTGCTAAAATTAGTCAAACAAATTAGGTTCAGCTATCAAATTTCGAAAAACAAAGTGTGTCTATCGATTCTATAAGAAAATGTAATAGTCGAACCTAATTTATTTAAACAATTTTAGCAAAAAACAATCAAATCGCAAAACAAAAAAATACGTATATTTAATTTTCTATATGGCGTTTTTAGCCTAGATTTCACATAAGACTTAATGAGTTAATAAACATTTCCGTGTCATTACGGAAATGACTATTACTATCTACGATAAGTACTAACTGTTAATTTAAGACGTAATTTGCATAGATTCCGCATTTATTTGCCTACCGTTAATTACATTTCACGCTACGTCCGTTTCCGTACCCAGGAGAACAGATACCGCAGACAGAAAGAGGGAATAGATCGCATGCGACGTGGAAGGACTATTTAGTCTCCTAATCAGCCGCATCGGTCAACTTCACTTTCTTCGGTAGCTCACGGGGGAAGCCGAACTCGAGGCCGAGGCGTTCTCTTCGGTCGATCACGTGAATACCATTAAAATCACGTGATACCATTAAAATCGCAAGAACGTTCGATCGTTTGACTCGAAATGGCTTCGCCAACTTCGCTGACTACTCTTTTCTTCTCTATTTTTTTTTCTCGTCGATGGTGCATGCAGCTAGACTCGGCTTCCGTTCGTACTCCCTTCCAGTCTGTTTCCACGCATGGCATTATTTCACCGGTAACCAGGTGGCCCCTCTTTTTCTCTCTTCTTCCCTTCGGTCTTCACCTCGCTCGGATAATCCGCTCTCTGCTTCCCTCCTGTCGCCTTGTCAAACAACGTACGGAAGTCGGCGTGGCACGTTAGTCCAATTAAAGGTGTTCTTCCCTTTAATTTCGTTAGATTTTTACGCGCCTCTCTCGTGCATTATTTCTTCTGGGAAACATTATGTAATAAAAACCGGTCGAGAGCGAGTCGGGCTCGCACGATTAGGGTTCCGTACCAGTACAACAAAAGGCAGTCGATAGGCCAAGTAAAAATTTTATTTTATTAATATTTCAATCTTATCCAGATTTGCTTGTGGTAATTGAAAAATGGATGGATTGTTCTATATACAAAAAAAGTGTTTTTTTTTTATCAACTATTACATTCTGGAAAATTCGGGCAGTTTTTCAGTAATCTATGGATTAATATCTACTAACCCTGTTAAAATAAAAAATGTAGCTTCAGAAATCTAGCAGAACAGGGGGAGGGGCTGTCATTTTTTGCAAATTTTAAGCTACATCATCAAGGCCATTGAACCTAAAATTATAATAAAAATATTTTAAGAATCCTTACAAATAGCTCTTTCAGATGATACCCAGCACGATAAATTTATCCAAACTTTTTTTTTCTTGACACCAAACTGACCTATGTCAATTTATAATATTTGTTTTTTCTTATCGTTAACTGGCGACATATGTGCGTGTCATCAAGATCTAACACTATACAGGGTGATAAAAAAAAGATTCGATACCGTAAATGATCGTTTTGCATCTACGTAGTAATTTTTATTGATTTTAGTAATAATTTTAGGTTATTTTCATGACTTGAACTAGTATATTTCTAAACAAATTTTTCTCTTAACAACCAATATGTTCCCAAGAGACTCGCTTAGGGTAACGAACAGTCATTAATAATAAAAGTTAATTTATTACTCATTACTTATTTATACTATTTATTACTCACTCTTCTCGGTGGGTACTATAAGCCCTTTCAAATTTCGGACCCCTTTTTTTATATCACCCTGTATATGTTAAATTTCAAGGTCCTACTTTGTATAGTTTTTGAGAAAAACTTTTATTACAGACGGACGGACGGACACCAAAGTGATCTTATAAGGATTCCGTTTTTCCTTTTTAGGCACGACCGCAGGGAGTTCCTTATGCTCTCGATCGAGCAAAAAGTGTAACGGACGATTATCTCCGAAACTATTCGAGATATCCAAAAATGCTTTTGGATCTTTACATTTCATAACAAGATCTAAATGTATGTATGTGTGTGTGTGTGTGTGTGTGTGTGTGTGTATGTGTGTGTGTGTGTATGTGTGTATCCACTCTAGCGTCTAAACGGCTGAACGGATCGAAGTAAAATTTACACGGAAAATCCAGTTACACCCGACGAGGATCCACTAACAATTTCGATTCGATCCGATTTCCGGTTTCAAAATGGCGGGCATTTTAAAAATTAAAAAATTCCTAAAAAATCTGTTATAAGAGCAAAACAATTAAAACTTTGCACAAATATGTAAAATAGTGACAACTAATAACATGAATTTTCTTTTAATTTTTCATAGAAACAATACAAAATGGCGGACAAATCAATATTTGTATCCATTCTAGCGCCTAAACAGCTGAACGAATAAAGCTGAAATTTATACGAAAAATCTAATTACACTCAACGTATATCCTCTAACAATTTCGATTCGATCCGACTTCCGGTTTCAAAATGGCGGGCATTTTAAAAATAAAAAATTCATAAAAAATTTGTTATAAGAACAAAACAATTAAAACTTTGCACAAATATGTAAAATAGTGACAACTAAAAAGGGACAGGTGAGCGCAGCGAGCCGACTTCCTATGCGAATCATTACCGCGGTCGTGCCTAATACGAAACAGCAAGGCTGTTTCGTTCGGGGGGCCCCAGCCGCCCTATAGCTGGTTAAGTACGGAACCCTAAAAAGATCTTGTCGTAGACGAACACGATTATTTTTCAGCGAATTTATCAGTTTGCATTTAGACGAGAAAACGCAAGACATTCTTCGCAACATTATTACCTTATATTCATGTATAGCACGTGTACGAAAGCTATCGCGTGCATAGTCGTGAGGATTAGGAAAAGTTCAAATTAAAGATGGGTATATCGACTTTCTAGTACCTACCGTGATGTCCACACTTTCATGTCTACGCGACTTTCCACCGATCATTTTCACTCGGTGTGCATTTAAAACCGTGCTCGAGTCGAATGTCAAGTCGAACGAGAATCTCTCGTCGAAGAAAGGAAATACTAGCAAATTTTTGTGCCTATTGTAACAAAAAAGAAGTAGGCTCGGTGTAATTACGAGCCTTTATCCTCGTACGTTAGACAATCTACGCGGATGGAGCTCGGTGAAGAAGAAGAAAGGGCAAGATTATCTCCGAGGAAAGGTTTAAAAGTCATCGTACTCTAGGATCGAAGATCAAACGGTCGCGATAGCGCCTTCCTCTCGCTAATTTACAAGAAAGGTCTCACGATTAAGGACGGGAGCCGAAAATTGAATGGTAGCTAAGGCACCGGGATGCCTCCGGTTACTTGACTCCTTGGAAATTCGAAAAGGAACTCTTGCCTTATGTTACTAGAATCTAAAGATACCGTGAATGTCTTTTCTCGTCATCATAGGTTGGCATACGTACCTATAGGGTGTATATAAATCATAGCTACTAGGTTCGCGTATTAACGATATCCTTTGAAAAAAGACCAAAACTAAATATTTTTATAACAATTAATTTATCAAGCTTCACGTTTGACACATCCAAGTATCATCGAATTATTAATACTAAACTTACCGACATTAAACTCATAGGGGAAGAGTGGCATGAAAGAGCCACGTTTTTAAAAGAGCCACTATCATTTACACAGTAGCTTTCGAACGAATGTTGGACGAATTATAGTTTTTAAGTAGCAACACTGGTTGCTAGTTAAACTAGCAAAAACTTTACTAGTTTTTCAAAAACTAATTCGTCCAACATTTGTTCAAAAAGTACTGTGTAAATGATAGTGGCTCTTTCATGCCACTCTTCCCCTACTTATTTTTATCACAATTATCTATTTCACACAAACTTATACAAAAACATGCGAGTTGCTATCATTAATAAAGAATATTGAATAAATAATATTGATAATAAATTTCTATAGAACTAACTGTATTATTAAAAAAAAATCGAGAAATGAAACCAACCATGGTAGTTCTAGTTTTCAATGGAATAGGACAATCGAAGATAATAAATAAAAAAATATTAATAATCATTATTAAATGAAGTGTCAGTACTCAAGAGGAGTAAGATATCCTTTAGCATTCCTATCGATAAGTTCCATCTGTGTATAAAATTTGTAACTATAGTTCGTATACACCCTGTATACGTACCTACACCCATTATTTCGCCGAGAAGCAAGTCTCTCCCTACCTCCGTAGCACGGCTCGTCGTCACAGGTGAGGCCCAAGCCCCACCACCGTGCTCGGGGCCCGAGTCTTTCTCCTTTTTCCTCCTCCTCTTTCTCCCAGACGCCGCAGCACGAAGAAGCCGAGGAACTCGCGTCCTCGCGAGTCTCAGAAGTCAACGGCGAACCGTGAAATCCACGTCCGCTCCGCTCGCGTATCTTCTTTCTCTTTTTCTCTTTCTCTCCTTTTCTCTCTTTCTCTTCTTCGCTCGTTCTCTTTCGCGAAGGGAGAAACGAGAAGGAAGAGCATCCGCGAGTTAACTTTCGTTTTCGAGAAAAACGCGCGAAATCTCTCGATCGATGGTGGTGAGTTCAAGGCCCAAGGATATCATCCAAAGTGAGTGCATCGAACTCGACGCCGCCGTCGGATTCTAGCGAGGTTGAGAGACTCCCTAGAGACGCGAGATTTACAGAAGCCCCTTTTGAGTTACCGTGGAAATACGATCGTGAATGTGGATAATTTGTTTCGCCTCGAAAATTGATATTACTGGTATACAATACAGCTTCCTTGACTCGAGAGGTTCAAAGTTACTTGGAATCCGTATTTTAGCTCGGAATTCACTCCGAACGAATTTCTTACGATGCGGTGTTTGAAATCTGTATTTTGTTTGAAGGAATCCATTAGAATATCTCGTGTTTTTCCTGTAAAATGAATCCAACCTCGATTTATTTTCTATTTTCTCGTATAGTCTTCGCGAAGAAAAACATTTTCGATGATCCTATAAAATAGAAATGTAATCTTATTTTCATTCTTGCTTCGAATTGGTTCGATAGGTCGGGAAGAAAGGACGAAGTAGTTTCTAGAAAGGTGGAAAGGCAATACGTATCCAAGGAACTACTTCTTCACGCGTCGAGTACGACCCTTTTTTTCTTCGAAAAGAAAAGAATCGGGTGTGCGTGCCACGTTCGTCACGCACACAGCCGCGTACGTGCTTCCGGTTTTGTAGGAGTGCGCGTGAATCGGCGGAGTGTTAACGTTCGAGGTGCATCCGCGAGGCTGGCACCCTCCAACCTCTCTCTATCTCTCTCTTGCTCCTCTTCGTACTCCACCTTACTCGGCCGGTCACGGATCGAGGATTATACGCGAATATCGCGAAGCTTAATAGGAGCAAGCCATGCTGATACTTCCGGACATAAAGTTACAGGTAACTCGTTACTAGCCTTACCTACCGTTAATCATTCTTCTCTTCTTTACTTATAGCTCTTTCTTTTCATTACGATAGCGCGCGTGTTCTCTCGTGCGTGGAACGGTTTCAACGTTCGAGATCGTTGCACGCTATCGAGTCTTCGATCGTGTATATCTATTTGTGACAAACAGGTTGAAAATTTATTTAGCACGGAGATCGAGCCGTGAGAAAAACTTAAATACAAAGTTTAAAAAATCACTGACACATAAAACGATCACTTAAAAAGTAAATAATAATAGGTTTAAATTATTGTTGACCCATAAATGTGTCGGGGGACCGCTAAGTAAATAAAATAGGGAGTTAACTGTCGGGGAACTTGGCGGCCCTGCGACGTATTTCAGGGTCGACAATAATGTAAAACTATTATTTTTTATTTTTTTACCAGTCAGCTGTGTTTGACGAGTTAACTCGTCATGAAACAAAATTTTACAATTTCTTCATGATGAGTTAACTTGTCAAACACAGCTGACTGGTCAAGGGATCGTTTTATGTGTCGGGGGTTTTTAAAATTTTTAATTTAAGTTTTATTTGTATCTTTTTAAACTTTATTAATCTTGTACATGAAAATCCCTAACCCATTTCGTAAAAGAGCTCATAACTTTTAAACAGCTGGACAGATTTTCATCAAATGCGGCTAAGAACTATGTCGATTTAACTAGTTTTCAATTTAAAAAAACCACATTGAAATCGGTCGATCTGTTTGGGAGCTTAGATGTCATAGACAGACACACAGACAGACATAGACGTCAAACTTATAACATCTCTCGTTTTTCGACGTCGGGGGTTAAGAAGAGAACATTGAAATGTTTCCTTACGATAGAGTGGTCAATCAACCTAAAGGTTGGAGAGGTTGTAGGTCTTGGACAGCAAGATGATCACTTTTCCCGCCACGGATGAGTAGAGTTATCTTGGAAATCTAATTAATGTTCATTGTCATTAAATATTTTCTTCTTTTATTTTTGTCGACCTAAATTAAGGGAAGTATTAAGGGAAGGTCTCTCAAGCCACCGAAATGTTTAATTCATCTATATTATATGAATGAATTTTATATAATTTCAAATGTTAAAAAGAAATGCTTAAAGCAAGATTAAATCGTGTAATTAACTGTGGCAGTATTAATTATAAAATAAAGTCAACTATATAGAAATTAGTACAATTATTCTTATAATTTTCCATTAAAAAAGGAATTATAAATTTTTTATGTACGATGATAAAAGTTAACCAAAACAAAGGCGTTAAAGCTAGGTATACTAAAAAATAATAAATATCAGATTAAGTAACCATATACAATAAATATTATTAAAGCAAATAAAATCCTAATTACTATGCTACTCAAGGCCGATTAACCAATAGTCAAATGTCTAAGGCCTCAGTTCACAGGTGAAAATTTATTTTTGAATTCATATTATATTTATAAAGTATCAAAATGACAAAATTATTTGCATTTTTCATATTTCATTTTCATTCATGAAATCATACAAAAGACCGATCACTTGATAGAAAACACTTCTCTGGTTAATGGCCTAATTTGGCAAGACCAAAAAAAGAATTATATACATGTGTCCCAATTTTTATTATGTCTAGGTCCCGCTTGAGTCTAAATCCAATACCGATGCCAATACCTTACTTCTAAACATTTCTAAAGGAAATGAACTCTCCCCGAAGCGATTAAAAGAAAAGGCCGAGTCGATGTTCCCTTTGCGGAGTTGATATCGATGTTGGCATCGCTTCGCGTGAAATAATAGCCCGCGCATACCTCGATGCGTTTCCTGTCGGAGACGTAGGTAGACTACGACGACGAAGGTAAACGCGAGGCATCATCGACTCGGAGTAGATACAACATAGAGAAACTGCTCTCAAGAGGATAAGCGTATACAGGGTGTCCAGATTTAGGTTACGCACCGGGAAACTACATGTGCACAAGTATAAACTAGAGTCGAAAAGTCTAATAAACTTTTACAAAATTCGACTCAGTTAACGAGTTATTAACTAACAAAGATAGGCCAATCATAAAGGCGTACGTCATAGCAGGCGTAACATGATGCGGTAGGAGGAGGAATCTACAATAAACTATAACACAAACAGTGTCACGTTTAGTATGACGTACAAGTGGGATGTCTTTAGTCGGCGATCGCTTCTGCTCTCCATGATTGGCCCATTTTTGTTAGTAAATAACTCGTTAAGTAAGCCGAATTTCATGAAAGTTTATTAGACTTTTCGATTCAAATCACGGATGTACACATGTAGTTGTCCACTGAGATACCTGGAACCGGACACCCTGTATAACCACCGTGGCATTCCGAAGTAGTAACGATCATGCCTATCGTTGGAGGCATGCCAAACTCGTAACATCGCATTATTTTTACGCTCACGGAGTTTACTTCTATGAACGTAACATCGGGAATACGTTTATTCCATATCGAGTGCCAATGACACGCGCGTGTGACATTCCATCGAAAGTGATTTGTAAGCGTGACTCGAGCGAAGATTCGAAAAGAATTCTTCACCACGTTCTTTCTAATGTTTTCTCTAATTGTCTTCGAAGTTAATTCCGATTGCTGACAAGGTAATCGCGTGGAAAGGACGTGGGATTCCTCGGTTTTCGAAGGAACGGAGGCGTGACTCGAGATGACGAACGACATCTTTGTCATCCCGAGGCGTAAAGAAACGCGAATCTTTCGTAATACAACGTAGGCTCATAGAAGCGTATACCCACGTGTTTCGTCGAGGTTACGAGTAAACGAGTTCTCGCGTAGGTTCTCTCTGTCTCCGTTTTTCTCTCATTTATCGTCAACTTTTCACAATCGTTGGAGGATTCTATAAGATCGATTGCCTACGTCTGTCGCTGGCAGAAGCCTCGACTTCGTTACATTGATTACCAACGCATACCTGTTTCATTAATAAAACATTGTTCGGTGTCATCAAGATGAATCGACTAACAAGCGACAATGGCTAATAATAAATTGCTCGCGATCGATCCCATCGATGAAATTCCAAGCTTTTTGTCTCTTTCTCTTTTTAAGATTCCACGTTCAACGACTGGGCACAGCCATCGTGTAATTTCGATTCCTTCGTGCTTCTCGTACTTTCACCTTTTTCCCAAATTGAAGGATCACGCGAGAGAAAGAGAGTAGGGGCGGGGATAATGGCTCGTCTTGAACGATGCAATCAAGGTAACCACGAGAAAGGGAGAGATTCCCCTTTCGTTCGCACGTTGGTCCACCACAGTGATCATGTATGAAAAAAAGGGAATTCTCCTGAGTCAATTAGAGAGTCGGAGAAAGACGGCTGAATTTTATACCACGCTTTGCGAGATGCTATAAATTATTTTGTTACATGAAACTTGGAAAAGTAAATCTCGTATAATACAGTACTTTGTGAAGATTATCTGCAAATTGCGATCGGAATTCTCGTGTAACATGAAATTTCGAGATGGTTAAAGCTGATCTAGTTCTTTACGCTATGCTTCGCGTAATAATAACATTTTATTTAATAAGGTTTCATTGATGTAACGAACGAATTTTCTCTCTCTATGCAACGATTACCTTCAACTTAACCTCTTGCCATGAGATTTAATTTGATACACAATGAAACTAGTATTAGAAAGTGAAAAAAAAACAAATGTAGTTACAAGTAGGGATACAAGTAAAAGAAAATATCGATAATCGATATATCGGTTGTCGGAAGCCGATATTATCGATATATCTAAAAAAAAGGTCATTCATAATTTCAATTAACCACTATAACAATATAAAATTGAACCGTTTGTTTTAACAATTTTTATTATATTACAATGAGTACATACACTTGTTCTTTGTATTACTCACTTGTTTGTCTTACCTACTTGCAACCAGTGTACCATTGCCAAACGAAGAAAAGACGTAATGTTCACACAAATTTTCGAAAACTTAAACAATAAAGGTTTTTCGTTCACAAATGTTTATTGTTATGATCACTAATAGATACTACGAAAGACTTTTTTTATTGTTTTAGTCATCAAATCTATTTTTGATACATTGTCCTATTTATTTCAAAATATCGATATATCGATTATGAGAATAGCGATATTTCAATATATCGTTGCAAACAATTCTTGTCCCTAGTTACAAGCAATACAGTTCACATGACTGCCCAAACAAAGGCTAACGAACGTTAACAAACCCAAAAGAATAAAAAAATAAATAAATAAATTCGTTAAAATTGAATCATATATAACTCGAATTTGACGAGTCTCGATATTTTACCTCGAAGGCAGGAGGTTAATACCTATAATCGTTCGTTAAGCTAAAAATGTCTTTATCGTGGAATGCGACAGAAAAAGGAGATACAACCGGTATAATAACACTTCTCGCCGCCTAGCTATTTACTATTTACATTAAAGGCGCTTCTACGTGTGAAAAAAGATACTTTCGTCGGCACACTTAGAATCGAAGTGGAATTCGATAAAGCCGTCATAAAACTCAGTTCCGTGTAAAAGATCGTAACATAAGGCTCTCATCTCGACGATACTCTTCCTAGATTAATAACCAACTACGCTCGACGCGACTCCGATTTAACAACCGTTACTCAAGCACGATCGCACTACGGACCGATCTCTGTCTTCTTTTTCTCAAAAAAAGAGACAAAAGAGTAGAAAAAAAAAAAAAAAAAAAATCTAAATGCGTTCTAACGATCGTCGTAAGCTATCTCGTAATATCGGAAAGGTCCGGTGGATCGGTACATTAACCTTGATAATCAGCCGAGCGTCGAAACGGTCCCATGTCTAGACCGGATCCGGTCCGTCCGTTCGAGGGAATCCTTTTCATGAGATTCTTCTGGAAGGATAGGTGCGATAATGGTCGCGATTTCGATCGATGTTATCGATCTTTTCTATCCTTCTCTCTCTCTCTTTCTTGAGGAGATGCTTCCTCGAGGTGCCTCATCATCAGGGAAAACGAGTTTGAGCGTGCGAGAAAAAAGAAGTGGCGTGACGCGAGCAGGCGAGCGAGCGAACGGAGAGAAACGTGGACGCACCCTATTTCCTGTTTGTCGGACCGTCTGCTGTCTATCAGTGGCGTTCGAAGGGGATGGTGGGGACTTCGAGAGCGGATACCGTTACTGGCCCCCTTCTCCGTATTCCGCTAAAGATGTCCTCTCCTACTCCACCACCTTTCCCCTCTTCTTCTTCTTTTTTTTCTTCTTGTACGATGACTCTTCGTGGACCGCAAAGCCAATTTCACGTTCGCGCGAGAAGCGTCCACTTCGACGGCTAAATCGTCTTTCTCGTAAATCTTGACCGACGCAAGTGAACCTCTTTGAGAAGACGGAGAAAGATGGAGAAAGAGGGTGGGGATGTAGCGAGTACTCGATTTTCTCCTCTTAACAGGCACTCGTCCTACCTCGTTTCCATTTTTTTCTTCATTAGAAAGGACGTTTCTTTTTATGGGGTTTTAAGATTCATGGTAGAAAATTAATTACTCGTTGCATACCTATTTTTCATTAATTGAATAAAATACTGCTTTTCCGTTAGTTCGTTTAGAACATTATGAGCTAGGATATTAGTCGTACTACACTCGAAAAAGACACTTCTTTTATTAAAATTTGTGATTAATCGCAGATAATTATTGTAATTACTCATTGCTGGACGATTTTTTTGGTTAATGTAATAAAATCTCCGTGAAAGAATTTGTTTGTTTCTTGAATATAAATTATGCAATAGGATTTTGATAAATATTAAACATGATATATAAATTAACATAAGTAAATAATAAATAAAATTTAAATCTTAATAAGAATTTTGTGTAATAATAAATATAAGTAAATTTAACCACTTCTAACCGATTTGTTTGCCGCAAGAGTGTTATAACTCAAAAACTATGATTTTAAGATAATTATAGTCAATTTTTGGATAACCAATTTTTTTTAGTTTTCAATGATACTTTTAATTTTTTTTATAGATAAATCTCTAATTTTTTTATACCTATTTTGGTGCAGACATTAAGATAATTCTGCAAGTATTATAACAAATATCTGTTAATGGCCATAAAAAAATCGTTAATCATAAAAATCAATAAAAAATTCAAAAAAAATCATGACAATGTTTTTTATAATCGTCTTAAAACTTTCCTTCGAACCATATTATACTAACAAAAAAATGTCATTTGGACCACTAGCAACAGAATAATCTAAACTTGATAAAATTAATTTACTCTCATGTAATTCATTTTTAATGAAAAGACAGTCTTTTATGGATTCGTATGTCACGATGATGCTGCATTCGATTCCGCGTTTGAAGTGTTATGAACGTTAGTCGAGATAAGCTAAGTAAGTATTACCTCGCCTGCAATAATTATGGTGGCATGTATACAGATGAGTTAATCTTAAGTCGTTTGTAATGAGGTCTCTTGAAATAATTTCCTTGATATGTCTGTGACGAACAAGCGACAAAATATGTCGTCAAGATGGAAAGGTATTGATTATTTTGCTTATGTTCCTCTTTCTGATTATACAACTTAATTACTTCCATTTCCCGTTTATATCGGATGCTTGTCCGTTCGGATGTGTTTTCCATTTATTTTTATGTTCATGAGGCACTTGCATAATACGAATATCCACTACATACGGAAAGTGCAGTAAATATCGTTCATCATCAGTTTTATCAGAAATAAAACAACCAATGATAATCAGATACCATACATTTCATTCAAAAAATTTTAGTATTTGAACCACTTGGTCGATACTTAGCTTTTTATATTTTACCAATTTCTTTTACCTTTTTTTCTGAATTAATCTATTTGGCAAATGAGCGGTTCCTATGAGCCCCTTAGCGGACAAGTGGCATAAATCCAAAATTACGAAACATGCAGTTCTTAGAGAAATAGTAAGTATTAAAAATACTTGTTTTATTCAACACATTACTTGTGTACACTTTGTTTTATGTTAATAAAAACTAACAGTCAATTTTACATCATAAATGAAGTGACTGAAAAAATGCCTTGAATAAATGCAGTAAGACCAATTTCTTGGACACTCCATTATTCCACGGAACATATAGACTTATTCTACTGTTGCATTCGATTAAAGAAAATTAGTATCTATATGAGTCCAATTTCTACAATATTAAGAAAAGGGACTTAATTCACTTGTCAACTAAAGGTCTCATATAGTCACGCACGAAGGTCCAAAAATAATGAAACTTGACAAACTTAATTAATCTTCCAATTATTAATTACAATTAATCGTTTTTTTAGGGTTCCGTACCTTAAAAGGAAAAACGGAACTCTTATAAGATCACTCTGGTGTACGTCCGTCCGTCCGTCTGTCTGTCATAGAGGATTTTACAACGTAGAAACTTGAAATTTGGTATACAGTCAAGCGGAGGACTACATGTACACATCAATGACTTGGATAGAAATGTCTAATACCATTTTTCGAAATTCGACTTAGTTAACGAATTATTAACTAACAAAGATCGGTCAATTACGGCGATTAGCAAAGAAAGGCGGTTCACTCGAGCACGCAGCTAGGCAAGAGATGAAGCGGTAGGAGGAGCAATCCACAATAAACAACGTTACATGTCGCTGCTCGCCATGATTGGCCGATATTTGTTAATTAATAACTATTTAGCGGAGACAAATTTCGGAAAATATTATTAGACTTTTCGATTCAAGTCATTGATGTGTACATGTAGTCCTTCGCTTGACTACATATAACCGGACACCGTGTATATAGTGTTAGATCCTGATGACACGCACATATATCGCTAGTCAACGGTAAAAAAAAAACCTACTTTAAATTAAAATGGAGGTATAATTATAATTTAAAATGACAAAAAAAGTTTGGATTCATTTCTAGTGTGGGGTATTATTTGAAAGGGCTATTTGTAAGGATTCTTAAAATATTTTTATTATAATTTTAGGTTCAATGGCATTAATGATATAGTTCAAAATTTGCTAAAAATGGCCATTCCCTCTCTCTGTTCTCCTAGGTTTCCGAACCTAAATTTTTTATTTTAACAGGGTTACTAGGTATTGGTCGATAGATTACTTGAAAACTGCCAGAATTTTCTACAATGTAATAGTTGCTGAAGCAAACCCTTTTTTTATGTGGAACAATCCATTCATTTTTTAGTTACCACAGGCAAATCTGGATAAGATTTAAATATTAATAAAATAAAATCTGTAAAAAAAAATGTTTACTTGTCCTATTGACTGTCCTCTGTTGTATTGGTACAGAACCCTAATCGTGCGAGCCCGAGTCGCTCTTGGCCGATTTTTACTAAATAATGTGACATCAATTTCTCGTTTGGAGAAAAGAAAAATTTCACGAATATTGAAAGCACGTAAGAAAAACCAAGAAAACTCTTTAAAGGAAAGTCGTAGAGATGCGCGACAATGTAAGAAGCCGCCCAGGAAAGAAACCGGGCATGTTTTAAAAGGAAGGAAGATCTGCCTGACGAGTCTGGGTCGCGTGAGACGTTTAAACAACATCTCTCTTTCTCTCTTTCGTACGCAATGGTATTAAAGGGCCAGTCGGTGTCGCACGAATTCATTCAAAAGGTTCCCCATCGTCGTTGTCGGTGCCGGCGCACGACACTCGAAACCAGAAAGAATCGGTCTTATCCTCCCCACCACATTGTCTCCGGAGTTTCTCTCCTTTCACCGAGTGTCGGTCCGGTCCATGGGTCCCATACATCGGCCAAGTCTCGGCAGTTGTTAAAACGGTGCAACGGTAGACGGACTCGAGAGAGAAAGATCTTCGCGACACATATTCGATGTACACCGGCAACTATATACATATATAGATACACATATATGTATAGATGTCGTACATCGTCGCTGCGCGTTCATTTGCATTCGTAGCGAAGCGAGAACAATTTTCTCGACGTAGGTACTACAAGCCACGCCGCGTTACGCCGTGAAACGAGCTCGTCTCGAAAGTGTGAAATCGTATATGGTGGACCTGGAAATTCTTCTTTCCTCGTGACACAAGTGATTCTCTTTTTTTTTTTCATTCCATTCGAACAAGCCCTCGCTTCATTGGGATTCATCGCGACACGGCTATACGGTGACACGATGTTGAGCTAACCTCGACGTGATTTTCGATACTTTAGCTCGTACGTGCGCTCTTTGTTATGAAAGTGTGATTTAACCATTGGATATGTATTTTATGCACGGAGGACAGTTCAATCGTTTGGATTATTAAAATGGTATCAAACAAAATGAATATAATTATTGATACATAGCTTTCTTTGGTTCTATCATTTTCGTAATGACAGGCACACAATGTGGTATGGTGGTATACAACTTCGAATGGATTATCAAAGATAACAAATTAGCTTTCTTATGGGAAACATTGAATCGTGAGTATTGTAGCTTTCAGTTTTTGATAGTTGAAACAGTAATTAGTTAATAGCTTTTTACTTTGGTAATAATTAAACAGCTATATTGCTTCGAGAAGTCCAATAAAGTTACAAAGTTTTCAAGCAAGTGAATTTAGTTTCCGAGTCTCGACAAATCGGTAACAAAGGAGACTCGGATCCTTTCTGTATCGCAATTAGCAAGTTGAAAGAGTCGGTGTCGACGAGTCGCATGAACGGATCGCTTTCGAGTCCTTGAAGGTAGACTTGCACAATTTACTAAGATATACGAAGTGAAAGAAATCCAGACTCGAAACAGCTGTCCATTTTATCTCGCACTCTTGGGATAACCAGCTTCCGTACATACATCGATAGGAACAGTTATTCGTGCTGACTATAGCTATCTCTCTTTCTCTTTCTCTCTTCTCTCCTTTCGGTGGAAAAGGAATCAAGGATACGTTGGAAACACGACGACGAGTTTAATCTTTCGAATTAACGCGACTTCCCTGTTTTTTCTTCTCTCTCTCTCTCTTTCTGTCTCTTCGTATCGCTATACAGCGGCTTAATTTCGTGTAGGTTAATGAAGCTCGTAATCTCGAAAATAAATGGCCGGACATTTTTAAATGACATTTCGTCCCGACGACGTTGGACTCGAAAAAGGTGCGAGACATTTTACGATCGTAAGAATTCGGGTCGAAATATTTCTAAAGACATACACGAAGGTTCGTCGAAATATGTCGAAATTGATACCGTTTAAGAGGGAAACGGTAATGTCACGAGTTTATATTCCTACGTAGAATTACTTTTCGAATTTCAATCGATTTGGTCGAATTTCGAGTCAATGTGAACTTCTAAATGTAATTTAATATGTCATCTGTCATTAAACATTTTTTTTACATCACGTCGTATTAAAACTAACGAATAGCAAAAGGTGCTCTAATAAGGAAGGTTAGGCAATTCGAAAATTCCAAAAATTATGAAAATTTGCTCACAAGTAGAGTATGTCATCTATAATACAACCCTATCTTACTTTGGTGCCATAATTCGGTTTTAATGGATGAAATCAACCCTTAAAAATATGGAGAATTTTCTTTTTTAGGAAACATCTCAAGAAAGCCCAATGATATCTAAAATTGGTTTTAACAAAAATTGCATGGTTTTATTGTGTTTATAAAACTGCATAAAACTTTTTTTTTTTAAATTCATGATTTTAATTTTCAAATATTTTTTTTTTTCAAAAATCATGAATTTTTCAACATAAATTATTATTCAAAGATATCATTGACCGTTCTTGAGATATTTCCTCAAAAAGAAAATTCTCAATTTTTTTCAAAGGGTGCTTTCATCACTTAAACCTTATTTATGGCACCGAAGAAAAATAGGATTATATTATGACTGACTCTTCTTGTGTGCAAAGTTTCATGATTTTTGGAATTCTCGGGCTGCCTAACCTTCCTTATAAGATGAAGTAATTATCGAGTAAAACCCTATATTGATTGTAATGTAATATAAGCAAGGCAGACAAGGAAATAGTAATTTTAGTCAAGCTTTTTTCTTCACAAAAAATCTCTTAATATTCATCGTTACCTGTATACACAAACATCTTTGAAACAATTTGTCAACAATATTTTCTCAAAAAGCCATAGGTCTCGGAAGAAAACAGTTGCAAAAGCCGACTATCTCAAGCTACCAGAAATGTAACATAACTTCATTTATTACGTCTTTTTGGCTAGTTTCCTGCCAGACCACGTTATACCCGTCCAATTAAAAATTATGTCACGGCATCTATTTCTACGAGACGAAATTATTAAGTAACGTCGCGGCAGGTCGCGATATTTTTTTTTCCCTGTTAACGAGCTCGGTAACACGGCTTTACGTTCACGTTATATACGTACCGGCTGCAATCATTATTATTCAATTTTAACGGCAATCGCGATATACTTTTCTCCGGGCGAGCGCGGCTTCCGCGAGTTAACGAAACAGTTACGTCGTCTTGGAGCTTTAAAGAGAGAAAGAGAGAGAGAACGAAGAACACAGCGAGCTCTAGGAGGTGCGTGTTACGGTAGATTTAACGCCTGATTGTAACCGATTCCCCTCTTCCTTACAACGGGCCGTTTACAACGCGATTCTCAAACTAGAATTCGCTCGCACGCGTTTTGCTCGAACGAACCGTACGGTCTGCTCCGATATTTTCCGCGCGGGATTTCTGATCTAAGAGAAGTGAACGGCTCCCACTTCGCGATTATTCGTTATCGCGAGCGAGCTTACGGTATCAACTCGTTACGCTTCGAGTGCGTGCTCGTCCCCGAAATGCTTCGTGCAAGGCCTTACCCAGAGCCGGATTAACTAATAGATAAATAAGACAAATGTCTAGGGCTTGTAGTTCGTAGGGGGCCGGAGTTAGTCGAGTCCCACGCTTGTGAAAATTTACATACATTTATTTCGTGATTTACACGGTTTTTTTAAATATCGAATTTAAACAAAAAACTGATGTTTTTCAAGATACCTTACTTTTATATTACTTTTAAATAGATGACTGAATTATGCAAATTTTAGCATTATTGGATTTACACGGTTTTTCATACAAAATGACACGATTTCCATTTACACGGTTGTCTTAGGAACTAATCTTGTAAATCGGGGGATAGGTGTATTTATTTTTTTACATTTATATTATATTTATTATCAAAATGTCAAAATATTATTGTCTCACTAGGTAAACATTTTTCATATTTCATTCATGAAATCATACAAAAATCTGGTTACTTGAGAACAAACATTCCTCTGATTGATGGCCTAAGTCAACAAGACCAAAAAAAAAAAATATGGGGCTCGATTTGTATTAAGCCAGGAAGCCGCAGAAGGCTAAATCCGACGATGGCTTTACCTTCTTTTTTTTTTATTCAGCAAAAAGAAATGAGGAGCTGGAGAACAAAAACGGACTTGTCCCATTAATTGATTTTTACACTATTTTACTACATATTAGCTGAAATTTGTTGAAATAACCTATTATTTAAATAAACCAATAGCCTGCTGTTTGGTCAGAAAAATACATATTTTTTATTTATTTTTTCTATTTTTTTTTTAAATAGACAAGTCCGGTTTTATTTGGCAACGGCGGACAACTCCGATTATGATTGAAAAAATCATGAACAAGTCTCGTTATGAAAAAAAAGAAACAAGACGGTATCATAGTCATTTTATCATTAAAAATTATAAAAATTCTACCACATCTGGTTCGCAACAATCATATCCTTCATTGTCGTCGCCATCTGCTTGACTTGTTTGCTTGTTTCGTTTAACATTTAATACTAACGACAATTCTCTTTAGACTTTTATCTGGCTTTGATTGGAAAATAGTTCCTTAGAATTTTATTCAATATTTAACAGGAAAAATCTGATTTTTAACGAAATCTGATTTTTTAAAAATTTGTTTCTGTAGGTTTAAAACGCTTTTGAATGAAAATATTCCAGTGGATCTATAGATGTGGGTTTAGAGAGTTAAAAAATAACGACTAGAGTGGACAAGTCCACTTTTGATCCCTAGCTCTTCAAATATTTTTTCGAGCGGTATATCCGGTAGTCAAAGAATTATTTTATTTGCTATATTTCGTTCGATCGTTCTACTACATTCGTGTAAATTAAATTATTCTTATAGAAGGGAATAATTTTTTTACGGATTTTGCTTGTTAACTAGTTCAAGAGAAATTATATTGTTTGAATTTGATGGCTTGATCTAAAAAGATTTTTTGCAATCAACTCGTTTGACAGTTAAAAAATTATTGATTTAATCGCTCGGTCGTAACCGTACCCTGAATTCCGTTCCTCGAAAAAAGATACTTTAAAAACGAACGAATTCGTCGAACGGTTTTAAAGTAATTAAACGATAATCTCCAAATCATCAAGTTTAATTGTCCGACCGTGTCCTGGAATCTCAGTGGAAAAAGTCATTTATTATCGATCACATGCACGTTTTCTAGTTTAACACGAAAACTACCAAAGTAGTCAAAATGATTGGTCGCGTATTTCTTATTTCACCATTTTCTTAATAACAAAACGACTTTTGCACAAACTTATTATCTATTTTATTTATACGATATTATTCATTAATGATAGGAAGTAAAGTGTTTCTTTTTTTATTACTTACCAAACAGCTACATGCTATGAAAATACATACTTTTAATTTTACCGTTAAATGAGATGAGACATAAAATGCATCGAATCGTTCAAAAAATGATAGCTACAAAATTTTTTCATACCTGTACTTTCAACGTTAGATACATCGATGATGGTATTTGCATAATCGATTTCATTTCGAAACCGGCCGGACGCGGAAGAAAAGGAGGAAAAAGTGTATTTGAAATGCGTATTGGGTGAGAATGAGCGAACAAAGAAGGATGCTCGTAGTACGCTTACCAACTATCATTACTACTACTATTACTACTACGCTATCCTCTCGCTCGATCGCATTAGCAATGGTTTTAATCAGACTGGAACGGAATTATGGTAACGAAGTCGCGCTTCTACGAGCAACGCCGTACACCGAGATGTTCTGCGGAGGTAAAGCATAAAAAGGTCCTCGTCCTCCATACGTAATAGTCAGGCTCGTGCCACGAAGAAAGGAATAACTCTCTTGTAACGTAGAAACGTAATACCTTTGGAGCTACGGCTCTTTGACAACCCCTCGTTATCTCCCTCGTTCGATACACCGTACCCTGCTCGGAATACTATCTTCGTGAAACTTCCGAGGACGAGCAGTCATTTTCTTGCAATTAAATCATAATCCATGTAATATATCCGCTTAGCATGTCTAACGATGAGATTTTGAATCCGTTATTTTGACAATACCGATAAATTTCTTTACAAAATTTCACTTCAGACGAACAAGTATTAACGCAAATTGCACGTTATATATTTTTTACATGGAATTCTAAATAAAATAGACAACTTAGGCCATCCAGAACAGCGTTTGTTATCAAGTAATCAGATTTTTGTATGATTTCATGCATGAAAATGAAATATGAAAATTGCTATGCCTAGTGAGACAACATCATTTTGTCATTTTGATAATAAATATCATATGAATTTGAGAAAAAATATATATATATAAATGTTTACTTTCGGATTACGGGCCTTAGACATTTGTCTATTGGTTAATCCAGTGACGGATCTTGATTTTGTGGGGCCCCAGACGCAACCCGATCTGAAAGCTCCCGATTGACCCTACTAATTGTAAGAATGGGATGGTTCACTACAATGAAAATGCAGAAAATCAGTACACTGTAACCAGATGCAAGCAGGGTTGCAAGTTTTGGCGATTTGGAACCAAATTGGCTATCTTTTTTATTTAATTTACCATGTTTTTTTTTAATTGACAAATACTCAATATTCACTAAAATTTGTCTACAATTATTATTTTATACTTCTCATATTAACAGATAATATAAATTTAATTTTCGTTTTTGAGAATGAGGCACCCAACAATTCTGAAGTCCCCGCTTTGCTGAGGCCCCAGGCACGTGCCTCATACTCTTCTGCGGTAATCCGCCACTGGGTTAATCCAGCTCCTGTGTATTCATTAGTATTAGAGTATTTACGATTGCTTTAATTCCTAATATAGAAACATTAATCAAACGTAAAGGCAATAATGAAAAAGATTTTTTCATGCAAAAGCTTTGATTGTGAATCATCTTGCAGCTTTACAAATATATTACTGGGAACAAAATGCGGCACGAAATACGAGTGTGAAAAACGTGATTTCTGCAAAATGGATAAGAGAAACGATCGAGTTTCGTGCTTTATCGCTTGATACACTCGACGCTCATCGTTATCGCTTATCGGATTAACAACAAATCGATACGTTCGTAATTGCAAACCATCGATAGACGAGTCATGTTCGTTAAAATTCGTTCTTTAAACGCGCATAGTTGGATATTTCGAATCACTTTCAAAAGGAAAGGCAGAAAGTAGAGATAATTGTATCGCTTAATAGATCGAACGTGAATCGAATCGAAACGAGTAATGCAAATGACGCGCGTATGTCGGCCCAACCCTGATCGATCGCGCGAAACTTTTACGCTCCTTTTTCCTGTTCCCAGCGTATTTGAAAGGGCAGGCGGGTGAGTCAAAAGACCATTTACATTCGAATCCCCACGTAATTTCTATTGGTGATCCTAAAAAGACCCTTTTTTCATGGTCTCTTTTTGTCCTTTTTCGGAATATATGGTGGCTCGTTAAGCTCGTTAGTTGATGCTTTTAAAACGACAAGAAATCGTTTGCATTTCTATATGAAGTATTCAATAGGTTGAATGCCATGTCATTCAGATATTGATGACTTTTTTCTTCGTCTAATTAAGCAAAATGTTACTAGCAATTCGTAACAGTTTGCATTTGTAACATAATGGTAATAATATGCAGTTGCTGCTAAAAGTATTCTGACACCCTATATAGCTGAATAACTTTGTTATAATTGAATCAAACAATTTGAATATTTGCAAGAAAATAGAAGGATTAGTTAGAAAATTTTCAAACTGCGATTAGTAGATTTACGTAAAATATAGAAAATATGCATACATAATGTGAATTTCATCTAAATGGGTTAAGATTGCTTCGAGCGATAAATGTTTAAAGAATAAAATAAGCACTTTATGAAAGACAATTTTCATTATTAGCTCTAATAAAATAGTTAAAAATTAACTTTTACCATTTTCTTTATAATTTCGAACATTTTGATTTTTTCAACCAACGAAAACACGAGGTCTACTAACCTAATCCTTATATTTTTTACAAAAATTCAAATTGTTTAGTTCCATTATAAAAAAATTATTCTCCTTCTGCGATGAACTGTATATACAGGGTGTCCCACATCAACTACCCCAACCGAAAACTACACGTGCACAATTATAACTTGAGTTGAAAAGTCTAATAAACTTTTTCGAAATTCGGCCTTGTTAACGATTTATTAACTAACAAAGATCGGCCAATCACACAGAATAAAAACCGATAGGCGTGAGACGAAGCTTTAGAAAGAGAATTCCACGAAAATCAAAGACGAGCAGCTGCACGTAACGTTGTTTATTGTGGATTGCACCTCCTACCGCTTCGTCTTTCGCCTATTATCGAGTTCGAGTGGGCTGTCTTTGTTAGTTAATAACTCGTCAACTAGATCGAATTTCGGAAAAGTTTATTAGACTTTTTGACTCAGGTCACACTTGTGCAAATGTAGTTTTCGGCTGGGGTAGTTGATGTGGGACACCCTGTAGATAAATAAAATTCAGGATGAATTTGGGCTCTAAATTATAAACTTTAATTCTCATCTTCATATACAGTATCTAAATTATAAACGTTATCGGTAACCTAATTTTTTCCTCTTAATCCAAACGAGAATCACTTAGTCCGAGGTGTAGGACACCGATCAAGAATTGTCAGGTTCACGCGAGTCACCAGACGTCACGTTATGTACCCATTAAATTACAATTTGTAGAGAATCATCGTGTCATTCTTGGAAAACGGTTTTCGATTGGTACCGTTCGCTGAATAATATTCGTCGAAATAATCGGCGGTAGAAGTCGGCGAGTATTAACGATAAATGCGGAGGAAATTCTACGGAAGGGAGGAAAGGTCGTTGGAAACGTTCGATGGAGTTATTACCGGATGATCTCGAAGTTCGATGACGCGGTCGCGTTAACATGCTCAAGTGGGTACACTATTCGCCATTACCGAAAAATCACGCAACCGTGACGACGTCGTCGTTGAAGAAGGACGAGAAGAATGGGCCAACGAGCGAACGGGAAAATGAGAACACTCGAAAATCGCAAACGACGGAAGAGAAGGGAATATTGGATACCGGTACTGTCAAGTATCTGGGGGTAAGACATGAAAAAAACAGGGACAATAAGTAAATAAACGACAAAGGAGTCGCACAGTGCCGCGACCCGTGTTTAAAAATAAAAAAATTGTAGAGTGAGAGATATTTGAGGTCCCATTTAAGTGGGACACCCTGAATATTTGTTTCATGTTTATTTCATACTTAAATTCAAACAAAACTATTTTAATGAAACGCGAATCTTTTTTTTTCTATTATACTCGTTACACTGTGGGACGGGAGGAAGGTTAAAAAAGAAGAGGTTTGAAAAAAAATGAACTCGGCAGAGTCGCGTAACGATTCGTAATCGAATATAAACGTCGTCGACGGCAAATTGTAGTCGAGTCACAATGACACGGTGTGGCAATTCATAGAAAACAACCTACGGAGGCTTCGACCACGTCGAGTTGGGCGGACGCTATGCGCGCAATTGAACATCCTCTCTTGCGACACGGGCCAGAGATTCCGATATAAAACGTCTACGCGAAATGCGTACGAAACTGGCAGATAATGAAGAATCGAACGATATTTCATAAAATGGAGCATACGACACTTGCTCCTACGTTCGATGTAGATATCGCGTTACGATCTCTCTTTTTCTCTAGATACGAGAGATCCTTTAACGATCATTTATTCAAAGGACAATGTTATACATTTTGTCAAATAAGTGTCGGGAATTGTTTAAATGGAAAACAAAATATATGTTCTATCATCAAAATTTATTTTGTCGCTTTCAAAATAGGCCCCGTTTGATGCAATAGACATATGCCAAAGAAAAATCCATTCGTCGTAACACGTCTTATAGACATTGTTTAGTATGGCCTTCACCTCCATCTGCAAATTTTGTTTAATGGCTTCAATAAATTCAAAACGTCTTCCATGAAGCGGTAATTTAAGTCTGGGGAAAAGGAAGAAGTCACACAGAGCCATATCCGTAGACTTTCTTTAACATTTGGAATGATTCAGCACAGGAACTGTCATTGGCAACGAAAAATTTAAGGCATATTCTTTGCTCGATATTTTTTTCCATTTTAAAAATCGCAAAGCACACTTAAGATCGATTAACATAAGTAGACTGCGAGTATTTATGCAAATGCATATTTTTCTTATTGCGTATGTTTTTCATATTTTACATATAAGACAAATCGTTGAATATTTTACATATATCCTTTATATTTTATATATTGTTATTCTGTTATCAGTTCCCTTTGCAATATTTGATGAATCATGAATTATAATTAATATGCATTTGCATAAATATCCCCAGTCTAAATATAAGTAACAACTGTAAACAAACTAATTGGCAGATCGCGTCAAAACTCTATGTAATATTTAGGAGCATTGGTACCAATTTAACAACAAATTTTTCGTCATATCTTTTACGCAGGCTTTTTGGATGAACAATTCCCGATACTTTCTTGACAGTATGTAAATAGACTGATTGTGATTAGGCTGATAAATTTCTTCGCAGAATGATTTAGACATCCTAAAGAATATCAAATGTAGTAGTATTCTTCCTGCTAAATGGTGAGAAAGTTATAAAAAAAGCGCTTAAAGACAAGAATATGACTGTTCTTATATGAGGCGTTCAGAGCCAAAAGGGGTCCAATCCAGAATATGTTGATTTCTAAGTGCATTTTGGATATATTGTTGTTTTTTGAGTTTTCAAATCATAACTTATATTTAAGTGAATTTTTATGCTACAATAATAAATTTAAAAAAAGTCCATTAAACCAATTTGGAAATTAACCAATGCAAATAAACCTTTACTCAAATTGTGTGTAAAACGATTACATTATTATAACTTTTATCATTTCTAGAATAAGTAATTATTGATTTTCCATTGCTTAGAACATAAGAATCGTGACATCACAAAAAAAACTCCTTATTTCGATGATTTCCACTTTCGTCATTAATTATTTTTCATAATTTTTTGTTTTTATTCAACACTAATGAACAAGAATCTTCGTAAACAACATTATATGATTTCAAGTAATTATCCGATTAAAATTAGACAGGAACGTCGCATCTAAATCCACCATAAGAACGGTCATTTTTTTTTTTTTATTCAAATAATTGGCAACATAGAAATAGTAGTGTGAGACGATGGATTTAAATTAAAAGATTACAATTTTTTAGGAAAAAGTAAAGAATATTACATAGAGATACAGATGGTTTTGACAGAAGTACAGTACTAGAGAGAGGAAGCAACATATTGAGTTTTGCGAAAATTTTTAAGAAATAAGATTCGCTGCTCGTCATATAAAGAACTTAGTCACAGAATATGGTTCGAGTCCTGATTATCATGACCACATTGGTACAGTGTACTTTATCTACTAATCCTATGCGGGAAAGTGAGGAGGCAAGATTGTAATGACCTGATTTACATCTATTGATGGTAGTGGTGGCTTCACGTGGCAAGTTATAACTAGCGTATCAAGATTTTGAATCGTGACTATAAAAATTCTTAAGGTAATCAATGCCTTTAGACAACCCTTCCTTGATTAGGTAATTCGTAGTGTTGTAGAATCATTCCAATTGTTCATAATTTTCCGATCATTTAGCGGGGAAAAAACTATTAGGCATGCTTTTATACTTTAGGATTTGTAGAATCATTGTGTGGAAAAATGTTTCGTTTCGGCTATATGTCCAAATTAGTTTATTTTTAACATTATACGTGGACAAGAGACATAATAAATTTAAAAAAACCCGACTCCGTTCAAAGATATCAACTAAAAAGCGAAAAACAAGTTTGAATGTTGGAAAAGGCATTGCAGACGGGGACAAGCAAAGATTTACAAAACATATTTGTTGTAAAAATTTTAATATTTTTACTTAAAAACCGTCACTTGGACTATTAGTCACTTTAAATGTTGAAATCCGTCAAACCGATTAGGCTACAGAGTGTGCCAAAGAAACAGACATATACAGGGTGTCTGGTTCCAGGTGTCCAAGCGGAGAACTACATGTGCACATCAATGACTTGAATCGAAATGTCTAATACCATTTTTCGAAATTCGACTTAGTTTACGAGTTAATAATTAACAAAGATCAGCCAATTACGGCGATTAGCGAAAAAAGGCGGTTTACTTGAGCTTGCAGCTAATCAAGAAACGAAGCAGTAAGAGCAACAATCCACAATAAACAAGGTTACATGTCACTGCTTGCCGTGATTGGCCTATCTTTGTTTGTTAATAACTACTTAATTGTGTCGAATTTTGGAAAATAGTATTAGACTTTTCGACTCAAATCATTGATTTGCACATGTAATTTTCCGCTTGGACACCTGGAACCGGACACCCTGTATACACTCGAAAAACATTACCCTCCTTCGGCAGTCGGGTAAAAAGTGACGTTTTCTATCTCCACGTTGAACTAACGCATCTCTTTCCTTTGTTGTTACCTTTTAGGGGTCCGATCCGAGGGTCGCGACATGCAGAGGAAAATTGCAGAACAAACGGAGCAAGCTCAATCAGGAGATCAACAAGGAGCTCCGATTGCGCGCGGGCGCGGAAAATCTTTTCAAGTGAGTCGATCATGCGAGAGAGAGGGATTGGATTTCCCGTTCGTGACACCAAATAGAAACTAATTTTATCGTATACGTTTGTACTCTTTTACAGAGCGACGACAAACAGGAAACTGAAGGAGACCGTCGCTTTGGAATTGAGCTTCGTTAATTCAAACTTGCAGCTGTTGAAGGAACAGCTGGCAGAACTGAACAGCTCGGTGGAGCTCTATCAGAATGTCGACGGGTTAGTTTTTCGCTTAAATCGATCATCGACTCGACGAGTCGTTCCATAGACCGTATTAAAATTGCTAATGCTGGAATGAAATTGTATCGTTCTTACAGAGAGGAGCTGGTGATGCCTATGATACCTTTGGGTTTGAAGGAGACCAAGGATATAGATTTCCGTGATCCGTTTAAAGTGAGTATCCCGTATACATTAAGAACTCGAGAGGAATGTCTATCAAGGTGTTAATGATTCGTGCTCGTTTTTTTCTAATGTTGGTAATAGAAAAACCCTTTCTTAGAAATAATAATTAATTCTTCGAACTAATCTTTTCTCAAATCCCCAATTAAGAACTGACAAAGTTCGATGATTATTCTTAAACAATTATTAAATTATTATTATTTTAATTATTCTTGGCATACTTTTTGGTCTACGTATTGACGAGTTTATTACTCGAGCGGAGGAACGTCAGGATCATCGACAAAATCTGCCGACGTGACTTTCTCTTCGGTCTGGCGAACGGTTCGCTTTCTATCGACTTTCATCCTCGAATTTTCGATGATTTTCGAAAAATCATACTCGTCGAACGTAGCTGGCCCAATCTCGAGATACTCTCGTCTAGATGAGAATGCCTGCTTTTTTACGATGATGGCATTCCTTTTCTCTTTAGGGCTTTCTTTTCTTCGCGTTGTGGTATCCGTTGCACTGAGCGTCATCGAGGGATGCAAACGAGGCATAGTTATAACCAAACTACCGGTCGTCACGTTCCGTTTCGCACAACTCTTATCAATGAGGATCTCACATGGCAAAGTCAGTTGCAAAATTTTACCCTTTATCGTAACCCTCACGTACGTTGGTTGAACGTCCAGGTCTATGTAGGAAGTGTCCAAGTACCTAACTCGAAATAAATACGTAATTGATATTATATTATTATTACATGTAACTGCAGTTTTTTTTAAATTATTTTTTCGAGTAGATTTTTCATTTCATTAACCATACAGACCAAGCCATTTCTAGAATGACATTATTTGAAACGTTATTTTATTATTGAAGTTATGGTATTGAAAATAAAGGTCCGAAATCAATTACTTCAAATGATTATTTCTTATCTTCATTTCATATAAAACTTGCCTAAATTTGGTTTCATAAAATTTGTTTTACCTATAAACACCAACTTCCAAAATTATGTTATCAGGATCATCCTCGTCGTTCAATTTAAATGGTACTTTTGGATAATTCATGTTATAAGGCTTGCCATCGTTATTAAACAACTTTGGTACAAATTTTCGTGGCTTCTTATTCGTATCCGAAGATTGTTGCTTTTTTTCTTCATTTTTTAAGGTACGTTCGGCAATGGCAATACGATCTTCCGGCGTGTGATCGCTCTTTTGTTTCCAGAATCTTTCGTTTTCCGCTTCCTCGTCTTCCTTGAAGCAGTTTGCCAATAATGTGCATCGTTTTTCTACTATTTTTAACAATGATCACTCGAATCATTGGTTATCCAATCATTGATTACCAACAATTTAAGAAATCGTTTCTTCTAAGAAAACATTGTTAGCAATAATTTTAGAAATTACACGAAGACTCACGTTGTCGTTAATTTCGGTTATTTTTAATGCCTCTTTCTCGTGATGTCGTCTTATCTGCTCGTACCTTATCTTTTTATACTTCTCGTAACCCCTGATAACGTCACCCTTCGCTCGAGCATACACCTGCAAAGCTTTTATTCGTTCCGAGCGTAGGATCTCGACCATATCGAGTTCCTTTATCTGCGGTAGAGTAGAAATCACGTATTCTCTGTATCCCTCGTAATCCGTGCAAGGATTCCCCGTTAGCATCAGCTGTTCCAGATTTTCGTTGTATCTGGGACATCGGAAATATTTTTGGTTTGAGTATTCCTAAAGTTTTTCAATCGATGTTAATGATCTTCAAGGATTTTATCAAGATACTAATTTTGCCATTATATACGGTGACCATATTTTTATAGAAAAAATAAAGGAGAAATAAAAAAAAACTATTTATTTTAAAATACAAACATATAATTAGTTATTACGTAACATATTATTAGTAATCGTGTTATTGTTATGAAAAATTCTAATTTTGATATTAGTCACATGAATACAGTTTTAAAATTCATAAAATTCCTTATTTATTACTTTGATTCAAAAATATTGGACAGTAAAGAGCAATTCACAAAGAATAAAGGACAAAATAGCAGTTTTAGAAAACAAATTAAAGGACAGGCTAGTGAAATAAAATATTGTCCTTTTAAATAGAGGACGTATGGTCACCGTATAAATAAATCTTTTCTTTATGTATGTTTATTTATAGATTGAATTCGTTAAGTAGGACAGGGAAAATCAGTGTCTTTTCGAGCCATATAATAAACAACAATAACAAACTAATCCATTCATGAATCTTTCTCTATAAAAGTTAACTTAGTACCTTAAAGATTTCACGCTTCTCAAATCCCCAATAAAATTCACAGTTAGATCCAGTTTTTTCAAACTTTCGAGACCCTGCAAGTTCTCGATCACTTCGATATTGTTCAGAGCCAGATTAAGATACTCCAATCTCTTCAACATATTCAGATTCTCGATCTTTGCTATAATATTGTACTGTAAAAGTAGAATCTTCAAGTTTCTGCAGACTTTATCCAAGAGCTCGATCTTGTCGATGTTCTCCTGATGCAGCGATACTTCTTCCAGGGTCGAAATCTCGCCCTCGTTATGCTCCGAACGTTTTCGTAGTAACTCCAGAGTAATTCGCACCATTTTTATCCGTAAATAAGTCTTTTAGTACCGTCAAAAGAAATCGTAACCTCTATACGTGTCATCCACGCGAGATATAGTCGAAAACAGTATGCGTCTTCGTTGCTATGCTAAATATCGATTTAATACAGTGTCTGGATAGTCGATTGAAGAAGTATGGCCAGTTTTTTAACCAAAGAACGTCAATTAACTACCTTTAAAGAACGCAAACTCCTCATTTACATGACACTGATCCTAAAAATATATGCATGATGTCAGAAACAAAGAAAAGACCCTCGTCCGTGAATGCAGTGCTTATGTAAAAGTTATTTTTGAGCAGCTACTAATAAGATATTTGTATTTGACTTTCAGGACTTTATCCTAGAGCATTATAGCGAAGATGGCGAGCATTACGAAGAAGCTATCGCCGAACTTATGGAGACCAGACAGGTAAGAAAAATGGCTCTTCGTAGAATGTGTCAAATCACCCCTGAACTCAAAACAGACTTCACTGTACAAAAACACTATTGTAATATAATAAGTAGACTGCGGATATTTATGCAAATTGATTTATGTAAATATGAATTATAATTCATGTTTCATCAAATATTGCAAGTAGAGCTGACAACTGAATAAAAATATGTAAAATATAAAAGAATTTGTGTAACATATTCAATGATTTGTCTTATATGTAAAATTTGAAAAACATAGGCAGTAAGAAAAATATGCATTTGCATAAATATCCGCAGTCTCATAATAATATACTTCAAAGCAATCAATTTATACAACGAATTGTACAACAATCATTTATACTCCTAATGTTCGAAGTCGCTAACAACCAAGCAGTTGATGTGACTATAAAAATAAATAAAAAAAAAAAATGGCTCTTATTCTAATATCCAAAAGTATTGCGATGTTGGGTTTAAGAATAATACAAATGTATGGAGACTCGTGCTCGATATGACCTTGTTTTTCATGTTAATCATTTCGACTGCTCATTCTTGCTTACTGTTACAGAAAATGATTATCAATTGATATACTCCACAACAGTTATCTCGTAGACAAATTTGAATACACCAGCTGACACATTCTTGAATATTCTATAAAGGTTTCTGGCATCTAATATGTTTGTTCTACAAACATGGGTGAACCACTTTTATATTCTCAGCACAGGTGTTGAATACAAACTTATTAGAATATAAAATAGATCATTACTTGGAACCAAGGTCATATTTGGATCTTTTTTCGAATTTTTCTATTATTCTAAAGCCTCGATACGCTATTACCAATCTTTCCATATTAAAAAAAAAAAACACCAAATTTATATAATATATTATTTGAATTGACATTTCCAGGCAACGAGAACGCCAACGAGAGACGCGGCAGGGATCGCTCTGCTCTTGCGTTACTACAATCAGCTCTACTTTATCGAAAGACGCTTCTTCCCACCCGATAGAAGTCTTGGTATATACTTCGAGTGGTTCGACTCTTTGACAGGTGTACCAAGCTGTCAACGTACCGTGGCATTTGAGAAAGCATCGGTTCTATTCAACGCCGGTGCACTTTACACGCAATTGGCTGCTAAACAAGACAGACACTCCACGCGAGGCTTGGATCAAGCCGTCGATGCATTTCTCAGAGCAGCTGGAACCTTTCGATATATTCACGAGAACTTTACTAACGCACCCAGTATGGATCTAGGCCCTGATATGTTGGAAATGCTCGTTCAGCTGATGCTGGTAATTTTAACGGCCGAAAGAACGTATATCTTATTCTTGTGTACTACGATAACCTTGAATTTATTCTTTTAGGCACAAGCAAGAGAATGTCTGTTCGAGAAGTTGGAACTTCAATCGAGAGAAGGGAGAACGATTGATATCTCTTTGGATTTGGCTCAGGAAGCTGCACAGGTAAAGTGTTATGTAGATGTCTTCCATATTGTGATGTTAGTATGGATTCGTGATATTTATTTCATATATATGTGATGTATGAATATTTCACACACGTGTTTATTATTATATCGTTTATGTTAATAATAAATTTAAGTCGATTAGTCTACATACTAATCATCTAAATGACAAAGTGTTCAAATACGTTTCTGTGAAAAATTTAAGGTTGCGGCTGTTTATAACGACGTTCACGGTCTGATATCTCGCGAGCCAGTTCGCGATTACGTTCCGGAAACTTGGATCTCTTTAATATTGGTCAAACGGGAGCATCATTTGGCATTGGCTCACAAACATCTCGCAGCAGGTTTGATCGATAGACCAATCGCAGAATTTAGAGTGGAAACAAAACTCACGTTGGAACATATTCAAAAGAGTGATGGGAAAACGCAGTTGGAGGTAACGGTACCTAGGGACGACAATGAAAGGAAACTTTTAGGTATATCATTTATCTGCTTTCGTAAGATCGATTCCTTGCTCAGTGAAAGTAAACGATCGTTTGTTTTAATAGGGAAAGCACATTTAAGGGAAGCTTTGGTTTTGCACGAGGAAAGCCAACGGCTGCAAAGAATGTGCCGAGAATTGAAAGGCAAACAGGCGCTGGCGAAGGTCTTGAAAAGGGGACAAGAAGCCACGCTCGATATGTACAGTAAAATCGGTGACGAAGATGATTTTCGGGAACTATTAGATCCCCCGGATATTATCGGTAAGTGGATGATGACGATATCAATTTAGAGGTCAATATTATTTTAGTTTTATATTAAAACCCCGATTATCTGAACTAATTGTGTTCATGACGATTGGACAATCGAACTACTCACATTGTAACTATATTTCATATGAAAAATAATGATTTGTTATATATTGCACGTTTAATACATCTGTTTTAATCATCTTTGTTCTTCCAATCTTTCTGTGATGCTAAATTACATATTTGTTTTAAAGTTAATAATTCGTCACGTTATGCTTCATATCATCTGATGATTATTTCCGATGCTGATAATCGAGGATCTACTATATACAGGGTGTCTGCTTCCATGTAGTCAAGCGGAGGACTACATGTACGCATCAATGACTTGAATCGAAATGTCTAATACCATTTTTCGAAATTCGTTTCAGTTAAATAGTTATTAACTAACAAAAATCGGCCAATCACGGCGAGCAGCGACATGTAACGTTGTTTATTATGGGTTGCTCCTCCTACCGCTTCATCTCTTGCCTAGCTGCGAGCTCGAGTGAACCGCTTTCCTTTGCTAATCGCCGTAATTGACCGATCTTTGTTAGTTAATAATTCATTAACTAAATCGAATTTCGAAAAATGGTATTAGACATTTCGATTCAAGTCATTGATCTGTACATGTAGTCCTCCGCTTGACTACATGGAACCGGACACCCTGTATTTATCTATACGTTTATTCTTCTCTCAAACATATTTTATACTCTAATAATCACTGAAATATCAAACGTAGCATCTACAAAGTTTCAATTGAGCATTACCCATCCGGATTTCGGTCAGCACGGAGTCGAAGACCTCTTCAGATCCTTAGGCCCCGTTGCAATATTTTCCGCGAAGAGACACTGGACGGCACCACGGAACGTCCAACTTCAAAGAGGTCCCGATGGCGAAGGATTTGGCTTTAGCGTACGGGGTGACTCTCCGGTAATCATAGCCGCTGTCGATCACAATTCTCTAGCGGAAGTAAGCGATTTTATCGTATAACGATTCTTAACATAAACAAAAACACACTTTTTAACGTCAAAATTGATTTCAGATGGCAGGCATGAAGGAAGGTGACTTTATAGTCGGTATTGGTGACAAGGACGTGAAGTGGGCTTCTCACGAACAAGCCGTACGATTGATAAAACAATGCGGTGATTTCATCAATTTAAAATTAGTAACACCTATGGATAGAAATTACATGAAGGTAAGAATAAGAGAATCCTATCGATCGACACTGGTTATCTCTATTATGCCTGTTAACCTTCATTCGGATAAGAGTCTCTGAGGCTCTTTTATTATTTCATGATGAAAAGAATTCTTACAAAAATAATTTTCTCCCACTGTATACATTGTGGTCCATTTGAATAAAGCCACCTAAATATCTGGTAAGAATATTTTTTTGTATATGTTTATTTCATATATTTATATTTAATTTTCGAACATGAAGGTCATTTCAAGGTCATATTATTATACGTATCTCAATGTATGTTTCGATCAGTTACACGATGCAATAAAAAACAAAAAATATGTAGTTAGGTATGTGTCAAAAAATACTGATGACCTTGATAAATCCGAAAAAGTGACCTTGGGAAAAAATATTCTTGTCAGATATTGACCTATTGATACCATGCTCGTCACGTAACAAATATTCTTTGCATCACAATAACCTGCAGATATATTTAGACGGCCTTATTTAAATAGACCACCTGTATATCGTACATCTTAAAAAACAGGTATAATATATTTAAAAAAGTAGTTACTAAATAAATAAAGTGAACTAAACTAAATAAAATAATCTTACATTATTAATTTCGTCTATTCTGTACACAGCCTATGAGGCTCTTCTATCCGTTTATGTTATAAAATCATTCTACCCTGATGAAGGTTAAAGCGAGCACTATCCACGATTGGGATTATCTGTCGACTGATATATATATTCGCAGTAACGTAATCGTTCCAGAAACCCGGAAAACCAAGTCAACACGACAAGGGCAGCGTTTCGGCGAGCAGCTCTTCCGGAGTGTCTTCCGGTCAGCCTAGTCCCGCCGGTTCGGTCACAACCGCTCACGTCACCAGACGACTACCTTGGAACCCGTTCAAAAAATCGGGTAACCAACGAGACAGCAGGGATCTCACCTTCGACAACGTTATCTTGAGATGATCGACGAGGAAGGAGAAATCTCTGAAGGCACGCCGATCGACGGGACAGCTTTTCGTTGCGTGCCTCGCATCCGGTAGTAGGAAGCTACCATCATGCGCGATGCGAAGCGAATAAGTAATCGCGTATGTGTAGATTAGATCGGATTGTATCTCCACGATTCTGTATATATATATCTATTTATGTATATGTATATATACATACATACATATATAAAATGACTTTACAATCCGATCTCTGTTTATACGTTACGAGCGAATCTCCAACACTCTTTCGAATATTTCTAAGCGTATTCAATGACAATCCGATTAGGTAATCACGATGTGAAGTAATTCACGTTAGTAAAATGCGAATGACGCACGGTAACATTACCGAATTGTAAAGTGTATCAAGTTGTATCAATCGTACGTTTCGTTCCGCGTGTTTACTCACAACATACACGAGTGTTCATTATAAGTATACAAGGTGTTTCAAATGAACTTCTCCAATAGGAAATGGCATATACATCTCATTAGTTTGAGTCGAAAAGTATAATACTATTTTTCGAAATTCTGTCTCGTTAACGAGTTATTAACTAACAAAGATTGCCCAATCACAACGAGCAGTGAAGAAAGGCGGTTCACTCGAGCTCGCAGCTAGGCAAGAGACGAAGTGGCAGGAGGAGCTTTCCACGAAAAACAACTTTATGTGCAGGTGCACGTCTGTGATTTTCGTGGCTTTCTCCTCTTACTGCTTCTTCGCCTTCTGATCGCCTGTGATTGGTGGATCTTTGTTAGTAAATAACTCGTTAACGAGACAGAATATTGAAAAATGGAATAAGACTTTTCGACTCAAATTAATGAGGTGCATATGCCATTTTCCGGTGGGGAAGATCAACTGAGACACCCTGTATACGCATGGTTTGTATCGATTCGCAATTTCTTGTAGACATACATAAATATATTACGATGACGATATATATATGTATGCGTATTAATGCCAATGTCTGTAATTTCACGCGGTCGTAGATTTAATATATACATACGAGTACATATATATTCATATATGTATATGTATACATCATCTTTTCTTTCATCTAATCATCGCAATTGTGTCCCAAGTATCGGCGATCATGTATATATAGAGAGAGAGAGAGATTGGTGTCACGATTTAAAACGTTTTCGTGACATACTCTTCTCTTAGGAGCTTCGTCGGCAGTCGTAACGAAAATTGAAAATAAGTTGCGCTATACTTGAATCATCGTTACGTCGTAGAGAGGAATCTATCCTTTTTGTAAATTTTCTATCTGTGCTTTCGTACATACTGTAATATCCAAATAAAAATATTTTTGACTCGCGAGAGGACATTTTTCTATTTTAACCACGAATCTTAAAAATCGAAACATAGAAAACGACGAAACGTCGAAAGAATTTAAGAAATTCATTCGTAACATTTAGAGTGTAACTGTTGAAGTGCACTGTACCGAAGCCAGAGGGAGAGCATCGCGATGCTGCTGGGTTCTAAGGCTGTTGCTCGAGGGCTCAGGGTACTCCACGAATGCTTATTGCACAGTAAGCATTTGTGGAGTCGTCAGATCGGACAGCAAAAATTTATTCGTTAGAAGAGAGTTACAAATATGTAGTTGATATGGAATGCACGTTTAGAGTATTCTTTAAGGAGAGTTCTAATCTACATTATCCCCAGATTTGTGTGCGCTTTTCTTCAATATTATTGCTCTTATAGAAACGATTCTTTTTGTAACTCAATCATTTTAATTAGAGGTCAACTTATGAAAAGTTCTCTTTATATCACTGTTAGTAGAGCAATACCTTGAATAGTCCAGACTAATCGAAACACTAACTGCATACAAAAAACGATAATTGGTTCCAAACTGTTTTCCTCTTTTTCAGTAAATAAAACGAAGGTAATATATTCCAATGTATGTATGTACCAACCAAATAAAATCAGGGGTTTATACATTTATTTAAAATTCAAATGTTTTTATTTAAAAATGTATTTTTTCATAATTCATTTTTTATTGCCAAAAAATTGGAATAACGATATCCGCACTTTTTTCTTTTCTACTTTTTCCTTATGACAGATTTCCCTTTAAAAATTGTTCAGTTTTTTTATAAACATACGTTATAAATATACGTTACTTTGGATAAGTATAATTTATATTTTACGACAGCAATAGAAAGTACAATACAAAAAATACTAAATATCCTTTAGTGGATTTAAGCGGTCTGGCCACCTTGGCCGCTCGGAAAATGGGTATATTTTTAACAAATTCATATACGTGGAAGTATAAAACGAAATATTTTAATTTTTTAACAGAAAGTAAGAAACGGATTTAAGAATGGCACAAAAGAATCTTAGTTAAAATTATTTATAAAGAGCTCCCTGCGGTCGTGCCTCAAAAATGACGGCGCTACAAAATTTTCCACGGAAGTCCTCCCCACAAAAAAAAAAAAAAAAAAGTAGCTTATTCATGGATTTGTGTTTTGACCATTATGGAAATTATGGTGAGCCAAAGAAAAAAAAAAGTGTATTTTTCATCGAAACTTCGGCCCACCATAATTTCCCTAATGGTCGAAAAAAAATGACTATGCTACATTGTAGTGACACTATCCGCGAATAAGCTATTTTTTTTTTTTTTTTTTTCGATGCAATATGACGGTGATACACCTGAGACACCATAGTGGGGAAATATTTCATTTTAATCACTGTCCAAGGTTGGTCGGTACAATCTTACCAATCGTATATACTGTTTACTTCTTTCCAAAAGACTTTATACACGTTATTCATTAAAAAGAAACAGATGGCAACTCTAGTTTCGGTAGACAAGCCACGTTAAAAATGTTACGTTCTCCGCACGTTTTCGACCTTACCGACAATGAGACTCGAAGAATCGGTAAAAGACGAGAGCGGTAGTCTCGATGCAACATCATCGAGGGCAATGTACTTTCGTTTCGTCAAACGCCATAAAGGCTTTTTAGGGTCAGTGGAGAAAGTCCAGCAGCTGTTGTCGGTATACCACCACCAACGCTCCAGTTCAGTACACTTGGACGCCCTTGGATGCAGTCACGTGCGAGTTGCGAGAGATTCTCTCTTGAACGAAGAAGGAAAACTTTAAAAAAAAAGAAAAGCTACGGAGTGTCGCAATGAGAAAAAAATGTTTCGGTAGCCGATGTTCGTGTTACGTAAAGAAACAAATATAGGGACGATAAGTCGTCGGCGTCGTCGTAGAATCGATTACAAGGAAACATTCGAATATACGTAATACGCGTCTTTCAAGGTGACGCGTGTCAATTATGAAGCTAGCTATAGTACAGGATGCAGATTGAATATAAATAGGAAGGCATCAGTCACGCTCTATTTCCACGATAAGCCGAAGCCACGTTTCTATATCGTTTTCTCTCTTACTCCCCTACTCTTTGCTTCCCTTTTTCTTCATCGTCGAAAGCTCGAATAGTAAGTCAGAGATCTTATAATTTTTATCAGATCTAATCAAACGATATGTTTATTCTTTCTCTTGGCATAAATCATCGAACGTCGCTCTCGATTGCGATAAAATCTTACGAATCTTTTATTCATTCGAAACGCGTGCCGGTGATTAAAATTTCTGCTTTCGTTGTGAGAAGAAAGCGAAGCACGTCGGGACAGAAATATCTTCCGTGAAAGAATCACCTGATCTATTTTCTTTTTTAACAATACGAGTTTCAAAGTTTTTCGTTAAAAAATATAAATCTCGGAAGAGACCTAGACAATCCGGTAGAATTAGCGTTTTGATTATAAAAAATTCGCATAGAGCTGAAAATTGGTACAGATATTAAATATACTGTTCGAATGAAATTTTAAAAGTTCCCACCAATCCCACCTGTACAAAACATTTTATTCGAGGTCGAAGGTACAAAATATCGGTTTTTCGCATATTTCTCTTAAACGGTAGGTGTTATCCTAAAAATAGGCCAGACAAATGTTGTAGATCATGCAATTGTCTACAAAAACGCTTCAGATACTTTTTTTCCTACGAATCACCATTCCTGAAATATTGCGATTTCAAATAGACGACTCAATTCCAGACGCAACTAAACGCGATATCTCAGAAATGGTGATTCGTGGGAAAAAAAGTATCCCAACAGTTTTTATAGACAATTGCATGATCTACAACTTTCGTCTGGCTTATTTTTACGATAACACTTACCGTTTAAGAGAAATATGCGAAAAACTGATATTTTTTACCTTTGACCTCGAATAAAATTTGCTGCACAAGTGGGATTCATAGGGACTTTTGATATTTCATTTGTAATAGTGTATTTAAAATTTGTATCAATTTTCAGCTCTATGCAAATTTTTTCTAACTTTTGACCATATTTTATCTATTTCTACCGGACTATAGAGTCCTTGTCGCCGCGTGTCGAGTGATTTTAATGAAGAAAGCGCACCTCAGGGTAGGCTATAAGACCGAGTCAGGGAAACGAGTAGAAAGGCAGAGAGGCTCGAGGAGACGGGACTTTCGCTGACCCAAGAAACGACGTGACGCACAATCGATTACGTAATTGATTTCGTAGCGAGGTATGGCGTGAAGAAAATATCTAATCGGTATCTATGTGAAATTGAATAAAAAGACAGTAATTTAGACAAATTCCTAGTAATTTGATAAAATTTCAAAATACTGAAAGTTATCGTTAGATTTTGCTAGTGATTTGTTAAAGTTTCACCAAGTGTATTGCGTGTAGAAAAAGACGCAATCTCGTCGTTAATAAACATTGAGTACATTTCGGTGATTGTTACTGAAAATTGATCGTTGATTAATTATTACTTCGCGGTTATTCATAAAATTTGCAAAAAAAAAAATCTAAAGTAATACGGTAATAAAGTTATTTAGCATTTTATTTATTTATTTTATTTAATTTATTTAATTATAAACGGGAAAATATTCCCTTTAATCTGGATACAAGTTTGCTGACATTTAGTGGGACAGTACAAAGGTTAATATTGACCGTTATAGTCACGTAAGATACGATATAAACAAGTCTCAAAACTAGTAGGAGATTGAAAAAAATCGATTTCTTCGCAGATGGAGTTAACATTACGAATAATGCGGTTGATACAATTATTTGTGCCGTAGACTGTGCGATGAGACTGTGGACAGAGCAATGTGCGCATTCTGAGATTTTCCCTAGGTACATTGAAAAAGAAGAGACTAATCGTAAGAAGCTCAGGACAGTTTAAGCTGCCAGACAGAATTTTATTAGCTAATGATAGCTCCAGTATACCACGTCTGCTTGCAAGTGACTTAAGGTCGCATACAATACCGATGTCATGATTCTCGCGATCATCGAACCAGCAAAAATCATTATTAAAATAGTCTAAATATAATAACGTACAGCTTTACGATATCGCTAAAGACACTTAAGGAATTTAATAATAAGTAACTGATTTTTACCAAAATAAATACAATTACGTAAAAATTTTGTTGAAATCATTGATTTTTCAATTCTATCCTAATAAAGCTATCTCTATCTATTGGGTTGGCAAGCAAATAATTTCGGTTTCATAGTGTGAAATAAAACTCAATTTTTTAATATAAATTATATAAAACATATAGAATTATTTATACATAAATTATACAAAAATATAATTTTCAAAAGAAAATAAATTATAACATTGACAGAAGTCCTTAAAAAAAAATAACGCTATCTATTTATTAAAACCAAAACTACTTTCTTGTCAACCCAATATATAGCATTTTAGTAAAATAGTCTAAATATTATAACTTAATTATGGGGAGAGTCTTTAACTATAATCGATAAGTTTTGACCAAAATAAATAAAATTTCTAATTTTTCAATTTTACCGTAACACGTATAGATATTCTTAACAGTTTCGCGTTAACGAGCTCCTACTTAATGATCTTTCTAAATTCAAGAAATAATTTAGAGAAAAAAGTATAACGGACTCGAGATCTAACGATATACCTACTGCCTAATTGCCGCGCGTGTACTATGCTGCAATTGCAAGGCGAAGGTTAACGAACGCCTAACTGTAAAGGGAAACGATTCGATTGGAAATTTTCAGAAGGTTAATATCGTTCGATCGTGGAGACGATGTCGTGACGTCCCCGTTCGCGTGGTAGTAAGTACAAAAAGGAAATCTAGTTCGTCCCCTCTCCGCCAAGCCCGAGACCTTTCACCATACGCTGAGAAAGACCGCTTTATGACTTATAAGAAATAGTAAAGGGAAATTCTCCTTCGGTCGAAATAACGACCGAATAGAACGAGGCAAAAATTTTTATCGCGCTATTGTAAACCTAGATACCCGCAGTTATACTCTCAGAAATATTCCGACACCCAATGAAGCAGAATAACTTTTTTATAATTGAACTAAACAATGTGAATTTTGCAAGAAAATAGGAGAATTAGTTTACTGGATTTTTCATGCATTTTTTTGTCTCGTATATAAATGTTTTAAACGTAGCTCGGGACAACGTTAATCAATTTAGATAAAATGTACACTATGCATGTATCTTACTTAAATCTATAAAAGGCAATTTTTTAATTTCCATTATATGCTTAAAAAGAAAAGCTGGAAAAAAAGCTTCCACTATTTTTTTTTGTAATTTCTAAAATTTTTATTTGTTTTTAAAAAATAAAAACACGATATCTAGTTTAACTAATCCTTGTATTCGAAAAATTCAAATTGTTTGATTCAATTATAAAAAAGTTATTCTGCTTTATAGGGTGTTCGAATAGTTCTGGCAGTAACTGCATATCGATCTAGCGCCTTTTCCAAATTCCTTCAAACGATTTTCACCTATGAACGGTCGTCTATCGTTCTTATTACAAAATATCCTTGAAATACTTAATTACCGGTTAAATCGAGGTTGTACAACGGATAATTCGAAGCAATTAATATAGATATCGAATATCTGGATCGGGAATGATTTTTTTTATTACTCGGAGTAAAAAGTTTCATCTGTACACTTTGGAATGTGGGAACGGTTCAACTGGTGTGCTTCGTTGAGTTTAACGCTTATCGATCAAATGTTACCATACGAGAACTATGTTTTCTACTTACTAATAAGTGTATTTAAATAAAACTTAATTCAATAAATTGAGTTTTTTCATAACTTTCTTCGCAGAAAATACGCCAATGAACATTGATTATCTATGTGTATATTAGGGTGTTTCAAAAAAACTTTTTTTTTTTTTCTAAACAAGCTCAAAAGTTTCATTTGAGCCTAAAAAGACACCTGTTAAGAGATGATCTCTTAATATTAGTATTAACATGTCCCTCATCGCACTGTTTTATTTTCCATAAGATTAACATGGGAAAAATTTTATTTGTTGCTTTTGAATGTTTTTACTCGCCAAGAAATTTATTTACAGATATGACCAAGAAATATTTTTATAGAGAATTGAACGCTCTATAAAAAGGTCTTTTATTATTTTTTGATAAATCTACAGGTTTTGAAGTTATTCAAGGTCAAAGTTGAGCTTATGGTAAATTTCATGACGAAAAAATATGTCTTGGTCATATCTGCAAATTAATTTCTTGGCGAATAAGAAAATTCTAAAGCAACAAATAACATTTTTCCCATGTTAATCTTTTGGAAAATAAAGAAGTGCGATGAGGAACATGTTAATATTAATATTAAGAGCTCATCTCTTAACAGGCGTCTTTTTAGGCAGAAATGAAACTTTTGAGCTTGTTTTTAAAGGAAAAAAAAGTTTTTTCTAAAACACACTAGTGTATATTGTACAATATACTTCTTTTCTATTACTTCCCAAGGTATCCTCGTTCCTTCTTCTGTCGGAGGTCGCAAAGGTGTCTAAAAAACAAGATCTCTATCGCTTTATTCCATTCTCATGTTAATCGAGACGTTATTCTTCGGTAGGTACGAATACTCGTTCCAAAAATTGGTCGACGACGTAAACGGACGTCGCGTCTCGTGAAATATTAGTCGACTTTCGAGGACTTCCCTTGGTCGTATGTACGAGTATCCACGTAATACCAACTCGAAAATACGTAACCTCACGGAAGCGTTAATAATTCCAGTGAAAAATCGAAGTACCTACGTGCGTTCCGTTCATCTCCGGTTCTCTGAAACTCGAGAATTTCTCGGACGTTTGAAACGGCGCACAGTGTAACGACTATAATAGAAAAAAAGCAGTTTTTCATTAAAATAGATTTATTTTAACCTACTTATTGCGTGAAAACAAGTAAACAAATAAATAAATATGAAGTATGAAACGAATATACAGGATGTCCCAGCAAAATGGGATCACGTAAATATTCATGTAATTAAAAATTGTATACTATTAGGTCATCAATTTTTTATGTGAAAGGGGTACTTACATTTATTTTGTGAAAAGAAAGCCAAAATTTAACAAATTTATTTTTTATTTTTGAACACGGGTCGCGACACTGTGGCGTGTGAGTCACGTGATAGCCTCGAAACAACAAAACATCGAGTAAAAGAATTCGAATAAAGTCGGAACGGAAAGAAAAGGAGGTAAATTTACGAGAAAACTTTACTAAACTATCATAGTTACCCATATCCTTGCTATTTGCGTCGCCCACGCGAATAAATGGCGCGGTTCGAGACGAGAAATAAAAAAAAATGGCCCTGATATTCGTCGAACCGAACGAAAGTCCGTTCGCGGAGAAAGCAGAATGAAAGATTACGAGAAGAAAGTGAATCTTTGTGCGCGAGGTAAGGCCTTCGCCATCTTCCGATGAAAGTAATTCAAATATTATGCTTGGTTTTTCGTTTATTCTTCTTTTTTTCTCTTTTTTTCTTCGCCATCTTTGTATCACGTGTTTTCGAGCTCCGCATTATTTCACGACGACCTTAGAAAGGAACGTTATTCGAAGTGTTACGGTGTATTAGAGAATATTACTTAACTTTTTTTTATGAATTATTTGATAATTACTGAACTTATTATTAAATTAATGTAAACTTGCGTTAATGTATCGAACTACTAACGCATGACTAATGTACTAACGTATGTCTCAACGCTAAACGGGTCGTATGACCCGCTAGACGTTTCTTGTTTCTCAAGTTACTTTCATAGCAATGTATTATCAATAATATTTATTAATAATAGCAAATAGCAAGTTTCTGTTCAAGAAATATAATGAAAATAAGTATAAAGTAATTAAACTTATTATTAAATTAATGAAAAAAATACGGTTGTATGAAAATACAATCGACGATTTGGTATACCATATAACGTAGTTTACATTTCCATTAATTTAAAACGCTCAATTATATTACCTAAGAAAAAGTGTATGAATTATTAATTAACAATCGTCGTTTAGGAAAAAAAAGTAGATTTTCGGACTCGTTCTAACGTATTCTCCGTAGAGAAGGAAACGCAAAGGAATAGTCCGGTGTACGGTGCATGTATATAGGTGAAGGTCCTGAGAACGCGATGAGCAGTGGCAACGCGAGCCCGAGGATCCCTCCTTAAATTGATCTGCCGACTAAGCAAGCAGGTTACTTCGGTGTAAGTGACTCAACGGTCAACATCTCTCTCTCTTTCGCTTCGAACGAGCTCCGTTCCTATTCTTTCTCGGGTACGAGTGCACGTTTCGCTGCCCCGTTTCTAATTTATTTATTAATTTCCCTCGTTTTTTTACACCTTTTACAAAATTAATTCCCATACAACCTTAAAAAACAGATTTGAAGAAAAAAAGGCGAAAGAGAGAGAAGGAAAACCGAAGTCAAAATTCGAAAACGCGTGACAAAAAGTGATTAGAGGTCTGTTCGTTTTTTAAATAATTAAAAATAAAAACCTCACGAGTGACCGTTCTCGCGCGTGTACAAACAGTGCTTCAAAGAGGAAAGAAAATTTGTCGAAATTGATATCCAAGTGGAGCAGTCGAGCGTACAAGTAAGTTAAAAGAAAACTATACGGATTTTATGACCGGAGAACGTGGAAGATTAACAAATTACATCTAAAGTTTCTACGCGCGGGAAAATCCTTGAAAGAGGACCGTTGGTGAACGTACGGTAGGATGCAATTCGCGATAGAACGTTCGTATGCCTATTCAATTTTACATTCACGTTTCTTGGCATTCTACTAACGTTTGAAATACACTGTAGTATTGTCGTGGCATAGGAAACGTTTAAACTCTAAAACGTTAAGTTAGAAATCGTCTAAAAGTAAGAAATTTTAATAGTAAAAATTCTACTATATTTCGATTCATCTCTAATTCCTAATATATTACTCGAATACCTAATATATTATTCGTTGCTCGCACTCATTGAAAAATCTCGGCAAACCTTTGGCTAAACAGCTAAATAAACTACCAAATTGAAAACAGGAATTGGGCCGTGCGCTCGCTTTTGCGATAAAGCTCGATGGAGAATATCCTTCGTTCGCTTTCAACCTCGAAAGGGCTTCGATTTGAACGTTCAAGAGACGCGAATGGAACGGAACCCATACCTTTCGAGCATCGTTTCGAATAGAAAGCTGATGCCGCGTGGTGGTATACACACCTCCGTGCGTCGAACGTTCGCAGACTCTCATTCGTACTTCCTGCGGCCGTATCACTTTCGTTCTCGTCCAATACCGCGTGTGTCCCGGATAAAGCCGGCTCCGTTCTATATTCTCCCGTTCTTCGGATTACCATTTAATAGAACGAAAGGCGAACGAAGCTTTCTTCGATCTCGGAACGATTTCGAAACTAACGTCTTCCTCTCATCCTCTTCCTCCCAACTCACAGTGAAACGAGTATAATAGAAAAGTATCAGTTTTTTATTAAAATAGTTTTATTTGTATCTACTGTAGGGGAGACACCACTGTGACGGACTGAAAAAAGGTCATTTTTCTCGACAGTTTTTTGATAACTAGATTATTTATTTGCGATTTGAAAATAAGGTATGTTATTAAGCATTATGTTGAACTTATTTCATATAAATTTTTGTTAAAAAAATTAAAAATTGACAAAATTATTAAACTATAATCGAGCCACTGTATAATAAATGTGGGTCAACGGCCGGATCGATTAGTTAAGAATGATGGTTGGTCTGAAACATAAAAACGACAAAGTTTTATAATCTATATAAACGTAGTTTTCGTTGTACGTAGTCGTTTTTTAATAAAACAATTTTTCCCCAAATGGCGGTTATTCAAACAAAAATTTTAACTTTGGCAAAATTTTTACTTATATTCGGGGAACTTAGAAGATACTAAATTTACAAAAAAAAAACGGCTACGTACAACGAAAACTACGCTTTTATAGATTAGGAAACTTTTTCGTTTTTTTGTTTCCGACTAACCATTCTGAAGTAATCAATACGGCTGTCGGACACACTTTTATTATACCTACAGTGGTTCGGTTATAGTTCAATAACTTTGCTAATTTTTAATATTTGTTAATAGAAATTTATATAAAATAAGTTCAATGTATGCTTAATAACATACTTTTTTTCCAAATACTAAATAAATAATTGAGTTACCAAACAAAAAATGACCTTTTTTAAGCCTGTCACAGCAAAAAAAGTAAACAAACAAATAAATATGAAATATGAAACGAATATACAGGATGTCCAAGCAAAATGGGATCACCTAAATATCCCTGTAATTAAAAATTGTATACAAAAACTTCAAAGAAAAAAGTTGCACTATTACAGAGGAGACATGTAATGGCAAAACAACATTTTTTGTAGTAATAAGTAATAAGATAAGATTTGAGCCACAAAATCTCACGAAAGAGCACTAATACAAAATCAAATGCTATAATAAAGACTAATTGTAGTGAACAAATGAAAGAATCGATGTTTCGTTTTTTTTTTCAATCTCTATAGAAGTTAGAAGATGATACACTAATAAGGTTTAAATTACTTTAACCTAATCATATCTGTAAATACGAACAGTTTGTTTACATGACTTTGAATATAGTTGTAAATTTCCATTTATTTTTTTTTTGTTACATATGATGTTTTGATGTCCAAAGAGTGTTCACTAGATATTATTCTAAGAAAGTTAATGCATAATTTCGAAAATCAATTTTTGATACGAAAGGAGTATTTACATTTATTTTGTGAAAAGAAAGACAAAATTTAACAAATTTATTTTTTATTTTTGAACACGGGCCACGACACTGTGCATCCCCACCACCATCATCCTACCGTTCCTTTTCCTTTACGATCACGTTCTCGCTATAACGAAGAAGAAGAGAAAATATATTTCGAAAGGTGCAGCTCCTTTTATGATTCGCCACTCGAAGCTGGAAACGATCGAGTTTCACTTTCGCGTTGTGCAAAACGTCGTTTGCTTCCACGCTCGATACGCTCCGATTGCGAACGACTTTTCGTAACTGATAACGTAATTAGACGATTTTCTCTTTAGGTCCTTAATTGGGGTTGTTACCATTTTTTTTATTCGTCGAGCGATGTATGTAAAGTCTTTGGGGAAAAAAAGAATTAGGCTGATTCAATAAAGGGTGCGTCCATTCATATTTTTAGGTTACGTCCGGTAAGATTGAAAAGTAAGAATAATTTCGGACGGCACGGGGTGAAATTAGTTGAATCAATATAGGGTAAGCAGTACAGTTTTTGGCCCTCCCAACAGTTATTGGTTATCTTATAACAAAACATGAAAATTACTAATTGAGTCATTTATTTTAAAAGCGGTATAAGTCCACATTTTGAAAAAAAGTTTTAATGGTATTTATGGTTGTACTCTGATCTGAGCATCTTATTTTGTTATAAAAATTAAAATCTTGAAAAGTGGACCTGTACCACTTTTTATAAAAACACTCAATTACAGTCAAACCTCGCTAACTCGAACCTCGTTAACTCGAAAACCTCTATAATTTGAATTTTTATTCATTCCCTAGAGAAAACCTCTACAGGTCGAAGAAAAATAGGAGATTAACTCGAAATATTTTCAAGTGTAGCAGTCATCTTAGTTCACCTCTACAACTCGAATTGTTTCGAGGTGTAGAGGTCAATATTATGGGATTGACCTCTATATCGTGCACTATTAAGGAATCCGAAAATGCTATCACGTCATTACGATCATTTTTTGAAGGGACGAATGATGTTGACGATTCCATATTCAATGCACTTTGGAAAATTGAAAATGCTGTAGATTCTGCAGTTATCAAAGTCCGTACAATACAAAGCAAAATTACGGATTTTTTTACTGAATAAAAATATCACAATTTGGATTCTATTAAAAGTTATTAAAAGTTTTTAAAAATGATTAAAATTGTTTTTTATTTTCTCCGTTTTTATGATAATGTTAAGTTACATACATATTTACGTTTGATTTTAATATACATATAGGTACCTATATATTTTACCCTCTATAAGTCGAATTTTTTTTTCGCGCTTCTATAACTCGAAAAACTCGCTAACTTGAAATACTCCATAACTCGAATTATTCTCTATTCCCTAGAGATTCGAGTTAGCGAGGTTCGACTGTATGTAGACTTATGCGAATTTTAACACTTAACTTCCAAAAGAGTCTATCGGATCCACGTTGTATTATAATAAAGATTATGTATAAGTGTGAAAAGGAAATTTTTTTTCATACTTACGTTATTAGAAGATTTAAAAAATTGGTTACTTTTTTTTCCAACTATTTTTCTTGTGGTCGGTTGAGGGTTAAGTTAGGTCATTTGAAAAAAAAAAAACTTTTAAAAGTCGCATGAGTCTACATAATTAGTAATTTTTATATATTTTTTTTTTATAAAATGGCCAGTAATTGTACCATTTATCCTATAATATGGTAACTGAAAAATATGTATTACAGCACTGATTCATCCTTCTCATGTCATTTATTTTTACATTAAGCATAAATAGTCACATTGCTATATCTCACGTAAGATAGAGTATCTACAGAAGTAATGAAAGACACCTAAGTCGATGATGTCCGAAATGCCTTGAAACAGTTCAAGCGAAAAAAGATGAATTGATTTTTCCTTATGCCCTTAGAATCTCGATGTAACTTCTTTTAATGAGAGAATTAAATAATCCAATGAAACGATGCCATATTACATTTTTATTTATTACACGTGTTTCTTTCGGGTTTTATATGAACGTTGAAAATGACAATATCGAGCAATTTGAAACTCTGCATCTATCGTACGAAGAGTTACTAGTTTAATTACATTAACTTTGGACCGATAGGTGAACGCTACAGTCGTAATTATTTGCGTGAGGTTCCATCTAACCCCGATCTGATTATAAATTATTAATGAGTAAAATCCTATTTAATTATTGAAGTAATTTTTGAAAGTGATGAGCAATTATTTTGTAACCTTGTGAAAGCGTTTCGGGGTTAAACATAATTTAGAAACTATTTATTATAGAGGAAGATAACATTTAGCCATTAAACCCATCATCGTTAAGTAAAATGTATACACCAGTAATTGTATATTAATTCTGTTAACTTTGATACCACCCATTATTTATTGCTATAAAATTTTAACTCATACACCACTTTTAACATTGGACGAAACAAGAAAAATTCAATCTATTCCTATAGATACGGTGATCATATTTTTTTAGAAAAAATAAAGAACAAATAAGAAAAAATACATTCATTTAAAAATAAAAATATATAATTATTTATTACATACTATTTTATTAGTAATTATGTTATTATTGTGAACAATTTTATTTTTCTCCACGTCTACATAGTCAATTCCAGTGTTATGTTTCCATGTGATTTGATTCATCATTTTGATTCAAAACTATAGGAAAATTCACAAAAAAAATAAAGAACAAAATAGCCATTTTTATAAAATAAATAAATTTAAAGAACACGCTAGTGAAACAAAAGATTGTCCTTTTGAATAAACGGCGTACGGTCACCGTACCCATAGAGAACAAAATTCGTGAGTACGCGTCCGATTTGATCCTTCCCCAAAAGTTTACGCGATAGTATGCGTCGAATCGCAAGAGAAAATCAAATTTCCTCGCTAACGATATTCGAACCCGTCGAACTCCTCTTTGAACGAAGTTACCATGGAGTGCTTTAATGATATAATAATAATTTTAGAGAGAGTGAGAGAGAGGGAGATCGAAATCATGGGTATGGACGGTCAACAAGAACTCGATTACGAGTGCGGCCTGAGCGCGGACACGCGAGCAACCGCGAAGGATGAACTTCGCGAGGACGAGACAACGCGGGAACAAGCGTTGGAACAGTTCAGACATTGGATCCTGAAACATCCCTCGATCAAAAGATGCAGGACAGATGCCGTTTTTCTTCTTAGATTTTTGCGAACGAAGAAGTTCAGTCTACCGTTGGCCCAGGAAATGCTCGAGAGATATCTCACCATTAGACAACTTTATCCAGACTGGTTTCAAAATCTCGATGTCGACGATCCGGATATTCAGGCAATCATAGACAGCGGATATCTCGTACCGTTACCGAAACGAGACGCTCAAGGACGAAAAGTTTTACTGTCTTGCCCAGGTAATTAGCGTTTCTTTAATTGACTTACTTTCTTTCTAGCCAAAGATAACACGAGTTTTTATCGCCTTCTAAATTAGTTATGCGTACTGCGTTGTACGGAAGTCGTCGGACGCTTGATCCTTTACAGAGGGATTTGCGTGCACGTACTAGCCGTTATTGTTGTAACCGAGTTAGCAACACGGTTCAAAGACAAATCTAATAATAATTTATTGCGCACGACAGAGATTATGCAACCGTGGTCAAATATGTACCTACTTGCTCGAGAAAGTTACTTCGTACGGTTCGTCTAATGCAAACAGCTGATTTACACTTTGCAAAAGTCTGATTCGTAAATGAAACACTCGGTAATTTAAGTTTCTAGATTTGGTTACTTAGGATTAGCGAGATACGTTTTTAGACGAGTTCTGTTTGCTAAACAGAAACTACTTCAAAATTATTACAACAAAATTGTTATTATTTTTTTTTTTTTATAGTGACTAACTAGAATCTTATGGTATAAAAAAAGTTACGCATACGTAACGTATAAAATGCTGAAAAACTAATTGGATTTCTAGATTTTGTTACTTAGGATTAGAGTCATTCCACATCAAGCGGGGCACCAAATGACCCAACCATTTCAGATTTTGTTGAAATTTCGTATACATATTCTTTACTTAACATGATGTAAATTTGTTTTTATTGTAAAGTCCTATCTTTATTTGCTTCGGAGTAATAAAACGCCAAAGTTTGCAAAAAGACCAAAAATCATGAAACATTAAAATCTTTAATGACATATCTTTGATTGTATTCGACCTATAAAGTTGGGCGGATATTCTTTTTAAAGCGAAGAAAACATACTTTAATGCAGTATTTCTATATTTTTTCTAGCGGAGAATATATATTTTTATAAATAATTAAATTATTTAATCTTAAATTTGATACGCTTTGCACCGAGCTAAAATTCTAAAAGAAATATGATTAAAATCTATGATTTCTCCTCTTCAACATAGTAAATTTTTAGGATGGAGTCTCAATGGAATCTATATGAAAAAAATTAATTTCTCATATCGGGTGCTGCTCGCCGTACCAAAATCGCGTGGACTTTAATATAAATCACGAACTAGTGGAAATAGATAAAATTTCAATCACGTTTCAACATTTAGATATATGAAAATAAAGTGATGATGGACTAATTTGCCGAGTTGTGTGTTCTATAGCCTTTTCCGATTTTGCCGTGGCGAGCCACTCCCGGTAAGAGAAATTAATTTTTGCCATATTAGATTACATCAAGACTCCATCCTGAAAATTTAGTATGTTAAAGAGGAGAAGTCATAGAGTTTAATTATATTTTTTGTAGAATTTTAGCTCGGTGCAAAGAACATCAAATTTAAGATTAAACAATTAAATTTTTTATAAAACATAAATTCCCCGCTAGAAAAAATGTATAAACATTACAATGAAGTATGTTCTCTTCGCTTTAAAAAGAATATTCGCCCAACGCTAAGATTAAATATAGCGAAAGATACAAGTCATAAAAGACTTCGATGTTTCATGAATTTTGCTCTTTTTCCAAAATTTAGCGTCTTATTACTCCGAAGTCAATAAAGATAGGACTTTACAATAGAAACAAATTTACATAATGTTAAATAAAAAAAACGTAAACGAAATTTCAAAAAAGTCTGAGATGCTCGAATCATTTTTGGTGCAAAAGCGCTCCGCTTGACGTGGAATGACTCATTAGCGAGATACGTTTTTCAACGAGTTGTGTCTGGTAAACGGAAACTACTTCACAATTATTACGAAAACTCAGTACAGTATCTTACAGTATAAAAAAAAACTACGTATACCTAATGTACAGAATTTTCACAAAATAATTGGATATTCAAACATTTTACAAATCATTATTAAATATCCAACTGCTTGACCTTACGGTCAAAGTATTTAATAACTAGTCATAATTCAAGTTACTTATCGACTATATTAACAAGCGCGTGTACTGCTTTTTGCACGGAAAGAATTTACACCTCGTTAAATTTATGTCAAATGACGACACATCGGAATTACGAAAATAGGAAATGACTACTTTTGAATCTCGAATTAGTTTTCTCTCCTACTTCCTCCAACGAACCCCTGTTTCATAATATAAAAATTACGCCGCGTTATTTTTCCATAACAAAAGGCTGTCCATATAAAAGACACGAAATTGCTATTTTCCTAACGACTGCAGCATCTTTTAAAAAACAGCAACACGATAAACACGTATAATATTCTAAATAACGAGGCATGAATATTTATTTGTACGTTCGTCGAGCAGGAAGAGGAATACCAATTACTCCATTGAAGTTTACTCCGCGGTAGAGTCGTTAAAATTCATCTTGGACGTTGGTATTTTTTTTTAAGGACGCTTCGACCCGTACAAGTACACGTCTGCCCAGATGGTACGTGCCCACAGCCTCATCGCCGAGGTGCTCATGGACGACGAAGAAAATCAAGTTCGCGGATATACCTACATAAATGACGAGTCTGGCTTAAACATGGGTCACCTAAGCGCGTGGTCTCTCACTGATATCCGTAATATGCTACGTTGCATACAAAACAGCACTCCTATGAGGCACAAGGAGACACACTTTTTCAATATACCCATGTGCGCGTCCAAGATCATCGAGTTCGGTATCTCCTTGCTAAACGACAAACTAAAGAACCGTGTTTTGGTAAGACATTTAAAATAATCTATTTTATATAGTCGTAAGAACATAACGGTATCTTTGATTAAACCTTAGAAATTTGGTCAAATATTGGACAATGGTCAATTATTTTCATTTTGGTTAATATTTACAACCGAGATACATAATCACTTTTAGCTTATCTCGGGAATCTTTTGATATAATATTGCCAGGGGGAGGAGCTTATGGCTGGGGTCTCTAGCAACCTTTTAAAACCTAATACCTAGGGATTTAATGAAGATACTGCTTTAGTTATTTTTCTGTGACGTGTATATATAATTTTAAGTAATCAATATTTACGTCATCTTTTTTTTCACTTTATTAGCTACACAAAAGTATCGAGGAATTGAGAGAAGCCGTTGATTCAAAAATTCTACCGAAAGAATATGGAGGCGAGGTTCCTCTTTCGGATATGATCGGTACTTAATTTATTTTTTTTTGCACTTTTATAATGTAACTCTTTGTTTTATATGAAAGGTAGAAACGTTTAATGTTTTTTTTACTTGCAGAAACATTTAAAAAAATACTGAGAGAAAAGAAAGAGGAAATAAAGGCTCTTGATAATATGCATATCGAAATTTCACCGAAAGAGTATCAAACCGCGTGCGGAGACGGCCTTGGTGGTATTTCCGGTTCCTTCCGTAAGCTAGAAGTGGACTAAATCCTTCGTGATATCTTGATACGAGTTTATCGTCGTTTCTTATTATAGTTTAAGCTAAGCTTAAATTTTATCGTTAAATTAAGCCGTCCTTACGATATGTGTGTTAATCTTTGTCGTTTGTATTTGTTTAAAGTTATGTTTTCACATTTTATACTTATATACATGCGAGTTGAACTTTCGTAAATGTTATTTTATCTTAATGCAATGTTACTTTTATTTGGCGTTAATTTTAGTGTAAGGAAAGTAAGGTTATATTTAAATCTTAAAGCGCGGGTTATTTGAATTATTTAATTCACATTCTTTTGTTCTCAGGTATATAAAAATAATACACCCATCGGGATATAATCTTTAGATTAACTTTTAGAAGTACTTTTAGGAGTAACATGTATTTGTATATATATTATTTTAATTCTTGCTGCTATCCGTAAAGGATAGAGCTCCTCCGCCGGTGGTTCAAGTTACCTTTTTTACATTAAACATTCCACATGGAGCTAAGTAAAGTCGATTAATGACAAGATAATATTATGTATGTATGATGTGTGTACGTCGATGTAGATAAGGATGTTAGGTTATGCATTAATCTATGATTATGAAATAACAAGTTTATTAAAATAAATTTAAGCCCTGCAAGATCTTTCAGCCGACGCATGTATCATGTATGTCGTTAGTTAAAATATGTCTAAATATTTACACTTAATTGCATACATATATACATATATATATATAAATATGTATATAATTAGTATTTTTACTACAAAAGATTTAACTATTTTGCTTCAATGTTTATAACAGTTGTACCGTCGATAAGACAATTTATTTTCAAATAAAAAAAATTGAGGAACTCATATAACAACGATTACATTAAAATAATGTATTATTTTTATAAGTTTCAAGCAGAAGCTTCTATTTAACGTTTGTTATGAAAATTTTGTTAAAGATGCTCCGCTTAAAAATTAAAATATTATGCACTATAGATTATCGTGTTATATACAATGATAATTAATATTACCCATTAGGATATAACACTGCCCATTTGTCCGTGTATTTTATACAATGACTAAGAATCAAGGATAAGAAATATGAAACTGAAACATACGTTTATTAGAATCCTTCATTGATGTTATTCATAACTTCTTTTAAAAATTCAGTGCTCGCGGGTGCCGTTGTATATAAACTACCTGAAATGAGTTAATTTTGTAAAGAATCATTTTGATTGTCGCATAAAACATATATTCACAATTTTTTACAACTAGGAAACCCTACCTATGAAGTTTGTTACGCCTCCATCATGCGTGATAACTTTACAATTATTTTTTTCTTTTATTTTGAAGCCCAGGCATCTGAACCGTTCATCGGTCGTATATAGAGTATTTTTTTTGTGAGAACTAAAATATGGCTGTCCGCTGAACGGATTAATAAAATCTGCCCAATATCCAACCATTTTTAGTCTCGTACAGATATCCGACGCAGCCAACACAAACTATAGTGAAATAAATTATCGACCAATATATTCTCGCGTTTTTTAAAAAGAAATAAGATTATAGGCAATACAGTAATTTATACTTACGTGTTTTGCTAATTTTTCAGTTTCTGCTATTTTACCCCATCTTAATACTTTAAGATTAGACTTTTGACTTATAGTCACAATCGTTAACTGCGCCGCGCTCACATCTAGGCACCCAGGAAAGAGTTCCTCTATGCCCTTTCTCAACAAAAGCGGGCATTCTTGGGCGGTACAATATAACAGCGGGCGTTTGATACATGGTTTCCCTTTTGATTTTTTATGTTTATGCTTTTCTTTCACCAAATTTACAGAATTCTCATCGGCGAGAGTAACGAATTCTGTTTTGACTTGAGTAGTGGTCGACGCATTTAGCCAACCAGGACCGATGCTACCCGGTAAGTAAAATCGAAATCCTCTCGGTGTCAGCAATTCCCAATTGGGGTTAGATTCAAATTCACCATTGTCGTTGCCTATGAAAATCGATAGTGCATAAACGTACGGTGGGAATAACTGTCACGATAACGAATTTATATAATGTTATGATTACTAATCCAAATTTACCATCGATAGTTTCTCCATTCGCTTTGACGATCTTGTACAGCGTTGTATTGTTGTCGTTGCTGCGTCGAGAATAAAAGGCTTGACAGGCGACATTAAAAAATTTCAGATTATTCCTCCTTCCGACGGTTTTTATACAAAACATCTGAAAGGAATGACAAAGCGCTATAGGTTATGGCAGTGCAAGGTCGACTATTTGTAGAAATTAGTTGAAACTTTCTATAGTACTGTGTCACGCACGAAGTTTACATATTGATAACAAACAACACTTGATTACCATTGAAGAGCAATTTACATATTGGACGTAAAGCCCGTAATAAAAACAATATGTGGTGCAAGAGTTATCTGTTTCCACTTTTGTTCCACTTGTTCTGTATATATCATATAAGTTTGTCAATGAACCGAGCCTAGCGTTACCAAACGAAAGCCTACAATTCGCGGGATTGAGTTGGTAGGCTTGTTTCAAGTCAACGGCAAAGATTGCTGACGTAAGACTCTGCAAATCAGAAAGCTGCAATCTCTATCGATTCTGTTATCGCTACTTTTTTATTGGTCGATCGAAACGCCGTTATCGCGTTTGTTAACGTAAGTAATGTAAAATCTATTTATTTGGAAATTTATCAAGAGCTAAAAATAGATTATTATTTAAAGAATATTTAAAGAGTAAAATTTTTGATCACCTACCTATTCCGTCTTCTTTTTTTCTGAAAATCGTAAATATTTCAAATGGATTCGAGAGTGCAAGTGAAACACGTAAAGATCATAAATTTGACACAAGTTTTATTATTATAAAACGAACAAAAAAAATTTGTTCGATCTCGTCGTGCAGAATATACATATATATTTATTATATCGGAATTAAAGAATAAGATGATCGTAATAGGAGAGTAAAATTTAACTGACGCTTTATTTCGCTTATTATACATATCTTCTGTTTTACACGATTCTTTTGAAATCCGCTATCGACAATATCCGCAAAAAGCCTAATAATATAACGGCAACGAAAGGTATTGCACGATAAATGTTTTTTTTATTTTTCCTTTCTCTTATTATTCGTATCGTATTGCAAGGTGTGCGACGCATTTGAAAATTTCCAAATAGTAGGCAAAAACTTCCATAGATATATATACTTATATATATATAACTCGACATTACAAACCGAACGAATCGCCAAAATTGTATTAACGGCGCTTGCAAAAATTCGAATCCTGTAAAAAGAAGTTGATCTTTGTGAACGGTAATTAGACCTACCAAAGGGGTGAAACGACAATTTTTCTCTTTTTATTATTTTATTCATGCGAGGGTATCGCACGCTTGCGATAAAATGACAAAAATGGCATAAATACGTTTGATTTATTATACAGCGATATACAAGGTGCGCTCGTATCGTTCTTCATCATCGCGATCCTCGTATATTTAACATATTCTTCACGATGAGTAAACCTAAACGATGACGATTCGTCGTCGGCATTGTCGTTTATCGTTCGATAACGGCGCATTGTTCTTCTTTCTTATGAAAATGATTCGCGCGTTTAAGCCATCGTTCTATTGGCTCTCGATCTAGGACGACAAGTCTTCTTCTCGTTAATGAAACGCATTTAAACGCGTTCGATCGATCTTTTAACACTCTTTCGAGTGATTTTTTCTTTTTTCAAAAAATCACGGTTCTATCGTCCTACAATGAGTATATTTGTTTCTTTTTTGTTTGTCGTTACTCGAAATATTGGTACAAATACATCGATGGAAAGGGACAAGAAAAATCAATCGACTTGAATGATACCACGTTATTACAATATACAGATATAACATCGATTTAAGAAATTGCCTAATCGCTAGGCTATGGTCCGCATATATCCGTTTTCTCTTCTCTCTCTCTCTCTTTCTCACTCTCATTCTCTCTTTCTCTCTCTCTCTCTCTCTCTCACATGTGTACACGTGTGCACGCGCGCGAATATATGTCATAGGTACACATAAACCTTCGTGTGCGTGTGCGCGCGCGCGCGTGTATGTTTATGCACTCTTCCACTTCTTTTACGTGTATGTGTAATTTTGTCGCGTAATCTGACGTTCTGCGCTTTTTCAAAATCTCTAAAGCACTTAAAATCTATTTTATATGCGACAAACGTATTTCGACGTTAAATTACGGCTTATGTATTTCTAAGGTAAAATCGACATATATGTATATGTATGTGTATATATATATATTTATTTAAGGTATCGACCTTGCATTAAATTTAATTAACATACGTGCGTTTTACTTGGAACAAAACCCGATTAGCGATCACACATGATTTGCACACTTTCCTAGGTGGACGGAAAATCAATGAACAGTATCTTTAGAAAATCCCTATCATTTTCGTTTTATCTCCCTTCCTTCGGCTCTCTCTCTCTCTCTCTCTCTTTTTCTCTTTCCCGAGAGAGAAAAACGTCGTTCGAGGGGTGCATCCTCGATACTAGAAATTCGTCGATCTTGTACATCGAGAGAAAATGGACCAGTCTTTCTTATTCTCGCTCCACTCTGTCTCTATTTCGTTCCATCTCTTTCGCGAAAATCAAATACTTGCAAGTTTTCTAGGAGCTAGAGGGAAGATATAAGCTCGGTGGTAGTAAAAACCCTCAGAATTTACCGTTTTCCGCTTTTTATTTCCGTAAATGCTGTAAATTATATGATGAAAGCCAAAAGATAGCGGGTCACGCGAACGTCAAAACAGAAATAGCTCGTGACGCGGGTAGTAATATTATTTTCTTTCATTTTAAGTCAGTGGTTTTCAAACTTTTTCGAGAGAATCTTACATATTCTTTTTACTAAACAAAATTATTAAGTATTTCTCGCTACGATGTGACCTATAAAGGAAGAAAACTCCATTGCGATTGAGAGCTTGTCAAAATATAAAAAAATCTTGATTTATCAATGCTAAGCAAAATATTCAATCAATTTATTTATAACCCCTTGGCTTACGATGTAATTTGACCCACAATGAAATTAATATTAGACATTTAGAAAAAAACGAATATAGTTACAAGCAATACAGTTTATAAGCTTACGCAAATAGAGACCAATGAAGACTAACAAAATTCAAAAGAATACAAAATATAAATTTGTTAAAATTTAACCATGTGAAACTCGTGTTACATGTTTGTCATGAGGAGTCTCATGACTCGTGTAACAAATGTTATATCCAGAAAACACGGGACTCCTGTTCAAAACTGTAGAATAACATTCACCATTGATAAATGTCCCGGCAAAGAGAATTTTGTCCTTCTCCAGAGTCCCGTGAAACCCCATAGTTTGAAAACCACTGTCTTAAGGCACAACCGGGTCGTTGCAGAAGCAAAAGCATGATGACTTCCGAGCTGCGTCCAGCCGGAGGGCTGGACTCTAAATATTACCACGGACAAAGTAGACTAAACTAATCGTAAGTCTCTTTGCCGTTTCGTCGTGTTCATAAAAGTCAAAAACAAAAAAAAAAAGAAATGAGAGAACCTTCTAGAATTCGAATGACAAATAAACTCTTTTCTTTTTTTCTCATTTTATTTTCTTTCCTTCGACTCGTCATTCTCCATTTATAAACTACTCTCGTCTCGCACACGTCCAACAACAAACAACAAATTGGGATCCGCTGATCGGGCTTTTGCGTTAAACGGCGCTTTTTTTCTTTGTTTGTTTACTTGGTGTACTTCGTAGGAGAAACTTCTCCCGGTTTAAGTAGTCTCGCACGGCTTTACGTAGCCTTTAAGTAATCAGTCACACCGCGTTTCGGACTCGTTAATTAATTAATTCGTGCTTTGCATTCGTTCGAAGCCTCGCGCAGGAAGACGCAAAAAGGTATGTGTGTGTTTGTGTGTATATATTGGTAGGTACATTTGTATGTTAGGGTGTTTCAGATAAAACTTTTTTTTTGTTTTCTTCCGGGAAAAGCTCAAAAGTTTTATTGAAGTCTAAAAAGACGTCTGTTAAGAGACGTCTCTTCATATTAATATTAACATGTCCTTCATCACACTTTTTTATTTTCCATAAGATTAACATGGGAAAAATTTTATTTGTTGCTTTAGAATTTTCTTATTTGCCAAGCAATTCATTTTCAGATATGATTAAGACACATTTTTATAAGGAATTAAACGCTCTACAAAAAATGTCTTTTATCATTTTTTGATAAATCTAGAGGTTTCAAAGTTATTCAAGGTCAAAGTTACTTTTCTGATAAATTTCATGATTTTTGAACGTTTGTGGAAAAACTACCAAGCTTAAAAATAAAAACTGTTCAATTCTCAACAAATTTCTTTAAAAATTTTGTAAGTAAAAAAGTAAAGTAAAATAGTAGACAAAATCTTAATTCCAATCGATTTTGTTGAACTGTAGCATATTAAATATATAATTTCTATATCCTACTGTCCATTGAAATTGAGATTTTGTCAACTATTTTACTTTTAAATGTCAACAGTTTTTCTTTGACGAGAAACTTTCCAAAATTTTTTAAAGAAATTTGTTGAGAATTTAAAAGTTTTTAAAATAAATCATAATTCTTTAAGCTTGGTAGTTTTGCCACAAAAGTCCAAAAATCATGAAATTTACCATAAATTCAACTTTGAAACCTGTTGATTTATCAAAAAATGGCAAAACCTTTTTGTAGAGCGTTCAATTCTCTACAAAAATATTTTTTGGTCATATCTGCAAATTAATTACTCGGCGAGTAATAAAATTCAAAAGCAACAAATAGAATCTTTCCCATGTTGATCTTATGGAAAATAAAAAAGTGCGATGAGGGACACGATAATATTAATATTAAGAGCTCATCTCTTAACAGACGTCATTTTAGGCTCAAATAAAACTTTTGAGTTTGTTTCGAAAGAAAAAAAAAAAAAAAAAGTTTTTTCTGAAACACCTTAGTGTGTATATACATAATACAAATAATCGCTCGGCTTTTATTCTTTGTGCCGTTTCTTCTTTCACTTAGCACGATAATGGATTTTCCGAACGAGTCCTTTTAAAAAGCGTTCGAAATACGCTCTTCTATCATGTTTATCTCTCTCCAATCTTTTTTTCCACAATAATTTCTCTTTATCAACGCGAGATTGGCATGATCGATCGAGGATAACGCTCGTTCCTGCTTCGATTCACTCGAACGATCTCGAAGCCAGTCGAGCCTGCTTAAAACGATGGGTATCGTTAAAATTCATCTGTTTCCTCTCTCTCTCTCTCTCTCTCTCTCTTAACCGAGCGCGTACTTATTGCTTTTCGATTTTGAACGATTTAACCGATATCGGCCACGTGCCCATCATCTTCGCTACTGCCACCGTCGCTCTCCTCTCTTATTGCTTTTCAAATTTGTGCTCGATGGCATTGGAAAGTTCGCTCGTTCGCCGTTGGATAACCCTCTCGAAACGGACTCTTATATTCGATCGTGGAAATCCATTCACAGCCACCATTTTCTATTTACACCGCTTCACTCTCTCTTTCTCTCTTATTTTCTCACTCTTACACACTCACTCACTCATTTCCAGTCATTTATATGATAATGAACAACGAGCATCGAGCAACGATCGCTTAAGAAGCAATAAATTGACGCGCGTGGGGTGCACCTTCCCTCTTTCTCTATCAAGAGAATTCGTTGGCTCGAATGGAGAAAAGAAAAAAAAGGAGGAAGAAGACAGAAACGACTCGGTTCGAGGCAGGTAGAATCTCCAGTCGTTAAATTTTTCCCGATGAAGTACCCTCGCTGCCCATGAATTTTGCACGAGGACTAGAGTCACTCCTCCCTCCTTCCTCTCTCTCTCTCGCTCTCACGGGTCGACGAAGGCTTTAATCGAGAAAACGAAAGTGTCCTCGTTGAAAATACATCCGCCGATCGATCGTCGCTCGACTCGTCGCGCGCTATCAAAATAAAGCTAATAGGAATATTTAACGACGATATCGGTCTTGCGCGAGGTTTCGACGACGTCGTTAGCTCTGCTTTTTTTTTTCTTTTCATTTCTCTCTCTTTCTCTCTTTCTCTCTCTCTTTTTGTTTGGTTACTTTAATATCTACTTGATCCACTCACCATTTCCTAATGGACAAATAAGTTTTCATCGTTAATTGTCGAAAGATCATCGTCGTCTCTTCGATATCATGCGTTGTCTGTGTGTATATAGGGTGAGTAAATGAGAATTGTTATCTAAAATACCTCGTTATCGATTAAATCTTAGGGTTATTCAACAAATCAAATTGCATCCTATCGATGAATCTTTATAAATGCAACATGATTCATTTAAAACGTTTCTCGAACTTCTACATAACGAGTTAGTTTAGATAATAGTTGTTATTGACTCACCCTGTATATGCGTGTATGTTTGTGTACGTATTTATGTATCTAATTTGTATATATATATGCTCTATCGAAATAGTCGATATTATAGAATTCCGCTGAAAATTCTAAACGTTAGGTTCTAGCGTAATATCAGTAATAGTTGTTACACGTAGATGACGGTAGTAATAATAATAACGATAATAATAGAAATGACGATATATCATCTATCATTCACTGGCTTTGAAATACGTCAAAGGGTAGTCCATTTTTACTGCCAGTGTCTTTTGAGAAGGATCGAGGAACTTGTTCTTTTTTCTTTTCTCATTATTTAAATTCAGCCCACTCGGTATATAACGTAGAGTACATTTTTCTGCCGTCGTGTTTATTCGCGAGGAGCTACTTCTATCCGTGTATGTTTGTACAGTAGAACCTCGCTTATTCGAACTAATTGTGTTTATGAGAATCGGATTCACGTTGTAATTAAATTTCACATAAAAATTATAATTTTTTAAATATTATCCGTTTAATACATCTGTTTTAATCATCTTTCTGTCCTGCTAAATTGCATATCTTCTTTTAATATTGAAATATTGATAATTCCACGGGAATACTTTCTTATTCTTCTTCATATCCTCTGATGATTATTTCTGATGTTGGCATTGGTCAACCGATGTTCGAATAATCGAGGTTCTACCGTATTTCAAAATTGTGTAGGAAATCTTTCGAAAAGGAATCGTATCAAAGTTACGAAGGAACCGGTCCGATCGCATTGTTAGATTCTATATCGACGGTTTCGATCGATTTTGGTAATTGCGGTGCGGACGTTCAATTATTTCTTGTTCCGAATGAAAAATATAATGGAGAGTAGAATGTATGAAACACGTGTATTGCGGTTGTACCAATATGTCGCAGTGAAATTGAAAAATCAGTGTTATCGAAAACTCCCTACGGATTTGGCGAAATCCTTGGACATGTAATCGTTAAATGTAGCTATTTTACTGATCAAAACCAGCTAGGGTCGGGTTTATATGGGTCAAATTTTCGAGCTTGGTGTAAAACAACGCGAAAGTATTTTTATTAAATTATATTTTGTTTGATCGGATCCTTAGTTTAATATGAGCGCTAAGGCTTTGGTCTATTCAGCCTAATTGTAAATTCAGTCCACAATCCAATAGTTTTTTTCTTTAATTTAGGGACCCTGTATCTCGTAGGAATACGGTGAAATCAGAATCTTGATCAAATCCCTAGGAACATATCCATATTCTCTACGGGAAGAATGAGTATAGGTATCGTGATGAATTTTTCAATGGTACGGTTTCATGGTTTCTTTGAATTCCGAGCACTTTTCTCCGGTCTTCCGAAATTGCTCGCGTATCTTGTGTATTTTAAAGTCTAATATTCCAGGGGGGTGGGGCTTGAGAGATCGATTATTTAGTTAGGGCACGCTGTATCGGCCTTGAACCTTTCGAAAATCGTGATACGATCGGTCGAGAATTGAAACGAAGTGCGAAAAACGATTCCCGTCTTGATTTCGCAAAAGCGTCGAAAAGAAAGCGATTCGGGGAAAATGAAATTCAAGTGTCACTCGATCCCGTTTCGCTTCCCACTTTGGAATACTTCCCTTTTTTTTCTTCCCTCTTATTGACTATCTTCAGAAACGAATAGCCTCGAATGGCTTTCTAGATCTAATATCCTGTGGAAATGCTTAAGAACCGTATACGCGAGACGTTCTAGGGTTTTTCGGTCAAACTTCGATAACATTTTTTTTTAGTAAATAGAAATGAGAAAATCCTTTAATAAGTAAGAAGAATTTAGCTTAAATAGCTTTAATACGTACAAATTGGAGCATAGAGAAACAAATCGCTCGATTACGTTTAAACGATGCATCGATTAAAATCTATTTCATTGTCCAAATTAATGGAACTTAAAACTTCATACTTATCCCAAGTGTTTATAAATAAAAGCTAGGTACGCGGGATATATTTTCTTTTCTTTTTACTTCTATGAAAGATGCTCGGTATGCCGTTAAGGGTATTCAACAGGGATTTCTATACAGCCGCATCGTCGTTCCGTCTTTATTAAAGTTCACTCGTAATTACGCTCGACGCGTTCATTACGGCCATTGCCATATTGTAATGGCACTATGCTCGTATACGATCATTTTAAAGGATTGTTCCATTTATGTCTCGATCATTTTTAATAGCGAAACGCGATTAGAATTTCACGATGAAAAAGTCTGGTCGTACAATTTGCTATTGTTATTATTATTTCAAAGTTTTATCGACACATTCCGAAATGTTTATAAACGACAGACATATTCTCAAGATCGTTAATAACTACGACGAAATTTCTCTTACTGATTTTTCTAAGGAAAAGTAGCGTTAAGCGAGTTTATTCACTAGCTTTTCGAAGTTTACTTTATAAACGATGCTTGGACATATAGACACGTGTCAGCCGTGATCCGACGAGCTATTAATGTTTTGTTTACGTTTCTCATTTTCTGTCTCAACAACTAATGCAATTTAATCGACCTCGATTGTTTTGTTTCAATTAGAGTCGTTACAACATTGATTATTTTATTGTACACTTGAAAAGAATAAGGATGGGGCAAGTAAAAATTTACTTCATGATTTAACCAACCAAACAAATAGATGGTTATTACTCTACTGGAACATTTACTTTAGTTTATTTTTGTTTTAGTTTTTGAATAAAACATTTGTCGACCCACATTATATTCATCGAGTTTATATGTTTTCCTTTTTTTATTCTTATGGTAAATGTTACGGAAGTTGTAACCGTAAAACCCTGAATCATCTGGTAAACATTATACGTCATTTCTTTTTATGCTATGCTTTATTATAATGTTGATTAACTTTGAGTCTTCACTTTGAAGCATACAGAACGGACCAAAGCAACTCCTTGATTTGATTTGATTATTATTTTGAAAGAAACGAAAGATGTTTTTCTTTCTTTAAACGTTATTTAAGCTTTTATCAATTTCTACATACATACATTGAAAGATCTTTTTCTCGTTTTAATTATTTTTATTGGTCTACGAGATCAGTTAATCCCATAGCTTTGGATGGATTATGAAATAAGACACTCCCTACGGTCGCGCCTAAAAATACATTTTTAAATAAAAACATTTGAATTTAAAATGAATGTATAAACCCCTGATTTTGTTTTGTTAACCCTCCGTGTACGAGGTGACGAATCTTCACGGCCCATACAAGGTTGGTTTGACGTACACCAGACATGAAATTGATATAATCCCAATACTAATTCACTTTTTATAATTCATTCTAAATATTCTAAATATTTTTGTACGTGAATGAGTGGTCGAAGTAATAAGAAAACCATTGGAAACTACGGGAGTAGAGTTTGTCACACCTTGTTACGAAAAGTTAATACCTAGATACATATATTGGAATATGTTACCCTCGTTTTACTTACTGAAAAACAGGAAAAAAAATTTTGCTTGCAACAGTAGAACCGATGATCCGTACTATGCGAGGTACTCCTATATTTGAAAAAAAAATCATCAATTTCTTCCAAAATAATAAACGAACCAATTCTTGGACTTAGTTTTGACCTATCCCGTATAATAATCCTCGTTCTTCAACTTATCGTCGCGTGCACGTAGCAAGGTAAAATTATCCTCGAACGTGTCTTCGCGTGTATTCCGTAAAAATTGCGTAGAGATTCGACGTGGCTATTGATCTTGTAGAAGCGGAAGAAAGAAAAAAAAAGATAAAGAATAGGAACTCGTCGCGATCGATCGCAATTACCGTATACAGCTACGTATTTGCGCACACATCTATACGTATCCATATACATGCGAAGTCGAATGATCGATTTACGAGCGCGAAAGGGATTAGGGTTCCTAAATTATAACCGATATGCGCGTCGTGACGCCAGCTGAGTCACCGAATATCGTAAACGTTTCTTCTGCCCTTCGCCACGGTAATATTGGTCCAAAAATCGTGCCGGGTCTACGAGTAATCGTTCCTTTTATTTATATATAGATATACAGGGTGTCCCACTTAACTTGACCACCTTGAATATCTGGCTTATTTTTTATGATAAGAATAAATGTTATAAGAAAATATTATTGTGTTCGAAAAGGGCAATATTGTAATGGGTAAAACAATTTTCTCGAGGTCTTTTCCCCAGAGTTTTGTTTTTTAAAATAAAACTACATATTTATTTCATCGGAACATGATAGCTGAGGTCAGGAAGAGTTTAACGACCTTTAATACTGTAACCATTACGTGGCTTTAATAATTCATAAAAGTTGGGAAATTGATGCAAATGGTAAAATAACAGATAGAAAAATTCATGAAAAAAGAGTTATTTTAATTTGATGGGCATCATTTTGAGCACTTGCTGAAATAATTTTTTTTTCATAAATTTGTCTGTTATCATCCGCATGAGCGGTGCATTTTATCGTTTGCATCAATTTCTTAACTTTTATGAATTTCTAAGGTTACAGTATTATAGGTCGTCGAACTCGTATTGATTTCAGCGAGCATTTTCCGATGAAAAGAATATCTAGTTTCATTTAAAAAAAAATAAAACTCGGGGAGAAAGACCTTGATAAAATTGTTTGACTCGGCACAATATTGGCCCCTTCGAACAAAATAATATTTTCCTATAACATTTTTTTCTATTATAAAAAATAAGCGAGATATTCAAGGTGGTCAAGTTAAGTGGGCCACCTTGTATCATTGTTTTTTTTGTTTGTTTAATTATTATTATTATTATTCGATGAAAAGGACACCCGAAAAGTCGAGCGACCTCTTGAAGCGTCTTTAAAGCGTTTTCTCATTCTCGAACTTTAAAGCGTTCGCACAAACTCTTTCGACTTAGTTTCTCAAATCTTAGAACGATAATAATAATAATAATAATGGTAGTAATAATAGCAACCTCTTTATCCGATAAAATTCGTTCTCGTTCGATGAATAATCTATAAGGACAGGAATCTCGATCGAGACGCGAGACGATTGAAAAAGAAAGTCGCGAGTACACGGTCCCCGAGCTTTAAAGCACGAAAGGCTCGCGTGGTGCAAGCGCATGGCCGTCCGGACTAACGAAAAGAGACACCGAGACTTATTCCACGAGTAATTTGGCAAATTGGACCGGACAGCGACACGCGAGCTGTCTCCGACGTCCTTGTTACTACTACTTCTACCACAGCTATTGCTATTATCATTGCTGGTACCGGATAGTGGCTACCTACCTATAGGGTGGCTCGAAAAGAAATCGACTACGGTAGAACTCTATTTATATGAACATTTATGTGAACAACATTTATATGAGCACGTCGGTCCTTATAATCCGATTGTTCATATAATAGGAGTCCACCTTATTCTCCCCATCAGTTATCATTAATAGAAGTTCATGTTTATATAAGAGGATTTCACGAAAAATTTAATCTCAAATATATGTAATTGCTTAATGTGATACATTGTATTGATGTGATATATTAATATGAAATTAATTATGACCTTTAATAGACACATAATATTTTGTAACATTATGGAAAAATTTAAAGAAAATTAATTTTACATGCTTAAAGATTTTTATCTTTTCGGAATTTTACCCTTATCAGACTGACTAAGAACGGTTCGTTTCTTACGGCTCGAATTATTAGAACTTCTATTCATAGCGAGCTAAATTATATACGTACGAGATAGACTGGAAAGTACGCTTTTGTCAAATAATGTATGACCAAATTTCGTTCATATAAATGGAGTTCATATAAACGGAGTTCTGCTGTACTCGTTTACGTTATACCAGGGGTTCCCAAAGTTTTACGTAGGTGCACAAAATTGTAAATTCTAAGTGCTATGCAGGAATACGTTCAAATCGGCATAAAGGAAAGATTTATACTAATTTTATATCACAATCGTTCTTTATTCATGAAAATAATTACTTTTTATTACACATTGTATTTTAACACATTTCAAATTAATTAAACATAAAATTTACTATTTTTTAACTGAACAATTTTTAATTATATCATCAAATTTATTTTTTCTTTTGTAAAAATGTAAATTATCTCTATAAATTCAAGTTTGGGCCACGTTTCTAGGTTTTGTAGTCCACAAATAGCCTGCGGACCACACTTTGGGAACCCCTACGTTATACAGTTAAATCTCTTTGTAATGAATTCCACAGTTTTTCAGCGACGTGCTTTTTCCTAAAAACGACGAACAATTTGCTTCGATCTTTACGATCGTTCGTCATCTCTTTCTCCTATATCCGCAAAAATTCTACAAGCGCAACGTAACGATCGGTATGGTCCCATGAATTTCGTTATAATGAGATTTAGCCTGTATAGTCATTTTTTGATCCCGATGAAAATTTCACACGTTCGTCTTTTCTGTAAGGTATAATTATTACAAATTACCGATATATGGTCGAAAAGCTTCCCGTCGAACAATGGTAGACATGGGAGAGAGGTAGGAAAAGGGAGAGGGGTTGTGGGGAACTCGAACGAAGAACGGTGAGAAAATTTTTCTCTCGACGAAAGCGATATCGTTGTTCGCGCGTGCCCGCACGAGATATAATCTCTCTCAATGCTCGTTAAAATGGCGAAATCGACGCGTAGAGAAGCAATCGGTCGGATGTTGGTATTTTATTTGAATGACACGATAGAGAGGTCGCTTTTCTTTGACGCTCTTCAGTTTTGAAACTCGATCGGGCCAAGCACGTTAGGACGATGAGAGTGTGTATTTTTTTTTTTCTAGTCGCTTAGCTTTTATCAAAGCGTACGTTCGCTATTAGAGCCGTCCAACCGGTCACACGGTACCTCTCTTTTCTACCCATCGTCGCGTTCTCAAAATACCGTAACTAAATGGATCGTTGTTCCGCCAAAGCTTCGCTTTATTCGGTACAAAGGTACGGTGGTACAAGCTCCGAATATATCGGCCCTCGGAGCTCTGTCAACTTTCCGGACGTAATGGGAAGGAAAGAGCGACTTTCGAGCGTTTTCTCGCTCTAGCCTTCTTCTCTCTCTCTCTCTTTTCTCTATACCATCTTATACAAAAGATTCGCGAACAATTCCAACACGAGGATAACAATCCGGCTCGCTGGAAAATGAGACGGCGGTTTCCAAAGTTTTTCAAGAGACGTACTCCGTCTCTCTACCGTTCTGTGAAAACAATGCTTGCCTTCCTGTATAGCTTTTAGGGAATGATGTTAATTTATGTTTTTCTTAGCGCGTAATTTCGTTCTCGTTGAACCAAGATTGCTTTTTTTTTTTCTTAACCTTTATATATACGGTGACCATATTTTTTTAGAAAAAATAAAGGACAAATAAAAAAAATATATTTATGTTAATATATAAATATATAATTATTTATTACATACCATTATGTTAGTAATCATAATATAATTATGAAAAATTTTAATATGTAGTAATAATCGTAGACGGATTAAGAATAATAAACATATTTGAAGAAGACCCATACAAAAAGGGTCGAAACGTAAATAGGGTTTCATTACCCTGAACACTGTTATGGATTGTGAAATTGGCATTATATAATTTTAGAATTAAAATGACAAATTTTAATTTTAATATATTTCACACGAATACACATTTTTTTAAAATCTGGCTCCTGTTCTAAAAATTCATAAAATTCCATACGCGCTAATATTCGATTTACTATTTTGATTCAAAAATATATGACAGTAAAGGACAATTCACAAAAAAGGACAAAATGGCCATTTTAGAAAACAAAAAATTATTTAAATTCTCCTACAGGAAGGTAAACAAAATCGCTAAGTTGGAAAAGCACCAGCCTAAGGTTTGAGAATAGACAATAATGTAATCTCCACTTCGGCGTCAATAACGTCTAGGAAAGACTCAGTGACTTCTCTCCATCGAGATAGTCATAAATCCGAACCACCTTTTCCGAGTGTATCTCGAAAGACGTTTTCTCTTTCTTCTTAAACCGATGCGTTTTGCAGTATCTAGAAGGGTGGTATAAGGGTGAGGGGATTTTCAGAGAAGGGTAACTTTGATCTTTGCCGTCAGTGTCGCGTAGTCCTTTCACGCTTTCGCCTTATACCACTCGAGCCGTTCTCTCGAAGTTGGACAGGCTTCGATAGCAGGATATGTAATCGATTAATCGTGAGCACGCTCGAGACGTACGAACTATGTACTTACGTACATAAGTATATGTATATGTACCTGTGATGCGTATATATACATATATGCGCGTTGCATTTTCACGTTCAAAGTGCCAAGCTCTCGTAGAGGCTCGAGAGGTTCGTCTGGACGAAGCTTCTCTCGTTCGCACCTACGAAAATTATTACGACATAGACGAAGGAGAACCAGAGGATAGAGCATGCACGATTTATGACGGTGATACTTCTTCTCTTCTCTCTCACTTTTCTTTTTCCTTTTCTCCGTCGATCTCTCCAGTCCTCTTCACAAATCTCTTTCAATTAATCTCCGACGTGCCAAAATTCATTTCTTCCGCGTCGAGGTTGCGTCGTGCGACTGCATATCGTCGGTTTACCTTACAAGGTGAAAGTCACGACAGTGAAGAGCAACTTGCAAGGAAGGTTCGGCAACTTGACAGTTCAGACAAATTTGAAACTTTGCGCAAATGTGGTTCATATGATGCTAATAATGGTATCATTTTTATGTTCTTGATGAAAAACGTTCTTAGGGGTTAAAAACATTCTCCTAAAGAAATCTTGACTTTCCGTATTACCATTGATATTTAAGGAACTATTCAAGATGCAGGAAAAAAGTTAAACTTAAAGTTATAGTATTTTTTTAAAATTCCTGTGTATGAAATTTGTACAAAGTTTCCAATTTTTTTGAATTTTCGTGGAGCCAAACGTTCCTTGTTATCGAAGAGCAACTGCAATTAATGAGTTTTACCTCTATACCGACGATATCTCTAGATCATTTTATTAATTGACCGCCATTGCGAAGAAGAAGTTGGAGAAAGAATGAGAATTCAGGAATAGTCTTTACTATTTTTTTTTTTGCTTTTTTCTGTCTTTCTCTTTTTAGTTTCGTCGACAACGATCATATTGAACAACGATCTCGCTTTTTACTTAAAGATATTTAACCACGTTACTCGTACAAAATCTTAATCTAAAAAATTGGTGTAAATGCGAGAAGATCTTTCCTCGTCCGTTGCACCTCTTTTTTTCACGTTTACCTTTAGCTACCTGTCGTTTCTTCTTCTTTTTTTCGTAATTTTTTCTCTGCCTTTTACTTCAATAGGTCGCATCTAGGTGATGGGTGCGATAACGATCGATAGTTAACAAGCGTTTTTGTTTCTTTTTTTCTCTCAATTTCTCTTTTTTTTCAGCATTCGAAGTAGCGTTCGATCATACGGATTTGAGAAAAATATGAGCACGTCGAGCGTGCGAGTCCAGACGTATTCGATTAATCGTCCGTTCGCTCTACGGCGAGACGATCGTTCTCCGAACGGTTTTATCGATTTATTTTAATCGAGCGTAGACTAGCGACGAGAAGGGATTGTAGAAAAAAAAGACAAGACTCGGGGGAAAAAAATAAGAAAAAGTAGGTACACGTCCTTGTAAAGTTACGCGTTGCGATCTTTTTTTTTTTTAGTTCTCGAGCCACCCTTTTTCACGCGAAAATATATTTATATATTTATTCTCGAACGATCGACTCGCTTCTATAGGCGACGATAAATAATTCGAGAAAAACGTCGCTCGAAATGTCGGATCTTGGACGATCGAAAAGCTAAGAAAAATTGCTTCTCTCTTGTAACGTTGTGATCTAACGCACGTATCATCGTTATCGTCTCGATAAAACGATTCTAGCATTTTAATAAATGTATAGTTACTCACGCAATTGTGCGTAGACCCTTTAAAATTAAATTCTTTTTTTTTTGTTAATAAACTAAACTACTTGAATTTTGGCAAGAACATGGAATAATTAATTTACTATACATCGTGGTTTTCTAGTTTAAAAAAAACAGTAATGACAAAATTACAAAGAACATAAAAAAAGTTATTTTTTCAACTTTTTTTATCTGAGATTATATTGAAAAATTTTAAAACTGCATTTTGTAACTTTAGGTAAGATTATGAAGAAGGAAGTTACAAATGTTTCAAGATCGCAACATAAGGTCGACAATCGCTGAAAATCAGTCTAAGTCCACGATTTTCGACCTTATGTTACGATCTTTAAACGTTTGTAACTTCCTTCTTTCTAATCTTACCTAAAGCTACAAAATACAGTTTTTAAATTTTCAATATAACCTCAGATAAAAAGATGAAAAAAATGACTTTTAAAATTTTTTTTTTGTAATTTTGACAATTCTGTTTTTTTTTTCAAAACCAAAAAAACCACGATGTGTAGTAAACTAATCCTTCTATGTTCTTATCAAAATTCAGATAGTTCATTTACAAAAAAGTAATTCGATTTTAAATGGTGTACCTACGCTCATTTGCGATAGTAACTGTAAGTGTGTATTTCATTCACCGTTTCGAACGAACAACCGTCGTAATAACACTAATAAACGCTAATATATAATATATATAAATAACTATGTAAAATGTTGAAGCGTTCGTTCTGAACGTTAGTTTAATCCTCCTTTTTTTACGCATTACACTATCCACGCACTATTTCCTAACTTTATTGGGTTCGATTAGAACGTTTTAAACACGACTTTGGACGTTCGATCGCGCTATCAGACTTCTCTCCCTTTCAAGATCGTTCTCTCCTTTTTCACGTGCTTACCTCTAAAAAACGAGTATGTTTATCGTTTACTCGGATAACGAGCTACGAATATTCGATTAAGTAAAGTCGAGTAAACGTTCGGGACGTTTCTTGGATGCTGGTAAGCGGATACGCCGTGTTTGCTCGTTCCGTTTGATGCTCTGTTATCTCTCATCACCCTTTTCTCTTTTTCTCTCTTTCGACACTTTACAGCTTCGATCGTTTATGCAGATTTTTTCCAATACCTACCATTCCTAGTTTTCTCGGCCACGTTACGAACGTAGATCGACTGACAAGGGGAGGATCAGAACTGTGCGTCACCGATTTTGTTCAATTTTTGCACAGAGCTTTTTTAGCCGAATTTATTGGACACGTGTTTTGCCAAAAGTTGCAACACTCCGCCGTTTTTTTTAAATTTGAGGAAAAAAATCACAATTCGCCGACCAAGCTGAAATTTTGTAAACACGTTGAGAGTAAAAAATAAAGCGAAACGTATTTTTATTCCAAAAAACGTTTTTTAAATAATTAGGATATCCTGATCTATCGTAAAAATTAACAGCTTGTTATAGATCAGGGATGGCTGTGCAAGCAGCGTACTCGACTGCAAAGGCCTCTGTTTTTTACTTTGGGATTCGGGTCTTTTTGGTAGTACTTTGAAATATTATTTTGTCTTTATATCAAATTATATTTTTAACATAAGTACAGAAATTACTAATGATAGATATAAATTGGGGGGGGGGGGGGTCGATTGGCGAATTTTGTTTTTTGACCTTAAATTAAAAAAAAAAAGTAGAGTGCTGGCACTTTTGGTAAAACACGTGTCCGATAGATTCAGCTAAAGAATCTCTATGCAAAAATTTGAGCAAAATCGGTGACCCACGAGTCTGGTACTCCCCTAGTGAAATATCCGCGAACGATTTAACTAAAATGTTGTAAGTGATTGTAAAATGGCAAACGCACGGGCTTTATTAAAAATCTGAAACGACGCGATAAAAGGGATCTCGCGTGTGTTATGTCGCGAAATGCCAGGAGAGCAACGCAGAGAAAAAATAATAAACGCGAATACTACGTTTGGTACGGTATGTACTGCACGGTATTTAAACGCACGCGCTCTGTCTTTGATCGTTACTCGTTTCGTCGATTTCATTTCACCCTTTCTCTTTTCCTCTCTCGTTTCGCGATGAGTCAAGAGAAATATCTGCTCTCTTCCTTCTCGTTACAGGGATGACAGCAATTACGAATTTCCACGGAATACCAAAGGGGAAGAAAAAGATCGAGCGAGGGAAAACCGACGTAATTTCGTGTGTCAATTTTTGCGAAAAGAAAACTTCTTCCAAGCCTCTGTTTCTCACAGTACGTTTTTATTTATTTCGTCGTTTTTACCTGTACCGCAAAATGTTGAATCTTGCGGTAGAAATTTTACGCTCGTACCGCAAATTCGTTATACGCGCTTGTCGAACGATCGAAACGTGAATGTATCGCGTGTAGTTCTTTCTTCCTTTTTATTATTCTTCTTTCCGACGCATTTCTGATTAATCGGCGACGCGTCGAACTGAATAAAAATCGTTGCATCACTGTCGAGGGAACTGCGATGGCATCGTTAAGCGCATACTAACCATGCGAGCGAAATAAAAATATTAATTTCGCGACGTAGAATAAATTGAAATAAAAAATCGCGATATCTTTGAATATTCCATCTAGAATTGTCAAAAGGGGATGGGGTGTAAAAGAGAGAATAGAGCGAAGCAGAGAAAGAGAGAAGGAATAAATCGATGCAGGGATGTTGCGTCGTGCCTGACTTTGGGCATGCAATTACCGAAATGTAAAAAATACTATACGTTTCTGCCATTGAAATATGAGTAAAAACAATTGTATATATTATCCTTTGACGTTTAAAATTTAAAAAAAACAGTTCAATGTTACGGATGTAAATCGAATTAGGTATAAACTTGTAATGGAAATATTAAAATTGAAAAAGATTTTTGCACTCGTTAAAGATATTTTTTTTTTTTAAATTAATGAACGACGTAGAAGTACGCCAGCGATAAAATAACTCTGCATTTGCAAATAACCAGAAAGTACATTAGCGGTTAGAGGTTACAGATTTTCAAATGACGTAAAACTACGTCGTGTGATCGCCGATGCGTTAATAATATAAAATATAGAAAACAATGAAATAACAAAATGCATCACTGCTTTTATCCCATTTTCTCTCTCCCTCTCTCTGAAGGTCTGCAGGGCCGAATTAAAAAAATATACGCGGTCTGATCGGAAGTAACGAACCGTGGGTCGTCGCGGCAGATGTGCCATTTGTTAAAGGGGTGACATATGTACGGATACTTTATCTCTCGCGTTTTACAAGCGTTACACGAGTTTTCGCGCTCCCGTTCCGAATTTTATTTTTGCGAAGCATGCCATGTCAACGTTTGATAAGTTACGTAATGACGCACTCGACGTCGCAATATCGCAATGACGTACTCGAGATATTATGCATCCATGTAGGCATGTATACGTATACCTATGGGAGATCCGTAACGCGTTTAGCCATGACGATGTTATTCATATTTTCTTTGTCTTGTCCATCTCATTGTGTGTGTTTGGTTTTCCTTTTTTTTTACAAAAAGCTTCGAGCATGCAGAGCATAATATGTACAGTAAAGAGCAAAAGTGAGTTCACGCATTAGAAAATAGAATAATTTTTTTATAATTGAACTAAACGACTTGAATTTTTGCAAAAACATAGACGGATTTGTTTACTTACAGCGTAGTTTTTTTATTTTTAAAAAATAAAAATCTTCAAAATTACAAAAAAAATAAAAAAGATCGTTTTTTCAACTTTTTTATCTGACAAGGGGAAGACCAGACTTGTGCGTCACCGATTTTCCTCAATTTTTGCACAGAGCTTCTTTAGCCGAATCTATTCGACACGTGTTTTGCCAAAAGTGACAACACTTCGCCGTTTTTTTTTTAAATTTGAGGTAAAAAATCAAAGTTCGCCAATAGAGTCCCCTCAAAATGTATACCTATCATTACCATACTGATGTTTTCAAAACAAAAAACTACGATGTATAGTAAACTAATTGTTCTATGTTTTTGCAAAAATTCAAGTCGTTTCGTTCAATTATAAAAAAGTTGTTCTATTTTCAAATGCTTGAACTCACTTTTGCTCCTCACTGTACGTGAGTATTTGTATGTTGTATCACGTACGAGTGTAAAGGGAATAACTTCGCTCGTTCTATTACATATTTCGGCTGCGAGGTCGTTCAAAGTGAGCAGAAAAAAAATTCGTGGGCGTTCCGCGAAATTCGGTCTGTCCCACTGTGTATCTCGCTATCGTGGACGCTTTTTGTTGCCGGATTTTTTACGAGTACGATGAATCTTGGCCGCTTTTCTTCGTACATTCTACTTTTTTTTGTTGTGTTCGACATTCGATGGTCTGAAACGTCATCGCGTCTCGATGACATTTTTCGCTCGACGATTCCTAATCTTATAGATACGTACGATATATTATATACATATGTGTGTGTATGTGTATGTGTGTAACTCTAAATTTTACTCTTTCTCGCTCTCTTTCTCTCCCTCTCTCACTCTCGCTCAAAAGTCTGCACTTTTACGACAAGAATAAGAATAACGCTTACCATTTTGGTCAAGGAAGATAGATATAATTTTTTTTTTTATAATAGATCACCGTCCATATGCATTTAAAACAGGATTACCGGAGGTTCGTGCGATCCTCGTGCAATAATATTATCGAGGGAAATATTTTTGGTAACGATCTAAACGGACCTTCGAGCCCCTAAAGCTTGTTTCGGTCCGGTCGGCCGGCTAACGAATATTTTTTCTCGGTTAAACGAGCGCGTTCCCGTCCATTTGTCTTCCATAAAAAATGCCCTTAAAAAGCGGCCGAAGTATAAAAATCAAAAAAGCCGCCGTTGCCCTCACCCGATCTATCGGTCTACGCGTTCCGCGGAGGGTAGAAATAAAGGAAAGGACGATTAAAAACGTATTTGTAGAGGTGAACACAATTTGCTTCGAGGTAGTCATTAACTTCTACCAGCTAGTTTTCTTTCTCACCCTCTCTCCCTTTCTCGTTCGATCGTTCATTTATCTTCCCTTTCTCCCTAACGCTTATCCACTCATCAATATTCCCGAAACGCGAGCCGTTCTTTTTTTCGCGTTACTATCCGGTAATCCTATTTCAAAGGTAAATCGTTTTCCGAATTACCTCGGCCGCCTTTTTTTTTTTTCTTTCGCCTTGTCCCGTTTAAAGTACATGTAGATTTTCGCAGCTTTTCGACTTGCTGTCCCTCGCCCATACCTTACCCAACAAGTTTCGTACCTTTAGGCTGGTACTCGTCCGACTACCTCTGTACTTTTTCGGCGAATTGTTCTCCGAGCAGGAACCCAACGGTGATCTGCTGCGATTCTTACGCGATCTCTTGCGGAAAAGATCGCGCGTCCTCTCCGGATTCTCCAGCTTCAGTCGTATTTGCGTTAGCAGTCCAACCAGTAGCTCGTCGACGTTGTGATTTATCCCGACCGACGTCTCGATGAACTTGCAGTCGTACGACGTAGCCATCGATTTACCCTCTGGGACAAAATTACCGTTACGTATATTTCATTGCGGTCTTTTTTTGGAGGTTTGAGGGGGGGTTCTGCTTTAAAAGGCGTAAACAAAGTGTTTTTTCGGGAATATTTTTAGGAGGGAAAAAAACAAGTGAGCCTAGTGAATTTGGAGGTATGTTTAAATGTGGATTTGAACGGTACGAAAAAATTTTCTTTCACACAAAACAAAAATTTACTGCAAAGTTATTGGCCGAATTTACGAGTGTTTTGCCACTGTAGTTTCCAATTGGCAGGAAAGATGCGGCTCGTAATTTTTGACTGAAACAAAAAACCAATATATTTTCAATTGTTACATATTTTTCTTCAGTGTAAAACAAGGAAAAGCAAAACAAATCGTAAAATTATAACTTTTTTCAGGGTTTTGAAAAAAATGTTTTTTTTTTTTTTAGAAAGATAAAACAATTTTAATGTGGTACAAAAATGATTTAAAAAGACTATTTTAACTATGTTTTTGGTTCACATAGAAGACAAATGTGTAACAATTGAAAATATATTTGGTTTTTTGTTTCAGTCAAGAATTACGAGCTGTATCTTTCCTGCCAATTGGAAACTACAATGGCAAGGCGCTCGTAAAATCGACTAATAACTTTGCAGTAAATTTCTGTTTTGTGTTAACAAAATTTTTGTTTACAATTGAATTAGGTACACATTCAAACATACCTTAAAATTAACTAACGGGGTATGACAACATGATTATCATTAGACTCTGGATATTTATGTAAATGCATATTTAAAAAAAAAAAAACAGATAAAGCGATGAGACTAAAGCACAAATACTTTTCCTGATCAGCAGGTAATAAAAATCCATATTTTATTTTGCATTTTTTGCATAATGCATATGTTCTGCATATTTATGTTTAAAAACATATGCGGTATATTAATGCATATGTTATTTGACTTTTTTATGCATATTTCATGTTTACGGTGAATATCTTTGTTAAAATACTTCAATGTATCTATTTGTAAATTTATTTTCAAATATTTCGTGTATATTTACATATTTTCCATACACATTCGCATATTATTCTTGCCTATTTGCATATTTTTCTTACATATTTGCATATTTGCATATTTTTTCGTGCATAAATATCATATGCTTCTTACATGTTTACCATGCATAAACATCCGGAGTTTAATTATCATCATGAAATCTCTAGAGGTTTGACCAAACAACGAATGATCTAATTTTATTATTTTACTGAATAACACTTAGTGAAATGAAAAATCAAAGTATGATACGCAAGAGGATCTGTTTACTTTGAAAAAGAATTCTTGAAGTATTAATTACGCTTTTTCGAATAGCGTAACTTTTTATTGTCAGGTGCTTTTTGCAAGACCATGAATAAGCGAGACATTTAGATGTTCTCATTTTTGTACATCACTCCATACATTCTCAATTAAAATGATAAATAAAGCAAATAGGAAAGTAAAGTGATCTTTTATTTAGGAAACCACAGAACACGGCCAACATCATTACATATTCCATTTTCAAAGCACCAACGAGATTATCTTTTTTCGATTCTCATCCCATACCTTTATTTACGACATATGCCTTTTTCGACAAATGATCGCGGTTATCCTTTCAATTATTTCCCACGAACACAATATTCTACCTCATGAGATGGTCTTCGTGCGACGATACAACTCCGAAGTAAAAACATGATTTACTCATCCAAAGCCCAGTTAAATAGTACAAAAATAAGGCCTAACTTCAGAAAAAATCCAAGTGAAGATTTTGAAACGGAATTCTCTTCGTTTTCACACAATAGGGACATAGCAAAAAGGACATAAAAAATCGTGCTTGCAAAAAGTTAGTGAAGGTTAAAAGTCACTAAAATCAGTTTTTCTTAAATATCTCGTAAACTATTGGCTTTACGTTAATAGAAGTTATTATCAAATTTATTCTTTAAGTAATTTAACATAAAAAAATCTTGTACAAAATTCATTTCCGTACTACCGGCATCGTCACCGTCGGAATCTCGACACAAAGATACATAATTCTAGTTTCGGAGGTCGTAGCGTCATGAAATCAGTTTTAAAACCTACGTTAAGAAATTCTTGACAATATGAAAAAAACGCATTTTAATCCATTTAGTATAGTTCCAAAGCTTTTGTGGAACAAACCGACAGATGGACAAACAGGATAAATATCTTAATAACTTTTTGACATAAGTACTTACATTTATGTAGTTGACAGAGTTGATAACAGCCTTTCTTCCTATTAATATAAGCCATTAACCGTCGAAATTGGTTTCATTTTATAAAAGTTATAGACCAAAAACTGTGATTTTCCATTTAGAATGTCATATCTAAAATATATGGACGACGCGTATTATTCCAACTTTTCTCAGCCGTATATCTCGAGAACTATAGGTTCTACGTAAATTTTGTAAAAAATCTTTTTTATGTAAAATTAGCTAAATAATAAATTTGATAATAACTTCTATTAACGTAAAACCAATAGTTAACGAGATATTTAAAAAAAACTGATTTTCGAGAACTTTGACCTTCAATAACTTTTGTTGCAAGCACGATTTTTTTATAGACTTTTTTCTATATTCTTAAGGCGTGAAAACAAAGAGAATCCCGTTTCAAAATCTCCACTTGGATTTTTCCCGAGGTGAAAGTACTATTTGAATAGGCTATCCGAAGTAAAAGTATAAAATCATCTCGTTCTTGACGCGGCTACCAGGAAATAAGAAAATATCAGGCTGTTTGTTGCACCTCGGCTGAAAAATTCAACCAGAGCTAGCGTACCTCGCGCGAATCCGTGAGATGACGTTGCGGGTTGGCGTTTTGTCGTCGCGATAAATAATGGACGGGTTTGCTGAGCTAACAAGTGTTTACCCGTAGCCGTTGTTTAAATTATTGGCACGTTCATTATCGGAAGGGAAATCTTTTATCGGCCGGACGGCAGGCATCTGAATGCTAAATCGATATGCCCGGCGATTACTGGTCTCCAAACGAGCGTAGATTTCGCGTTGCGACGACACGGCGAAAAGAGGTGGGGAGAGGCCCACGCGATAACGCCGAACGAGCTTTCACCGATTCGTGAATTCTGTTCGTTCGATTTATTATTTAAATCGTCGACTGCCAAGAGCCTTGCTTTTGTTACAAAACGCTTCGAGTATTTTTCACCGTTTTAACGGAACGTTCTGTGGAAACAATCATTTTCAAAGCTTTCTTTCAAAGGTTCGTACTCTATCGTGCTTCTTTTAACCGGTTGACTGGTATTGTACCATATACAGTGTTGGACGGCGAGACATGAATTTCAAGATCTTGTCTTGTTTTGATTTTTTAAGACAAGACTACCAATTTTTGGTCTTGATAAAATTGAGACAAGACAAGATTTGTACTTTGCGATCAAGACAACAAAAATCAATCAAATTCTTGATTCTTGATAACTGAAGCTACAATTATATGTATGCAATTATATTTGCGTAATTATAATTATAGTATATTACACATGTAATCATGACAGTAACTATTGGAAGTTGAATAATATTCATAAAAGTTGAAATATTGGTAGATTTTATATTGTATAGTTTCTTCACACAAAAACACTCACAATTCACAAGAAGTTAATGTTTCGTTTTTCAAACATTTGCCGATCCTAACCTGTCACGCTATAATGCTATGCCTATCAGCATGCAACTCACACTACATTGTTATCATAATTCGAGCAGTGAAATTTAAAAAACTAATTTTTTCAATAATTTTTATGCAAATTTTAAAAAATAATAAATCGAGGTATAGTAAATACATATTTATAAATATAAAAATATCAAGTATCTTGCAAGAATCGAGACAAGGCATTGATTTTCGAGATCAAGACATACTAATTCTAGATTTTTAAAAATCAAAACAAGTATGTCCGATTTTTGTCTTGTCTTGAATCCATCACTAATCATATATGTACAAATTTAAATAACTTTGTCAATGTTCAACCGGTTTTCACAAAAATTGGTACTCGGAGGGTTTTGAGACCGCTGATTACGAATCTTTACTGAAAATTCAAAATTTCAAGGTGGTAGATCTAATATGACAGACCAAAAATACAAAAAGCCGTTTGGTGACAGTGAAAGTCGGTACTCGGGGTTTTGCCAATTCTGGTATTGTATTATATGTATATGTACAAATTTGGCATTTTTTATGCCTAAAATTGTAGAGAAGTACAAGAAACTGAAAATTTGCAGTTTATTGCAAATTTCACCTTTAACCCCTAGCTCCGATTCTAAAGGAGGTGACAAATGTTTTTTTTTCGAAAAAAAAGTCTAGTGTCTTCGAAAACGTAGATTTTTTATGTAATATAGCATAAGAACTTGCAATTGGGAAAACTGAAAATATCACTCTCAATCTTAATTTGTCATTCTTTTGGGGGTTGCAAAGTGGAAACTAGGTTAAAAAATGGAATCACCAACCTCGAATACCCCCAGAAACCAATTATTCTGTATTTTGGTAAATAATTTGCTTAGTACCAGTTTTGGCGCGAAAACTGGAAAAAAAATTACCAGTTAACCGTTTAATATCCCGTTGTAAAAATTCCCACATTAACCGCGTAGTGGGTGGAGGCTCTTGGATTGAAACTTTGATCGGCCGAGCGACCTCCGATTAAACGCTTGGAATCACCGATTAAAATTTCGATAAGCCGCTGATGTATCGAGAAATGAAATATCGCGAATATCGTCTTGCGAAATATGAAGACTCGGCGAAGTGGAAAACACGATAGAAAGAGATCCTTACAAAGACTATTCCTCCCCATCCCTTTCTCTCTTATTTTATACCGAAGAAAATCCGGAAAAATTCGTCCGTCGGCTTTTCGCGATAATCGCTCGGATCCGTTCGAACTATTCTACTGCAGAGTGTCGCGTGACTGGTGAAACATGCGATACACGGAAATACTTTTGAGATGACGGAAATGGAAATTGCCGGTGATTAACTCTTTACGCTCGATATTTCCTTTTTTTTAATATTCCATACCATGTAATTTGTGTTAACATGTTGTTCATGTTTTATCGACAACGTCGACTTTATAATTATTAATTATTTTTTATTTAATTTGGAATTTAGAAGACTTTACCATGCTTTTATTATAAAAGAAAGGTTAATAATAAAAATCATTTTGAATCACATTGTGTGTTCTTAAAGGCAAAACGACCTCATACTTTGCAAACAGCAGCGGATTAAAAAATTTCGTTGTCCAAGGATATAACCCTTGGATCATTTTTGGCACACACTCTAGAAAATTTAACTTAATTTTTCCTATGAATTTCCATTCGAGGTACCCGTGGAAAATTTTTCAAAAAGTACCCACTTCAACTTTCTGAACGATCCGCCGCTGCTGTACCTACTAGTTACTTTTTCCACTGCATATATCTCGACGTTACTTTTTTTCTAACTAAAACCCTCGCGCCACGGTCGATGTTTAATAAAAACGAACATATTTCACAACATTTTAAATGACGATGTGTCCAAGAGGGAGCGCAAACGATTAATCGCAAGAAGTTATCTTTCATGTGTAGTCCGGTATCCGTGGACACGGTAAACGGTCGGAAATACGCCGATAGGAAAACGCGAGGTAGAGATCTGGTGAGACGAATCTAGGGGTGTTAGTCTAGGATTACGGATAACAAAGAGTCCAGGAAGTAGCACCGTGGCTAATGGCGTCGCTTGCATGCGGAATCGCGTTGGAACGCGGCAAGATAAGATTTTGATACGCGTGCGGGACCATCGGTGGACGATATAAACGATACATTACCCTCGGTCGATACCAGACGACTCCGAACGAGGTCGACCTTGTTTCCAACGAGAATGACCGCCCGCGCCGATACGTGGTCGCTGCGCCATAGGGTCTGAAGAACTTCCTCGGCCACCCTCACCGATGTGCGATCGGTCGTTGAATAAACGACGCAATATGCGTGCGGCTCGTACGTCGATATGCAATTCTCCGGCTGCAATCAAGAACGCATACCATAGTCCGTTATTTCTTACATTCATATTTTTCAATATTTTTTTTTTTTTTCAGTTTTTCTTTACAACGAGCAACTCGCGGCTAGCGATTGCAATACCGAGTCTTTTCTCTAAAGGCGGTATTTTCGGTATTAATATTACTTCAATACCGGTTTTCCGGTATTTACTGTATTAATATTATTTCAATACCGGTTTTCTGGTATTTTCGGTATTAATATTATTTCAATACCGGTTTTCCGGTATTTTCGATATTTTCGATATTTAAAAAAATTAAAAAATCAAATAACAACATTATTAGCATTAGAAAAATACAAATGTAGTTTCAGTTCCATTCCAGTAGGTACTAAAAAGTATCTTAAATCTAATAGTAAAATAAGAATTGCACTAATCGCACTATCTATAATATAAGCTTTATAAAAACACGAATGTCTCACTTCAGACTTTCAAAATTCCACAAAAAAAAGTACACATCAATAAGTATTTTCAAATCAAAATGACGGTGTTTTCTTTACTAGTACCGGAAAACGCGGTTTTCATTATTCTGATTCAAAAGTTGTCATTTTCATCAGGTATCCCAGTATTTTCCAAAGTCAGGATCTCAGTTTGCGACCTCTATTCGCGACATGTTAAGAGGTTATGACTACTTGGGATCGAGAATTACGTGATTTTCAAAAATTATTTTTACCGTTTTTACAAGTAGGTATTTATTGGAATTTTTCAAAACACTATCAAAATTAAATACATATTTTGAGGTTCATATACAAATTTTGTATTGCAAAATATTAAGCAATGAAAGAAATATATGGCTCTTTTCCTAGAACGTCGGTTTTTTTTGCGGTGACCGAGATATCTGTGGAATAGCTTATCTGAAATCAAAGTAAAAGAATATTGCGATAGTAGGTATATTTCTCTACGAAGGACCTGAACGGAGGGTTCCTTATTCCAACTAAACATTTTTGATTTATTGAAAAAAACAAAAAAATATTAATTCGTCTCAAAAGCCTGATTTTCTCGTGAAATTGTTGTCATTTTTGTAAAAATCAAAATTTTACAAATCCTTCGTTCAGGCCCTTTGTAACACAATGTGCCAACGCAATATACTTCTATTTTAAGTTCAGATAAGCTGTTCCGAAAATATGTACCATGGTCACCATAAAAGATATACAAAAACGGACGTTTTAGAATAAGGCTCCAACATTTATTAAAAGGGTCAAAAAATTCTTGAATATCACGTAATTTTCTCGATCCCAAGCAGGCATAACCCCTTAATTAATTCGTGGAGTGCGCGTACTGGTTGCACGAAATTTGGCTAGATTCACGTGTTAATGAATAAACGCGTAACAAAGACGAAACATCAAATAAATGTCAGTTAAAAAGCAATTAATGTAGTTTTACCGCGACAATCCGAAGCAAAAATAAATTTTAGTGTAAACGTAATTTAATTCAAACATCAATAGTCAAGTTTTTATTCTTTTTGTCTAAGAGTGTACTCTATACACAAACACTCCATGTATAAATATACACGCAACGTATTTATTAGTTAAAATTTTTATTAGTTAATTTTTTATTAGTTAATTTTATTAATTCATATTTATTAGTTTAAACCATAGACCCGGCAACGTTGCGTTTCGTCGCACTTCAATCTGTGCATAATATCATATGTTATGTGTCAAAGTCTAACCTGAAAAGTAAAAGACATAATTTTCTATAAAGAAATTCAGAATTGAATATCTAATAATAAAAAATGGTCGTGCGCACGGATCAGTCGTTAATACCGCTTTACTCAACGAGCAAAGCCCAAAAATTGGATATTTTATTAATCTTTATCTTTTGACCAAATCGGGCAACAACCGTCCTTTTTTTCATTCAAAATATTTGTAATTAACTATTTTATGAATGAGTTTTTTTTGTTTTTAATTAATAAAAAGTTTTCAAGCTATAACATAAAATGTGTAACTCTTAGTTACCTGATACATGCAAAGCATAAAAAAAGTGTCGACTTTGATCGCGTATATCTCCTTTATTCGACCGGAAAAAATTTTCAATAGCAATTTGCTAAAGAAGGTTATTCTTTACGTATAGCCAAAATTTCATTAAATTCAATAGAAAAATATGTTTCCTGAGATACTACCTTAAAAACATTTTGTAAATTGCGACGACTTGCGTGCTAATTTTAGAATAATTATACAATTATGGCGGCAGTTATAAACATGAAATTCTCGCAAAGTTATTTAATTTGAAATAATTTTCGACCGTTTTTTCTACGCTCACTATCGAGGTAGATGAACAGAGAGGGAGATAGAAATTTGACGAGTGATTCATCGTTAATTATTAGGTACGAATAGAATCGTTAGTTCGAACCATGTTTCGTTCTTGTCACTTCGCTGTCTCTATAGTGTCGCGTATACCTATCGCGATATCGAATATAACGTGTCATAGGGGGGAGGGCACCGATCGTTTCACGGTCCAACACGTATCATGGCTCGATGCTTGTCAATAGCTAGCACATATGCCTGATTACTGGACTAGGAACGCTTCGATGCTTTTGCAAGTCCTTTCTTACCCTCATTGTGCGCGCGCGTGCGTGCTATCGCTGGAAGAAGAGGTACGTATATTCATCAACGAGATATATGAATATGTATATGAATAGATCGTGAAACATATATATGTATTCAACAATGAATGAGAGAAAGGATGGCTCGGTGTAGGAACGAGATGTGGGTGCTGCGGAATCAAATGCAGATTCGACAAGGTGTGGCTTGGATGGCAAAAAAGAAGACTTAGCTGTAGGAAGTACGCGAGTAAGACAATTCTTTAACAAGATTTTATTTCTTGTATCATTTGTATATTCTTCTACTATCGTTTCTTATAACTTTATTTTCTTCTTGACATAGGTATGTATCGTTTATTGTAAAAGTGGTGTAACTCCTTGTAATTCTGAAATAACGAGCTTTTTGAATATTTTTTTTCTTTACATTAGTGATTGGTCTTATTTATGGATACGGTGGATCTTGTCAAATATTGTACAAGTGGTAATATTTAGTTAATTATTCGACCAAAGTATGTAATTGATTTAAGTAGTAATGATTGGCGTATCTTTTTAGGTTATATAGAAAAGACAAACCTTTATATTCTTGTAAGAAAATTTACAGATATGCTTTCGATATTAAGTTTAAAAAAGTTTGCTAAACTTTAACTTTTTGGCACTCGATTTGTGCCCTCTTCAGAAGGAGAACAATTGTTAAACTTACTTAATCGGTCAGTGCCTGTAAGACAAAGATCGATTAATCGTAAATTTAAAAGAGAACGTACATTTTAAACTGATTAAGAATAATTAAACCATGATTTGACTTTGTGTATTTCTTTGTGAAATATCCTAATTGTGTGAACAATACTTACAAGAAGTGACATTTTTTATAAAAATTATTTAAAAAAGGAGAGGTGACTACGTGTATGCTTATTATTATCTGCTGTATTGTACAAGTGGGTCTCCCATCCTTGCTTCTTTTAGATAAATCTTTTTTATAAAAGGGTGTGTCAGGATTAATTGTTGTTTTAAATTAGAATTCTAAAGTACGATTCCTTTCAAACCTCAGCCATCTAATATTTAACCAGTTAAAGTCATAACCGCAAGTTTATAATGAAAGATATGACTAAATGTGATTCCATTCAGCAAAAAAATATATAGTTTAAAAATATGGAGTTACACCACTTTTACAATAAACGATAATTGCAATGAATAAATTTGGAACTTATTATCAATTTCACTCGAAGAGTTTTAATAGAATAATTTTATTTAACAAGTAAATAATTGAAAGTCATTTTAATTGATGATAATTATCGACTCACACTATTTATTCTCGAACGAAAGTTCTTTGTCACGATCGCGATCTGAATTTTAAATTGTCACTCGAATTCAAGTCACAAACAGTTATTACAGTTTTTACAACACAATGATAGACATACACGTTTTTCTTTCTCCCTTTCAACCTACCTCTCTACCTCCGTTGCTTCATCGATCTGATTGTTATACTCGGCAAGAAAATATCATTAGGGAGTAAGTAAAGCGCATACGTGCGCCTCGCTTCTATAGGAGTGTCACTGGGGGAGCGTAACCCGCGAAAATCAGATTTCCCTTGAATTTTCTGTAGCAACGTAAACGCCAGCTAGAGTTCTCACGATTCTCGCCTAAATTCTTTGCGAGGCGATATGAGGAAAAAGAGCAATGTCAACGGAACGTTCCTGTGTCCCGACTCGTCGGTGAAAATGCGATTTTCCTTTGAATTTTTCCTGTAAACGCAAGGAAACACGCTTGCGTGTTGATTTGTGCGCACGTGCGTGTATGTACCATCCTGTGTGTGGCATCCCATCGTTCGCGATCGATGGGATGCCGTGACCTTATATATTCCTGGACTGTTGTCCGTTTTACAGAAGTATTATTGGATCGAGCGGGGCAAAGAGGAAAATTCGAAATTGTTTGCGAAAACAATTCGGGAAAAGAGAGAGATTTAAAAGAGGGTCATATGATTTCGTTAAAATTCATCGATTTTAACTTGAAATACGTTCGGTCTCTCCGTCCTTTTCTATGTGTTTATTTACTTGTTTGGATTGCACGTGTGTACAATTATAAACATGCTCAATGTTTGCGTTATAAGGTGTCATCGATCTGTTAAAATATACAAACATTATTTGCCGACGGTAAACATTAAAAGTGACTTGCGTTTGACAAAGTTTTTTTGGTACTTTAATTATTTTTTTCACCGACTTCGAAAAAGGAAGAGGTTACACAATTCGACAGTGGGCGATGTCTCTTGTCGCTTTTTTTGTATGTCGAGATGAAACCTTTTTTATTCTCTTGGTTTAGGTTTGCACTTGGTCTCTTTTCAAAGCTTTTTCGGTAGTTCAATTATTAACGAAGTTATTGTAAAATTAGTGCAAAAAAGTGTACGATCCTCGAACGATTCGCTGCATTTTTGGAAGTATAGGTCGATTTATCGGTTTTGTCACGAATATAATCATCTAGGAAATAACAATTTGCGATAATCTTGTGATTGTTACCATGTTTAAATTGTTATTGCATAATCATTTGTTTATTTAGGTATTACTTTCTAACGAATCCACTTATCTAATTAATAACTTTTCGATATTGCTTTAAAGAATAACATTTAAGAAAAAATAATTTGCGATAATTTTGCTATGCTTATTAAATTGTCATTGCTACATAATTACTAGTTTATTCAGATATTACGCTCCAACGAATCTACTTATCGGAATAGAAACTTTACGATTTTGTCATAAACAACATCTAGTTGGTAACAATTTGTTAAATTCCTCAATTGTTGCTTTGTTTAAATTGTTATTGTATAATTATAAGATTATAAGGATATTAAAAGATAATATTAGCCAGGTCATATCTTATTGTGACGTCCCATGAAAATTCCACTAATAATTTTATCGACAATATTTAGCTTCAATTCAAACTCAAGAATTTTCATGCAACGCCACGCTTACGAGTATGAAACGTGTCCGCCGTACATCTCACGCAAGAGATAAGAAAGCGCTGCGCTACGCGAGCTGACACGCGACCCCTCTTCTCGACGACGGCACGGGCCCAAGCGCTCGAGCCGCCCGATATCACGACGGGAACCCGACACCCCGCTCGATCTCTCTGTACATTCTTTACATTTAGCAAACATAGAAAATCTTCAAGGGAAAGATAAAGAAACAATATTTCAATTGATCAATAGCAAATTACTAAAAATCCAATTCTATTTAATAATAATCTAATTAGTCCCTTTACTAACCCTCGAAGATTCTCAAATTAGTTAATAAGAATCCAACTCACTCTGAAACCATAAAAACACCAACTCAACAAGAATCAACGTGAAGAATATACCACAAAGACGCAATAGACATCAGAATCCGAGGAAACGGATGCAACCTTCTACGAAGAAGTTGCTAAATCAAATTAGAGAAAACCAAAACCTACAGATAAAGCACGTACAAGATTTCCGTTCAAACCAAGATTCCCAGCCGAATCAGCAACCCCCACGACACTACCTGTTCCACGAAACAACCGGGAGTATGCCAACGCTGCATAGGACCCCGTGACAGTATTAACCAATTAGAATCTTACAAAGTGACGCCACCAGGCCCCACTCTGCACAAAAGCTCCCCTTTCTCATCAGCACCAAAGGACTTAAAAATCAGTAACGAGCAGGGAATCCTCAGTCTACAAGTAAAAGTCTACAGTCTTTGAACATACAGCATAGTGTCTTATCTGATTTTCTAACTAAAAACACTCGCCTGAAAGTAACGGTCGGTGGTGTCGGAGTGCAAACATATACCGACCAAGGGTCAACTAGCAACGCAAGGTTTTACATCACTCGCTCTACTAAACCCTTCATACTTCGACCACCTATTGTAAGTTATAACTATAACTATTGTAAATCATTGTAGACTCCGGGATCTAGATATTGCTATTACGATCTCGTCAAATTCCTATCCATCCTTTAACACTAAACCTACCAATGTTAAAGGCATACTTATTTTCATTACATATATCTATTCGACAAATACTTAAACAAAAACATGCTTTTTGCTATCATTAAGAAATATTATTGAATAAATATTATTGATAATAAATTTCTATAAAAGTAAAGTTATTGTTTACAAAAATCGAGAAACAAGAAACCTATAAAGGGTCATTTGACCCATCGTGGTAGGTTTAGTGTTAATTATACCACTCGCGATACCCTCTTATCCTCTAACCATACCACGGGTTTTTTCACTCTGCCTTTCGCTATCTGCTGTTAGACGTTCTTGAACACAGTTGACGCGGTCAAGCATACCCTCACTCTGTTATTTTGCTATAGGGCTAACCGGTGGAACACACGCCGCGCTCTTTCCACGAGAAAAGCAGCAGTGGGACACACGCTGCACTCTTTCAACGAGGAAAGCTGCAGTGGGATACACGCCGCGCCCCAATTAGCAAGGTGAGATACGATTAGGTATAAAAAGACAATAATAATAATAATAGAGATCGATGATAATCGAAAACTATTCTTTATACGAGTAGATGCCACGGGGACCCCGCGCGAAGAGACCCGGGAAAAGGGGTACTCGCGGAGGGAAGCAGGTCCAGAAGAAAAAGCTACGTCTCGCTCAAAGAGCCCTAGTGGCCACCACCAGTGGGGCCACTACCCAGCCCCCACCACCACTTTCTCCATGTCCTTCTCCTCCTCCTCCGTCTACCGTACAGTTAACCGAGGTCCCATCGACTTCCAGTTCCCCGACCCGGAGTTAGTTATCTTTGATTAAGAACAAAAACATATATATACAGGGTGTCCGCTTCCATATAGTCAAGCGGAGGACTACATGTACACATCAATGACTTGAATCGAAATGTCTAATACCATTTTTCGAAATTCGACTTAGTTAACGAATTATTAACTAACAAAGATCGGTCAATTACGGCGATTACCAAAGAAAGGCGGTTCACTCGAGCTCGCAGCTAGGCAAGAGATGAAGCGGTAGGAGGAATAATCCACAATAAACAACGTTACATGTCGCTGGTCGCCGTAATTGACCGATGTTTGTTAGTTAATAATTCGTTAACTAAGTCGATTTTCGAAAAATGGTATTAGACATTTCGATTCAGGTCATTGATGTGTACAAGTAGTCCTCCGCTTGACTACATGGAAGCGGACACCCTGTATATATCTTTATACCTTTGTCTCCCATTTTTATATAATTATCGTTACTACTTGTTCTATTTCTTTTCTTTTATATGTGTATGAATGTATTTGAATAAACAGACAATTTATTGCTAATTCTACAATTAATCCATTTACTCATCAACAACTCATTGCGATTCCTCTCCTTCGATCTCTTGGCCGCCCACGGTAAACGCGTCGTAGGACACGTGACCAGAACAGGCCGAATCTCCAAACCGTCCGGGTAGGTGTAAATTAGCGAACGTGTTATTGACCCTCACCCGAGATAACTAAATAAATAATAAAAACAATTTTAACAAAAAAGATACAAATCGATTGCGAAAGTCGTGGAAATGAGAAGAAGTGAAGTAATGAGTGAAAATGAGAAGTAATTTTTAATAAGCGCTAAAAAGGATGAAATAATTTACAATTTATAGTTACAGTATGAAAACATATAGTAACAAGTGACGAGTACAGTCAATTTTAGTTGCAGAGTTTGTATGTGTTTCATTTATCATGTATTCAAAATATTCCAACGTTTCCGGAGGCGATACAAAATATTCTTTCACGGTCATTTTCACGAACAAAAAGAAGTGAGTGTCTAATACGGAAATGTTCATCAACATCCCTACATTTCTGGCTATTAGTGTATTGTTAATTAATTTAGTGTCGCCTTCGAAAACGTTGCAATATTCTGAGTACATGATAGATGAAACACATACATACTCTGCAACTAAAACTGACTGCATTCCTCACTTGTTAGGTACTATATTTTTTTATATTGTAAATAAATTGTAAAATATTTCATTCTTTTTAGCGCTTATTCCAAATTAATGCTATCTAGTTTTTCGATTTTATTTTCACTACTTTCGAAGTCGGCTTGTATTTTTTTGTTAAAATTTTTGTTATTTGTTTTAACATATATTCATGGATTTCGTAATAAAAAAGTAGTTGGTGTAAGGGATATTTTGATTAATGCGAGCTTTTGGATTGTATATTCAAAACTAAAAGCAATTTTCGCGAAATATGGTTGAAGGCAAGGAAAGCGTGAGAGATTATGATGCGAGAGTGTTAAGAATTTAAATAGGTAGAAAAGTAGGTAGGAAAGGTAAAGAGCGAAGAAATAAAGATTGGAGGAGAGAAAGGGCTAAAGTAAAGGAATAACTTCGGATGATAGGTTGGAGAGAGGAAGTATACCTACAGAGAGAAAGATGAAAGATCTGGAAAGAAACGTAGTAACGAGATTAGAGGTTTGAAAGATACACTTTAACTCTTTGCATTGAAGTTGCATTATCGATTTGAACTGCAAGCTTTCGATGCCATTTTTATTTATGGAAGTGTTTTAATTTAAAATAATCTGTACAAAAATCGTATTTATAGCAGGGATAGTCAAATTCTTTCTGAGATAAGGCACAAATAATACTTTTTTTATTCTCTTGAATGTTGGAAAGCCTCAGGAAGTATTAAAAATTTCTCAATTAATATAACATTTAACAAAATGTGATTAAATAAAGTTTTGCTTTTCTAATATATAAATTGAAGTTTATAATTAATGTTAGTGTACAAGGACAAGTTTGATTCTTGACAAGTACCTACAAGGGTCTATAGGTATAAGTATGTATACAATTATTCAAAATGCGTTATAATCCCATACATGTTCTTGATATTAATAACGATCAAACTTATGCGGCTCAGCATGCTGCACTTTGTCGAAATAAGTGAACAGCCCAAAACTCACACATAACCTTCGACAACTCAGTGCTGAAAGGGTTAACACGCGTCTTGCTCGCTCCACGTCTTCGTACAACTAATCAACTTGGGTGTGGAAAACAATGTACTTTACCTAGAACAGAGGGGAGGCGACAAAAGGCATTCGCTACACGCTACACTTGACTAAATAGCTATTGTTAAAGGATAATGAGAAATGTAAGCAAATAACCGAATTAGAGGAGAAAGAGAGAGAGAGAGTAATTCAAATTGTATTAAATGGATGGAACAATATCAAAAGAAGAAGTAAATAAAGTTGAAAAAACGGGAAGGAGGTAAAGAAATAGGAAAATTAGATATTACTAACAAAAGAAGAAGCAAAAAGAGCCGAATAGACGGCAAAAAATTATAAGAGAAGCGATAGAAAGGGGAAAAAACAGGAGATGAGAAAAAGAATGGAAAAGTATGGGATGAAGTAAAGCCTACCATAAAGAAGATACAAAGGTAACGGAAAAGGAAGATAGTTTCGTGATAAAAGGGCTTGAAGTAGATGCAACGAAACGAAGTAGAGAGAATAGAAGATTTTCAGAGCAAAAACAAAGCTTGGAGTAAGAGAAGAGAGGAAGGATTAAGATAAGAGAAAAGTTCAAATGAAAGATCAGGAAAATGGTATACGTGTTGCAGAGATACAACAAAATCAGTATCATTATCGAATGATTGATCTAATCAGAAAATGATCTGTAAGAGTTTATGACGTTAAACATGGAGAAATTAAAGTGATAATTTTAGTTTGTGAGAAGGGCAGATGACGAACGGGGAAGGAGAAAAGATAAAAGAGCTAACGTAACTGAGAGATATTTAGAATATAAATCCAGGAAGGGTGGCGAATAGAAAGGGGAAATACAAGAAGCAAAAAAAGTAGGCGTGTGTAGTAATGGAGAAGATATGATGCCTAGGGGAAAGAAGATTTAGGGTCGACTATCAGCGAAAGATGTGGCTATCGGACAAACTAGTTCTAGGGGTTTTGTTTTATGAAGCAGAAATCTGGGATTGATAATACCGCAAAGATCTTGAAAGATTGCCTAGAGAATAAATTAAGTGGATATTAGACCTTGACAACCGCACGATAGCTCACGTGATAGATGGTACGTCAGAGTTACCTACATTAACGCTTCAATGGAAGAAACGTTTATTGTAAAATTATTGTAATCGATATTAAATATTATTTATTGTTTAATGAAAAAAGGGGAATCTTTTTGAGAAAAAACTAGTACGAGTATGAAAGCAGTAAAGGACACGAAAGAGTAAACGTTTGAGAAGAAATGAAACGCAGGGAAAATGAAAAATAAGGGTAGCACTAAAATGCAGAATTTGTATAAATATAATAAGAGGTATAATGAAAGTATGTTTGCGAGTACAGACGATATCTGAGAAGGGTAAGAAAGGTAGTCCAAAATTTGTAGCAGAAATAGGACGTGGAAATGGAGAAGAAAATAATAATTCTAACAATGGGGAAGGAAAACAAATGCAGGATGTGTAGAAAAGAGAAGAGAAGAAAAAAGAAGAAAAGAGTGCGAGTACGAATGCAAAGAAAGAAACAAAAGCATTGGACAATAGCGAAATGAGATTCAATTCAATTTAAGATTTGACGAATGAGTTCTGAGTGAATAGAAAATAATGAATGATAATCATCTTATTTTTTCCCTAAATTCAATATTACGGTACAGCCCGTTTTTTGGAAATAATTGTTCACAAAGGTGAAGGTAATTGTTACAGCATAGGTATTTCGTTTCGTAGTTCGATGGAATTCAAAATAATACATTATAAAAAAAAAAACTCTTAATGAAATAATTTAAACGAAACGAAGGAGAGGATCATTAGAGAAAAAAGAGCGAATTTTGTTGAATATTTTTGTGCGATCCCTTTATATACGCGTTTACATTTTATTTATAATTAACTTTGCTGAAAATTGTGTTTAAATAAAGTATCTCTCTCTCTCTCTCTCTCTTTCCCACTATTCCCTAAATCAAGTTATACGTACGTACATATAATATATCTATGTTGTATAAAGCCCATAGCGGTAAGCGTAAGTGCTCGCGTACGTTCACGTAGGCGTTGTACCACGGTTATAAAACCGTGAAATTACAAAAAGGATTTCAACGTTATCGAATAAACGCGGCTTGTTTCCAACGTAACGCGATTTTCCAAGCGTGCCAGTCGACTTTCCAGTCCCACCGTAACCCACCACCCTACCACCCAACGGCGTTCACCGTTTTCGTGCGATGGCAGCTAAACTCGTCTTTCCTTATCACTACTGCAACGAAACGCGATCTTTCGATCGCTATCGGTCCTTTCTTTATACTTTTTACATTCACGATGTTCGCTGATATTAGAAGGAAGTGCAAAACATGTTTTTTTAACGCCAATACCGTCATGCCTTAACGGGGGCAATCTTTGGAAACGCTCGAAAATAAGGTATTTTTCAGGAATTTTTTAAGAGGTGATAAAATAATCGCATCATTTTGAAAGTACATTACCTATCTTATTATAATCTTCAACAGTTGAAGCAAATTTTTTTTTTAGGTATAAAATTAAAAATATGGTAGGCTGTTTAGTCAAATATTGATGTATCGGAAAGTTTTCGGACCGGTCCGAAAAATGAATATTTTACTAAAAAGCCTACTATATCTTTAATTTTATACCTTTTTGGATTTGTATAGGTTTAGCACCTCCCTACATATGTTAGTTATCGAAAAATATTTTGGATTTCTGTTTCAGATCAATAGAAAAACTAAAAAAACTGCCTTTTTCGATGTTTCGCTCCGACACGCGTAGCGGAATGCTTTATAACCCCGCCATTTTATGTCGTTTGAAAAAAAAAAATTGTTTCAATACTTGAAAGTTGTAATAAGATAATGTACAAAGTTAAAAATGATGCGATTATTTTATCACCTCTTAAAAAATTCCTGAAAATGCCTTATTTTCGAGGATATATGCTCGGTCAGGTGGTCGAAAAATGTATGATTTTCAGGAATTTTTTTCTCGGACACTATAAGAGTTTTCATGAAAAAGTTTCGTGAATGAAATAAAATGTACTTTCAAAAACATAAATAAATTTTATTGTGAAGGCAATATCTATTAATAATAAAGATATGACCATTCTTCCGGAGGTTTGTTGCGAAAACGAGTTTTCGGGGAAAGCTAAAAGATTTATTGTGAGATGGATTTTTTTTTTAATTTTCAAAAAGGGTTTTTTCCCTCACGTTTTCTCAGATGCGTTTTTATGCCAAGAAATAAATATTTTTTGAAAATTTGGAAAAGATTCAATTAGTTTTCAAATAAACCCTTGTTCATCAAAATTGGTCAAAAATTGTGATCAGAAGAGTTGTTGCGTAAACGTATTGGGTGGTGAACAGCCGGGTCATGCTCAGTTAGAAATGTCAGAAAATCGCTTTTTCCATTTTCTGTAACTATGGAATCTTGACAATATTCTCCGAAAGTTTCAAATCACTTCGACAAAAATTGATGGAGTTACAGGCATCCAGAGGGTATGTTGCACTCGAGAACTAAAGTAAACTTGAAACTATTCAAATGCGTTTATCTTGAAACTGGGTTTTCGAATGCGATGCCCAGAATGCTTTGAAAACTATAACAGGTATCGATTTCCTTCAAAGTTTGCAAACATAGGTATAACAGATATAAAAAGCCTGTCATGGATGGATGGAAGGATTGTTTTTCCGAAGCTTACAAGCTTGTTAGTTACGGTCATATAGATCAAAAACCACCAAATTTATCACTGAAAATCGAGATATTTACTTTGAACGTTTGCCATTTCGTTATAAATCAAAATTTCGAAAGAGCGAACGATCCAATACGGGATCATTGAATATAGTAAATAAATCTTTTTCCTATTTTTATATCAGATGATCCTACTCGGCGAAAAGACGGGTACCGCAAAACTCGTTTTCGCAGCAGACTTATAAGTATTTAAACATTTCTTTCACAATAAAATTTATTTATGTTTATAAAAGTACACTGTATTTCATACACGAAACCTTTTTATAAAAACTCTTTTAATTTATGAGAAAAAAATTCCTAAAAATCATGCATTCTTCGGCCTTCTGACTGGGCATGACTCCATAAACTCCAAAAGTATAAAACATTTGTAGCTGTTTGTACTCGGTATAACACCTTACTCACTCTCATTCTCTCTCTCTCTCTACTCGTTCTTTATCTCACTTCCCAACGAAACGTAAAATTTTATTACTTCCCTTCGACATTACTTTTACAGTTCGCCGAACTCTCGGAAGCAAGAGATAGGGGCGTAAATCACGTTAGGAAAAAAAATATATCGGTGAAATCGATCCCGTAATACCACGTAACTTTAATTTTCAGCTCGGGCTCATCCCAAGTACGGGTTTAAAAGAGACTAAGACCATCACTCCTTTCTTTCTTACTTCGTTCGTCTTGAGTCTCACGCGCAAACCGCGCGTTCGCCCGCACAACCAAGTCATAAATCTTAAAATCGTACGGGCGGACTTCCTCGTAATTTAAAGGCGGATATATCCTTGCCAGGGGTTCGCGTGACAGAGCTCGCGAAACTGGGTTGACGTGCCACTGACATAGCCCGAGGACGTCGTAAAGCTCCGGTAACGATCAACCACCCCTCGCGGCCACCCCCTTCTCTTACATGCCCCTCGTGTGACATCGTCATTCTATATCTTCCGTCTACGCACGGTGCACTCGAGGACAACGACGATGAGCTTGGGCCGGGTGCTTAATCGTGCGGGTACAATAAAGGTAAAGTTTATCTTGAAACGTGAGTGTACCTATATGAAATATAAAGTTACAACGAAGGAAGAAAATGGAAAATGATGTCGAGAGTCGATAGATTTATAAAGTTTTTTTGGTAATCAATTTAAGGGTTGGGAATTCAAAGAATTCGACAAATCAGAAAATAAAAATTAATATTTATATTTAATAATATTTGGTATTTTAATCATTTCTTACCAAAGTAGTCAAAATGATATTTTGGGTAATAGTGCGTCGGAGTATCTGGGTCATGCTATCTCTTTCTTGACGCACCGTGTACATTTTTGTTACTTTTTAAAGTTTGTACGAGTTGTTGGTGTTACTATGACTACCAAACAACGTTCGTTGATTTATTTAATGGTTAATGCAAAATAAAATTAAATAAATAAAATAATGGCCCAGATACTCCGACGCACTATATTTAATTGAAGGGAAATACAACTTGGAACTATTATGAAGGTAAAGATAGTATAAAATGAACTTCGAATAATGTATAATTTTATTTTTAAATTCATTGAAATGATAATAATAATTATTTCACGTACTTAAGTCAAATTACATGACATAATACTTCTTAGTTTTTGTTATAGTTTTATATTTTATTCTTGATATTTTAAAGTATAGTATTCTTTATAAACTGCAATTTTTTTTCATCTCTGTACAAGGTGCACATACGTATTTTTTGCAACTTCCATGGGTAACTTTTGGGTTTTATTTTTACACTTTTATTTCTTATTTCTTGATTCTCATCTGCATCCTCCAAGAGCTTATTCAAATTTACTGATTTATCGGAACAAATAATCCATTCTAGATATTTTTTCGCTGTATAAGATAGAATAGTCCAAATAACCCTTTGATAAACGTCATGTTAAGTATATTATGAAGGATTATTCATTTTGATTTTAATTTGAAAATGAAAGATACGCAATAAGTAATAAAAAGTATATGGTATCAGTGGTTACAACAGATAGAGTAGAGTATAGTAAATAAAAAGAAAAGAAAAGCGAAAAGTTTCGCGTACATATGTAGGTGTTGGAACTGCAGAATTGTTCGAGCGTTATCCTTCCGTGAAATTTACGAAGCTCCCTATCGCTCTTTGACGTCCGAATTGGATTTCTTTTAAAAATTATTGCTCGACCCTTCGTTCTTTCCCCCTTCTCTCTCTCAGTCTTCCTTTCTGTTCTCCGTCGAAAACACAAACCTTATCGGTTTCTTCGGATTCTTTATCGATCCTTCGATGTACCGTAATCGAATCTACTATTAACTTTTCGATAATTCAATAAATCCCATTTTCGTTTCTTGCAAGATATTTGAAATATTTCCTAAATATTTTTCTCAAAAATAACCCACGGAAGAATTCTATCATTACTTTTTTTAAACCAGTATCTACTCCCTTCTATCTAAAAACATGGCTCACAGAAACAATCCCGTAAGCGACGGTAAACATATTTTATGAATGCTTCGAACGAAGTAAAATCGAGTCACGGTCGTAGGTGAGCTCGGTTGACGTGTTACATTCCGCCATTTTCCACGTAACTTCTACGAATTCTCGCGTAGGGATTCATAGCAATCTCTCGAGAATGCTCTCTTTGCATTTTTCTCTTAATAAACGATCGTGTCGCTCCTCGTAACGCATACTCTGTTAGTAGTAAGCAAAGGAAATGGAATTCTCGCTAGAGCGAAGGGAAGTGAACGAGAGAGAGAGAGAGAAAGCAAAAAAAATGCAAATTAGTTGAAAACGAAACGAAGGAACGATCGGCACGAGTTTCCCACGAAGATTATAAACTGCGTCGACGTGCTCTCGTGAAAATATCGTTTCCATTTCCTGGTGACGGTAACATATAGCGAATAATGATGAGAATGATAAATAAATTGAAACCGAGATGGGAAAAGCTAAAAGAAACGAGAGGATTTCTTGATACGATAGACAATTCTGATGACAATGGGAAAAAAATATTATTCGAACTAATTACTGCGACTCAAGTCATGTACATTAGATTTTCAACGCAATATTATCAAATTCAATAAAGTATTAATCTTCGAGCATTAATTATAACGCTAGTCGCTTCTATTGACAGTTTTTTATCCTTTCGAAATATCCATCTCCCTCGTTTCCTTGTCCCCCTCTTCGTAAGGCTTTTAAAAGCACGCTATAATTCGCTCTTGTCTTTGACGGCACTTTCGTACGATACGTCGCGTGGTAGGTGTAACGAGAAAAGCGATTTCCTCGTCGATACATATCGTAAAGTGGCCGCACGCGATATTCGGTGTAGCACGCGTAATATATCGAGAGACACCAGGTATGTACGGGGTGTCTCCAAAGTCTTCATCCATCCTAGCGAGATATAATTATAATTTTCCAATTTCCATCTCATATTGATCGTTTTATATTCTGGGATGCGTAATCGAGTAACCGAGTAAAAGATATTTTTTATACAGGGTGTCTCTTTTTAATCTTTAAATGCGATTATTTCGAAAAATATTAATTATTTGTTAAAATTTTTTGAACAAAACATATTCTACCTTGAAGGGGACATTCAATGGTGGACCTTTTTTCTCTCTGGGTGGAGGCGCCTCCGAGATTTGAAGTTGACCTTTGATTTTTTAAATGGAACCATATATTTTTGTTATGCCAGACATGTAGTCTAGCTCAAGACGAATCCATCGACATGCATTATGTTGACCTTGAAATGTTATTCAAGGTCATTTTTAATTGTTATTAAGTGTGTAATTGTCGGAGGCGCCTCCACCCGATGAAAAAAAATGTCCACCATTGAATGTCCCCTTTCAAGATAGAATAATTTTTGTTCAAAAAATTGTTTCAAATAATTATTATTTTTCGAAATAATCGCATTTAAAGATTAAACAGAGACACCCTGTATATAGCGGATATACAGGGTGAGGCATTATAAACAGGTCACCTAAATAACTCGTTTGCTTTTGATAATAGAATAAAATGCATCATATCAATTTTACTTGGCTTCGAGGGACACATGATCTGATATCATTAAATCTTTTATAGGTGGAGGCGCAGAGGAGATATGAAGGTCAACCTTATTTGTTTTTAATGGAATGATATGGTTTTTTATTTATGTTATGATAGTGTGCTTCAAGACAAATACAATGACCTATTATGAAGGTCATTGAAAGTCACTTAAGGTCAAATGCAATGGAAAATAAGTTTCTTAGAGATACTACACACTAGATACTAGAACACTTTAATGTCTCTTCCGGTTATTGATATATCAGTTTTATAAGTCTTTTTTAGAGGTTACGAAACGTAAACATTTAATCACATTCTACGCTCATTTGTATTCCCGAGGATCATTAGTAGTTTGATTGCTGACTAGAGTGCGACTTTGTAACAGTTTAAAAAAATGCGTTATACAGTAGCAAAGAAAATGGATATGATGTTCATTTTTGGTGAATGTCGTCAAGTTATGAGAGGAGCAGTTTGTTCGTCTCATTAGTTATGCTTTTGACAGAATCACGGGTTTTGTTATCTATTTTTTCGGTCTCTTTACACTTTTTTATTATGTTTGAACACACTGAAAGTGATGGTCCGATACGATCGGAAAATCTTTCATTGTACAAACGTATACTGCTTACCTCATAGCTTGACGACATTCGCCATAAATTATCTAAAGAAATTCATTTGTGTATACTTTATTTAAATGATTTATTTAATTTAAGCATTTAGTAGTAACTGTACATTGACTAAATATTGATACTGTAATATTATACATTGACTATATATTGACTAAATTAACGCCTAAACTGTAACATATCCATGGTGTAGACACCAAACGGTGTAAGAATGATGTAAGAGTGAGTGTTTGGGTGGAAAAGGAAATAAAAAATTAAAGTCAACTAGGTATTTTTTTTTACAGTAATATATCAGGTGATGACTTTGGGGAACACCTCGTATATACAGGGTGCCCGCTTCCAGGTGGTCAAGCGGAGGATTGTATTAGACATTTCGATTCAAGTCATTGATGTATAGATGAAGTCCTCCGCTTGACTATATGGAACCGGACACCCTGTATAAATATATCGGAGTACTACATCCCACGCTGACGACGCCTAATACAATTTATCCATTCACGAAAAGCATATTAAGCGCGTTATCGACGGACGCAACGGAGAATTTCGAAAATTCTCTTAATGGACGTTACTCGACACGCATTTATCCATAATCGGGTCGTTCGCCGTTATTAGCGTGTACGGAATTAAAAGATAACGAGGAGAAAAAACGAATAGACAATGTTAGAAAATACCGAAGTAATAACTTTTGCAGGTTATTGCATCCTTGTTATTATTTTTTGTCCCAGGAGAAAGAAAGAAACTCGTTAAATCTTGTTTGTGAGGGAACGAGTGAACAGCCGTCCTTTCTACTATTTCTTTTCGCTTTTCCACGCGATGTGATCGATTCATAATAAACGATACTGCGAGTAGACTCGAAGTCGTACAAACAATGAACCAACGACTCGAGCGAGAAACAAATTAAAAAATTATCTTTTGTAGATTTAGGTAAGATAGATGCATATTGTAAAATTCATCTAATTGTAAATAGGTTAATGTTGTTCGGAGCTACAGACGGTTAAGGATTGAAAAATCGGTCGAATTCTCTGATTTTCGAACTTTTAAATTAAAATTTGAGAAAGCAATTTATAAATTTTCGTTATAAGCTTAGATAAAACATTTGATAAAATGATTTTTTTATTTTTATTGTAATTTTAGAAATTTCGATATTTTTCCGACTTTGAATATAACACGGTATTAATTATATAATCGATATGGGATGACTCGCGAAATTATCCGAACGCCTTGAAACTCATCTCGGAATGTACAACAAAGCGGTGAAAAAATGTGATTAAAATTTTAGAGAATTCCATACGCTCTAGAAGGTGATAAATTATGATATTAAATTTGGAATAGTTTTTACGGAACGCATGCATTCCGTCGATTATATTGAAGGAATTTATTTAAGTATTAACGTTGGAAAGACTGTTTTCTATAATTAATATTTAAAATAATAGTAACAGCTGTGAGACAGTGTTAAACGATATTCTATCTAAGTGATATTTTATAGTAGAAAAGTATATTATAGTATACAATTATTCGTACTTTTGAATATCAGTTCAATTATTATAAAAAAAAAAAAATTTTAAAGGATAAGAATACTTTAGTAAGTTATTCAACATCGGCTACTTAATTACTGTCGAAAGCAGGTGCTTACTTCAAAGTTCATTCAGAACTTCGGAGTCGTTGATACAGAAAAAACGAGTTCGATTCTTACAGTAGTACTTTTAGCAGATTCCTTGAAATCTAGAACAATGTAGGAATTCTAAAAAGGAAAACTTATTCAGCTGGAAAGATTGCATCTTACTCGTTTGCAGTCCAATATCGAGTTCGATTCGCCATCGCGTATCGTTGCACCAAATCCAACCAGTCGAGTGAAACTCGATATTATTTTTACACCGAATTAAGTAAAAGTAATAACGCATACCTACTATAATAATCTATGGCAAATGAATTAAAATCACTAGGAACTTGGAATAAATTAGAAAAACTTAGAAATTCCATCGGACCAAATTACTGAGGACATAAAAAAATTGTTTAATTTAAACCCTCGTAAAGCATCGTAGATAAAAAAGACGCAAGGTGTTTTATCGGTTACGTTCAAACAATTGAGAAAAACTTTGCCATGATTTCGTTCGAGAATAACGAAGCTCGGATTTCTTGCCGCGAACCGCACGCACGAGTTCGCACGTACGTACCATTGGCATGAGGAATGGTTTCGTGTACCTATCGTGCGGGCCAAATACGCTGTTATATTCTACTCGCGAAGCTTATCTTTCGAGCGTCCAGGAATAAAGCTTCTCGACGTAGCAATTCGCTTCCCTTAACCGAGATATTAATTCTGGGGGAGCGGTCACGGGGTCAAAAGAAAATTGCCGGTGTTCTTCGTCTTTGCCGGATGAATCGAGCTAGAGTAACGTGCAATAACGTTCCGCTCATTTATCGTACCGATGATTGATACGCTTATACCTACGTATATATTAGGGTGTTTCAGAACAAACTTTTTTTTTTTCTTTCGAAACAAGCTTAAAAGTTTCATTTTAGCCTAAAAAAACGTCTGTTAAGAGATGAGCTCTTAATATTAATATTAACGTGACTTTTATCGCACTTTTTTATTTTCCATGATATTAACATGAGACAAATTTTATTTGTTGCTTTTGAATTTTATTACTCGCTAAGAAATTAATTTGCAGATATAATTAAGACATATTTTTATAGGGAATTGAACGCTGTACAAAAAAGGTCTCTTATCATTTTTTGATAAATCTACACGTTTTAAAGTTATTCAAGGTCAAAGTTGAATTAATGGTAAATTTCATGATTTGTTGACTTTTGTAGCAAAACTACCAAGCTTAAAAATAAAAATTACGATTTACTTTTAAAACTATTCAATTTTCAAGAAACTTTAAAAAATTTTAGAAAGATTCCTGTCGAAGAGAAACTGTTGTCATTTAAAATTAAAATAGTTGACAAAATATGTAATCTTTATTGTATATATTGATTAATTGACGTATACATATGTACATATAGTATATATGTCAGTAATAAAATTCCAAAGCAATAAATAACATTTTTTCCATATTAATTTTATGGAAAATAAAAAAGTGCGATGAGTTATGTTAATATTAATATTAAGAGCTCATCTCTTAACAGGCGTTTTTTTAGGCTAAAGTGAAACTTTCAAGCTTGTTTCGAAAGCCAAAAAAACTTTTGTCTGAAACACCTTAGTATATACAGGGTGTCCGGTTCCAGGTGGTCAAGCGAAAAACTACATGTACACATCAATGATTTGAGTGGAAAAGTCTAATAATATTTTCCGAAATTCGACTCAGTTAAATAGTTATTAACTAACAAAGATCGGTCAATCACGGCGAGCAGCGACATATAACGTTGTTTATCGTGGATTGCTCTTCCTACCGCTATATCTCTTGCCTAGCTGCGAGCTCGAGTGAACCGCTTTCCTTTGCTAATCGCCGTAATTGACCGATCTTTGTTTGCTAATAATTCGTTAACTAAGTCGAATTTCGAAAAATGGTATAAGACATTTCGATTAATGTCATGGATGTGTATATGTAGTCCTCCGCTTGACCACCTGGAACCGGACACCCTGCATGTATATGTACGTATACGTTGTAGAGCGATAGTATCTTTATTAAATCTTTAAACATTCGGTCTAATGTTTCATCAGATTTTGTAACTTTATTTAAAATAAAAGTTAGTAAAATGGCAGAATTAGAGAAGAAGTTTTGGTTGTATTGAAATATGCTTCGATCGTGACAATCAGGGAAAACAGCAAGATCAAAATGATTCTGGAAAAATCCCTGGAACCTGTTTAAAAATACCAATTTTGTTGCGACATATCCAGTGACTTATATTAATACTCGGGCACCTTCTAAAGCAATAACTTTTTTATAATTGAACCAAACAATTTTTTCGCGAGTAAATAGAAGTATTAGTTTGATAGAAATCTTCTCTAAATCTACAAATCCAATTTTTAAATATTCATTTTAAACTCAAATAAAAATGTTAACAAAATTACTGTTTTTATTTCCTTTATAATTTCGGAAATTTCGATTTTTTTTGTAAAAAAACTAAAACACAATATTTAATAAACTAATCTTTCTAATATCTTGCAAAAATTCAAATTGTTAGTTCAATTATAAAACAGTTATTCTGCTTTATAGGGTGTCCGAATATTAATGTGAGTCTCTGTACATATACAGGGTATCCGCTTCCATGTAGTCAGGCGATGGATTACATGTACACATCAATGATTTGAATCGAAATGTCTAATACCATTTTTCGAAATTCGACTTAGTTAACGAATTATTAACGTTGTTTTATTATTAACGACATGTAACGTTGTTTATTGTGGATTGTTCCTCCTATCGCTTTATCTCTTACCTAGCTGCGAGTTCGAGTGAACCGCCTTCCTTTGGTAATCGCCGTAATTGACCGATCTTTGTTAGTTAATAATTCGTTAACTAAGTCGAATTTCGAAAAATGCTATTAGACATTTCGATCCAAGTCATTGATGTGTAAATGTAGTCCTCCGCTTGACTATATGGAAGCGGACACCCTGTATACATATGTTGTATGTGCTAAATGCGAAAGGACGATTGATAAAAAGTCGGGAGAGAGTACGGAAGCCGTTACAGAAATTTAGGTTAGACTTTCGTCGGTGGCTGGTTGTCCTTTGGAAAAAATTTGAAAGTTGGAAAGTTTCGTGGCTGCGGGCTCGTTCGTGGATACCGTTAAAATTCGTTGAAAAGCACAGAGGGAGAGCTCGCGGACGTTTTCGTTAGCGATCTCCGTGGTTTCCCCACTTTTCTTTTACTTCATCCTTTTTCTCATTTATTTTCCTTTCTAGTCCTTTTTTCGGCCCCTCGTTACCGTCAGACCAACACAGTGCGGTTGGAAAGAAGAAGAAGAAAGAGAAAAGAGCCGTTGGTCGTCTTGATGGCCCGCTCCTTGTAAACGCGCTCTTCAATTTAAAAGCTTTCGTACGAGTATCTACGAGGACCACAACGGAAAAAAAGTTATTCAATTTGAAGCGTGTACGAAGAGAGCCGTGACCCGCTCGGGAAAAGTTTACGGACTTCTTTTCTTTCTCTAGCTTTCGTAGCGGTGCCACAGTTTCGAAGCGTTCGAAGCCACTGTTACCGAACTTAAACTTTTGCATAAAGCAAATCACACGGATCGTTCTCCTCGACAAGATCATCGAACGTGTCGTTTCTTTTCATTCTTGTTCGTGCACGTTCTAGACTAAAGAAAAGAATCAAGTTTTCTCGATTGGGTAAGGTAAAGAAAGAACTTGGATTGCGATCTCTAGGCGTTATTTCCGTTTTGTTGAACGTTTAATATATAAAAATTGAATTTTTTTAATTAACCCTTTGATATACGAATTAAGTGAAATTCGATGCGATTAAAAAGTACTAGATAATTAATTTTTTATTTAATATTCGTATAAGCTAAGCAAAGAACACGTTCATACATCGCTAAATATCATGAGAAAATATTATATTTCAATAGTTCTAACCATAATTAGAAATATAGTGCGTTTCAAAGACGTCAAATTTACACGACAATTTATATATTTATTTAAATTCACATTATATTTATTATCAAAATGTCTTACTAGGCATGGCACTTTTCATATCTGGGGGCACGGTAGTTGAGCTGGAACAGCCGTATACTACATACACTTTTTTCTCGAAATCATTCACGGTACTTTTGACTCCGCCATATCTTTGCATTGGATTAAACTCAAATTTATGTTCTTTTGCCACCCACTCCTGGGTGATCATAAAAATGCAATTCTATTTCTAGCAGACCTAGAGAATTGAAATTTCGTATGAAGGTATCGTTCATGACATAACCATGGGAAAAATTCTAAAAACGTGGATATTCAACTTAATTTTTAATCTTAACGTATAAGTAAAAAATGTTAACAGTTCTAACATTTTCAAATGCTGTAATACGGAATCCATAATTCGATATAAATCGATAATTACCAATATATCGATACAAAATTTTTTTGATGGGATTTCATTTTTATTCCTGAAATCATGTAAAAATCTGATTACTTGATAACAAACTCTCCTCTACTGGATGGCCAAAGTTGTCAAGATAAAAAAAAAAACATGATACAAATGGAGGCCAATTAATATTCTCCCCGGAGTCCGTTGGAGGCTTAATCCGGTGCTGCACAGTGTGGCATAGATGGACAAAAATAAAAAATTCACAAATTCAAATATGTGTTTATTGTGTTATTAAGTTGTTACTAGATTATTACTACCTTAAATAATGTTTGCTAAGAAACAAATGAATCAGCAATTGTCATGTTTTCGCGCAATTAGTTGCCATATGGCTAGGGATGGCAAAATAAATTAATAAATCGATATATCGTATAGAACGATATATTGAGAAACAGATATCGATATCAATATACAGGGTGGGGCAAAGTTATTGATCACCTTGAATATTTTTGTTGTTTTTAGAGATATAAAAAAACTTCTTATATGAAAGTTGAATGGGACGAAAGGGGTCATGACATGGCGGTAGTGATTTTTTTATAAGTGGAGGGTTTCCGGAGATATCAAGGTCACCTTCATTTTTTTAAATTGCTTGCCCATTTTTTTTAATGATAGCAACGTAGGGGATTTTTAGACGATTTCAACGACACTTTATACAAGGTCATACGACAATAAATAAAAGAGTAAACAACAAAACTTACGTTATAAGAGATGCTCGAAGTGCAGCCCGTTGGCATCAATGCAACATTGTAGGGTAAACCTCCCAGTAACTGGCCACTTTAGCACTCCGACCAGTTCACGTTAATGTTTTGTCAAAATGGGTCACAATATTAATATTTTTGCAATACCTATGTATAAAATAAATCCTCTTTTATAGATTTGCATTATTATTAAGTAAAACCAAACAATATTGGGTATATAAATTTGAATTATTTGAAAAATAACAGTACTCTAGTAGTAACTGGCCACATATTTTAATTACTAACAGTCATTAAATTAGTAATTGACCACGTTATACAAGTATCATTTGGACATTAAGAAATCAAGGTACATCACAAAAATTCATAGAAACTTAATCCAAGTGGCAGAAGTACCTATTGGCTAGTTTCTAAACGTGGCCAGTTACACCTCGTTTTACCCTAGTCGTCGAATTGCCGAAGTCCGTGCACTTTCTATTACTTCAGGAGTAATTGTTTGACATGCTGCAATAATTCTCTCTCATATTTTGCTCCGTTGCTGGCTGCTCGCGGTAAACGATATCTTTTTATGTTCCCCAGAGAAAAAAGTCGAGTCGTGTTGTTATTGTAACATATCAGAATAATTTGTTTACTTCGCGGAATACGGCAGTATTATTGGTTTATTTCCCGTTTTTCTCGAGACGGAGCAAAATATGAGAGAGAGAATTATTGCAGCATGTCAAACAATTACTCCTGAAGTAATAGAAAGTGCACGGACTTCGGCAATTCGACGACTACAATGTTGCATTGATGCCAACGGGCTGCACTTCGAGCATCTCTTATAACGTAAGTTTTGTTGTTTACTCTTTTATTTATTGTCGTATGACCTTGTATAAAGTGTCGTTAAAATCGTCTAAAAATCCCCTACGTTGCTATCATTAAAAAAAATGAAGGTGACCTTGATATCTCCGGAAACCCTCCACTTATAAAAAAATCACTACCGCCATGTCATGACCCCTTTCGTCCCATTCAACTTTCATATAAGAAGTTTTTTTATATCTCTAAAAACAACAAAAATATTCAAGGTGATCAATAACTTTGCCCCACCTTGTATATCGGGCACAAATATATAGATATATACAATATACCTATATTTCTTTTCTTTTTTTTTTTAATTATAAAAACATCACCCAGGCCGGGTTTATCCAAGTTCCCCGTAAAGTTGGGCGGGAGAGGGGGTGGGATAAATGCTGAAATTCCTAGTTGACTGCTTAAAAGCCACGTAGACAGTTACGGACCAAATAACATTACGGGGATGTTGGATAAACCCGGTCCCAAAGGTAGCAATTATTGCAATGTACATAAAATAAAAAATAATAGCGCTTGTCCCTACAAGTTATTCAGTTTGCTGTTTCGATTCGTCGACAGAAAAATATCGATATTATATCGATATATCGTCGCCATCCCTACTCATGGTTTTCATTTCCAAGGTGATACGATTTGTGAGTAGTTTATTCTATCCAAAGAACAAGATACATTTATATAAAGTTTTTATAATGGAAAATACTCATCAAAGTATATACACTTCATTTTATATAATTTGCTGTGAATTAATTCATTTTCTATGTTCGTATAACGATTTCAATCTAAACTTTTATCATTCTCAAGTTTAAATTGACCTATAAACGATTTGATTCTAAATGATCTAGGGATATTAGTAGTATTCGATTAATTATTCTTTATATTTTAAGAAGTCGATATTTTTTCTGCTATAAAATGTTACATACAAAGTTATATGGCCCTTCGCATCTGACCGTATACTTTCTTGTTTAGGCTTGGAACTTGAGATCAAGAACTCTGATTTAGTTGACGTATGGATTTTTAGTGACAAATCTAATGCGGTTTCAAATATTGTTGATGAAATAAAAGCAATTCTAAATATTAGTAACTGTTGAATAAGAATAAGAATATTAACCCTTAATTATTCGCGTGGGGTACATGCGTTTGTTGACTGTTGAAGAAAACTGTTATACTTTACTATGATGTTGGTTCTTTATAATTTTATTAATGACTAAAAGTGTAATTACTATTAAATTCTATTAGTGTAACTTTATTGACGCGACTAATTAAGGATTAAGAAAAAGAGATTTCTCGATTTTCGAATTCCCTTTGTTATTATTATTTTATTCTTATTCTTATATTATTCTTTTCCTTCGATTTTTGATGACTTGCGAATTATCATAAGTGATTGTGAATTGGAAAACACCGAAACAAAAAATAGCGATTAATTTTTAAGAATTTTTATAATTTTAATTACTAACTTAATATTCTGCAAATACATGCCAATATTTATTTATTTGTAACGATTTTGTGATTTTTGTCAAAAATTACAGGGTGTATTCGACCATATAGTCAATCGGGATTCCACGTGTAGCCAGCAATAAATTGAGTCGAAATAAGTCATAAAAGTTAACATAAGCCAGGTTAGTTAACGAGTTATTAATTATTAAAGATAGGGCGAAAAAGCGGTAGGCGGCGAGCCGCGGCCATGCTAATCTGATGGCGAGTGGCGAGGGGAGCGGCGGGCGAGACGATCGAGCATCGAATTGTTTACTTGCGCTCTTCCTTCCTCTTTCGTTCTTTCTCTCTCTTCCTTTCCTCCACGGCGCTACCTTACGTTGGCGACTCACGCGGACTCTCTCTCTCTCCCGTCCTTTCTCTCTTTCTTCTAGCGTCTCGCCATCAGAATAGCATGGCCGCGGCTCGCCGCCTACCGCTTTTTCGCCCTATCTTTAATAATTAATAACTCGTTAACTAACCTGGCTTATGTTAACTTTTATGACTTATTTCGACTCAATTTATTGCTGGCTACACGTGGAATCCCGATTGACTATATGGTCGAATACACCCTGTATACCATTTGGCTGCATTGTGTGCTGGTCCGATTTCGTAGTTTCAGTTCGTAATAGTCCGAACTTAGGTATGTAACGGTGTTACGCGAGCGTGCGTGCGTGCATGCGTCGCAGCGGCTTCCTACAGGTATGAATTTATTTTCAAGGAGGTTAATAACGCGACTTTCATCGTCGGCATGCACGTAAAGAGTTAAATAATGCTCCGATTCGATGAATTTACGAGGCAACGTTTGCTAGATCGAAACGAAAGATTTTCATGTAAGCGTCGCACCGATTATGCGTGGCGCACTACCGATCGATTTTATCATTGTTGCGCGATCGACCATAGCGTTTTAACACCGAAGAAAATCAGAAAAAAGAGAAAGCAAAATTCTTTTCCATGTAGGCGAAAGTATGATATATTGGACTAGCAACTAAATTAGACCACCCTCATATCTCAAAAAGTAGTTTATCAACTTCAATATTGGCAACATCAAGCGACATGCATTTAACTTCATTGCACATGTCCGTGAAGTTAGCACCGCAACTTTTTAATTTGGGAAAATTAAGGATTGTGCCTGGTTGTGCTGGGCTGTGCTCCCTGAGTAGAACAAAATGAGTTCTTATAAAAATCTTATAGGGTCAGCCGTTTCCGAGATATAGTCTAGAAAAAAGGTTGCAAATTTTTGAAAAATCCAAATTTAAGAATTGTGTCGTGTACTACTTAACGAGCAAAACCCAGCACAACTTTAAAATTCAAATTATTTTTTTTTAATTTAAAAAGAAATTGGAAATATTTTCACAATTTTTATTTACGGCACAAGTCAGCACAAACCTAGCACAACCTGGCACAATCCTTAATTTTTCTAAATTAAAAGTTGCGGTGCTAACTTCACGGACATCAATTGTCCCACACCCAGGATAACTAAAAGTTCAAATTTAATACTTCTCACCTATAAGTATCGCTTCGCTTTATAATATTCACGCCTTGTGACAATTTTTTGTACGGAAAAAAATTGAACGATCGTGAGTCGCGTTACCAGTTTTTCTTCCCCAATTTTTTCATTTCTCTTGCCAAAATTATAATTGCGTATAGTAGGTTTCATTATTTAAATATCACGGTCGCTGAAGAGCGTGGAGACCTCGTATCGTATAAGGCAGTGTTGGCGAATCCATGGCACGCGTGCTACGCATGGCACGTACGAAAATTTTGCTGGCACGTGAAAGATTTGCAGGTGATATCATTTTATAAGCTATATTAAATTTTTGGTAAAGTACAATGGCCTGAAAATGATAACTTGGAATGGCATTACTGAAATCTTTAGCTGTTAAAAAAAACTAGCAACAACTACTTTATCAATGTGCTTTTCTACATATGTGTGTAGAACTGTTATTTTTATAAACATTCTATTTTATTTTTCTATAAACTCGAAACGATATATCTATAACGAGCTAAATATGTAGGGGAAATAGTGAGAAAAAGAGAGAGAGAGAGAGAGAGAGAGTTTATTTGTCGATACGGATTCCGGAGATAAGAAATCTCGCTTCTCTTTACAGCATCGATGAATCTTCGAAGTGGCTTTTTCCTTCACTTCTACGACTCGACGTGGGAAGTTATTACGTTAACTTCAGGTGCGAAAAAGATAGGTGGTGACTCCGACGATGGGATATATTTTTCATTAATGTTAAGGCGACTGGATTTATTTAGCTTAAAAGAAGAAAAAAAGCAACGACGAGAGAAAAAATTTGGAGAAAAAAAGAGGAACAGGAAGATCGGGGGAAAAACAAGGTCGGGCAATATTCGCGACTCGCGTGGAAAAAATACGAGTATGCAGGTGGATTTTATAATCCATACGTTTTTAAAGCTCGCTCCAGGTTAGCTCTTTTGAGCGCGCTATATCGCGAAAATTGTTACAGCGTTGGAGGTCTCCCTCCCCGACCTCTCTCACCACCGAGACTGAATTTACTGCCATTTTCTCTCCTCGCAAACTTCCAACGCCATTATCGGCCAATTTCGCCAAGATTTCGTAATTAAACATCGTGATTCTAAGATATTGGATCGTAAATCTTGTTAACGAGCTCTTCGCGTAAAATTCCGTGAGAATGCGCCAGGAATTCGGCGAAGCTTTGTCGAAGGTGGATAAATTCTGCACCGTTCTCACCTAGTTCCGTTTCCCGTCTCTCTTCTTCTCTATTTTTTCGTCGAATTGTAGCCTGATTTAGGTTACACCGTGCCGTGGACGAGCCGTGCCTCGGACGCGTAAAGCAACAATCGTTTTCTAGTGATGGACGGCAAGACAAGAATTTCAAGATCTTGACAAGACAAGACTTGATTTTTCAAGACAAGATTACCAATTTCTTGTTCTTGATAAAATCGAGACAAGACAAGATTTGTCCTTCAAGATCAAGACAAGACAAGAAAAATCTATCAAGATTCTTGATTCTTGATAACTGAAACTATAATTATAGGTATGCAATTATAATAGTGTAATTATAATTATATATTATGTAATTATAATTTTATATATAGGGCCATATATATCGGGGTTATGTAATATTATAATCATGTTGAGATCTTTCCGTCTATTTTCAATTTTAAATAATTAAATGCAAAATTTAAATTAATTCGAAACAAAAACTTTATAATTTTACTGGAAACTGCAGTTTATTTTTATTGTAAATATAGGAAATCTCTATTTTGTAATGATGTGTCCTCAAACGTGCTCTTAAGTGCGTGCATTTAGTAAACTAGAAACCTTAAGCTTCAAAATAGTTTTAAAAATTTTCTACTACGAACATTTGTAGCTAATATAGAGTAATTTGAAAATGACCTAAAAATTTCAAGAATTTTCTTGTTCCTTTAATTTTTATGACCAGTAGAACTTAAAAAAATTTTTTTTAATAATTTTTATAAAAATGTTCAAAAATAATAAATCAAGGTGTGGTAAATAAATATTTATAGATATTATAAAAATATCAAGAATCTTGCAAGAATCTTGCAAGAATCAAGAATCAAGACAAGATCAAGACATACTAATTCTCGATTGTATAAAATCAAGACAAGACAAGTATGTTCGATTCTTGTCTTGTCTTGTCTTGAATCCATCACTATCGTTTTCTTCTTTCACAGCTTGGTCTAGTATAAACTAGTAGATACATAACAAAATGTACGTACGATTGTTTCACTATGCGTCGGTGGCACAGCTCGTCGACGGCACGGTGTAGCCTGAATCAGTCTTAAAACGATAACTATAGGCCAAGCGCAGTGGCTAATAACCAAGGTAACGCGGGAAAAATTGATTCTGCTTAGATTTCTTAATTATTTTCCTTGAAAAGTCGCTTATGAGGAGTGTTTCACACCAACTTTGTAACATTTTACAACAATTTTCGAAAATTACCTTTATCCCCCTTAAAGTTTCTAGTAGTTTTTCTCCTCTGCCATCTCTTCTAGTAGTTTGTTCATTCTAAAAATGATAACAAAGACAAATCAAGTAATATACATTGTAATATACAGGGTGGTCCAGTAACTGTTAGCACTTAAATATTTCCGTTATTTGATATAATATAGAAAAATGGTATATACAAAACTTGTATGGCATGAAGGGGGACATAAGGTTGCTCAGATAAGGTAAATATTGTTTGCTTGGGTGGAGGCGTATAGAAGTTTTTAAGGTCACCTTGATTTGTTTTAAATGGATTCATATGTTCTTTTTTCTATAGCGTGATAGTGGGTCATGAATGGAGTACAACGACGTATGACTCAAGGTCATAGAAGTTCATCCAAGGTCAATAATCACAAGACAAATAATTCGTATAACTTTTGAATTTCTATTATTAATGAGGCTTGAATTTACAGTAAATGTTCGAAATGTTCGAAAAAAATATTTACACAACCTTACGTCCCCCTTCATGCCATACAAGTTTTGTATATGTATATCATTTTTCTATATTAGGTATATCAAATAACGGAAATATTTAAGTGCTAACAGTTACTGGACCACCCATATATTGCACTATATAGTATGGAAATCTAAGTGAATTCCCCTCCCTCATAAGTGATTTTTCAAGGAAAACAATTGCGAAATTAAAGCAGGATTAGTTTTTCCCGTATTGTCATACTTGTACTGCACCAATGACCCTACCCTTGAGATACTTTGTTAAGGACATCGTTCTCAGTAACTTTTTCTAATAACTTAAGTGGCGGACTCTTATAATTTCGGCGATATTTTAAGTTACAGTTTGTAGCGTCTGGGCTCTGCTATTTTCTAGACTAATTCCACAGCCGCAGGTGGCTGCAAAATTTTCCTCTTTTTTACCAATTTAGACATAATATAGAACATGTCCAGATGAATTTTGTTGTGTCGCGTTGTTTAGGACTGAGAATATCCAATGTGACCATTTATTTTTTTCCTCAAAACGGGACATTACTTATTTCACTAATTTCATGTACCTATGGTCACATTAAGTATGTCTTTCATAAACTAGAACAACTGTGTTGTTTTCAGGTTAAAACTTTGATAATATATTAAAAATATATCATTTTTAATCATTTTTATCATTTTTATAGGGTTTATTTTGCTTGAACGAGGAAAAAATCTCCTGGCAAGATACTGTCTTCGTATAATAAATAATGGTAGTTTGATTAGCGGCCGTCTTTTAGAGTGAAATCGAGGTTTTCAAATTGATAAACTTCGCTTGGTGATTATATGTATTTCTGTGGATGTGTTTTATGACAAATTATACACATTATATTATGCGAAATGTAGTATAGATAGTGTTGTAATGATATATCGATATTCTCATGATCGATATATCGATACTTTGAAATGAATAGGAGAATGTATCAGAAATAGATTTTGTGACTAGAACAATAAAAAAGGTCTTTCGTAGTATCAATAAGTGATCATACCAATAAAAAATTTGTGAACGAAAAATCCTTTTTGTTTAAATTTTAAACAATTTGAGTGAACGGTAAGGATCCTATAGACCAAATCCGCAGGCCCGGTGGTATAGCCCACCGGGTTGGGTCGTCGAGCTTATTTTAAGAAAATAACAATGAAAAAAGCAACGATCTACACGATCTAATGCCGCCGGGCTTCCCCGCTAGCAATAGGCTGCCGGGTCGGCGGTCTTGGTCTGTAGGATCCTTTAGGTCTACGATTTTGTTTTGGTTGGCAATGTTACACCGGTTGGATGTATTACTCATTGTAATATAAAAAAAAAATGGTTAAAACTATCTATAGTCACTAATTGAAATTACGAAGGACTTTTTTTAGTCATTACATCTGTTTTTAACGTTTTCACCTTCATATCGATAATATCAGCTTCTGACGACCGATATATCAATTATGGATAAGGTATATGAAACTTCGATAAAAATATCGATATTTTTTTTTACTTGTATCCCTAAATATAGACCAACATATACAATCGTGGGTTTTGTTCGATAGAGGTCGAAAAAGGAATTTTCTATGTTTTCGTCGTTATTGGTCACTGCGGAGCGCGAAGAAACGCGGTTCCTAGAAACTCTGTTTCTAGTTCACGGTTCTCCCCCGTGTATTTGAAGTGGAAGGAAAAAGAAGTAACGCTATATCCGGAATTCTTTGAAATTAAATTCGTGCTACGCGTTGGAAAGATCCAAAGCTGAATCTTCCTTTCCATAAGAAATCTCGTCCTTCGCGCTCCTCCGAGAGAAGAAAATATTTTCTCCATATTCTACCCCCGGGGCTACTCTTTTCTCATCGCACGAAACTACCCTTAAAAGTTATCTTCATCTTATTACGATGCACTTCTTATCATATTGTTCGTTCGCCTCGCGTACGCTAGTTACGGTTCCCTTCGCTCGGCTGGTATCGCTCCTATCACCGCGAAACTTTTCTATCCTGCACGTTCCTTTAATAATTACGCTATGCAGGATGGAAGAAAAGGTCGAATTATCGACGTACTTTCGAACTCCCCATTCCCCACCACGATTAACGCCAATTTCACGGAGGAGTAATAATAATAATTATTTTCGTGCCCCGATATCGACAACCACCGAGGGAAGTTCCGTATAATCGGCAAAAGCGTATCGGCAATCGAAATTACATTAGTTTCGGTATGTACACCTATAGGCATAGCTGAGCCGTGTTAATTATAATATGGAAATACCACAAACCGAAATTATTTGACGCGCAAAATAACCAGATGATTAATAAAGATTTTCGATTTCGAGGACGTGCTTATGCATAACCAAGTAGACGAGTTTATCGTTTAAGGAATATAAATGCGTATGCTAGAAATTGCATACAAATTATAATTTCATTAACATATAACGTATAAAAATTACGTACTTTCAAATCATGAACGTAGGTACTAGCAATAACGTTAACTTGCGCCGTCGGGGTTTTTAATTCTAGAGCATGTAAATTCTAGCAAGAACTTCGACGGCTCTAAAAATCGCGAAACGATAGAGACCCTTTTTGAAGCGTCGAACAGTTCATACTTGGTACATGTGGCAGGTCGCCGGTGACGCTGGACGCTCGAGACGCTAGCCAGGCCCGGCCATAAAGTATCAGGGAAAACCGAGGGCCTCTGCGTTCGTCACGAAAAAGTGCATAGCGGTAGACAATCCCCCCCTCACGTCTCGCTCGAACGGGGTGGAGACAAGTCGACCAATTAGGTTAAAAATTTGTCTTCACTCCTATCAGATTTTCCTCGTAGAGAAGGAAATCTCGCTTTCCTCCGGAGAATCAGACTCAATCAACATCTTGTCTTGACCACCTCGACACTCGCGCGGCGAACCCTTCTTATAAGGTAGCCAAATAACAGACTCAAAACGCACCTCGACTTGAACTACTCGTTACACTCGCACACTCCCGATAAATTCGCCTCGAATTTAAAACCTCGAACACACTAGATACAAACAACTTGTACGTGTGTAAATACAGGGTGTCCGCTTCCATGTGGTCAAGCGGAAGACTACATGTACACATCAATGACTTGAATCGAAATGTCTAATACCATTTTTCGAAATTCGTCTCAGTTAAATAGTTATTAACAAACAAAGATCGGCCAATCACGGCGAGCAGCGACATGTAACGTTGTTTATTGTGTATTGCTCCTCCTACCGCTTCATCTCTTGCCTAGCTGCAAGCACGAGTAAACCGTCTTCCTTTGCTAATCACCATAATTGACCGACCTTTGTTAGTTAATAATTCGTTAACTAACAAGGAAGGTTCGGCAACTCGAAAATTCTGAAACTTTGTGAAAATGTAGTTCATATGATGCTATTAACGGAACAATTTTTTGTTCTTGCTGAAAAACGGTCCTAGGGGTAAAAACACACCCCTAAATAATTCTTGACTTTCCGTATTATCGTGAATATTTCCAAAACTATTTAATATACAGAAAAAAAGTTAATTTGAAAGTTGTAGTACCTTTCATGGTCCATATTTTGGATATTAAAATTCGTAAAAATAAGGGGGTGGTGAGGTAAATTTTGAAAAAAAAAATTTTTTTTTGAAGTTTCTAATATCCAAAATATGGACCATGAAAGGTACTACAACTTTCAATTTAACTTTTTTTCTGTATCTTAAATAGTTTTGGAAATATTCACGATAATACGGAAAGTCAAGAATTATTTAGGGGTGTGTTTTTACCCCTAGGACCGTTTTTCAGCAAGAACAAAAAATTGTTCCGTTAATAGCATCATATGAACTACATTTTCACAAAGTTTCAGAATTTTTTGAATTTTCGAGTTGCCGAACCTTCCTTGTAAGTCGAATTTCGAAAAATGGTATTAGAAATTTCGATTGAAGTCATTGATGTGTACATGTAGTCCTCCGCTTGACTACACAGAAGTGAACACCCTGTCTATGTACATATTAATTTACATCTCGTGCATCATTTCTCCCGATCAACTTTCTTCTGAACTTGTGGTTGCAACCTGATTAAATCGCCGGCCGATTAAGTTGCCCGGCGAAGGGAACGCCTTCCTTGTGGATCTTCGATAGTCCCACGAGTCAGGAGAATCCACCTTCACGGCATTACTCCGACGATCAAGTCGGAGAAAGACACATCACGCAACATTTCTCAATATTTTTTAATTGAAAATTGGTGAAAACTTCTTCGCTAGATATACGTATATTATGATAGGGAATAAATGAAATAACAATACCTAATAGTTTCTTTTTTGGCACGATCACAGGGAGTTCCTTATTTAAAAATGCTGACTAAGTATAACTACTTAAGATGATAACGACTAGTTAAAAGTTTAGAAAACATATTCTTTTCGGAACAATAACGAACGTAATATAAGTACTCCAAGTAGTCATCGTGCTACAATCGGATGCAAAAGTAAAATCTCAAGTCAATGTATGAGACTGTCCCTCAAAATAATAACGTTGTCCTTTGCTCGGTAACGATAAAAAGTAGATGTGATATTTTATAACAAACGATTAGAAGAAAAAAAAGAACAAAAATCAAAGTCACTCTTTTCTTTTTCCTCGACTGCAGCTCTCGATCGACGTAGTAAAATCCGTGAAAACGTATATGTAAATCGATAGGGAGGGTCGAAAAAGATGCAGGAACGAGGTTGGGAACGCTTCTAGGATACCTTTTCACGTTTCCTCTGCTTTTCTGTCGGGAACGAGAGATCGCTTTGCATCTGATAGGCGAATGCAAAAGGAAGAGAAGAGATAAGAAGGAAAGTGTCGCCGGGTGTAGCATATTCCGGCTTCTGTCGAAGGCTTTCGACGTGGCGAAGGGTTCACGTGATCTCTTAGGGAGGCCATGCGACTAAAAGTTGCAGCAAAGCTCAGGTTACCCCTTAGGTATATACGTAACACATCGATAGACGCGTACGTTAGATATATTCTATATGTGTGTACGTGTATAGGTGTAATAGGGAATGAGAGAGAAGCTATAGACACGTAGTTCTCGTAGACTTTATGGGGGAAGGAGCAAGAGAGAGAGGGAAAAAAGGTAAGTTTCTTTGAAGGCTGCCAAACCGACGCGAGGTCTGTTCCGTGATGCATAGTAGCCCGAGGGTTGCATGGAACTCGAGTTAATGGAACCTGCCATATTCCATACGTGCTTTAATGCAGTGCCAGGGTGTGTGGGTCGAAGGCTCGCGAGAGGGTTGCCATCGTCGAGGAGTGGGCCGATGAGAAGAAGGGTGAGAGTAAAAGTGGTGGGAGAAAAGGGGCTGGAGTGCCTTCGTGGCTTCTGCCAGCCACGAACGCGTGCGACCTGTGCGATGGAATGCACCTATATGTGAAAGATATGCTGGCATATGTGTCCGTATGCGTCCCAGTACATGTAGCTTTGCGAATGGGATAAACTCCCGGGAGACGAGTACGCCCAAGTATTTCTATTGGAAGAAATAAACCTAGCGAGCATCGAGCATTTACCTTTTCCACGAAGGGGAGTGTATGTGTGTATGAAAGAGAGAGAACCCTTTTCGCACAGCTAACGATTTAACTTTTCACGATGGCGAAGTAACATATACGAGGAGAGAGAACGCTTACATGGTATAGTACTGTTAAACCGAAACTGAGATTTCTCGTAAGCTCAATGTGAAAAAAAAAAATGAAGAACCTTATGCCACATTGTTCGTGATACTCCTTTATTAAGTAATCTCTCGAAATGTAAGCGAAAAGTTAAATCGTCGAAACTATTTCGACAATCGTTTTAGTTGATACGGGTTGACCAGTTAAGGGTAGAAGGCAATTTTTGCGGTATATGGGGAAATGGTCATTTTCAGGTACCTTTTCACGAGTTTTTCAGGTGCTATAGTACATATATCGAAGTAACTTTGAGTCATAGAACTTTTTGAAATACCGTCTAGAAAAGATAATATTTTATTATAACGGAGTGCCCAAAAAAGAAGTTGAAATTTTGTATCTTCAAATGTAATTGGAATTTCGAGAAAAGTCTTTGAAAAAAAGTTGTATTTACTGTAGCTACGCGCTAGAAAAAAATGTCATTCAAATCCGTTCGACGGCAACCGAGATAAGCATACTTATGTACCGCAAAGTGTCATTGTTCAGCAGAAGCGTTCAGTTTTCTTTATCTAAACTATTCTTTGTGTTAATTCTTTTGGTTTATACGATTATAACTTCACTTTTTCACGGCTGGAAGATGCATTCGTTAAAGAGGAAGGTGATGACCCTTCGTATGGAGTGGGATTGCATTAGCGCAAGGGCAACTTACAAATTTTTTTTGAGGAATTTCTCGACCTTTTTTTTAAAATTCTTTTTGAATTGCATTCTGCACATTATAAAGAAAAATAAATTATGAAAAAGGAAAATCGATTTTTTTATACAAAAAATGCCTGTGCAGGGTATTAGGTTAATCGTGCGGATTTTGATCGTCCTACCGTCGATCGTATTTATATCGGATGTCCTAATTATCATCACCATTTCAAATATTTCCTCTGCTCGTTTGATCATATTCCTTCTCGAGAATTGATTCACATCCACAAATATTCCGATAAAGGGAATATTTTCTCTCGAGGTTTTTTCTGGATATCTTTTCGTTGAATCGATGAGACAATCGAGTTAAATGGGACACCCTGTATGTGTCTATCGTCGACCGCTAACCCTGTAATAGACACATCGGTATCTCCTACCTCTATATCGTTGCTGCGCTTTCTAAGTTCCATATGTGTATTTTTAAAAATTTTTCGTTTTCTGCACCAAAAAAATCTTTGCCCCGACCTGTATGGGATTTTGTTATTTTCCAAAAACTTGCAAAAAACACATATGAAACTTGGCAGGCGCAGCGACGATCTGTATAAGAACAATGAGCTTATTTAAATTTTATTATTATTTTATACTGAAGGATAAAAATATCTAAGTTAAAATAATGTTATTCTTATATAGTGGCATGAGAACCGATGTGCCCATTAGAGGGTTAAACATCGACCTCAGGTATTCGCGAGATATCCATTTTCCCGTACAAGATAGCATACTCGCGGTTTCTCCGTATCACGAGTCGAGAGTTCCTTCACGTGAGGTATATTAACCGATCGTTTAAAAGCCGTGGGCAATGCGGGTGCTTGTATGAGCTAGATACGCAATACGAAACTCGAGTTTCTCTTTGCATCAACAAGAAACTTCTACGATTACTTTGCGTATGCAAATGGATACTAGCATACTCATATTTAGTTAATCTGGGTGATAAGAGGAGGGAAAAAAGAATGGAAAATTTCCGTTTTCATCGAATAATTTTCTTATAGTACCTACTTTCAAATGAAGATCAAACGCGTTATTGTCTCGATGCAGTTTTAGTAACTGGTTAAATGGTAATTTAATTGTTCGATTACGTTACATATCTACTTGAAGAGAAATGTATTAAAATAAATAAAAATAAGTTTCTCGTAGGTCAATCGCGACAAATCGCAAAGGAGTTGACTAGAAAATTGATTCTAGAAAAATTGCAGCGTATTTCATTTCGAAATGAAAAGTTTTATGGACTGTGGACCATCGAGAGCGAAGTAAACATTTCCCCTTTTGATTCTAAATAATCTCGAACGCTAATTTAACGAATTTATAAAAAACAAACGCTAACGTCTCTGAAAATTCATCTAATATTTACCATCGCCGGGAATCGAAAAGCTTCCCGTTTCAATTCATTCTCATACGCTTATCTAGATAAGGATCAATTTATTACGGCCGAATAATTCATTTCTATGATTACTTTTCGACCGTATTTCTTCTTCATGAATAAAAGCTTTCGAAATAATACGATAATCTCGGAGATCGTTTTTCGAGGTCGAGATTAATTTTTTATAGGATCATATCGCTTGTTTGTAAATAGATGGACGTTGCATGTGCTTAATTAGCATTTTTAGGATCTATATTATATATTTTGCTAATTTTAAAGAAGTGGTTTTTTTTAAACTTTAAAAATATTTTTAATTATTTTTGTTTTTAAATTGAAATAATGAATAAAATCACTCGATAAAGTAACGATCTACAATTTTTATAAACTGGTTTTTATTGTTAGTATAACAGCAAAGACTATTTAATATTATCAAAATGAACCGAGGCAAATGTTTGCACGCGAAAGACTATTTTTTGCGTCGAATGCGGTAGGAGGGTAACACGCGTACCGTTCGACAGAAGTGTCTACAGTATTCGACTATCGAAATGACCACCGTCCAATCGGATGCATTGCCCGGAGCTTCGAAAACATTGAAACTTGATGTCTTCTATATCGGGAGCTTGTGCGTTGAACAATTTCATCGAAACGATAGGATGGAAGGAAAAAAGCGATAGAGATAGAGAAATAGATAGAGAAAAAGAGAAGAAAAGGATCGACCAGTCGATCGATCGTTCCGATCCACGCAGCTGCGGTTGATGTTGAACGCGAAGAACGAAATTCCGTGTGGACGAGCTGGAAACTGTCGATATTATGATAGATTTGCTAGAGGATTTGCCAGACGCTCAACGAGATGGGAGTGAAGGGTGGGAAAAAAATAATCGACGATTCATGTTGCCTCGTGTTCTTCCTCTCTCCCCCTCTCATCAGAAAATTGCTTCTCTCAAACCAGAGATGAAACTCCGTTGCTGGAATCATGACCTGCATAGATACGTGATCATCGAAAGCCTTTGAGCAAGAATACCGGTCATAGCCGACATTTAGCTGCTTTTTCAAACTCTAATAATCGAACAAATTCATCGTAAAAAAAAAAAGAATTTGATTTTCTATATGATAGAGTTTTTCTATAAAATATTATCAAATAATCACTTTATTTTTAGCGTCTAAAGGGATTGCCCCCAGGGGATTTCGGATCAGTTTCCGAAACATGAATATTAAACTAAAAAACCTATCATATCTTTAATTTTATTCCTTTTTGAATTTTTATAGGTTTAGCTCCTCCCTACATATGTTAGTTATCGAAAAATATTTTGAATTTCTGTTTCAGATCAATAGAAAATAAATGCTTGTAAAAAGTAGGAGAAATTGTGCCTTTTTCGATGTTTCGCTCTGACACGCATAACGGAATGATTTATAACTCAGCCATTTTGTGTCGTTAGAAAAAAAAAAATTTTTTTCAACACTTGAAGGTTGTAATAAAATAATGTAAACATTTAAAAATGATGAAATTATTTTATCACCTCTAAAAAAATTCTTGAAAAATGCCTTATTTTCGAGCGTCTAAAGGGATTACTCCCTTGACACTAGAACTACCGAAGGTAAAACTACATATATTTTCATAGCATGTAGCTATTTGATAAGTAATAAAAAAAGAAACATTTTATATCCAATGATTAGTGAATAATATCGAATAAATAGAATAGATAATAAATTGGTACAAAAGTCGTTTTGTTATTAGAAAAATGGTGAAATAAGAAACACGTAATCAGTCATTTTGACTATTTCGGTAGTTAAAGTGTCAAATTCTCTGTCATTTCGATCAATTTCATGGACCTGTCAAATTTATGCTTGTAATTAATAAAATTCTTCTATGTATATCGTTTTTTGTTTGTTTGCCATAAAATAGAAAATTTAAATAAAAGATTCTTGCGAGGCATAAACCTGTCACGTGTTCGTCTATCATATTTAACGTCATGCATTAAATAGTTACGAATTGCCTTTGTATGTGTAAAGAGAATGCGTAGAAGTCGGTGCGTGTGAGTGCCTAATGTCGATGCTTGTACAAGTAGTACGTCGCGTCGGTATACATATGTAGGTGCATTTATAGAGTACATCGTCAACAAAGCTCATTGTACTTCGAGCTTTGTTACAAACTGATTGCGTGTACTACTCAGAAGCAGCGACCACTTTGACGCACCGGTAAACTGCTGCAACCTTGTTATGGAATTACTGTATTTAACGGCCTCATACTCCCCATTTCCTTCCGTCTTGATCTCACCCTGACTCTCTCCCTCTCTCTCTCTCTCTATTGTTCGTTTAACAACAAAGGTAAATCCTGATTATGTGACACAATGAGTCTCTTATAGCCCTTGTCACGTGCGAAGAAAATGTATAATCGTTCGCCAAATCAAAAGAACTTTTCTAGTGTTCAGATTAAACGGCGATAAAGGTAAAAAGATTGAGTATAATTTGAGTAAGTTGTTTAAAAGTATAAGTACGCTCTATCTATACACAATCAAATGAATGTGTCATAAATAAATTGAATAAGTCTATCTCACAAGACATTTCTGAAAAAGTTCTTTAAGAATTGCCTTTTCTTTCTTAACTTTACTCGGACAGGTGTATATCGTTTGTAGTATAAAATAAGATAAGACGAAACAAAAGAAGAATCCCATAGCCGGTAAGAACGAAGAGAGGATAGTTGAGAAGAGTTGTTGAAGAACAGTTAAGATAATCGTCACGCCATGTTTCATTTTATTACCGTTTCTGACCGTACCTTCGCTAAAAGTACAAATATAATATAAACTTATTGCTTTCCAAATTTTCTAACATTCTTTTCTGTTATAAAACCAACGAAAAGTGATAATACTTTTTTCATTTTCTTTAAAACTCCATGGCAAACAGTCCTTTTTTCCCCTGGGTTCTTCTAACCTCGTTTCGATTAGTCTATCATTACTCTACAGTGAAACTGAATAATTACGAGTTACGAGTCTCTGTTACCATCCACGACGATATTCTGTCACGTAACGAAGGTCTCTAATTACTTTCATTAAAGCGACACCCCGACTGGTATATTCAATCTTGAGAAATTGGGCATCACAGAATGTTACTATGCATCTCGCACACCTGCATCTCGACTTCCCACATACTATATAATATAATCTTGACCTCTATGATCTCTACAAGCAACCTTTCACCGATCCGAATCAAATTTTGCATAGTTACTCTCTAGAATCTTGTTAAACGTATAGAATATCATGAAACCTAAATACTCCGTACTATTCTCCTGGAATTTTACTACATAACAGAGCGTCACGTTTTCATCATTGATAAGATAAACAAGATATTCATAGACTTCTGCTACTAATGGGGAAAAAAATAGAAATGACAGAATATTTGAATAGTAACTTACAAGTTAGTTCTTACTGTTAATCAGATTGCAATAATACGTGTAATTTAGTGTAACAGAATATTTTATATAAATCTTAAAATCTGCCAAGTCGAGCTACACTCTTTTCTCGAAGCCATTCACGGTATTTTTGACTCCCCCATATCTTTGCACTGGATTAGACCAGAAACCTAGAACCTTATTTAATTTATAGTAGGTACTTTGCAGACGGAACAAAATCTCCACATTTTTTATTTATATACCTACTTCTTAGTTAATGAGATATTTAAATTCAAACTTATATTCTTTTGCCACTCACTCATGGGCGATCATAAAAATGCAAACGAACTTCTAGGAGACCTAGAGACTTGAAATTTCACATGAAGGTATCGTTTGTGACACAACCACAGGAAAAATTGAAAAAACGTGGATATTCAACTTAATTGTCAATATTAATATATAAGTGAAAATGTTGACAGTTCTAACCTTTTCAAATGCTGTAATACGGAATCGATAATTCGATATAAATCGATCATTTTCAATATATCGATACAATATGGAAAAATCCTACAAAGACTTGAAATTTTGCATGAAAATATGAGTTTTGTCAAAAACATAGGACAAATTTTAAAACATGGAAATTTACAATATTAACATTTCCGTAACAATTGATACAGCTCTATCCACTTAAAAAGAGGAGAAATTCTTCTTAATTTCCATTGTTATAGGGAACGTATATAAAGGGCGTTTGTTACGGTTAACAATTATCGTGCCATTGTCAAGTAAAAAATATTCCTAAATATGTACAGACCTACATTTATTTTTGAAAGAATGTGTATGATTTATTAAAATCATTAGACTTGGCTATACGTAAGATATAATAACTTTGAACTGCAAAAGATCCGCGAGACTTGGCTCTCTTTTTTACATGAAATATTTTTGATGGGATTATACATTAGGAATCAATATGAATACGCTATGCCTCGACTATATGTAGAAAATAGAATAACTTTTTCATAATTGAACTGAACGACTTGAATTTTTGCAAGAACATAGACAAATTAGTTTACTTAACATCATAGTTTTTTTTTGTTTTGAAATAATCAGAATCTCCAAATATACAGGGAAAATAAACAAGATCATTTTTACAACTTTTTTATCTGAGCTAATAATGAAAATTTTAAAACTATATGTGATATATCTAGGTAAGATATATGTACATTGTAAATTTCATCCAAATCGGTTAATACTGCTGTGAGTTACAAACGTTTAAAGATCGCAAAAAATTTCGAAAATCAGTCATTTAGGCCAATTTCAGCTCTGCTACAGCTCAGCTCTGAGCAACAAATGCTTATAGATTGCAAGGAAAGGCCCAAAAGCAATGATTTCGGTCGAATTCAGCGATTTTCGAATTTTTTTTTCAATTGTTAAGCATTTGTAACTCAGAGCAATGTTAACCGATTTGGATGAAATTTACAATATACATATATCTTACCCAGATTTACCACAAGTAGTTTTTAAATTTTCATTATAAGCTCGGATAAAAATGTTGAAAAAATGACCTTTTTTATTGTCTTTATAATTTTGAAGATTCTGATTTTTTCCAAACAAAAATAAACTACGAATGTTTTTGCAAAAATTCAAGTCTTTTAGTTAAATCATAAAAAAGTTATTCTATTTTAAAGTGCGTGGACTCACTTTTGCTCTTTACCGTAGTTTAAGCTAATCACTGTGATTTCCGTTAGGTAAGGGAAAAAGAAGAAAGCGACTTTGTCAGCTCGGTAGAAAAGCGCCTTGGGCATTTCGACCGAGAAGAAGTGGCTCGTCACTCGATCCCGGCAAATTGCAACGTAAGTGCGTGGCAAGGGAGAAAAACAACGGAAGAAAATGATCGTTAAGAATATCGCCGAATCAGACGATATAAAAGTATAATATCGATGACGCGTTCGATCGACCAAATTTATAGAAAGAGGGCCGGCGAGTCGTAGATTTACGTGGTATCGTTTATCGGAAAAGCGAGTCACGCCTTCCTCGCTCGGAATCCTTGCTCGAGATGAAGATACATCGATCTTTCCGTCTTGTTTCTTCTTCTTTTTCTTTTCTCCCACGCAAGACATTACACGAGTCGCTCACCCCTAGCGAGAGACAACTTTCGTCGTTTCTCTCCAAACGATCGCGTTTCTTCGTCTGAACGGATATATAGTAGATCGAAAGGCGGATAGATAGATAGAGAGAAAGACGAAGGAACGAGGGTGAACGAGAAGACAGCCTCTCATCGATTAAACTTTGTTGGAAAAGTTTGCCGGTAGATTTTTTAAGCCGATCGGGAAGTCGACTAATTAAAACGCGATTTATCGGTCAGGAAGCACGCGAAGCCGTACGCTCGCTTCGAGGAAAGTTACTTTATAATGGATCGTAATAAGAAGGAAATTCTAACGAAGATCCGACGAGAGCGATAGTTATTATACTTGCTCTTCCACAAATCGAGCATTCGCCCACAATTATTCTAATAGTCATATACATACTATCTTAATTGACGTAATCAAATTCAAGCAAAGTTGTGGAATAGTGTTAAGAATTCTTCCTTATCTTTTTTGCAAATTTTACTTTTTTACCCAGTCAACTGTTTTTGACAAATATACTCGTCATGAAGAAATGAGAATATTTTTTGTCATGCTAAGTATATCCTTCATGGATTCAAAGTAGTTGCCATTTGATGTTTAAATTGCAATTTTAGTGAAAACTGAAATATATTCTTAAATTCCAAGATGTTTTGAATATTTGGAGACCAAGACGAAATAAAAAGAACAAATAACAAACTAGTTGTTCTCTCCATTGTAAATGTATCATCATTGTAGCCACCACGAATACATATTTGGCAATATCATTCCACAACAGCAGATTAAACTAACTAATCACTTTTCTAAATAATTGATTTTTCAAACTATATATGTTTGTAAAATTAAAAAATAGAACAGTCATTTCGTTACAACCTAATTCAATATTACAAAAGTCACATATACCCAACATTTGACGAGTATACTCACCGTTGACTAATTTCTGTGATACAATTTAGGTACACACTTTCCAAAGAAGTCATAACAGCTGATTAGTTAAATATCTTGCTTATTCTGTTTTTGAAAATATTATTTGTTTCTTCGAACTAAATAATCGTTTTTCTCTTAAATTTTTTCCTAACACAGAAAACAAACGAGATATTTACGACGCTCTAGTTAGGTGGGGCACCTTGTATATACATATACCTGCTTTCACACGAGCCGTTTATTACAAAAGTGATGAAACTTTTCTTTTAAATTGAATTAAGTCTTAATTCGGCTGAACTTTTAATTTTTATACGATAAAATATAGGTTTCTACCACTTTCATAATAAATGGCTCATGCATATATCAAAAGAGTATTTTAAAACCTACTAACGTTTCGATCGTACAATAAGAATAAGAAAGAAAAGAGATAACATAAACATATAAAAAAAGAAAGGGAAATTTCAAAAAAAATTGAAAGGTCACTGCCGCTGCAGTAGCTCGAAAATGGAAATAAGAGACATAGAATTTTTTTTTGAAAATTGTAATTTTTCCTTTGCCAATCGATAAGGCTCAATAACCTTATCATAAACTGTTCTATAACTTATTGTCATGAGACTAACAGCTGGCGAGAAAAAAATTTTTAACAAAAAAAATAGAAACCGACTTCGAAAAAAGCGCTAAAAAGAGTGAAATAATTTTTTATGTATACCGACAATATTCGATTTCATCATTATCATACTCAGAATATTGCAACTTTTTCGGCGGCGACACAAAATATTCCAACACGGTCATTTTCACGAACAAAGGAGTAAGTGCCTAATACATAAATATCCATCAATGTCCGTGAATTTCTGGCTATTAATGTACTGTTAATTAATTTTCTGTCGCCTCCGAAAAAGTTGCAATATTCTGAGTATGATAATGATGAAATCGAATATTGTCGGTATACATAAAAAATTATTTCACTCTTTTTAGCGCTTTTTTCGAAGTCGGTTTCTATTTTTTTTGTTAAAAATTTTTTTATTTCATACTTTTTAGTGTATAATCGATCAAGATGTGGAAATAAAGTTATGTAGGTAATATTTGCAAAAGGATCGAAAAGGTTTGGTTCCGATATGTGAAGTCGTTGAGGAGATATAGAGGAATAAACAAATGATTTTGTAATAACAATTTAAACATAGTAACAATTGAGAATGTGTCGCATAATGTTAGTAAGTGAGCAGTATTTGCGAAAGGATCGAAAAGGTTTGGTTCCGATAGGTGAAGTCGTTGAAGAGATATAGAGGAATAAACAAATAATTTTGCAGTAACAATTTAAACATAACAACAATTGAGAATGTGTCGCATAATGTTAGTAAGTGAGCAGTATTTGCAAAAGAATCGAAAAGGTTTGGTTCCGATAGGTGAAGTCGTTGAAGAGATATAGAGGAATAAACAAATTATTTTGCAACAATTAATAAATTTTTTATATAATTAATATCTGCTAATTATTTCTAAGAAGATAGTAATAGTTTCTTTCATTACAATAAATCAATCCCATTCAAAAAGAAATTGCGATAAATCTGAATAAAGCACTAATTTTGCAATAACTTTGTTAATAATAAACATTTCGGAAAAATTTTTTAAACGGGACCAATGGGAGACCTAAACCTAGCAACTGGAAGTGGTTTCATTTTGATTGGTCAACCGGTTACGGAGTTATGGCCGGACAAACAAAAAAAAAAAAAAAAAAAAAAAGCAAGATCGCCCACTGTCGAATAGAGTAACCTCCTCCTTTTCGAAGTCGGTTAAAAATACCTAATATTAAAAAATAATGTATGGAGCGGCACCTACCATGCCTTTTATCGACAAACCTATGGCCGGAAACGCATTGGCACTACCTAGTTATTATTATACAGCTGTTCATATGACACCATAAACGCGTTCATCCACCCGTAACTTTGTCTGATAAATGTGATTGAAAATGGGTATGTTTTCTAGTACAAACCGACAAAAGTAAAGTACTTATTATTTTACAAACTTCAAAGCCCTAAGGGGTTATATTTTATCAAAACAAAATGCAAAAAGAAAGAAATACGACACGCAGAACAATTAAATGAGTACAAAAAGTCTTAAAAACTAAATACAATGTTAACTTACAAAAGAAAAAGAGTATGATGATGCTTCTATTATCTAAATGATGTATTATTAACAATATATTGTCAATTCAGTACTGAATAATAAACTAATAAGAAAGGAACATTTTGTCGCTGGTTGTAAATAACACAAACGAAATGCATCCGTTTATGAAGGCCTTACCTTTCATCAATCTTTGAAAATTATATTTAGTAACGAACTACTATGTTTATTGAGTGCTTGGGTATAAAAATGGCATAACTATATAAATAAATCAACTACCTAACACGTATAATATTTAAATATTTTTGTACTCATTTAATTGTTCTCTTTTGTTTTGCGTGTCTTATTTATTTCTTTGTACTCTTTATTTTGATAAAATATAACCTAATGTTTTGAAATTTGTTTCCACTATTTTGTTATTAACTTAAGTTTGTAAAATAATACTTTACTTTTGTCCGTTTGTACCAGAAAACATACCCATTTTCAACCACATTTATCAGACAAGGTTGCGGTTGGATGCACGCGTTTACGATGTCATATGAAAGATGAACAACTGTATAATGATAACTAGGTAGTGACAATGCGTTTTCGGCCATAAGTTTGTAGAAAAAAAAAGGCATGATAGGTGCCGCTTTATACATTATTATTTAATATCAGGTATTAGTCTTATGACAAAAAGTTATAGAACGGTTTAAGATAAGGTTATTGAACTCTATCGATTGGCAAAGAAAAAAATTACAATTTAAAAAAAAAATCCTATGTTCCTTTTTTTTCCACTCTCGACCCACTGTGTACCGTGGTGAGTGCCATTGCTTTCCACGGCGCGCGAGGGTCGGTGGCATTTTTCGTGCGCGTCTCTTTTTTTCTAGGTTAAGAACCGATCGAGCGAGCAAACGAGCGAGGCCGCACGACCTTTCGCGGATTTGTCAAGCGGGGTTCGTAGTGCTCTGAACGTTTTTAATCAGCCGCTTCGAAGCGTTCACCGTTTGGCTAGCGATCGCAGCTAAACTCGCGTATCGACTCTTCCTTCCCTCTCTACCTCACTTATTCTCTATAACATACATACACAAGTGGTAACAGAGAAGAGGTATCCAACGTAGAGACTCACGTAATACCCCACATACGAAGGCTTTTAATTAAAGAACAAATTCGATTGAAATCGTCTAGCGAAGCGTGACAACGACCTGCACCACCTTCTTTCCCTTCTCTCCTACAACCACTCAACGACCCTTCTCTCTTGTTTCTCCCCAACCCCTGCTTTCTCCAACCACTCTTTTCGATATCGGGAACATAGTCCCACTTTCGCATCGCGGTTCTCTCGATGGACGACGCGCGCGCGCCTGCTCATCCGACCAGGTCAAACCGTGGAGAATGGATTTTAATTTAATTCCTCTTTTCCACCCTCGAACTCGTCCCCCAACATAACCCCCCCTTCCCTCCCCTCCTCGTACTGCCACACGCCACTCCCCCCGACCCCCTCTCTCTCTTTTTTTCACTGTGTCGCTCTACAAAGGCACGCTTCGACTGTCTACCACATGACCCTGAACAAATACGATTAACGCCGTGCGCCTCTGTCACGGCCATTATATCTACCTACCTGCAAGATTTTTTTCCTAGCAAGCAAGATTAGCAAGAGAGGTAAAGGAAGAAGATCAAAGCACGGTTACGCGCCATGTTTTTAGGTTTTATCCGGCTCTTCGAGCTCCAATTGGCTCCAATCTGGATAGATTACTTACGATTTTTAATTTCGTATCTTTGAAGTTAAATTGTGTTCGTATTTTTTTGTGGTAGCATGCCAATTTTAGGCCATTATTTTTAAAGTATGAAACTCAATTTTCTCGAAAATGAAGTCTCATATCGAATAGTATATTATGTAAATGTAAAGTTCGGTTACTTTACAATTAAAAAGAATTTGAAATTTTAAGAAAATATAGTTCATGTGAAGAATTTTGTTTTTCCGCCAAAAAACCGTCCCGGGGTCGAACCACCTTCCCGAAGACATCGTGATTTCTCATATTATTATGAATGTCTAAGAAACTATGGAATTGACAAGAAAAAGTTACAGCATGCTTTATGATCAAGGTTATGGATATTAGAAATTTTTATAAACAATTTTTGTTCAAATTTTCCTCACCAATTATAATTTAGTGAAAATTTCTCACAATCTTAATTTAAATCATAAAGAACGGTGGAACTTTTAATTTCACTTTTTTTATATACATTATATAGTTTCTTAAATATTCATAATACATAATATAGGAAATCAATCTTTCTTTTGAAGTATGTTTTTACCCCTAGGACCGTTTTTCAGCAGGAAAACGAAATTGATCCGTTATTAGCATCACATGAACTATATTTGTGTAAAGTTTCACATTTTTTTTAATTTTCGAGTTGTCGAACTATCATTCGTCTTATCTGAGAAATCGCCACACGACCGGTTGCACCATGATTTTGGAAACACACTGTACTTCAATTCAGAATCTCGATTATCATTTCAGTTTAGATTTCGTTTAACAGAATAAGTATGCTGTTATCGTTTATACGGATTAAAATATATACTTTCTTTAGTATAACAAACTCACCGTCATTTCCGCGCACGAGTGGTCGATGAACGTCAACTCGGATTCCTCGCCGGCCAATAGCACGCTCACCGTTTTCTCACCGGACTCATCATCTGAAAATGAAGGAAAATCTCAGGATAGATGCGATATTATCACGCGAGGACGAAAGGACGAAAGGTTTCCTATTGTAGAAACACGTTTAACGAGCTATGTCCACGTAAGACGACGACTGTGGTACAATGATTACTTTGAAAAAAATGTTATTTCGTTTCATTCAAATCGCGTTTCACGTACAATGCCTCGAGTAAACAAATATTCATACGCTCTGGTAAAACGAGCTAGCTCTCTGAATTGAAACATCCTAAAACTTGAAACACCCTTTTGGCTTGAACAAAGTACTCTGAAATTGTAAACGGACGAAGGATGAATACGATATACCAACCGTGTATGTACGTGCCGAGAACTTTTGTTAATGTTACGTTTGCATTCTCATTTTTGGTTGGACGTGTTTCTTTTTTCGAAACTTTCGTTTAAACTGTGAATTTAAACACGAATAAGTAATCGCTAACGTCAAACACGCTCTGATGCTATGCAATTGATATTTAGTTAGATTTTAGAATCATATACGTTCGTAAGATCGTCAAAAATCGACTCTCCTGATCAAATTTACGGATCAACGTTCGTGCATTACTTCGTAATAAACCGCATTCAATTTTGAGATACCGATAACTTCGTAATCTCATGAAAATCGGGTCGGCGGACTCGTATCCTTCGTATCTCTAGTGGCAACCTGGTAGTTTTCTAACTCTACAGACGCATCGACGTGTCTGCCAAATTCCTTAAGTGGTAACCACAGTTCTCTAAGTTTACTCGAGCACGTTCACGTTCTCCCAGGCCTATCTAACTTTTACCCAAATCCGCCTTGTTGTTTCTACGGCTCTAGAGTGTCATACCTATGGCGTGAACGTGACGAAAAAATGATGAATGTTCGTCTCAGTGAGAAGAAATATAAAGTTTCGTCGAACCGTTGTACCACCGACGTGTGTAGATGAAATCAGAATAGAATACTATTATGGAATACTATATAAATTATATAATAATACTATAATATTTATATATATGTATATATATACAGGGTGAGGCATTTAAAACAGGTCACCGAAATATCTCAGCTACTATTGGTGATAGGCAGAAATACACATAGGTGGCTTAGTACTTTTATCTAGGGAACGACGAGTTGCATCGATTAGCGCATTAGCAAATATACAATTCCATTTAAAATACAAGGTTGACCTTCATATGTCCTCCATACATCCCTCTATAAAAAAGCTATAAACAACAGATTGTAGAGCCTTCGATTTCAAGCAAGTTCGGTCTAATGCATTTTTGGCTATCATCAATAGTACCTGAAATATTCAGGTGACCTGTTTTAAATGCCTCACCTTGTATATAGGGTGTCCAGCTTCAAGTCCCGCACCGGGAAACTACGTGTGCACAATATGGACTTGAATCGAAAAGTCTAATGATATTTTTGGCCAATCACGGAGAGCAGGAGCGATCACCGTCTAAAGACATCCCACTTGTACCCTAATCTTCATTAATGGCTCCGCAGTATGAAGTTGGCGATAATGAAATTATATGAAAATTTCTATAGTACTTCTGTTATTACTAACTTCATACTGGGGAGCCACACCAACTGTACATCATACTAGGCGTGACATGAAGCGATAGGAGGAAAATTCCACAAAAACAACGGCACACGCTGCTCGTGTTATTGTTCATTATGGATTCCTCCTCCTACCGCTTCATATTACGCCTAGTATAACGTACAAGTGGGATGTCTTTAGTCGGCGATCGCTTCTGCTCTCCATGATTGGCCGATCTTTGTTAGTTAATAACTCGTTAACTAAGCCGAATTTCGAATAATGGTATTAGACTTTTCGACTCAAATCATTGATGTGCACATGCAGTTTCCCGATACGAAACTTAAAGCTGGACACCCTGTATAATATTTACTATTATTTGCAATATAGTATCAGACCTGGCCATTTCCGAAATGTTATTATTTAAATTATTATTTCAAATAACTTTGTATTGTATTATATTATAATTATTTGGAATAATTGTGAAATTGCGAGTAGCGTGTAATACCATTCAATTAGTGGTATGATATTATTCTCCAATCCTATCAAACATATAGCTCAGTCAAGTTTACGTGAGATACCCAGTACATTATTACTACCACTAGAATAACTAGAAATAACGAAAGACGAACTAAAATAAATTTTTTGAATCAACAACCAATTTCCAGATTTCTTTGCGCGTGACGATTCCGAGAGAAGAAAAGAAAGTTTGGAAAGATCTCAAAGATGGAGAAACTCACCGATGGAAGTGTCGTACGCGTGCAAGTATTCCGACGTCATAAATTGGGATACGAGTGAACTCTTTCCAACGGCCGGTGCTCCGAGCATCAGGACACGATAGGGTGCTGGATCCTGGGAAGCGCTGCTCTCTCGCGAACTCGCAAGCGAGCCCGCCGCCGAGTTCCTAGCCGAGCCGGGATAGGAAGCCGTCAGATGTTCGTTACTGTTTCGAAGAAGAAAGAAGAAAAATGAGGTATGGTCATTGTCGTTACGTCGGAGGAAGAGGACAATGCGAATATCCTGGTCTCTCTCCCTCCGTCCGATGGCTAACGAGATATCTGGACCGTTTTTCAAACTTTCGGAGTTCGTGCGTCGAAAACGTTAACGCGATCATCCTGCGCACAGGTACATTGTTATTTTGCGTGTAAGAGAATGCGTGTGTTGTATATCGTAAATAGATATATAAATATATATATATATATATAGTTTTCGTCCAGTGGTCATAAAGAAATAAAAGAAAAAAGATATATGTATATCTCGTAGATAATTAGTATGGATTAATAATAATTACTAAAAAATGAGGGACGAGCGTACCTATAAGCAACCGCTTTGGAATCTCGTAAAATCTCCCTGAAACAGAAGGCGCGAGAATCTACGTGTTATGCAGAAAGCAAACTGTATGATAATAGTTAACACAGAGAGAGAGATAGATAGATAGAGAGAAAAAGAGAAAAAGAAGATATAAATAGGGGGACAAAAATCCGAGAAGAATGAGTCGAACTCGACGAGAGATCGCGTGCTCCTCTCGGCTACGTAGAAAGTTATTAGTAAATTGAGCGCGTAACAACGTTCTCCGCGGGGTAGCTGGATATGGTTTCAAAAGAACGGGGATGAGTAAAAAACGTCCACGGGGGAAGAAGTTAAAAGAGAAAAGAAGAAAGAAAGAGCAGAAGAAGAAGAAGAAAAGAGAGAAAAAAGTGGAGAGAAATACGCGAGAAGTTGCGTTTGAATGACATCGTTAAAAAAGCGACTGATGTTTTGCTCATATCCTATCCAGCGTGTGTGCAAATGTGTGAACGTTCAGGGGTGGTTCGTTTCTATCGGTTAATTATTACCAACCGAAAGAGAGAGAGAATTCGACGTCGAATGGCGCGTAATTAATATCGCCGAAGATAGCACAATATTTCCTTTTCGCGCGAATAATCGTATTAGCACGCTCCTAGAAAACTAATTCAATTAATCGTTCCGAGGGTGCACGCATCGTGCAACCCGTCGCCTTGCTTTCCACCACTCCCATATGTACACGCATACTCGTGCACGTTTCCACGTACGTGTAGGTAGATGCAGTGGCGTAACTGTACCACTGAGGACCGTGGCAAATTCGTAGCGTGGAGCCCTTCCTCTATGTAGCTCAATCAATGTTGCAATTTTTTTTTAATAAATCCCTACCGTAAAACGAGGTTACTTTGACATTAAGGGTAACTTTGGCAGTTTTTGGGGCTACTTTAACATTAAGGGTAACTTTGACAGTTTTTAGGACTACTTTAATAGAGCGCCAAAATACGGTTAAAATGTGTGCACAGCAAGCTTGGGCCGTTGCTGAAATTGATTGTTATATTACTCAAGTTGATTTTGACCTCAATGATAATTATAAGGTCGGTACAGATATTTTTATGTAAAATGTTTCCTTAAGACCGTTCACCACCCAATACGTTTACGCGAACAGCTCTCCTGGTCACAATTTTTGACCGATTTTGACGAAAAAGGCTCATTCGAAAGCTGAAAGATTTATTGTGAGATTGATCTTTTTAAAATTTTGATTTTTTTTCTCATATTTTTTTTAAATGCTTTTTTTTGACAAAAATACTTATTTCTTGGAAAAATGCATCTGAAAAAAATATGAGGAAAAAATACTTTTCGAAAATTTTAAAAGGACAATCTCACAATAAATCTTTCAGCTTTCGAATAAGCCCTTCTTCGTCAAAATTGGTCACAAATTGTGACCAAGAGAGTTATTCGCGTAAATGTATTGGGTGGTGAATGGCCTTAATAAAGATGACAATTTGATTGTAAATAAAAAATCGTTGTTTTTCATTTAATTCCATGTATAATGCATCAAATATTACATATTTTTATCAAACTGATGTCAAAGTAACCCTTACGCTTTGGATCTTTGAAATAAGTTACATTTAAATGCTTTGTCAAAAAAGTTCCACACTCGAGGTAACTGTGACACTTTAAAAAAAAATATATAAAATGTGTGTGGGGGGGGGGTGAATTTCTTATATATCTGATAGCCAAAGGATACATTGTTCTATTGGAGCAAAAACAGTTGGAATTTAGGATGTTATAAAAAAATTACCTGCAAAAAAACTTCCAAAACCTGTTCAAAGTAACCCTATTTTACGGTACGTAAAGTACGTATATCTAAACGCTATTATAATTATTGTGCGCATTTTTCATTGATTTTCTAGTAACTCTAAATTTAAAGAACGTATTGGATTAAAATAACAATTTTATTTTTAGTCAAAATTTTAATTAATTAAATTTCTTTTTTTGGACTTTCTGTTCAGCAAAAGTGAATACAAAATTAATACATTTTAGGATCCATCTGTACTCGCGGCCCTCTTGGGCCGGGGGCCCCCTCTGGCCAGGGGCCCGTGGCATTTTCCCATCCTGGCACCCTATTGTTACGCCACTGGGTATATGCTACCTACTCGTGAGAGATCTTTTTTCGCCGTACTCTCGAACGGGTCACGAGTTTCGTTCTCTCTCTCTCTCTCTTCCTCTCTCTGTCCGTCTGTCTCTCGTCGTTGTCATCTCGTTTTGTCGTATTTCGCGGGAGTAAACATTCGTTAGCGTCGGTGGTTCTACACGTCAGCGTACAAATTCATCGATTATGTTTTCCACGTGTGCGAATTTGTGCAACAAGCTCGTCCGAAATTTATTTATGTTACGTTAACGTGTACCTACGTGCATCTACAGGCATCTACAGGCGTATGCATCGCGCAGGTGTATCACATATACAAGGTGTCCCAGCTGAATGGGATGCCTCAAGTATCTCCGTTGTTGACAAAACAATTGTATGACAAAATTTAAAAGGAAAAAGTTGCACTATTTTAAGGGAGAAATGTAATGGTAAAAGAAAAATGTTGTAGGGTCATTTTTTAACGACATCGATGACCATAAGATCTCATTAAGGGGTTAGTGTCAATTACGACGGCAAAAAGACCGCTTTTTTTACGATTTTTTTGGTGTCTTGTCATGTCAGTATTTTTTTAGGATGTGCAAATAAAATTTTATGTTCGCTAAAAACGGGCGAAAAAAAAGAAAATTAAGTCTAAGCCTCAACCTCCAAATTTGCCTAAACCCTTCGTTCAGCCGGAAACTAGTGCTGTTAGCAAATAATCCCATTAAAATTTTTGATTACAGATGATATAGACTTGAGCAGCTGTGAACACCGCAAGACGCCTTTCTTTTTAACGACATCTCGGAGATCACTTATAACTCAGCTGCGAATCAATATTTTGTCATGAAAAAATTATTGTAACTTCTTTAAACATGCATTAATTTATTGAAAAAATACTGGCATAAAAATAAATAAACCAGCTGTAAAAAAATCATAAAAAGGCGTTTTCTTTGGCGTTCTAATTGATTCTAACCCCTTAAAAAAAATTTGTCTCACTAAAAATAAATTTGTTTGCTACCATTAAATTTCCCACCTGAAATAGTTTTTCCTTTACAATTTTTTCATACAATTATCAACAATGGAGATATTTAGGGTATTCCATATAGCTGGAACACCCTGTACGTAACGTATGTCATCCCGCGTCGAAACGCGCGTATAAAAGGGAACAAATATATTTGTCGAACAAACACCATGTCAAGGTTTCCAAATTTAGTTGCTTCCGGTAAACGAACGATCGAACGGGCGAACCGCGTACTCATCTCGCATTAGCGTTCCGTAATCATTGTTTAATCACGCGCGTATGACAACGACGACGAGTCAGTGTAGAAGGACTTGTGAGTGAAGAATTGTAAAAAATTGTCCTTCTTTTGTTATTGCAAATGAGGTAGACTATGTTATTCTAGATACTTTGATGCAAAAAAGAAACAAATTTATGGGAAATGAACGAGGAACGTAATAAATATGTATAATAAAAACGTAGAAAAATTGTATAAACTAACGATATATAGAATAATGTAAATGTTTGTTACCTGTGCCGTTGATACTTTAAATAGAGTAATAAGATTTTGCAGGGAATATCGTACGCGAATATTTGTCGAGTTCTAAACAGGTTCGGATATCCGTAGATACAAAACAAAATACATACCAGTTTGCTAACATTTATTATTAGATACTCCGAACAAGCACGCGATCACATTCAAAGCAATGCTTTCACCCTCTATAACGCAAACTTTTCGTTGAGAAATAAGTATTACAAAAAACAAATTCAATGAATATTAAAAATCGAAAATATGATAGAATAGATTACTATATCAGTTTAGAATAACTTTTTGTTTACTTATTTTCGAGAAAAAAACAAAATCATCCTGCATGACCATAGTTTGCTCGCATTGTTATCGATTACAATCGTCTTTAACCTCTTCAGGGATACCAATACACGTGTGTACGTTTAATTTTAATTGACTTATTTTTACTTAATTTATTTCCTTTAACATTCTTAATCCCTTTCAATATTATTTTTAATTATTTAGTCGCTATCGATTAAAAATGAATAAAATATAACAACACAACAAATTAAATAATACCCTTCCAACTTTAACCCTTGGTGACGAAACTGTCGTAAAAATTACGATCTCATAATAGTCTTGCCCCGCAATGTTGAACTTTCCTAATTGTTCATACCATTGACTAGTGATTTGTCAGGCATTCCAATTATGTTTCAAAGATTTTTCCCAAAAAGTCAATAAAAATATTATTTCTCCTGAAAAAATTTCGTATTGACATAATTCACAGTGAAGTAGGTATCGTAATCCATGATCAAGAAAAATTCATCCCTAAAGAGGTTAAGCGAATAAACGTAATGAAAGAAAAAAGAACGTCTATGTCAGGTTATAGAGGGTAAATATTCAGCCAAAGCTAACTCTTACGACGACTACTAGACTCATTCTACGTTCAATCCCCCGAGTCGTTGAACGTCTACCTTACCATAGACGGTATACGTTCGATGGATCGTAAAAAAAGACGAGTACCCATTGATCGAATGACGCGTAGTCGTCATCGATGGTTCGAGGTCATGCTCTAAGGTCCAACACGTGTGTCTACGTCACCTCAACGCCACACGTAAACTCACGCGTTCGATCTAGAGTAACGACCGAAGATAGCGTAGCTGCGACGTGGCGTCTCTCAGCAGCGTCAGGACTATTCTCGAGACGCGTTCGAACTCTCTTCCATTGTCCTCGTTTCACCTATACCCTCTTCCACCATTCGTACCCCGTTTGCACGAGTTCCATCTTGATCGACCTTATATATACCAATCAACGTCGGTGTTTCCCAAAGACACTAGCTGCGAGCGAGTCCTCGTAGCACCGTTCTCTCACTTCGTCGAGAAAAAGTTCAGGATCGAGAAGGTAAAAGGAAATCGAGCCGGAGTTAGCCGGCAGTAAA